>CM077569.1:24240827-25470969 GCA_039657325.1 Stephania cephalantha | reverse complement strand
AGTAGCATGAATATCAAAATCGATAAAACCTAATGAATAACATATATCATATACTTTTGTCGTGCGGTATCCTGTGATTAAATGGAAAGTCACCCTTAATATTCAGTCGTACTAGTTTCGATCTTTAGGTAAACTGAAAACATCCAAATGACATTGATCATATCAATTCACATGGATTTGGCCATTATCAGTCTATCATATCGAGGGATCCACTGATATCTCTATATGAGAGTCACAAATTCTATCTTGATTACACACTTTCACATATTATTCACATGGTAGACAATCACAATCTTTATAATTTTTCGGTTAAAGACAACGTTTGATTATGTCAAATTACCATGCTCCTCTATTGAAGTCTATGGTAATCTCGAGTCGAAAGACTAAATGATATACCTATCATGAGTAACACCTATGACTTAATCCATGTGGTGTTCTCATAGTGGGTCGGTCCAGTACCTTGTTCCTTAGTAAGTACTCATGATCTCGATTCGTATCCTTATATGCATGATCATTACATGACCATTAATCAAGATTCACATTAGTCTTAATTCATTATAGTTCTCAATATAATGATCGAATAAGGACATCTATGATATTTCATCAAATATCCATGGATCTTACTATAAGGTAAACACGCAATCACTTATAATAAAACATCAAATGAAAACCTTCATTTTATTAACTAAAAATATAAGATAAACATTGTTTGTAGATTGACCTATGGCACATGCCCCAACATCATCTGATTTTATGAATTTGCTATCATGGTATTAGTTATTGGATAAATAGTTTCATTGACTTTAAATCATGTGTTGTGTCATTTTTTATTGTTGAGATATTTTGTCAAATGAAATAGCATGCTATTAGATAGGTGTTAAATGGTATTGTAATCTATTTTCTTTTGTGCATTAGATATGCAATTATATTTTGTTGAATTCCCAAACCATGTCATTTCTTGGGTTATGAAAGCAGTTCTTGTATCTATGACCATTATATGATAGAGATATGCGCGACACACGGGGTTATTAAACTTTCGGGGTTGTCGGGATCTCATCACTAGCTAGTGCAACTACGAGGTATGAGACTCGGGGTTGTTTATAAGTATACATCACTTGTGAGGGGCAATTGTGAGTATTTATGTATGGGATGAACATTTGTGAGGATGTGAAGGCATTTGTGATATTAATTACAACTTAAATAGTGAAACAAGGTTGATGTTATGTAACTCACGGCCGACCGGCCCTAGATCATTACTGTTTAGCCGAATGTCAGTTTCATATTGTTTAGCTGGAGTATTTTATAGCATAATATTTTTAGCATAGTTGCTTTTGTTATGCTTTCAGATACTTGTTGTATATTTGGAAATATGAACAAATGTCTCTCAGTGTTACTTTTTACTTTCCTGTACTCACCGTCCTTTTTATGACGGTGGGTGCAGATCCGTTAAGTAGCAGACCGGGCAAGGAGAAGATCAACGACTACCTCTGAGCTAGCAGAGCACTGCTATGTCTGATTTTTTAGGTTTTTAGGTTTTATTATATGACTTATAGATGTCTTTATATACTTTTGGGGTTGTATATGTGGGTTGAGAGATATTACCCTAACCAGATATATGTTGATATATTATCATCACCGTTTTATTGTATAAATATGCATGTGATTTTTGTTTTTGATTTTCCACATATTTAAAATTTATATTAAAAGCTTCTGCTGAATAAACTTTTAGTTTTCAAACTTTTAATTAACTCTGATTTATTAATTGACATAAGATAAGAAAGTGCTTATTTGAAAAATTAATTAAGAATAAGAGAAAGTTTCGAAAAGGCTGACTAATACGTTGTTAAGTTCTAGGTGGCGAGATTAGGGCTTAATGACAAGATTAGGCCGGGTGATGCCCTGGTTTGAGAAGGGGTCGTCATAAGGTTAGCTTGAATGTGGTGTAAAATGAATATGTTAATGGTTTGTATCGCCAGTTATGTGGATATGTCTCTTAAAGGGCGCTTAAGTTGATCAAAGATGAAGCAGAACGTGGAGAGAGTGTTGGATATGAATCTACTCATAGTAATTGTGACATACGTACCACGCATGGTCTTCCTTGTGAACACGAGATAAACTTCCATATTATGGTCGGTTCACCCATACCACTCGAGAAAATTCATGTATACTGGTGAAAGTTAAATATGGTTCTAAAGAATGCTGTGGATCAGGTCGGATACAATCTCAACGATGTGATTCAAAGAGTGTTGGAAAAGTTTCATGCTTGCACTGACGATGATGATCGCATTAAGATTATTCAACAGCTTAGAGAGATTAATAAATCTTTATCAACACCGGGGGTTTTTCACCTACAAAATAAAGACAAAGGGAAGGGCACCGAGTTCTATAGTTGGAAGTTTGATGAAGAAAGGAAATAAAAAAAATATCGAAGAGAAAACTCAATGAAGATGATAGTTGCTTGACATTCTAGTCAACCTCTCACTTGATAGTTGCTTGACATTTCTACCTCTACGTAATGTCCCACCATCATCTTTTGATAGTCGACTTATTATTGGCATGATATATGATAGGAACATCCATTGGGTTAGGGGACCACCGAGTCTTCAACCAAGCCTTTCGGACAGTGCGGCCTCTAGTGATTTTGACCTCGTCCTCCGCCTCTTCAATTGTAAAACGAAGAAACTTCGAAACTAGTTCAATGGCTTCCTTGCGAAAGTCCTCGGTGTGCCTTGAGAAATTTTCCATCGCAAGGACCTTGCCCGTCATCGGAATCTTCAGTAAAATGTTGACATCCGTCAAAGTAATAGACATTTTATCGAAAGCATGTAAAATGTATTTGTCTCCGACTGCCACCGCTCGACAAACGCATAAATCAACTCCTTGTTGCCCTTTCGGTACGAGCAGTCAATGAGCGCAGTCAACCCAGACTGCTGGATAATCCTCTGAAGACCCCTCGGTGTCGAGGTGGCATGATTGCAAATCCCACTTTTGAATTTGAGCCACGTGGTTGATGCACTTCAGCAAAGGGCGATACTGCACAACAAATGAAACTAGCATCATCTCAAGCATAAAATAAGATATTCTTATAAGGGAATAAAATGAAAAAAAGACAACTAAAGTAACAAACGTCATTGTCCCAAATCGTAACCGTAATATGATGTTTGAGGCTAAAATTAAACTCCAATCTATTGGCCTACCGAGTAAAGGAGTCGACGAGTTTTCTTCTTGCTCTTTTTCATTTCTGGAGGGTTGAGTGCCTCGCCCGCCTCAGGTCCCTCGGCCGCCTCGATTGCCTCGGGTGCCTCTGTTTTGCCTCGGGTGCCTTTAGTCCCTCGATTGCCTCCATCACTGCTAGTCCCACCCATATGACCTTCACAAAGTTATCAAAACAACATCAATTCTTAAAAAAAAAAGAAATCGACAAACAACTAATTATGTAAAGAATAAGTAACTAAAACAAAAACAAAATATGCTTCAACAAACCTTCTACTCTTTCGTCATTCTCGAGTAAGTCCTCGAAAGACTCAGATATTTCACCCTCAGTTCCTCCATGAGCAATGATAAGATCCATTTCCCGATGCCCGACAACATGGGAACTCATCCCGCAGAACAGCCTTCCAAGCACGTGTACTCATAGCTGGTGCTTACCCTTTTGTATCTATCTTTTGTTTCTCCTTTTGGTAAGATGTGGTCAGGGGCTTTTGACCACCATGACCATGGGCACCTCCCAACGGCTCACTACTAGTCTCCTTCCTGGTCACAATTGCCTTGCAACGAGCCATATCTGAAAAGCAAGGAAAAGTGATCAAATTTAACCTAAAATCAATGAAATAATGAATAAGAATCAAGTCTCAGTTGCAAAGGTCGGAGAGCGCCATATATATGTCTCAGATTCATGTGAATGAGACATAATAACGAGTCTTGGCACCCTGTGAATGACACAATACATTATAGTTTCGGATAAGTACAATCGAGTCATACATAAATCAAGTTTGCTTTTTGATCTCTGAGAGTAGTGACCGAGACTCGTTTGTATTGTCTCGTCAACTAGTAAACGGAACTCAAGTTATAGTCTCGGTTAGTATCAATCGAGACATGCCTCATTTGCAAAAACTCATAATAAAACATTAAACTCAGTTAAAGCCAACCGAGACTTATTCGATTGTCTTGGCATGATGTAACCAATAATAAATGTACCACTTTCAATCAAAACCTATCTCTCGGCCATTCGCGGTCGAAAATACATGATCGTTTATAACCCTGTATGGCCAAAACACACGGGATTCTAGATTTGAGACACGTGAATGAATAACTGTAACGGCCCAATTTTAATTACGCTATTAATATGACGTATTTTCAAATGTGAACGCCAGCTCAGCATCTCGTGGACCGCACCGCTAGGACCAGACATACCTGAGATAGGTAAATAGTTAGTTTTGTGTGTTGTTTGCCTAATTTGTGATGTTTATGCTTAATTATGTTGAATTGCATCACAATGTGTGTATTTATATTGTTATTTTTTGTGTGAGATAGTGCGACGGGTATTCGCCTCGATTAGCGTATAAACGCGGGTACCGGGTAGGCGAATGACAGTACACTAGGTTGGGAAATAATGAACACATGATAAATGAATAAAATGCATTAAATAATTAATATAAAACACCGTTTAGACTTTTAATGGTGTGAGTGTACGCGAACAATACGCATCGCGGAGCCGGGTACCGAACGCTAGGGGGTTTTATGTATGGGATTAAGGAGGATAAGATCAAGTGATAAAGTCACCAATCTAAGTCACTTTAGATGAACTTTTTGACCTTATTTCAACTATCCAAGTGGTCCTTGGGATCTACACCCACATTAGATGACAAAAAGATTATAAAAGTCAAAAAATATCTCATTTCACTATTTTTTCTCTCTTCTCTCTCATTTTGGACGAAAACTTTAGGGATTTTGGTGAATTTCAAGTGAAGATTTTGAGGTTCATACGACGAGCAATCGACAATCTAAGGTGAAACTCACGTTCTCCTCGTCGTTCTTTACGTTTCAAGTATGGATTTTCGGATTTTGACGTGGATTTTGGATATGCGAGTTAGCTCGCTAGTTTGGGGGTTTTTGCTATGATTTTTGAGTTGGATAGAAGCAATTATTATGGTATTAGATGTTGTGGGTGGTGGTGTTGAAGTTGTGGAGTTTTTTCGGGGTTTCGTCGAGTTTTATCGAGGTTTCGTCGAGTTTTGTAGGGGTTTTGGTTTGAATTTTGGACGAGTTTTAACGTGGTTTGAACGTATCTTATGGTAGCTTTGGTGAACCATAAGGGATTGGATCGAGTTCGGGTCGCGAAGTTGGAGCCGGGGTTGCGAAAAAACCCCGAGGAGCACCCTGTAGGAAAGGCGCCACGAGCGGCGCCATGACTCTTACTGCGCCACCTGCGACACCGTTTCGCCTGGAATAAAAAAAACACTTTTTCAAATTTGTCGATTCAGCCAATTGGGGGCCTATCCCGAGAATCGATACCGGGTATAATATGAATTAATATGCTAGATTTGATACTCTAATGTGAATTTGGGAAATTCCAAAGTTTGGGAAATTGATATATTAACGAATATTAGGTATTTAGATTTGATTTACGGGTGTTGGGGCATTATGTGTGTATGTCCACTAGACCATAGCATGTGGTCTCGGTGAATAGTTCGATCCGATGATCTTTTCAGTGCACGTGTCGGTGCACCGTGGGACTACTCCCTCCATCGAGATGACCTGGAGGCTGACCATGCTGGCGTGTGACTCGCTGGCAGTGCTCGCGGGAGAGTCCATAGTATGGTGCTAGTCTGACTTAGGTTGTAGACACACATTTTGAGTTCGTCTATTATGTATTCATGCGATGAGCCCAGTTGACTGTTTTATTTTTCTACATGTTTATTTAATAGATTTATTCAAATTCCTGTATTTTATTTCTATAAATGCTTATTGAATTTCCTTGGGATTGCTCACTCTGGACTCGCCATCTGTTTTGTTGTGATGGCTTGAGTGCAGACCCCAACACGAGTCGAGGAAAGGGGAAGCTTGAGGACTACATGCGACAGACTACAACCTCTCCCGTACGTTTGTATATATTTATATTTACTTTTGGGATACGAGATACATTGTGAGCTACCCATGACTTGTATATTGACTTATTTTAAGGATTTTGGCCACCTTTCTGATTATGATGTTTATATTATGGGTTTTCCACATTGGGTTGATGCTCATAAGACTTGTATTTATTTGTTTACTACTTGATCAAGTCTAATAAGTGTCAGACCCCACTTAATTAAGGCATCTGACCGGCCTAGATTATCTTAATCCACTGATAATCTAGCAGCCTAACCTCACCATTACTCAATAAAAATAAACATTCATTTAAGTTATCAAAATTAAGCTTATTCTCAATCACAATGCATTCTAAAAATAGATCTTAACCTTAAAGATCATAAATTCATTTCAAAATGATTAGTTTATATTCTAAAATCCGTAAAAAATTTTCGTCAGCATCTCTTTTGTTTTTAACCCTACACCGGAAAACCCGACCTTCCAAAAATTCTTGAACAAACCTACTCAGCTTGGTGAAAATGCCGAAGGACTCACAATCCACCCATAACATCAATATATAACGTAATATCCAAACTTAGTATTCATTCTAACCTAACTCAAGTTTTCAAAAATCATAAAACCATTTACCTAAGCTGTACAACCTCCCATTTCAACTTAAAGCATTTCCACAACTTCAAAACCAGTTCCTAATCTCACACGAACCCAAAGCCCATTTATACAATACATAATATATAAAACTACAATACATACATAAAGGAAAATGAATTCGCGATGTCACAGAAACTCTGATAACTTCCCTTTTCTCTTTTTCGCTGTTCGGCCCGTCATTATCCAATTACACAATTCGATAATGTCAGATAAGTAAATCCTACACTATCCAGTACACCTGTAATAATCAAATGCATAATATCCAAGGAATTTAAACAAGCATATAATCCAAGGAATTTAAATACAACAGTGAATCCATCCTATTTTTGTTATCCAACCACAATCAGTTGATATCCTCCGAAAGTGGTAAGTAAACAATAATAAGGACTCATGCGCGGAGAGAATAACCAAACGAGTCTCGTTCCTCTAGACTATGGGAGTATGATCTGGTTCAACATGATCTTATGATAACCATGTGATGCAAAGTATCAGTGACTGCAGCCCCTCAAACATAATATAGTGTTCTATAAACTCGATATAGACACTATAAGGAGACTCGTAACGCCCTACTCTCCCAAACCGTGTATGCATGCACAAGGAAATGCAATATCAAGGATCAATGCAATATATACAAAATTATATTCATAAAATGTAAAGGTTATTGTAGGATTTACTTACATTTACGACGCAACTCCGTCACTTTTTACGCGTTGTACTCGTAAAACAGTCTACTCGAGATTCCACTTTCTGTCCTACAATTTCATTAACATGTCCCGCGAGATTCCGCAATTGTTTCCCGTTTATTTTCAATTTATTCATATTATTTTGTCCCGTTTCACCCAAAATCCAAAAATCGGCCCAAACTATTTCTTCGGACGTCCGGATCCTAATTCTGACCTCAAATTGTGGTTCGGAATCGAAAATTACCATAAACTAGGCCATGAAACAATTTTTCCAAAATTTTTGATATTTTCGTGTATCGTACGCGCATTACGAGACAAATACCTAACAAAAATCCCTGAGAAAATCCAAAAAATTTCCCTTTTCCACAAAAATCCTCAAATTCTATTAATTTGTCCAAAAAAAAATCAATTTTCTGAAATTTCTCAATTTTCAGGTATTTTATTTCAATTTTTTTCCAATTTTAAACTTTTCAGCGTTGTAGCACGTATTTCGAGTCAACACTCGGCGTACCGACCCCGGAAACTTCCAATTTTCATTTTATTATCAAAATTATGTTATTTAAATCAATTCCCCATTTTTCTATAATTTTTCAGGGGTTTATTTTTATTTATTTATTTTCAATTACATAAATTTTTTTAATTTTTTTTCCTAGGGGTTCACCCTGAACCGGACCCGGTTCAGGGGTCTCCCCCTACCTCTCGTCAAAACGCAGAGCATTTGCTCTGCATTTTTTATTTTTATTTTTCTCTCTTCTCCTTTGGTCTCTCTCAAACTCATCTAGGCAGGGGAGAATCAACCTTCCCTCCATTCACACCTTCTCCCTCAACCACACCACCTATCTCCCTCACCATTTCTTCCTTTTCTTTTTCGATTTTCCACAGTTGAACAAACTGTTTTTTTTCTTTCGGTTTTCTTTTTTTTTTTCTCCTCTCCCTCCTTCATCTCAATACATCACAACCAAACACCTTTCCACAACTAGTTTAAATCCATAAAATCAGTACCTACAACCAAATCAAATTTACAGTGAATTACAAAAAAAATTTAAATTTCCATTACCTTCCCTACCACTGTTTCGTCCACATCAACGGTTCATCTCTTTCATTTTGCTCAATCCAGTGGTGAGAAAGGCGAGAGAGATTGATCGAGAGAGAAAGATGATGGAGAAATCAATCCTGAGAGATATGTGAGAGTGATCAATGTGAACGAGAGAGAAGACCGAAATCGAATGAAGAAGAGAACGAAACAGAGAGATTTCTTTGAGCTAAGGGCACCCCACCATTTAATGAAGGCACCCAAAGTTTTTGTAAAAATTCAAAGCAAAAGTGGAAAAGACCATTTTGCCCTTGTATATATATTGATTCAAACCCCGTAGAAATCATTTTGACAAAGAAAAAAGGCACCCCACCACAAGGTTGAACCACAAAGGCACATTGCATTTGGCGAGCGCCGATCGATTCTTGCGGATTGACATCATCCGACACGAGGTAACAATGTTAGACAACCATATGATGGTTTTTTAGAACTGTTTAGTTGTGTAAAACTCGTGAAAATGATGATTTGTTTGTCACCGTAGGGTTTGGTAATTTCTTCAAATCCGAACTTGTTTCCACTATATAATGGAGGATTGTAATGCTTCGGTGCCGATGAGGTCGTCTTGAGGTAATTTTGCAAATTTTTTGTGTTTTTTTTGCGTTATCCGAAGTTTCTGTCTCGGGTGCGCGATTGTATCGGCCTCGCAGACCGAGATGTATGGTTACGTCTCGGTCATAGAGGAACGATAGGTATACGTAGGTCACGAACGCTAAAATCGAGAGTATTCGAGTAACTCTCTGGTCGTTCGTGAGCGAGACTTTGAAGAAAGTTGCGGACCGTACTACCGAGAACCTCGTTTTTTGGGATGTTTTTGTGTTTGTGCTGTACATTTCAGTTGATTATAATGTTACACTCTGTTTGTATTGCGAGGTAATGCCGATTTCTACCCTATTTCCGAATACACGGACACGTTTACACCTTGTGGGCCATTCCCAACTAGAGAAGCTAGTTTCATGGGTTCAAATGATAGGCCGTGAGAACATGTTTGTGCTAGTGACAAAGCACTCTGACGCCGGGGGCATTAAGCGCGGGGAAGGGTGAAACTTGCCTGTGAGAGGTCAGGGACTTATAGGGGAATGTCACAAAGAGTTGGGAAGGGTAAAGCGGCAAAAATTGCTTCGAAACCAAGAAATGAAGAAGAAGAGGAAACGGCGAGGACCCAAACTGGTACCAAGAAATGTGGATGCCCTTTCCTTATCAACGTAAAGGAAAATGTCGACTCGTTGTGGTATATCATCGTTATATGTGGGAGGCACAATCACGAGCCCGCAAAAAACTTGGACGGCTATTCATTTGCCGGTAGATTGGATAAGGGGAGCAGGAAGTTGTAGTGCAAATGACAAAGGGAATGTGAAGCCAAGAGACATCCTAAATACGTTGAAGCAAAGAGACGTTAGAAACGTATCGACAATGAGGACAATATATAATGCAAGACAAAAAGTCCGAAATGAGGATGCGGGTGGGAGGACTCAAATGCAACAACTGTTGCACATATTGGAGAAGAATAAGTGGTTTGTCATGGCATAGGAAGCATTCGTTACGAATGTTGTCACTCGAGTTATTTTGGTCACATCCCGACTCAATAAAGTCGGTAAGGTGTTTCCCATCGGTTATTTTGATGGATTGCACGTACAAGACAAATAGGTACCGAATGCCTTTGTTGGAGATTATTGGCATCACTTCTACGCACTTGACGTTCTCCGTTGGGTTCGCATTCTTATCATCAGAGAGTCATGGGCATTATGTTTGGGCACTTGAGAACTTGAGATCCATATTGGATGGGTGGCCTAAGCCCGACGTGTTCGTTACCGATAGGGAGTTAGCCCTTATTAGTGCCGTAGAAGAAGTTTTTCCGACCTCGTCTCACCTCCTTTGCTCTTGGCACATCAACAAAGTAGTATTGGCCAAGAGTAAGAAGATGTTTGGGGAGAACGATGGTTTTGCGCGTTTTATGGATAGGTGGACGAGCGTGATGTATGCCAACTCGGAGGCCTTATTCGAAGTTAGGGTGAATGACTGCGTTGTGAGTTTGGGAATGTAAAGGGTGTTACGGAGTACTTGGACAACACATGGTTAAAGAACTACAAGGACAAATTTGTATCCGCTTGACAAATAGAATTATGCACTTTGGGGAAACGACAACGCAGAGGGTGGAGTCTGCGCATTCTATTCTCGAAAGCTACACCTTGGTAACAAATCAGGCCAATTTTGAGACTCGTGGAATGTGGTTGATGGCCTCCTTAGAATCAAACACAACGATATCAAGGCATCGTTTGAGCTAAGTTTGAATGTCGTCCAACATGAGTACATTGATGAGTTGTATCGACGATTGCGTGGTTATGTCTCTCAACGGGCGCTTAGGCTAATTAGAAATGAATTGACACGTGGAGAGGATGTTGGTCACGACTCCACTCGTTGTGGTTGCGAGATACGCACCACACATGGCCTTCCATGTGCACATGAGCTAAACCATCATATATTTGCCGGGTCGCCCATCCCTCTCGAGGATATCAATGTTTACCGGCAAAAGTTGAGTATGATACCCGAGAATCCGGTGGACCCCATTTGGGTACAACGTGCACGATGAGATTCAACGGTGTTGGAAAAGTTTCATGCTTGCACCGATGAGGACGATCGACTCAGATTATTCAGCAGCTCGGGAGATTAGTCGACCTTCGTCTACACCGGGTGTTGTCGCCGGCAAAAATTAAGACAAAAGGGAGGACAGGGTCTTCGAAGAGAAAACACGATGGTGACGATTCTTCTACGAGACGGTTGCCGAGCGAATTTGAGTACGTGCTATCGACTCGGGAGGCCTCCGATTAGGCTAGTAAGAAAAGTAAAGTTGTTCCTAAAATGCGTCGTGCCGGTCGACGCGCCCAAAGTGCAACTAACATGGCTTATGGTCATTGCGTACAACCGGATTGGTTGCCACATGTTGAGGGCATCATCGATGTGCTTGCCGATGGAAATTGTGGATATAGGTGTGTTGCGTCCGGGCTTGGACTTGCCGATGTAGACGGGTGGAGGATTGTCCGTAGAAGGATGTATGATGAGATTATCGGGCATGAAAACCTTTGGCGGGAATTGCTAGGCTCGAGTTACGAGAGTGTGAAGATTGCAAGTGCATTGCCGAGAGAATCAAGTTGGTGCATCTTTCCAAGAATGGTTGACACTTCCGGACATGGATGTTGGTAGCCACCGCATTCAATGTGGTTCTCGTCAACCTCTCGCATGGGAGTGCCTCCACATTTCTACCTCTACGTAGTGCTCCACCGTCCAACGCGCACAACAGATTTGTCATTGCCATGATAAATGACAGGAATATACATTGGCTTAGGGTAAGTGATACGAACTTTGTTGAATTGTTTTTTTCTTTCCGACAATATGATCATGTTATACTGTTCACTTTGACAGTGAAGTTGAGCATGAATGCACCATTGCCATCCTTATGAAGGTCACCCAAGAGGGGGTGAATTGAGTTACCGAGTAGTTATTGCCCTTTTAAAACTTTATGCGCAAATTACAACTATAATGCATACACTATCAATGAATATATATATGCTATGCAAGTGAATGGAATGGAAGAGATGGAAAGTGACACACAATTTATAGTGGTTCGATCCAACGATCTACGTCCACTACCTAACCTCCCTAGGTTAGGATTTTTAACCCCACTTATATTGCAAATAAGTGTTACAACCTAAGCATACAAGCCAGAGTGCCTAATTACAATTAGGACTTCCCACCTAGCCGCAACTAGGATTTGTGCCTAGTCTCAACTAGGTCTTCCCCTTTGACTTATATTCCACTAAGTCTTACAATCATACAAATACAATAAGTTGCTGAAAAATAATGAGATACACTTTACAACACAAAGTGGTATCAAATTCAAACACTGCAAGCCTCCTAGAGCCTAACAACTCTTATGCATGCAAGTATGAGAATAAATGGAATATGCAAATATGTCACCGATTTTGTTGCAAATCCCAAATGTGAAATCGTTTTAAAAACTTAATATATTAGTGTAAAACCGATTTCAAGTCTAAGAACAATAGTTTAACAAAAATCAAGTTTAAGTGCAAAATTTTTGGTCAAATCAATCTTAGGGTTTGATAAAATAAATTTAAGTGCAAAACCCAAGAAGAAGGTGTTCAAACACACAACAAAATGATTTTCAAATCAAATACACAAAACTATGTAGATTAAGCACAAGCAAGATTTTAGATCTAGGACTTTCTTACAAACAAGAGAATGACAAAAGAGATCAGCTTTGAAGCGATTCTTGTACTCCTTTTAAAGCCTCAAAAGTGCTGGATTAGAGAACTAAAGAACAGCCACAAAGATCTCCTTTTGCTTCTTCACAAAAATCAAAGTTCTTCTCTTTGTAGATTTTGAGTTTTTGAGTGTGTTTCTTCCTTCTCTTGACAAAACCATGTTCTTGGTGGTTTTATAGTGTTAGGTATTCCATCTTGACAGTTTATGACCGTTCTAGGGATCCAAGGGTCCAAAATAGATCAAGAATTCAAATTAAAGTGTGTTTTCCAGCTGTAAAAAAAAGCTGTCAGATATGCAATTAGCGCGCTAATGCTGAGACCTAGCGCGCTAACTCTGCACTTAGCGCGCTAATGAAATCATTAGCGCGCTAACTGCAGGGACCTCAAAACAATTATTTTGTCCCTTTGTGTTAGCGACCCTTAAACTCGTCCGGGACCTAACCAACCCTTATATAACATGTTATACACGTTTATTATGAGTCATTAAGCCTAATTGGGTGGTCCGGATATTTTTACAAATCCCGAAAACGGAAATTCACGATTTCATAATGTATTAGGGGCTTTTCTGCAAATTTACGCTTTCTTTTCGAAGACCTTTCAAAAACGAGTTTTTCTTTTTTGAAAACATTTACAATGATCTGTAATATGCAAATGACCATCCACACAAAGTTTCACATTGTTTAAACTCATAGTCCTAGTTATGTGTTTAAATTCCACTTTGAAACTTGAAGTAAACTTATAACTTTTGAAGAATGGTTTAAGAAACTTGATATGCATGGACTAATGCATTTGGCTTGCGTGAAAGAATTTGTATACCTTACATTGAAATTACAAATTGCGGTTTGAACTTTCATCTTCATTTCTTCATTAATGCCGAGTCTTGAACTTGTATTTCTTGAGTACCCTTGATATGTTGTTTTGCATCCTTTAACAAAAACTGAAATACACTAGATGTTTATTAGTACATTTTCACCTTGTTTGTTTCCATCAAAATCTCGGTCGGAGTGTGAGTGACTAACCACTTAGTCCAACAATCTCCCCTTTTGATGATAACAAACAATGTGAACTTTAAAGGTGTAAAACGTAATCTAAATGTATATCGCATTCATGATTTTATATTTCATATATGCAAGTTCAAAACACATCAACCTTTTCAAGTTCAACCACATTTTTCTCCCCCGTTTGATACCATCAAAAAGTGGGGCCAAGCATCCCCATAAATAAACACAATAGAAACAATACGAGAGAAATATACTCTCCCCCTCACTTTATGCATATCAATAAACAATAGTCGGTAGCGATACAAATGCATAGACGATAAAACATAGTGAAGCAAGAAATATCCATATAGAAAACTCAGAGATACGACAAAAAAATTCATGATATAGATAGCATAAAGCAATGAGACGCCTGGTCGAACGACATTAGCGCGCTAATGATAAAATTAGCGCGCTAATGGGTCGATTCATATTCTGGGCCAGTACGCTATTAGCGCGCTAATGGGTGTTATTAGCGCGCTAATTTCCCTCTTGAAATTTTTGGTCAGTACATCATTAGCGCGCTAATTTTAACTATTAGCGCGCTAATTCCTCTCTAGAATTTTTTGAAAATTTTTTTTTGGATTTTTGCAATATAGCTCCGATTGTCCTCAAACTTCATGGACACTTTGCTAACACCATATAAAAAGGTTTGGAATAGCTAAAACATATGTAGAAGGTCCGATTCTCGAAACATGCCTAACTCACGCCGAATTTTAGAAAATTGTTCTCTAGGCAAAGGCTTAGTGAATATATCGGCTAGTTGATCCCTCTGTGGGCACATGGATGAGTTTAACATCGCCCTTTTGGACGTGATCACGAAGAAAATGGTGTCTAATCTCAATATGTTTTGTTCTTGAGTGTAACACCGGATTTTTCGATATGTTTATCGCACTTGTGTTATCACAATAAATTTCAAAGACACCCAACTAGGATTTGATAATCCTCAAGTTGTTGTTTCATGTATAGAACTTGAGCACAACAACTCCCTAAGCAGACACATATTCGGCTTCCGCCGTAGATAAAGCAACGGAATTTTGCTTTTTGTCTTGAACCATGAGATAAGTGAATTTCCTAGCAAATGACAAAATCCGGAAGTACTTTTCCTATCGACTAGACTTCCCGCATAATCAGAGTCAACAAAACTTCGGAGTTCGAAACTCTTAGTTTTGTTGAACCACAATCCTAAGTCTTGTGTTCCACTTAGATATCGAAATATGCGCTTTACACATTTTAAGTGGGACTCCTTGGGATCGGATTGAAATCTAGCACATAAGCACACACCGAACATAATGTCTCGGGTCTACTAGCGGTTAAGTATAGGAGGCTACCTATCATTCCACGATAAAGTTTAGGATCTATGGGTTTTCCTAGTTGGTCTTTGTCCATTTTGATGGTGGAACTACTAGGAGTGTCACATGCTTTCAGATTTTCGAATTTGAATTTCTTTAACATGTCCCTCACATACTTTGCTTGATTTATAAAAATGCCATGTTTGGATTGTTTTATTTGCAAGCCTAGAAAGTATGTTAGTTCTCCCATCATGCTCATTTCAAATTCATTTGTCATTAATGATGAGAATTCATTACATAGACTTGTGTTGGATGACCCAAAAATGATATCATCAACATAAATTTGAACAAGTAACATATCATGTTTTTCGATCAAAATGAACAAAGTGGGATCTAGCGTTCCTTTCTTGAATCCTTTTTCAAGTAGGAATGCACTAAGTCTGTCATACCAAGCTCTAGGAGCTTGTCTTAGTCCATACAAGGCTTTTTGAAGATGATATACATGACCGGGTGTTCATGATCTTCAAAACCCGGTGGTTGTTCTACATATACCTCTTCATTAATGAAGCCATTTAAGAATGCGCTTTTAACATCCATTTGATATAGTAAAAACCCATTGTAGCAAGCATAGGCAAGTAACATTCGAATTGCTTCTAGTCTTGCTACGGGTGCAAAGGCTTCCTCATAATCAATTCCTTCTTCTTGATTGTAGCCTTGTGCAACCAACCTAGCCTTGTTTCTTACAATTTCACCTTTTTCATTCTTTTTGTTTCTAAAAACCCATTTGGTGCCTATGGTTGTGTGGTCCTTGGGTCTAGGTACTAATGTCCATACCTTGTTCCTAACAAAGTGGCTTAGCTCCTCTTGCATAGCCATTACCCAAAATTCATCTCCTAAGGCATCATCTATCTTAGTGGGCTCGGTTTGTGATACAAAAGCTATATGTCCTTCATCTCGATGTAATGTGGACCTAGTGATTACTCCTTTGTTTGGATCACCTATTATTTGTTGGGATGAATGGCCAATTAGAAGTCTTGAATTCTTAGGCGCACTTGTGTCGGATTCTTTACATGCCTCAACTTCTTGACTATTTGAAGTTTGTCCTAGGGTGCCATCATCTTCATCATCGATCCTCAATTTTTCCAAGTTTTGCATCATCTTAACTTTGGGATCCACTTCATCAAATTTCACATGGATAGACTCTTCTATGGTTTTGGTTGATCTATTAAACACCCTATATGCTTTTTCTTTGTGCATAGAGTAGCCAAGGAAAGTACATACCTTTGACTTTGGGTCAAATTTGTCTAATTGATCCTTATCATTTAGAACATAGCAAGTACAACCGAACACCTTAAAGTAACTTATGTTGGGCTTTCGGCCTTTCCATAGTTCATAAGGAGTCTTTTTCACTTGCTTTCGGACATTTACTTTATTTATAACATAGCATGCCGTGTTAATGGCTTCTGCCCAAAAATGCTTAGCTATGTTGTACTCATTTAGCATAGTCCTACACATCTCTTGGAGTGTCCTGTTTTTTCTTTCAACAACTCCATTTTGTGGGGTGTTCTAGGAGAGGATAATTGGTGTGTATAACCTTGTTTAGCACAAAAATCCTCCAAGTTTCTATTTACAAACTCACCACCTCTATCACTTCTAATGATGGTGATTTTGTATCCCTTTTCATTCTCAACTAAAGCACAAAATTTTACGAACACATCAAACACTTCATGCTTATGAGAGAGAAAATACACCCATGTATATCTAGTAAAATCATCAACAATGACAAAGCAATATGATTTACCTCCTAGGCTTTGTGTTTGGGTGGGTCCGAACAAATCCATATGGATAAGTTCTAAGGCTCGAGTCACATCACTTGTTACTTTCGTCTTAAATGACGATTTCACTTGTTTACCGAGGATACAAGGTTCACACTCCTTGTCTTTCTTAAACGTGCATTTGGGTAGACCCTTAACTAGATCATGCTTAGTCAATTTTGACAAGTTCTCCATGCTAGTATGTCCTAATCTACGGTGCCACAACCATGCATCACATTCACTTTGTGCACTCAAACATGAGACATTTTGCATATTCATCTCATCAAAGTTAATGGCATAAACATTTTTATCTCTATATGCAATAAATAAGGTTTCATGCTTCTCATTCCTAACAATGCATTTCGATGATTCAAACATAACATGAAATCCTTTGTCACACAATTGACTAATACTAAGCAAATTATGTTTCAATCCATCAACAAGATAAACGTTAGAAATAGAAAGTGAATTGTTACCGACGGTTCCGAGACCAATAACTCTTCCTTTGTTGTTGTCTCCAAATGTAACCTTTCCACCATCATGCCGCTTTAGTTCAATAAATTGATGTGCATCTCCGGTCATGTGTCTTGAGCACCCACTATCCAAGTACCATGGGGTGCTCTTCCTCGCATCCTACACAATGGGAAACACACTAGATTTTGGTACCCAAACACCTTTGGGTCCGAGAATGTTAGTGTAGTAAACATTTTTAACTACCCATGCTAGTCTACCCACTTTGGCCTTTTGTAATGCACATTTCCCGACCACATGAGTCTTGTTGCATTTAGAGCATCTACGATCATCATTTAGCAATTTCTTGTAACTTAACAAGTTTGCTCCATAACCTATGCCTCTTTTGTTGAGTGCACGTCGTTGTGCTCCCAACATCATGTCAAACATTTCTTTACCATTTGTAAACTTATGCACCGTGCTAGTCAAGTCCTCTACTTCCTTGACTAAAGCATCTCTCTCCTCTATGACTTCATTTAAGTCACTTTGGAGATCATTAATGGTCTCATTTTGTGACTCTATTTCACTAATTGCAATGGTCAAGCTCTTTTTGAGTTGTTTGGTCTTTTTGACCTCCTTTTCCAACTCTTTCCTAAGCTCATCAAGATTTGGAACATCATCCAAATCATCAACATTATGAAAGTTAAAAGAGTTAGAATTTACCTCGCCTTGTGCCATGAGACAAAGTATTGCCTTCTCACTTTCCGATTCGGATTCGAACTTGATGATGATGAGTCATCCCAAGTTGCTTTGAAACTCTTCTTTCCTTTCTTCTTGTCAAACACCTTCTTGGATTTGCAATCCGCCTTGAAATGACCCGGTTTGCCGCAACCGAAGCATATGGTTTCATTTGATTTTCCTCCCTTGCTTCCACTTCGAAACTTCTTCTTATACTTGTCTCGCTTGTACATGGCCCTGTTGAGCTTTCTTGAGAGCATAGCTACTTCCTCCTCAAGATCATTGTCATCACATGATTTTTCATTTTCAATGATCTCTACCGATGCACTAGGGGAGCTATTTGCCTTCAAGGCGATATCTTTTCTTGAACTCTTAGTACCTCCACTTAATGCTTCCAATCTTGCTCTGTCTTTAAGTTCAAATTCATGGACCGTTAGCTCTCCACACAATGCATCAAATGTGTAATCTCCAAGATTTTGTGCCGATTGGATAGCATATTTCTTGGCATCCCATTCCTTAGGCAAGCCTCTAAGGAATTTATACACCGAGGTTTCTTGATCATAATTCTTTCCAAGATTCTTGATCTCATTCAATAGTTTAGTGAATCGAGTGATGGCGGTGGCTATGTCTTCATCGGACCCAACTCGGAAAGTTTCATAGTGCTCCTCAAGAATTCTTAACTTGGTCTTCTTCACTTGCATGGTACCTTCATAGTGTACCCCAAGCTTCTCTAATACTTCCTTAGCCGTTTGACAAGCACTTACTCGGTTAAATTCATTTTCACTTAGCGCACAAAACAAGTGATTCATGGCTTGATCATTTGAGAGCTCAATCTTTATCTCCTCGGCGGTGTACTCTTTCAAGGGCTTATCCGGTGGAGTGTAGCAACTTTCAATTGCATCCCATAAGAATCTATTTTGTGCTCTAATGTAGAATTTCATTCTCACTTTCCAATGAGCATAGTTAGTTCCATCAAAATACATAGGCCTACTTGAAGAGTTGCCTTCCCGAAGGCGAGCCGGATCTAAGGTTTGCATCCTTGCACAAAAAGAACACTCAAAGATACGTTAGTAATACTTTGAGCAATAACCCGCTCTGATACCAATTGAAGGTCACCCAAGAGGGGGGTGAATTGGGTTACCGAGTAGTTATTGCCCTTTTAAAACTTTATGCGCAAATTACAACTATAATGCATACACTATCAATGAATATATATATGCTATGCAAGTGAATGGAATGGAAGAGATGGAAAGTGACACACAATTTATAGTGGTTCGATCCAACGATCTACGTCCACTACCTAACCTCCCTAGGTTAGGATTTTTAACCCCCACTTATATTGCAAATAAGTGTTACAACCTAAGCATACAAGCCTAGAGTGCCTAATTACAATTAGGACTTCCCACCTAGCCGCAACTAGGATTTGTGCCTAGTCTCAACTAGGTCTTCCCCTTTGACTTATATTCCACTAAGTCTTACAATCATACAAATACAATAAGTTGCTGAAAAATAATGAGATACACTTTACAACACAAAGTGGTATCAAATTCAAACACTAGCAAGCCTCCTAGAGCCTAACAACTCTTATGCAAGCAAGTATGAGAATAAATGGAATATGCAAATATGTCATTGATTTTGTTGCAAATCCCAAATGTGAAATCGTTTTAAAAACTTAATATATTAGTGTAAAACCGATTTCAAGTCTAAGAACAATAGTTTAACAAAAATCAAGTTTAAGTGCAAAACTTTTGTTCAAATCAATCTTAGGGTTTGATAAAATAAATTTAAGTGCAAAACCCAAGAAGAAGGTGTTCAAACACACAACAAAATGATTTTCAAATCAAATACACAAAACTATGTAGATTAAGCACAAGCAAGATTTTAGATCTAGGACTTTCTTACAAACAAGAGAATGACAAAAGAGATCAGCTTTGAAGAGATTCTTGTACTCCTTTTAAAGCCTCAAAAGTCTTTGGATTAGAGAACTAAAGAACGACCACAAAGATCTCCTTTTGCTTCTTCACAAAAATCAAAGTTCTTCTCTTTGTAGATTTTGAGTTTTTGAGTGTGTTTCTTCCTTCTCTTGACAAAACCATGTTCTTGGTGGTTTTATAGTGTTAGGTATTCCATCTTGACAGCTTTTTATGACCGTTCTAGGGATCCAAGGGTCCAAAATAGATCAAGAATTCAAATTAAAGTGTGTTTTCTATTTGTAAAAAAAGTCAGTCGGATATGCAATTAGCGCGCTAATGCCGAGACCTAGCGCGCTAACTCGCACTTAGCGCGCGCTAATGAAATCATTAGCGCGCTAACTGCAGGGGACCTCAAAACAATTATTTTGTCCCTTTGTGTTAGCGACCCTTAAACTCGTCGGACCTAACCAACCCTTATATAACATGTTATACACGTTTATTATGAGTCATTAAGCCTAATTGGGTGGTCCGGATATTTTTACAAATCCCGAAACGGAAATTCACGATTTCATAATGTATTAGGGGCTTTTCTCGCAAATTTACGTTTTCTTTTCAAGACCTTTCAAAAACGAGTTTTTCTTTTTCGAAAACATTTACAATGATCTGTAATATGCAAATGACCATCCACACAAAGTTTCACATTGTTTAAACTCATAGTCCTAGTTATGTGTTTAAATTCCACTTTGAAACTTGAAGTAAACTTATAACTTTTGAAGAATGGTTTAAGAAACTTGATATGCATGGACTAATGCATTTGACTTGCGTGAAAGAATTTGTATACCTTACATTGAAATTACAAATTGCGGTTTGAACTTTCATCTTCATTTCTTCATTAATGCCGAGTCTTGAACTTGTATTTCTTGAGTACCCTTGATATGTTGTTTTGCATCCTTTAACAAAAACTGAAATACACTAGATGTTTATTAGTACATTTTCACCTTGTTTGTTTCCATCAAAATCTCGGTCGGAGTGTGAGTGACTAACCACTTAGTCCAACACCTTATACCCTTCGTGGGACCGGTATGTTGAGGATAGTGCGAAAGGTTGGCGTGATATATTCGTCTTTCGAGACATCGCGCCTATTGCAACTCTACTTGATGCCACCATTTCCATTGTAGATTTGGGTACACCGTAGTGTTAAACCGGCATCTGTTAAATTTGGTTGGTTGTACATTTACTAATTTTGAAAGTTAGCTGTCAAGTGGTATGGATATAGAATGAGTGAATTTATCCTACCTTTCGGGTATTGTTGTACAATTTGATGATTGGAAATTGGAAAGTTAGTTGTCTTGTCAATTGGAACTTGTTGCTGGAACAGACGTTTCGGTACTGGATGACCGAGACGTACGGTAATGTGTCGGTCATACACCACCGATAATTGACGGCCAGGCTCCTTTGCGCAATACCGAAATTGCCTCTTATCGTCGACCTATGCGCGACATTACTCATGGCTTCTCGGCCATGAGTAACCGACACATTTTTAGCTACTGGCAACAGGTACATCCACGGCCGGTCAAGACCGTGCATCATGCATTTGTCTCGGTTGTTCAGTACCGAAAATTGGACATGAGTGTCGGCCCTGCTTGACCGAGACACCCTCATAAGCAGAAAAAACTAGGATCCAAGAACAAATTACAACCAAAATAAAACAATAGGCAATGTAACATTATAAACTGTCATAAAAATGTAGTCAACAGGCAACAGGTAGTCATCAAACATTTAAAATTGTCATACAAATGTGAGGTAGCCATACGCACCATATAATCGCAACCCAACAAGTACTCATTAAACATTACAAACTCTCATAAAAACTCATTTAATCATAAAACTCATAGAATGTCATACAAATGTCTATCCCTCCATTCTCACGGTCGGTTGCTTGAGTTTTTTCATATTCTTCCTTCGATACTCCTTCCCATGCATTCTCTTCGGAGGGCGAGCATCGGCCGTGGCGGTCGAGGTGTGGCGGTGAGAACGGGCCGCTCCTGCAAATGTAAAAACATCTCGTCATTATGTGAAGACCATGAGTGTTAAGTTAATCCGTTCAATGAATTTGAAATTACCTCATTGCGCCAAATCTTCAAAGCCACATGATCCTTGAAGCTCTTCAACAACGCCCCGTCTATAGGACCACCGGGGAATGGAGCACGCGCTTCAACAGGCACTTCTGGCTCTCCTTCATCATGGCCAACTCCACCACTACTGCTCCCGCCCACATTACGATCAGTTTCTTTCGTGTTCCCCGCCTCTACGAAGAGTCACTGCTACTACACTCCGATGCATGCCCCTCCTCTTCACCTACGGCAACAACAAGATCCTCGGTCGCCCGGCATCACGAACCCTCATCGTGCAAATGTATCCTTCCACGAGTGCCATCTACCTTCGCCTTGCCCTTAACATCCTCATTCTCCTTCTCTTTCTCTCTTCCTAAAGTCACGATGTCGTCTCGGGGTCTCCGGCCACCTCGCCCCGGTTAGGCCTCGGGACCTCGGCTCCAACCTCCTCCCTAGTCACCGAGTAGCTTCGGACGAGCCATACCCGAATAAATTACGACATATAAGCGCATGGAACAGATCCCAAAATAAATTTACAAAAAAATTTGTTCAAATTCACCCATTTCTGATGTCTCGGTCAAGCAGGTTCATGAAACAACACATATTTTCGGTCACCCATGACCGACAATTCCTCCAATATATCGACTGTCTACAACCGAGTCCAATGAAACGGTCTCGGTTGTACACCACCGCGATGTGTTCACCATTTCAATTCGCCTTTTCACACGCCAATCACGCCCGAGCCTACTCTAACACTCTCGCCATGGTACTACCTAGAGTATGACCAAATTCTCGGTTGTACACCACCGCCGCCACATTACCTATCGCTAATTGTAGCTCTCGTCATGTCTCGGCAGAGATACCTAGAGTACTCTCGGCCTTGCGTAACCGAGACGCTGTGAGCTTTTCCGGCCTTTGTGGCCGAGACTTCGACTTCCCCACATTGTAGCTTCTCTCTCGGCCATGCTTGGCCGAGAGAGTTATCACATTCTCTGGCCTGTGTGGCCGAGAACCGCGAATTCCCAATTTTTTAACTATTGAACAAACCACCACTGTAAATCACAACTACTCTACCAAATGTAACTTACTTACACTAAAAACGTACCTTCAAACGACCGATTTCACGCAAATGATGTGTGTTCGACGATGTTCAACCGAACCCTAACTTGGAGACGAAATCGGCTCACACCACGACCCTACGAACTGCAAAAAACCCGTAAAACGAAGGAGAAACACAAGGCGAGACACGGGAGACACGATTTCGAGATCCCTCTCACTTTGGTCGGCTCACATAAAACGGGTTCTTGGAGTCTAGGCGGTGAAGATGGTGCTTGGGGGTGGTGGGGTGCGAAGGATTTCCACGTAGGGGTAGTTTAGGTATTTCGAGTCTAATTTTTGGGTGCCCTAGGTAAATCGGTTTGTGCCCACATTAACTGGGTGCCTTCATTAAATGGTGGGGTGCCCTTAGCGGCGCTCATTTCTTTTGGTTTATGAAAAACAAAAAGAGTAAGCAAATTACCCTTTTACCCTTCACTTTATATCTCATCCAATATAAAACAGCTACCCTTTCTGGTAATTTTCCAATTTTCTTTATTTTTTTCATGTTTATCTCCTTATTTTGTGTCTGAATTACACCTGGAAAAGTACCTCATTTTCGCCAAAAACTGGAAAATTAATAAATATTCCAAAACTCTCGGACAACACGCTTTTACACGCAAAATGAGTTGTGCGACCCACGTTGATCTGTTAAGTCCATTTAAAGACAGAATTTTCAATTTTCAATTTAAAATCCACTATTTCTTCGTGAAATTCAAAACAACGGTGCTGGTCACCATTTTACTTTCTCGAAACCCATTAAGACACGTAACTCGAGACGAAACACTTGCGAATCTCAAATTCACTCTATTACTCAAATTTCTCAAAATAAAAATAAAAAATATATAATACAAAACACTAGGCAAACATCAAACATCAATAAAATTACCTGTAAATCTCGGTTCACCGGTCCGTAGCTCCCAACTCGCGGCCTAAATCACAATTTTTGAATTCATTAATCCCAAATTAATTATAATTATTTAAATTAAAACTTTGGGATTTGATAATAAGTCTTCCGCTATAATTTGATTGTTAAAAATGATCTTAACAGGTGAATTGAGTCCAATGGGCTAACTTGTAACTTTTCATAATGTAAGTTGGTCAAGTATTGAGTTTTGAATGAAGTTGTATAGGTTAATTGCACGTGTGGGCCCGAGTTGGCATCGTGGCGGGCCTCGGGATTTGGGGCCGGTACATTTTGGTATCAGAGCCTAGGCTTGTGGAACCTATGGATTTAATAAGAACATAAAACTTAATGAATAAAACCTTAGATGTCGAAACCCAAAGTAATTACCCTGGAACCTTAGTTGGGAAATGATTGTGAGGCGGGAAGTGATTAAAATTATATACGTGGTATGTTTTTGTTTTTATATACATTACATACGATGCACGTATATATAGGTTGAGGCTGATTCGACTCACGTTCTTCGATGCAGATTCTAATGGTCAGGCAGCCTCCAATTCCTACTCAGTTTGAGGTCGGAGATACCAGTGACTCGGCCAGGGATACCTTGACGTTACGGTCATTAGCACGTATTATGGACGACAAATTCGCGCAGATTTTGGAGATGATGCAAGCTCATACGGTAGCGATGCCAGCTCCTACGACCACACTAGCGGCACCGATTTCACAGGCAGCAGTAGCCCCTACTACACCACATACGCCGGTTCCAGCGTTGATTTCTGAGACACCGAAAGAGGGAGTTAGGCCAATAGTGGTACCACCTGAGACCACAACTATCACATTGGCTACAGTAGAGCAGCCGGTCGTGACATCGACATCAAGCATCACGATGTCAGCTGAGGCCAAGAGGGTGAAGGATTTCATTAGATTTCAGCCTGGTTACTTGTACGGAGCAGGAGACCCGAAGATAACCGGGATGGTTATTATCATATGAGCCGCTGTATAAGCTGCTCTTGGTCGAGGACATAGATCGACCTCGTCTATCGAGTTTTTGCTTGAGAGGTGACGCCGCGGTTTGGTGGACTACATATGTGGCTACACATCCAAAGTTGACTGTTTGGGCAGAGTTTCATGATCTGTTCATGGATGAGTATATTCCGATATAGGTTCAGATCAGATTGAGGGAGCAATTTCTAGCCCTAGTTTAGGGTAACATGTTTGTGCTGTAGTAGATAGAGCGATATAGATATTTACTGCAGTATTTATGGATGTGGCTGGGACATAACGACTTTAGATATAATATTTTGTCAGGGGACTGGATGAGAGGATTGCGAGCTTTATTATATCTAGTAGAGCCCGTACACTATTTGAGATCTCTGACATGGCTCTGGCACACGAGACTTATTTGATACAGAGGAGCAGTCGACCCACATCCACGTCTTATCAGAGTCAGTCTTCTTAAAGTTCTCGGTTAGAGCAGAGACCGAAGAGACAACGAGATCATCAGGGCAAATAGAGACAGGGGCATAGATCTCGTCAAGATGATAGACGGTCAGATCAGGGTCGTCGAGGTGACGGAGATCGACAAGATGATCCGATGAGGTATGATGATCGTCAGGCGATGTATGCTACCACCTCTGCACCTACTGAGCAACCTAGGCAACAGTATAGGCAGGACAGGGATCAAAGAGGATAGGGATGGAGCCAAAGTCATGGTCAGGGTCAGGGGAGTGTCGCTAGAAGAGCTGAGAGACACGAGTCTCGTCGATGCTATAGATGTGGTCAGGTTGGGCATCTACAGGCCGACTATACTAGACCAATACTGCCACCACCACAATCCGATCAGGCCAGAGATATGGAAAACATATAATTCAATAAATAACAGATGCAAAACAACTGTCAATGAATATTACACTATGATTCCCATTTTATTAATAAAACTAGGGTCGATTACCTATTGACGCCATTAATGCGATTTGGTAGACCAACACATTGGTCGACGTGCTGTCTAGTTAATCCATTAATGCCCAATGGTTCTATCCGAAACCCTCTAGTGAATATGTAACCCACTTAACTTATCTAACTGAGTAGGAGTTACATATAGACCGAGAGATCATCCTCACATCCTATACAACTTGGTATCAGTCTTAAGGAGTTACTCTCGTGAATCACATTAGACACCATTTTCAGTTTAATTAAAAAACATTACAATCTACATAGTCCCCCATTTGAGTCCATAAACTACATGAATTACATATACTAAAATAGCCATGCAACATTGATAAATAAGCGAATCCGTACTTACCTTGGTTTAGGTTTCGTATCCAAATTCCTAACTTTCAGGGCACTTAAGCTCTCTCGGGGTTCCAACACCTATAACAAACCATTTGTAATCAATTTAGGTCCAATACCGTATATTTAGAACCCCTAGTCCAGTTTCCAAGTCCTCAAGAAACTCCTATCAAAATACAACAATACTGCTTTTTTAAGGTAGGAGCGCGCTCTCTCAGTGGGTAGAGTGCGCTCTAGCTGCTGAGTTCATCCTCACTGATGAAGGGAGCACGCTCCTCTGCTAGGTTGAGGGCGCTCCACCCTGTACCGTCTCGAAAGTACACATGGCAACAACCATTTTTCCATCCACAAATCCACAAAATAATAGTAAACACTCCCAAAATACATAAGAGAGAAGAACCTCTAGTGATGTAATAAACCATTTCCAATCAACAAACAACATAATTCACATAGATTTCATCACTACCATCGAATTGACCTTCAAAAACACAAAACTAACCTTACCAAAATGATGATCTCCGGCTTTCAAATCATTTAAGCTCCTTAATCTTTGTTGATTTAACTCCCCAAATGATCTCCTTTGATCAGGATACTAAACCCTCAACCTTTCTCTCTCACTCGATCAATTTATGGAGATAATGATGAAGGTTTTAATTTAAATATATGAATTTCCCTCGAGATATGCATTACACTATCTTGAGAATGACCGAATGATTGATGTGCTAACATGACACCCTTAAAGTGACACACATGTTGACACCATCAACACTCACGCTCATCTCTAGGCGATCCGACGGTCCATATAATTTAAACAAATCTTATAATTTTCAATACATATATATCAAATATATATATATATATATATATATCTAATTTATTTTCTCGCCAATAAATTCACTGGACATGTCTACGAGTATTCGCGGGTGTGCACATTCATTCCACGACCCCCTCGTCGCACTTGGTGTACCGGTTATTTATTATTTATTCATTTATTTTCCAATTATAGGCTAGTATATAAATCCTCTATTATACTACAACCTATAAAATTCTTAAAACAATCTAAACAAACACAAATTATAATGCAAACACATGCACACGCTAATCGAGGTACACCGAATTTAACCACGAGCCTAACTCAGGTTAATTAAGATTTGGATTAATACTAATCACCAGCTTAAGGTAACAGATCATTACAGTCTCCCAAATTTAAAGCAATTTCATCCTTGAAATTAAAATAAATGTAAAATTACCTGTATTTTCGAAAAGAAATGGAAACTACTCCTTCTGTAGGATTCCCGCTCCCAGGTTCGTTCCTCATCTTCGTGAAATAGCCATTTCACCTTAACCAAAGAAATCTCTTTGGTTTTTAGCCTGTGAATCTTACAAGTCTTCCCGAAGATTCAAATTCATTCTAATCAATCTTTGGAGTGAAGCGAGTCTTCATTTTGGGAAGCATAAACACATGGAAGATGTTGTGAACTCCGGCTAGTTGTAACTCTAACTAGTAAGCAACATGACTAATCCTTTCCTGCACTCTGGATGGCCTAATGTACCTTGGAGCTAGATTACCTTGCAACCCAAATCTATACAATCCCTTCATAGGTGAGACTTTTAACAGGACAAAATCGTCATTTGAAAACTTCTAAAACCTATTATATTTATCGGTGTATCTATTCTGTCTTAGCTGTGCTGTAGTCATACGTTGGAGAATCTGTTGAATCCTCTCTGTGTAGTCCTGAATCAACTCCGGCCCCAATAAAACTATACCTCCAACCTCTGCCCAACACACAGGTGAATGACAAGGCCGACCATACAGAGCTTCAAAAGGAGCCATTCCAATGCTAGCCTGATAGTTATTATTACATAGAGGAATATATTTCTCCCAGTTACCACCAAATTCTAAGACACAAGCTCGAAGCATATCCTCTAGCACCAATATCAACCAATCAGTCTGACCATCAGTTTGCGGATGGTATGCCGTATTGTGTTAAAGAATAGTTCACATATGTCTCTGCAATTCACTTTACAATCTGAACGTGAATCTCAGATCTCTATCCGAAATAATAGACACTAGAACTCCATGAAATCTCAACATCTCATGTACGTATACCTCACTTAATCGGTCAATAGGGTATCGCATGGAAACTAGCAAGAAATTGCAGACTTCGTCAACCTGTCAACTACAACCCATACCACGTTGTGCTTATGCTGACTCAGAAGCAAACCGAAAACAAAATCTATCGATATATGTTCCAATTTCCACTCAAGAATAGGTAGTGAATGCAATAACCCTCAAGGTTTCCTATGCTTAGCCTTAACTTGCTGACGTATTGTGCATCTATTTACAAACTCAACAATATCATTCTTCATCCGAGGCCACCAATAAACACGCCTCATATCGCGATACATCTAAGTGTTACTTGGATGAATAAAGTAAATAAATCTATGAGATTCCGTAGCAACTCCTACCTCAACTGATCCTAAGCTGGAATCCATAATCTATCCCCGAACCGTAACGCACCATCATCAGAAATTGACAAATCAGGATGATCTACACTAGCCGCTAACCATTGGCGCACTATATAATCCTGATCAACTTTCTGACAATTAACCACCTACTGAATTGTCTCCGGTTAAGCTCAAATCTGAACACAATAATATATTAGTAGCTCTAGAACTAGCTCTCTCAGTTGATGATGTGTCAGTTGGACTTTCACGAATCATCATCACTAATGCTTCCTCAAGAAGTCTAAACTAAGAAGCTCTGGCAGTAGCTACATTTTCTCTGCCTTTTTTTCTTCTACTCAAAGCATTAACAACTACGTTTGCTTTGCCTGGATGGTACTCAAGAGTGAAATCATAATCCTTAAGGAACTCAAGCCATTTATGCTGCCTTATATTCAATTCACTCTGAGTAAATAAGTATTTTAGACTCTTATGATATGAAAATACTATAAATTTCTCACCGTACAATTAGTGCCTCAAAATCTTCCAGGAAAAAACAACTACAACTAGCTCAAGATCATGAACTGAATAGTTTCTTTCATGAATCTTGAGTTGCCGTGAAGCATAAGCTACAACCCTGCCTTCCTACATCAACACATAACCTAATCCTGATTGAGAAACATCTGTATAAATCACTAGTTCCTTCCCCGATTTAGGTAATGTAAGAATATGTGTCGTAGTCAAATTATCCTTTAAACCTTTGAAGGTAGCCTTGCACTCATCTAACCAAACAAAGTCAAAGTGTTTCTGTGTTAGCCGAGTAATTGACAGAGCAGTATGAGAGAAACCATCAACAAACCGTCTGTAATAACTCGCTAACCCTTGAAAACTTTGAACCTTTAACACAGTGGTAGGAGTAGGCCAATCTTTGATTGCCTCAACCTCCGTTGGATCTATAGATATGCCCTCAACATTAACCATATGTCTAAGAAATTTGACATATGAAGACCAGAACTCGCACTTACTAAACTTGGCATACAACCGATTATCCTTCAAAGTTTGTAATGTAACTCTAAGGCGGTGCGAATGCTCTTCCTCAGTCTTTGAATAGATCAAAATATCATCGATAAACATGATGTTAAACTTGTTAAGATAGGGTTTAAACACCCTATGCATCAAGTCCATGAACATAGCATGAGCATTAGTGAGCTCAAACAACATCACTGTAAACTCGAATTGCTCGTAGCTAGTACTGAAAGCCGTCTTCGAGATATCCTCATTCTTGATCCTCAGTTGATGATAACTAGACTTCAAATCAATCTTCGAGAAATTTCTGGCACCCTTCAATTGATCAAACAAATCATCAGTTCTGGGCAATGGGTATTTGTTCCTGATACTCACCCGATTAAGCTGTCTATAATCAATGCACATATGAAGGGTTCCATTTTTTCCACCAAAAGAATCGGTGCTCCCTACGGTGACATACTAGGATGGATAAACCCCTTTTGTAGCAACTTCTCAAGCTGAGTCTGCAACTCATGTAATTCTTTCGGTGCCATACGGTACAGAGGAATTGATATAGGTTTGGTACCAGGAATAAAATCAATAATGAAATCAATAACATGTGGTTGTGGAAGTCTAGGCAAGTCAGATGGAAAGACTTTCAAAAACTCACAAACCACGGGTATCTCACTAACCTTAAGTTCCTATCTAGGCTCTCCAAATGTGACAACTCCCGCCATAACTTTTAAATCTCGAGGAGTAGCTTCCCTTCCACAAGTTTTGTGAAGGATTATAGCCCTTATAGACTATAATTTTAGAAAGGTTAGGGATATGAAAGATTACCCTCTTATGGAAACAATCAAAACTGGCATGGTATGCTGGCAACCAATCCATCCCTAGTAATGCATCAAATTTCAGGAACTCCATTACCCTCAGATCAATTGGAAGTTCACTCCCTCCGATTTTGATTGCACATCTCTCGCAGATAAGTTTAGGATATACCTTCTCACTCACTACCGTGCTCAAAATCAACAATGTACTGACTTTGACAGGTTTCAATATTAACTCATCAACCATTGCGCTAGCAATAAAGGAAACTGTAAAACTAGCATCAATCAAAACATGCATTCTCGACCACAAATACTTAATATACTTTCCACAAGCATCTGATTAGCCTCTAGGTCTGCCTTAGCCACTGCATGAGTTTGCCATCGTGCCGGTGGTACAACACTACCTACTGATGTAGCCGGTGGTATAAAACACACTCTATGAATGCCCTGCCTGCCCACACCGATAACATATCTTGGAAGCTCTCTAAGAAAAATTACTGGTTTGAGAAACCTGTCCCAATCCATTTAGTTTCTATAGTGATTGTGCTTTGTTCTTGCCCTTACCTCCCAACTGAGGTGGTGGCAAATGTCGTTTGGCTACTGAAGCCTGAGAAATTGCTGGAACCGATGCACTTACAAAGGTCGTCCCTACAGACCTGACTATGTAGCTATTCCAGCTACACTCCTCTGCTTCTTCTTTGGCCGAAAAGAAGCAAATTCTAAGATTCTCCGACTTCCAAGAAACTATTATGTTAGTGGTGGCGTAATTACTGTTCTAAAAGGTCTGGATAAAATAACTACTTCCACCTCCATCGCACTCTCATATGTAAAAACGTAGCTAGTGCGAGGATGAGAGGAAACCATAACTCTGATTTCATAATTCAGCCCACCGAGAAACAAATCAATTTGTTCTCTTTCATCTCTACCATCTTGGGAGCGAATTCACTCAACTCAGTGAACCTCCTTTCATACTCCCATACATATATAACTCCTTGTTTCAACTGAATAAACTCAGTCTTCTTTATGTTCTTGACTTTTTCGGGAAATACCACCTGTAGAATACGATCATAAATTGTGGGCAAGTGGTGACCGTCTTCCCCTTTATCTCTATGGAATTCCACCACTTCTTGGCAGAATCAATCATAAAATATGTGACCAGTTTAACCTTAAACTATCCTGAACATCTACATCGACAAATCGTTGCTCCATCTCTAGTACCAAGTCTTAGCCACCCCTTCCTCCATTGTGCTATCGAATCTTATAAAATTGTATTTAACAAATTCCTTGCGGGTTTGAGAAATGCAGCATTCTCAAAATCCACTTGCACCGCGGCAGCTGTTTCCGGTACCTAAATATGTGCTATCACTGGTTGAGCTAGAGCTGCTACTATCTCATCTCCTCCCTCAGCTCTGCTAACCTTAGGACTGGTCGTATGCTGTGCCTTAGGTCGCTGTACTTGTGGTCCTATTAGAGCCATCAACATAGCCATTAGTTTTGCCTGATACTCCATTAATTCCCTCATTTGCTGCTCCATTTTAGATTTTCATTAATCCTTAGTGTCCCTGTTACCTTGAGGTCTAGGCCTCTGTGAACCCTCTCCTTGATCCGCCATTAGATTATGAAGTTAGAGGAGAGACAAGATCATTAAGGTAACATTCAGAGAAGTTAATGAAATCATATCTATATAGTAAATAACAATATGTGCAACAAATAACGTATAATAATGTTTCATTTTCATTTTCCCCCCAAAACTCGATGAAAACCATTTATCAAGCACTAAGCTTATTCATAACTCGAGACAATTTCCAAAGTCAATAAACTTAGGTTTCAGTACAAAGGAATATACTATCACTTCGAAAATAATTAGAAAGTGAAATCGAGGTCAGACCTTGTCCATGATACCAAATTGTATCAACATTACCACTTAACTCAAAAGTGATAAACCTTAGGCTTTGAAGTAGGCTCTAATACCAAGCTGTAGCATCCCTTATCCCGATTACTACTCGACCTGAAACCCAAATTAAGCCCCGGTAACACAACCAGACTTAACTAAAGCCAACAGCTTCTCCATCAGTACCTGATAAATTCAACCTGTATATCGATATCGAATAAACAATATAAAGTACACGCGGCGAAAAATTAAGACTTTTTTGATATTTAAACAATATAGAAAAATACATAGTTTATCAATGTAGCATCCCCTATTCCAATTAGGGCAATACTCGACCTGAAACCCTAATTAAGCCTCAAGTAACTTGACCGGACTTAAATATAGCCAAATCCATCAAAAAACTCCGTATATATTAATTGATAAACAAAACGCATATTAATAATGAATAAACAAATCAAAGTATACGCAACAAGAAATTTAAAACTTTTTTGATATATAACAATATACGATAATACATAGTTTACTAAAACTCAAAACCATAGAAGTTCATTACATCGTAGAGAAGATACAAGACACCTAAATCTTCTAATTTCCCTTAGTTGAAGCACTGGATTGCGAACCTGAAATATTAAATTTGTGAGAGTGCTCAAACTTGCTCAATAAGTAAGGATTCACATTAAGCATCAACATTCTATATAGTAATCAGGAACATCATGCAATAACAATATGCACCAATGTTAACTAACAAGAATATAGAAAGCATATAAACCAATACATAACGAATGCAAAGCAAGTTATCATGGACTATTACACTGTGATCCCCATTTTATTTATCAACCCACTGAAGCCATCAATGCGATTGCTAGACCAACACATTAGCTGATGTGCTGTCTAGTCGATCCATTAATGCCCAATGGTTCTATCCAAAACCCTCTAGTGAATATGCAACCAATGCAACCTATCTAATTGAGTAGGAGTTACGTATAGACCGGGATATCAACTCCAAGTCCTATACAACCAGGTTTTACTCTTTAGGAGTTACTCTCGTGGATCACATTAGACTTCATTTTCCGTTTAATGAAAAACACCACAATATACATAGTCCTCCGTTTCAATTCATAGACTACATGAGCTATATATACTAAGATAGCCAGACAATATTGATAAATAAGCGAATCCGTACTTACCTTAGTCTAGGTTTCCATTCTATAATTCTAACTTTTATGGGCACTCAAGCTTTCTCAGGGATCCAACACCTATCATAGACCATTTGTAGTCAATATAGGTCCAATAACCTATAACTAGAACCCTTAATCCATTTCCTAAGTCCTCCATAAATCCTCATCAAATCACAACATTGTTGTTGTTTTCTGGGGTTGGAGTGCTCTCCCTTTATGGAAGGGGTGTGCTCCAGCAGCTGTGTTCATCACAGTTAATGAAGGGAGCGAGCTCCTCTGCTATGTTGAGCGCGCTACACCCTATGCTGTCTGGACAGAACATAGGGCAGCAGCCATTGTTCCATACACAAATCAGCCAAACAACAATATAAAACTTCCAAAATTCATCAGTGAGGACCTCTAGTTAGGTAACAAACCATATTCAATCACCAAAATATATAATTCACAGAGATTCTATCATCACTATCGAATTACACTTTAACCAACATAAGAACAAATCACACCAAAGTGTTGATCTCTAGATTCTAAGTTGTTTAAGCTCCTCAATCTACACATATTCAACTCCCTGAACATTCTCTCTCAATCCGAAATCAAACCTAAAACCTCTCCAACTCATTTGATCAATCAAATGAAGAGATAAATATAGGTTTTAGTTTAAATATATAGATTTTTCATGATACGCATCGTATTGTCTCGAGACTAATCAAGTGATTAATGAGTTAAAATGACACTCCTTAAAGTGACACCAACTTTAACACGTGAAACACTTACGCTCCACTCAAGACGATCAAATGATCCATATAATTCAACTAATCTTTTATTTCCTAATATATATTTATATATATATATATATCTAAAATATATATATATCTCGTGTATTTTCTCGCCAATAAATTCACCAGACATGCCTACGAGTATACTCGAACGTGCACATTCATTCCACAAACCCCCTCGTTGCACTTGGTGTACCGATAATTCATTTTTATTATGTATTTTCTCAATTATAGGCTTATATATAGTCCTTTATAATACTACAACCTATATATAAACTCGTTTAACAATTCAAACAAACACAATTCAACATGCAAACACATGCACACGCTAATCAAGGTATGCCAGACTTAACAATGAGCCTAACTCGGGTTAATTAGGATTTAGATTAGTATTAATCACTAGCTTAAGGTAACAGGCCGTTACAGTCTCCCCAATTTAAAGCAATTTCATCCTTGAAATTAAAGTAAACATAAAGTTACTTGTAGTTTCGAAGAGAAATGGAAACTGCTCCTTCATATAGGATTCCCGTTCCCAGGTTAGTTCCGCATCCCCATGAAATTGCCATTTCACCTTAACCAAAGGAGTCTCTTTGGTTCCTAGCCTCTGAATCTTACGATCAAGTATCTGAATAGGCTGCTCGTCGTAAGATAAGTCTTCCCGAAGATCAAATTAATTCCAATCAATTCTATGAGTGAACTGGGTCTCCGTCTCGTGAAGCATAGACACATGGAAAACATTATGAACTCTGGCAAGCTGAGGAGGTAACTCTAACCTGTAAGCAACAGGACCAATCTTTTTCCTACCCCTGAACGACCTGATGTACCTTAAAGTTAGCTAACATCACAACCTAAATCTATATAAGCCTTTTATAGGTAAGACTTTCAACAGGACAAAATAATCATTTGAAAACTCTAAAAATGTAAGATGTTTGTCGGAGTATCTCTTTTGTTTAAGCTGTGTTGTAGTAAAACGCTGGCGAATCTATTGTATTCTCTCTGTGTAGTCCTAAATCAACTATAGCCCCAACGATACTGTATCTCCAACCTCTGCCCAACACGCCGGTGAATGACAAGGCCGACTATATAGAACTTCAAAAGGAGCCATCCTAATGCTAGCCTGATAGCTATTATTATAAGATAATTCACATAGAGGAATATATTTCTCCCAGTTACCAGCAAACTTTAAGACACAAGCTCAAAGCATATCCTCTAATACCAATATCAATCGCTCAGTCTGCCCGTCTGTTTGAGGATGGTATGCCATAATGAGGTTAAGAATAGTTCCCAGTTGTCTGTGAAATTACTCTATCGTCTCGATGTGAATCTCTGATCTTTATTCGAAGTAATCTACACTGGAACTCCATGGAATCTCAATACTTCCCATATGTACAACTCATATAAACGGTCAAGAGGATATCACATGGATATTGGCAAGAAATGTGTAGACTTTGTCAACCTGTCAACTACAACCTAAACTGCATCGTGCTTATGCTGACTTAGAGGAAGACCGAAAACAAAATCCATCTATATATGTTCCCACTTCCACTCAGGAATAGGTAGTGAATGCAATAACCCTTCAGGTTTCCTATGCTCGGCCTTAACTTGTTGAGATATCTCACATCACTTTATGAACTCCATAATATCAGTTTTCATTCCAAGCCACTAATAAACATGCCTTATATCATGATACATCTTAGTGGTACTTGGATGAATAGAGTAAAGAGATCAATGAGATTCCCATAGCAATTCCTATCTCAACTGATCCTGAGTTGGAATCTACAATCTATCCTTGAACCGTAACACCCCATCGTCAGAAACTGATCAGTCAGGATGTTCTATACTAGTCGCTAACTTCTGGACTGCTATATAATCCTGATCAGCTTTTTGACTATCAACCACTCGCTGAATCATATCCGATTCAGCCCGAATATGAACACAGAAGAACATATTAGTAGCTCTGGAACTAGCTCTCTCTGGACTTTCATGAATCATCATCACCAAAGTTTCCTCAAGAAGTCTAAATTGAGAAACTTTGGCAATAGCTACATCTTCTCTGCTTGATCTTCTCTTACTCTAGGCATCAACAACTACATTTGGTTTGCCTGGATGGTACTCCAGTGTGAAATTATAGTCCTTGAGAAACTCAAGCCATCTACGTTGCATCATATTTAGTTCACTCTGAGTAAAAAATATTTCAAAGTTTTATAATCTAAAAATACTGTAAATTTTTCACCATACAGATAATGCCTCCAAATCGTCAAGGCAAAAACAACTGTAGCCAGCTCAAGATCATGAATCATATAATTTCTTTTATGAACCTTGAGTTGCCTTAAAGCATAAGCTACAACCCTACCTTCCTGCATCAGCACACAACTCAGGCCTGAATGAGAAGCATTAGTATAAATCATTAATTCCTTCCTCGATTCAGGTAATGTAAGAACAAATGTCATGATCAATCTGTCATTCAAACCTTTGAAGACAGCCTTGCACTCATTTGACTATACAAAGTCAACATCTTTATGTGTTAGTCGAGTCATTGGTAGAGCAATATAAGAGAACCTATCAATGAACTGTCTGTAATAACCCGCTAACCTATAAAATTTCAAACTTCTGTCACTGTGGTTAGAGTAGGCCAATCCCTAATTATCTCAACCTTCGCTAGATCAACATATATACTCTCAGCATTAACCACATGTCTAAGAAATTTGACTTCTAAAGACCAGAACTCGCACTTACTAAAATCGGCATTCAACCAATTATCCTTTAGAGTCTGCAATTTAGCTATGAGGTGGTGCGAATGCTCTTCATCAGTCTTCGAATAGATCAAAATATCATCGATAAACACGATGATAAACTGGGCAAACTAGGGTTTGAACACCCTATATATAAGGTCCATGAACATAGCATGAGCATTAGTGAGCCCAAACGACATCATTGTAAACTCGAAGGGCTCGTAGTGAGTACTGAAAGCCGTATTTGAGATATCCTCATCCCTGATCCTTAGTTGATGATAACCAGACCTCAAATCAATTTTTGAAAAGTGTTTGGCACCATTCAACTGATCAAACAAATCATCGATCCTGGGCAATGGATATTTGTTCATGATAGTCACCCGAATTAGCTGTTTATAATCAATCCACATACGTAGGGTTTCGTCATTTTTCTTTACAAAAAGAACCGATGCTCCCCACGGTGACGTACTAGGATACATAAACCCCTTTTATAGTAACTCCTTAAGCTGAGTCTGCAACTCACGTAATTCCTTCGGTGCCATACAGTGCAGAAGAATAGATGTAGGTTTGGTATGAAGAATAAGATTAATGATGAAATCAATGACACGTGGCGGTCGAAGTCCATGCAAATTAGATGGAAAAACTTTCAAAAATTCATAAACAATGGGTATCTCATTAACTTTAAGTTCCTATCCAGGCTCTCCAAATGTGACAAATCCCGCCATAACTTCTAAATTTTGAGGAGTAGCTTCCCTTCCACGAGTTGCAAATCGTGAAGGATTATAGCCTTTATAGACTATAATTTCAGAAAGGTTAGGAATGTGAAAGATCACCATCTTATGGAAACAATCAATACTGGCATGGTATGCTGATAACCAATCCATCCCTAGTAATGCATCAAATTCTAGGAACTCTATTACCCTCAGATCAATTGGAAGTTCATTCTCCCCAATTTTGACTACATATCCCTCGCAGATCATGTTAGAATAAACTTTCTCACTCACTGCTGTGTTTAGAATAAATAATGTACTGTCTGTAACAGGTTTCAATTTCAACTCATCAACCATTGCACCAGCAATAAAAGAAACTGTAGAACCAACATCAATCGAAATATGCGTATCTCGACTACAAATATTCAATATACCTTCCACAAGTCTCTGATTAGCCTCTGGGTCTGCCTCAGCCACTACATGAGTCTGCCCCCATGGAGGTGGTACTGTACTACCTACTGATGTGGCCGGTGGCATGGAACACTCCCTTTGAATATGCCCCGTCTACCCACACCGGTAGCATATCGTCGAAGCCCTATGAGGAAAACTAATAGCCTAATAAGCCTGCCCTGATTCACTCGATTTCTGTGAAGACTATGCTTTACATGGTGGCATCAGTGGTTTAGCTACTGATGCATGAGAAACTAGTGGAACCAGTGCACTAACAAAAGTCATCCCTGCAAACCCTAATTGTGTAGCTGTGCCAGCTACACTCCTTTATCTCTTCTTTGGCCTGAAGGGAAAAAATCCCTGAACTATCTGACTTCCATGATACTGCGGTACTGGTGGTGGCTCAATTACTATATTAGAAGGTCTCGCTAGCATAACTGCTTCCACTTCTATCGCACTCTAAAAATAAAAGCATAACCAGTGCGAGTATGAGAGGAAACCACAACTCTAATATCATAGTTCAGCCCACCAAGAAACATATCAATTTCGTTCTCCTCCAGCTCTACCATCTCCGTAGTAAATTCACTCAGCTCAGTGAACCTCCTATCATACTCCTGTACATACATCGCTCCCTGTCTCAGCTAAATGAATTCAATCTTCTTCCTGTCCCTGACTGAATTTATGAAATACTATCTGTAAAATACAGTCCTAAACTGTGGCCAAGTGGTAACAGTCTTCCCTTTTCTCCTTAGGGAATTCCACCGCTTCTTTGCAGAATCTATCAGCAAAATTGTGACCAGCTTTACCTTAAACCAGTCCTCAACATCTACAGTAACAAATCATTGCTTCATCTCTAATATCCAGGTCTCAGCTACCCCTTCCTCCATCGTGCTATCAAATCTCATAATGTCATATTTCATGAACTCCTTGCGAGTTTTGAGAAATGTAGCATTCTCAGAATCCACAAGCACGCTGGCAACTGTTTTCGGCACATGAATGGTTGGTACTACTGGCTGGACTGGAGCTGTTATTGTCTTATCTCTTCCTTAAGCTCTACTAACATCGGGACTGATCACAGGTTGTGCCTCAGGTTGCTATACTGGTGGTCCCATCTAAGCCATCAGCATAGCCATCATTTCGCCTAAGACTCCATTAACTCCCTCATTTGCCGATTAATCTTAGATTTCCATTGATCCTCTGATTCCCTGTTACCCTGAGGTTTAGGTCTTCTTGAACCCTTTCCCTAATACGCTATTAGATTATGAAGTCAAAGGAAGAGATAAGATCATTAGGTAACATTTAGAGAATATAATGAAATTATATCTATACAATAAATAACAATATGTGCACCAAATAACGTATAATAATGTTTTCATTTTCATTCCCCCCCAAAGCAATACCGTTTATCAAACCCTAAGCTTATTCTTAACTTGAGACAACTCTTAAAGTTAATAAACTTAGGTTTCGGTACAAAGGAATATGCTATCATTTACTTCGAAAACCATTCGAAAGTTAATTAAGGTCAGAGCCTTGTCTATGATACCAAACTATATCAATATTGCCACTTTATCTCAAAAGTGATAAAACCTTATACTCTGATACCAAGCTGTAGCATCCCCTATACTGATTAGGGCGATACTCGGCCTGAAACCCTAATTAAGCCCCGATAACCCTGCCAAACTTAAATAAAGCTAGCAGCCTCTCCGTTAGTAACTGATAAACTGAACCTGTATATTGATATTGAATAAACAAACCAAAGTATACCCATCGGAAAAATTTTAAACTTTTTCGATATATAACAATATATGGTAATACAAAGTTTACTAAAACTTAAAACCTTGATTATAAACCTCCCAACCCTGTTTATATACATTAAATACATCAAATAGTGAATATATATACAAGAAGGTTCATTACATTGTAGAGAAGGTACAAGACACCTAAGTCTTTTCCATTCCCTTAGTTGAAGCGTCGGGTTGCGAACCTGAAATATTAGATTTAGGTGAGCACTCCAACTTGCTCAGTAAGTAAGGACTCAAATTAACCATCAACATTCCATATAGCAATCAAGAACATCATGCAATAACAATATGCACTAATTATGTTAACTAACAAGCATATGGAAAACATATAAATCAATATATAACTGATGAAAAGCAAGTTATCATGGACTATTACATTGTGATCCCCATTTTATTTATAAAAGTAGGGTCGATTAACCACTGATGCCATTAATGCGATTGCTAGACCAATACATTGACCGATGTGCTGTCTAGTCAATCCATTAATGCCCAATGGTTCTATTTGAAACCCTATAGTGAATATGTAACCCACGCAACCTATCTAACTGAGTAGGAGTTACGTATAGATCGAGAGATCAACCCCAAGTACCATACAACCTGGTCTTAGTCTTCAGGAGTTACTCTCATGGATCACATTAGACACCGTTTCTCATTTAATTAAAAAATCACAGTGTACATAGTCCCCCATTTCAATTCATAGACTACATGAGCTATATATACTAAGATAGGCAAGCAATATTGATAAATAAGCAAATCCGTACTTACCTCGGTCTAGGTTTTCGTTCCAAAATTCTAATTTTTTCAGGCGCTCAAGCTTTCTTGGGGATCCAACACCTATCATAGACCATTTATAGCAAATATGGGTCCAATACCCTAAAACTAGAACCCATAATCCATTTCCTAAGTCCTCCATAAATCCTCATCAAATCACACCATTGTTGCTGTTTTTTGGGGTGGGAACACGCTCCCTCAATGGATGGGGCACGTTCCAGCAGCTGTGTTCATCGCAATTGATGAAGGGAGCGCGCTATGCTATTTCGACAGAACACGAGGTACCCACTGTTCCATCTACAAATCATCAAACAACAATATAAACTTCCAAAAATTATTAGGGAGGACCTCTAGTGAGGTAACAAACCATATTCAATCACCAAAATGTATAATTCACATAGATTCTATCAACACTATTGAATTAAACTTTAACCAACATAAGATCAAATCATACCAAAGTGATGATCTTTGGACAGTTGTTTAAGCTCCTCAATCTACATAGATTCAGCTCCCTGAACACACTATCTCAATCCGAAATCAAACCTAAACCCTCTCCAACTCGTTTGATCAATCAAATGAAGAGATAAATATGGGGTTTTAGTTTAAATATATGGATTTTTTCGAGATACGCAACGTTATTTCAAGACCGATCAAGTGATTAATGAGTTAAAGTTACACTCCTTAAAGCAACACCAACTTTTACACATAAAAAACTTATGCTCCACTCGAGACGATCAAATAATCCATATAACTCAACTAATCTCTTATTTCCTATATATATATATATATATTTATATCTAAACTATAATATATATATATATATATATTTCGTGTATGTTTTCGCCAATAAATTCACCAGACATGCCTTTAAGTATACTTGGGCATGCACATTCATTCCACAACCCCCTCGTCACACTTGGTGTACTGGTTATTCATTATTTATTATGTATTTTCTCAATTATAGGCTTATATATAGTCATTTATTATACTACAAACTATATATAAATTTGTTTATCAATTCAAACAAACACAATTTAGCATGCAAACACATGCACACGCTAATCGAGGTATGCCAGACTTAACCACGAGCCTAACTCGGGTTAATTAGGATTTGGATTAGTACTAATCATCAACTTAAGGTAATAGGTCGTTACAATCAAAACCCAAAACCTGGATTATAAACCTCCCATCCCTTTTTATATACAACAAAATATATCAAACAGTGTATATATGTACAAGAAGGTTCATTACATTGTAGAGAATATTATAAGACTCCTAAATCTTCTCCTTGGGTTTCGTTGAAGTGCTAGGTTCGAATATGAAATATTAAATTCTTGGTTAGCGCTTCAACTTGCTCAGTAATTAAGGATTCACAAAGCCATCAACATTCCATATAATAATTAAGAATATTATGGAATAACAATATGCACCAATGTTAACTAACGAGAATATGGAAAACATATAATTCAATAAATAACGTTTGTAAAATAACTATAAAAGACTATCACACTGTGATCCCGTTTTATTTATAAAACTATGGTCAATTACCTACTGACACCATTAATGTGATTGCCAGACCAACACATTAGCCGATGTGCTATCTAGTCAATCCATTAATGCCCAATAGTTATATTCGAAACCCTCTAGTGAATATGTAACCCACGCAACCTATCTAATTGAGTAGGGGTTTTGTATAGACCGAAATATCATCCTCGTATCCTATACAACCTGGTCTTAGTCCTCAAGAGTTACTCTCATGAGTCACATTAGCACCGTTTTCCATTTAATTAAAAACATCATAGTGTATGTAGTCCCCCATTTCAGTCCATAAACTACATGAACTACATATACTAAAATAGCCAGACAACATTAATAAATAAGTGAAACCGTACTTACCTTGGTTTAGGTTTCGCATCCAAATTCTTAACTTTTCGGGCACTCAAGCTCTCATGGGGACCCAACACCTATCACAAACCATTTATGATCAATTTAGGTCAAATACCCTATATTTAGAACCCCTAATTCAGTTCCCAAGTCCTCAAAAAATTCCTATCAAAATACAGCAATAATGCTATTTTCTGGGATGAGAGCGTGCTCCCTCAATGGGTAGAATGCGCTCCAGCAGCTGAGTTCATCCTCATTGATAAAGGGAACACACTCCTCTGTTAGGTGGAACGCGCTCCACCCTATACAATATTGACAATACACATGGCAGTAACCACTGTTCCATTTACAAATCTACAAAACAACAGTTAACACTCCCAAAATACATCAAGGAGGACCTCTAGTGAGGTGATAAACCATTTCTAATCAACAAAAAAAATAATTCACAAAGATCTCATCACTAACAGCAAATTGAACTTTAAAAACACAAGAACTTAATTTACCAAAGTGATGATCTCTAGCTTTCAAATTGTTTAAGCTCCTCAATATTTATTGATTCGGCTCCCTGAATGATCTCTTTGATCATGATACTAAACCCTCAACCCTTCTCTCTTTCACTCGATCAATTTATGGAGGTTTTAGTTTAAATATATAGATTTTCCTCGAGATACGCATCACGCTATCTCGAGAATGATCAAATGATTGATGTGCAAACATGACACCCTTAAAAGGACACACATGTTGACACCATCAACACTCACGATCATCTCGAGGCGATCCATCGATCCATATGAATCAAACTAATCTTATAATTTCCAATATATATTTATATATCAAATATATATATATATATATAAATATATATATATCTCATATATTTTCTAGCTGATAAATTCACCGGATATGCCTGCGACTATTTTCGAGTGCGCACATTCATTCCACGACCCCCTCGTCGCACTTGTGTACCAGTTATTTATTATTTATTCATTTATTTTCCAATTATAGGCTTGTATATAAATCCTCTATTATACTACAACCTATAAAATTCCTTAAACAATCCAAATAAACACAAATCATTATGCAAACATATGCACACGCTAATCGAGGCACATTGGATTTAGCCACGAGCCTAACTTAGGTTAATTAGGATTTGAATTAACACTAATCACCAGCCTATGGTGACAGGTCATTACAACGGGGATGCGCCTTGAGATGCATGTCGGTGCGGGACTGGGGTAGAGAGTTGTATGGTAAGTCGTAATTTAATTAAATGAGATTATAATAAATAATTTGATATGACTATAATTGAATTGATATTAATGTAACCTAAGTTAGAAAAATTAAACAAGGAGCATTGATATACCTCGAGATGCATGTTAGCACCATCACTAAGTAACTAAAGTCAATGAGTGTGTTATCATGGATAAGTGGGTATTAGGACAAGATGTGAGCCATATGATTTTCATAAAGATAAGTGTTTTAAACAAGATCAAGGGCTCCATTTCAACCTCACCATTATATATACATATGTAAGTAGGTTTGCCATGCAAATCATCTTCATCTTATTCAAAGAAAAAGAGAGAGAGGTATGGAGAAGAAATCAACAACTTTATGGGGAAATTCAGGAGAATTAGGTGGTGTTTGATTAAGTTTAGGAAGCTTCACAACTAGGTAAGTTAGTATACATCACCACTTTGTAAAATTCAATAAAAATTATAGGTTTTGATTTAGTTCTGGTTTTTCAGCAACTTCGGTAGGCAAATGGCTTTGTTTTCAAAATATAATTCCATATTTCAATTACTTGTGAAATTCCACTAATTTTGCCATAAAGAAGTTCTGGATTTGAATTTGTTTTCATAAAGTATGAATTCTCGAAGTTGGAAGACAAAATTGGAAATAATGCATGTTATTGTTATGAACTAGTTATTGTATTTTTGTCATAACTTCCTAGTATTAAATTAAATGGACCAATTCTAGTTTCATTTGAATGCTACCTCAAAGGGGAACAACCTTTTCCTACTGAAATATTTTGAAATTCGAATGTTTTCATGTCTAAAAATCCTATGCAATTTTGATAATGAATCTGAAATTTTCGGGTTCTAAGATTTGCTAATGTCCTGCTGTTTTAAGCTTAAATCCCTAATTTCTTATTGGATTGAGCTCATCTTTTAATATAACGTTCTAAAATATGTTAGTAGGCTTCAGTAAGACAATCATGACTTTTGAAGCTATGATTTATGATAAATGAAATTTTCAAAGTTGCTAGTCAAAATCCAAATTGTTTTAAACAATTGTGGTAAAATTTTCATATCTCCTTCGATTCATATCGAAATCGCGTAAAACTTATAATTCTGGAAAGCTATGACATAGCTCTAAAAACTTCTCTTTGAGCTACAATACATAATTTACAAGTTTTGGTAATTAAAATCAACTCACAAGTTGTTGCACAAAAAATGTCTCTATTTTAATAAAATAGATTTGGACATAAACAAATTATTAATGGGGTTGGTTTTAAAATTTGGAATTTACAACCACTTAATCCAACTTTAATAGTTTGTAAAAGTCTTAAAACACCTTAATTAACCTCAGGAACTTAGAGGAGAGTCTGTAATGACACGAATAATGTAATCCTAGTTGTACACTTTGTAGGACCATGACCAGGTGACCAATCCTACGTGGTGCACTTGGTCAATACTTGGGCGTCGAAACCGAGGTAATAATTAAAATTATCTTATTTGTGTTTAATCCCATATAGTATATTATGCCTATCTATTTATAGTGTACACAACTTTTATGGTTTTGACCTTCGTCGTCCATGGACGGGAGTTTGCTTCGAGTTGTGTACACTCGAGGGCATTGGGTAGGATCGTTGTAAATCCGAATATATGGCTTATTGTTACTTAAGACCTAAATGAAATCAAATGTGTACCTAAGTTATTCTAATAAAACCTATCCAACTATTATTAGTCTAAAGAAAAAGAAATACTTAAAATTTTATTATGGATCCAAACTAATAGGTTTGGTGAGACTAAGTTAGAAAGGCTTATTGACAGCGACCGCAAGTGTAAGACAAACGTCAAAGTAATAGTGGCACCAACTCGTGTTGATGTTGGGAATATCATATCCACAAGGATAGTTATGTGCTAATATTTAGTCTAATTAAGAAATAGAGTTAGACACTTAAAAGTTGGGTTTTGTAAAAACAAATTATTAATTAATTTAAACTAACTAATTGCAAGTAATTAAAATATGTATTAAGCTATGGAGAAAATATCATAGGAAATCTAATTCACCCAAATTGTATCCTTTGAATCCAATTTAATTATAAAGTCTCCCAATTCATGCAATGATAGGCGAATTTCCTACAATTCATTCCATCCCGAGGTCTCGGTGATGGAGATTCTAACATCTCACTCAGACTTCGCCGGTTGGCGTGAATAGCGTAAGTGAGATAGTGTATTAAAAATCAAATTCAATGGCCTCCCTAGTCAATGACCATCGGTCGATGCGTCATATGTTCTAAGGTTTCGTTTCCCCTAATCCGGGTTCGAAAGTCCCAATGGTCATGGTGACTCTCAAACCCTTGAATCTACACTTACTTGATCAAGGTAAGTATAGCATAGCACACAAGAACACATAAATCAAAATATCGAATTGAAAGAACAAATATAATCACATTGAAATCAAAAGAATCCAATTTGGGATCCAAAGATCCCTAGAACAAATAAGATTACCCTATAAGTGGGTTCAATTCAACACAATTCATGATTAGAAAGCAAGAAAACATGAAATCAAACCTACAATGAATATATAATCCAAGATTTTTTGATCACTATTCTTCAATCTTCACACATTCTTCTTGGTTCTCCAAAGCACAAGATGATGATCCTTATCTCTCTTAACTATATATAGAAAGGGGTATTTTGGTCCAACAAAAATACGTTTAAAACCCTAAAAATAGGCAAAACTCGAATTTACTAGTTGAGGCACTGTGGCGGCGCTATGGCGCCCGCACGGTGCCCATGATATGTAAAAAACTCGACCTGGCGCTATGGTGGCGCTGTGGTGCCCATGCAGCGCCAAGATGTTATACACTCCTTGTACTTGGCACTGTGGCGGCACCGTGGCGCCCATGCAGTGCCAGGTCCAACAGCTTCACTTTTCTTCTTCATTTTTTCACGTTATTCACTTTGGAGTTCACTCATAACTCTTCTTTTTCATCACACCATTCCATATTTTTCTTTTTCTTCGCACTTTATTTGTTGGATTTATTCATTATTTTTCTTTACATTTCCCTTTTTTCAGGTTTATATCTTTTTTCACTCAAAATTTACAAGCTCTTTTCGTCATAGATAAGGGTTGCTCATAAATTTAACTTTTAGGTAGGCTAAGGCTTTTCTTAGCTCGGGACATTGGTAGGTGCCAAAAATTTCAGGTTAAACAAGGATCAACGGGGTAACTAGCGATTTAATGTGTAGGAGGGAAGTATAAGATATTGTGTAAAAATTCAAACATGGCCTAACTCCTCTCCTCAATCCTTTAAGTTCGAAATTTATCGCCTCAAGTGGCTCTAGAATAAGTTCTAGAATCCCCGAATCCTTATTAAAGCTCACATACTTTAAGTTTATCCCCTTTTTGTATTGGCATAAGTCCTTCCTTACACCGGACATCTCCGGAGAAACCACGATCTAGCCAAGCTAAACACTTAGGTATGTGCCCTTTACTCATCCCAGGTATAATGTCTTATTGGTTTGATCAAGAGTATATCATAGATTGTCAGCCACATAAGGAAAGAAAACTAAAATAATATCTCGAAGTGACATGTACATACTTGCAGAATAAACATGAAACACCCCCAAACTTAAGATGTTCAGTGGCCTCAATGAACTCTAAATACTCCTAAAATGAAACATGATATTGGGCATGCATGAAAAAGGACACACTAACAAAAGCTAATTGTTTAAAAAATAGCAAAAAGAAGAAAAACAAAACAAAAACAAATGAGATAGGATGTGAACAAAAACTCCCATGATTGATAGAGTAGTGCACCAATAAAAGATGAGGTCAATCCTCGGATAAAGACGGGAAGTTGTCCCTTGCACTGTGCTTGCCAGCATCATCAAAGTAAATAGCTGAAGGTGGAAGCGGGCAATTACGATTAGTGGGGTGGCGAAACATATGCCGCTGGTAGCGTGCCATCCCCTCCAAATGCATAGCAGTTGGCCAATGAAATGAACGTTGTTGTTGATGCATAATACTTTGATCACGTTGCATTTCCTCCAATATGCAAAAATAATGATCCTCCGGAGTATGATGCTATTGCTGGTGGTCGTGGGGAATCAGTGCCAATGGTCTGGGGTCGTCTCTGGCCTGTTCAGTGTGTGGTGCTTCAGATTGTGCTGCCGGTGATGGTGCTTGCCTGCGCGAACGTCGCTGTGGTCGACTCGAAGGTCCTGGCTGTTGCTCTAGAGGGTCATCTGAATCAACTTAAACCGGAAGTGACCCACATTGCCTTAATGTAGCATCGGACATGGGGTTCAACCTCAATCTGTACTCATTATTGTGAAAATGGACAGTCTGATGCTTGCACAAGCGAGTTATAATCCAAGGATGATACAACACCTTTAAAGGTGGCCCACGAAGAAAACTCGTCAAAGAACGGGAGATGACCTCACTCAAGTCGATATATTCACTAGCTAAGATATGCGCTAATAGAGTAATGCGCTCTAGTGTGATCTTGCTAGTATTCCCTATCGGCATTAAGGTGGAACAAATAAAGTGGAGCCAACCTCTGGTGGACCGCCTCAAATTTTCTATAGCCAATTGTTGATCATGAAGGCCGTCCTTACTCCTTTTCCACACACCACGCCCCAAAACTCAAATAATATAAGCTATTTGTTGATGGGTGTAATCTTTAGGGGACTATGGAAAGTAAGATTTTGCCAAGTCTCGTGTTAAACCCAGAGCTCTATTTACATATGCACCAGTAATACAGATGTCGACGCCCCTCACCCATACCTTCTTGTTAGGACATGTGTGGTATCCATTGTCATAAAATTCCATAGTGAGTTCACTAGATACCACAACCTTATGAATATTTCGTCCAATAGCTGTAGTGCGCCAACCATGATGTTCCACAATGTCCAAAATATGTTATTTATATTTATTGGACACCGTAAATATACGCTTAGGTTTTATTGTTAAGGAAGTGTACTTCTTGTGACGAGCCTCCGCTCCTTATCCTGGTAATACTCAATGGCGGTGTCATCAGAGTCAGAATCAGAAGTAGAAACAACCATCGGACAATTAGAGCGTGGGGGTTGGACAATCGATAGTTTAGACCGAGGTGCACGTGAGGTACTCATCCTAAAAAGAAAATAAAATTAGTAAGTCCAACTATGATTGTGATAGAAAAAAAACACTATGCTTGTTAACGACATGTACATAAAGTTGGGTACAAATATATCAAATAGAGCATAACGCCCCAAACTTAAGTGAAAAGGCATGGTGCAAAGCATAACAAACAAAATTTTCAATTCATGGACATACTACCCATGCAAATACCCGTGCAAAGTGACTAGCGGTGAAGAACTATTTAACAAACACCAAGATGATCATGAAAAAGGAGCACACAACCACATGAATGAACAATATGTCAACAAGGAAACCGATCAATTTAAACATAATGGGCATACCTACACAAGGGTATATAATGCCGAAGAGAAACAATGTAGATGGACTGATAAATAAAAATTCATTGAGGCATTTATTCAAACCAATCTATACGATAAGAATTTATGCTCTTTTCCAAAATTTGTTTCACCTCCCGATTACTCACTTCGGCTTGGCCATTAGTTTGAGGATGGTATGCCAATGATGTCTTGTGTCACACGCCATACTTGCGGAGCACCATATCCAATGTTATATTGCAAAAATGCATCCCTTCATCACTCACCAAAGCCCGAGGTGTCCCAAATTGATAAAAGATGTTCTTTTTCAAGAAATCAATAACAACTTTTGCATCATTCTTCGTCGTCGCCACGGCCTCGACCCACTTAGAAACATAATCAACGACAACAAAGATGTATTGCTTCCCATAAGACATTGGGAAAGGACCCATAAAATCAATCCCCCATACATCAATTAATTCTACCTCTTGAAAAGTAGTTTGAAGAAATTCTTGTATTCACGAAATATTTCTTGACATTCGTTGCAAGTCTTCACATAGATGTACATGTCTTTGAAAAGACTCAGCTAATAGAAACCACTTTGAAGCACCTTTGCTGCTGTACGTTGAATGCCAAAATGACCACAAAATGGAGAAGAGTGGCATCCCTCTAAAATTCCCATAAACTCATCTTCGGGAACACATCTTCGTACCAACCCGTCATTGCACTGCCGAAACAAATAAGGTTCATCCCATAGATAATGCTTCACATTACTCAAAAATTTCTTTTGTGCGGAGGGACTCAAATCAGGAGGCAAAACTCGACAAGCCAAATAGTTCACAAAATCTGCGAACGATGGTACATTTTGTTGAACATCCACTCTAAAAAGTTGCTCATCAAGAAAAGTTTCGTGGACCAGATTCTTTGTATCCGCTTCTTGATGCGGTAGACGTGAGAGGTGATCGGCCACCACATTCTCACTACATTTCTTATCCTTGATTTCAAGGTCGAATTCTTGCAACAAAAGAACCCATCGAATCAACCGCAGCTTTGCATCTTTTTTGGCAAACAAGTAATCAAGTGATCCGCGAACACTGTTACTTTAGAACCCACAATGTACGGTCAAAATTTGTCGCATGCGAACACTACGTCTAACAATTCTTTCTCAATGGTAGTGTAGTTACGCTGAACCGGATCCAATGTTTTGCTCGCATAATAAATAGCAGGGAAGGGCTTCTTTCTCCTTTGACCTAAAACAGCCCCCAGAGCAAAATCACTTGCATTGCACATTATTTCAAAATTGGACTCCCAATCAGGGACAACCATAATAAGCGCCGAAATCAATGTCGTTTTCAAAATGTAAAAGGCCTTCACACACTCATCAGTCATCACGAAGGGAACATCTTTTTCAAGCAACCCACACGAAGGTTTCGTGATTTTTAATAAATGTCGAATAAAACGACAGTAGAACCCGGCATGCCCCAAGAAGCTACGAATATCTTTGACAGTTTGAGGCACTGGAAGTTTCTCAATTGCAACTATCTTTGCGTGACCCACCTCCAACCCCTTAGATGATACCCGATGACCAAGAACAATCCCTTCACGGACCATAAATTGGCATTTTTCCCAATTCAACACCAAGTTAGTGTCTTGACATCTTTTCAGCACTAAAGAAAGATTTTGTAAACACCAGTCAAAAAATGCCCCCAAAACCGAGAAATCATCCATAAAACTTCCATTATGTCTTCCACCATATCTGAGAAAATTGCCATCATACACCGTTGAAATGTCGTCGGTGCATTGCAAAGACCAAAATACATTCTCCGAAACACGAAAGTACCATATGGAAAAGTGAAAGTACTATTCTCCTGATCCTTTGGTGATATAGCAATCAGATTATAACTTGAGTACCCATCAAGGAAACAATAATAATCAAATCCAGCTAGTCTGTCAAGCATCTGATCAATAAAATGGCAATGGGAAATGATCCTTTCGTGTTGCCTTGTTCAGCTTTCGGTAGTCGATGCAAACACGCCATCCTGTTACTGTTCTCGTCTGCATTGTATCTCCTTCCTCATTCTGAACTACAGTCATACCCCTTTTTAGGGACAACATGCAAGGGTGAAATTATTAACTATCGAAAATGGCATATATAATTCATGCATTTAACAACTTTAAAATTTCTTTCTTCACCACTTCTTTCATTGCTAGATTCAAGGGACGCTGAGGTTCTACGGATTGCTTATGCTCTTCCTCCATTAAAATTTTATGCATACAAATTGATGGGATAATTCCTTTGATTTCCTTGATAGTCGACCCTAAAGCCGATTTATGCTCACGTAGAACACGAAGAAGCTTTTCTTCCTCTAACTTGGTCAACAAAGAAGATATAATCACTGGATATATAGACTCATCCCTCAAGTATGAGTAACGCAAATGCTCAGGCAGAGGCTTCAATTCAAGACTTGGTTCAATGACTGCACTTTCAGGCTCAAGTTCTAACTGCTCAAATGGTTGGTGGAATTTCATTGATTTTTAAAGTTGCCAACTCTTCCACTGTCTCATGAAGTATATAGTCACTAGTGGGGGTAGCAGCGATGCTTTGCACTAAACATCTCTCAAAGGGATCCTCCAGTGCTTGCTCTCGAGATAGCTCAGTCACACACTCTGAAACTCTATCCACTATTTCTATGCTCTTGCATTGTTCAACTGCATTAGGGAACTTCATAGTATTGTAGATATTGAACAACACTACTTCATCATTCATTCGTAGTCTCAATTCTCCTTCTTGCACATTAATGAGAGCTCTAGAGGTTGCAAAAAATGGTCTCCCTAAAATCAAGGGAACTTCATCATCCTCATCCATGTATAGTATTACAAAGTCGAGTTCACTAGTACATCCTAGATCACACCTTTAGGATAAGACAAAGAGCGATCCGCTAATTGCAATGTCATGTTCACATGCTTAACCTCCCCCAAACCTAACTTTTTGAAGACAGTTAAAGGCATCAAATTAATACTAGCTCCAAGATCACACAACACCCTATCAAATAGACAAACTCTAATGGTGCACAATATTGTGAAGCTTCAGGGATCCTTTAATTTATGTGGGAGCTTTCTTTGAAGGATGGCACTGCACTCCTCAGTCAAGTTCACTGTCTCAAATTCCTCAATCTTCCTTTTTTAAGCAATAATTTCTTTCAAAAACTTGGTGTAGTGTGGCATTTGATCGAGAGCATCGGGAAAAGAAATATTCACTTGCAACGTCTTGAACATATCAAGAAACTTTTTGAATTGTTCTTGATTTTTCTGTTTCTTGAACCTTTGAGGATAAGGTAGTGGTGAAGTAATAACGGGAGGGTTATCTAGGAATGTGATCCTGCCTGACACTACCTCCCGCTTTGTTGAACTACCCTTCTCAACATTTTTGTCCTTTTTACCTGCCTCGAATCTCTCAGCTATATCATCATCATGGAAACCACACTGCTCAATTTCATAACCGTTCTTAATTGCCTCAGATTCATCACACTCAGACTCATTAGGCTCATCACCCAGCTCAATTGCAATCACCTCAGTCTGTTTCTTTTCCACTGGCTTCTTCTGAATTGGCTTAGGTAGTGTCTTACCACTTCTCAAATGCACTGAGTTGACTTTCTCCCTCTGATTCACAACCGTATTACTTGGGAATTGGCCCTCCTGACGAGAATTCAAAGCTATCGCTAACTGCCTAATTTGTCGCTCTATGTTCTTCATTGATTGAGTTCTCTCATCTTAAATTCTTTTCAAAGTTTGTTTCATTCCATCCACAGTGTGCTTTACTCCCTCCATCTCTTTTTTATTTTTCTCAAGCCTTTGGGTATGATTAAATTCCATAGCCTTCAAATATTGTTCAATTGCCTTGAAATAGGCTTGTTCTTCTAGTGGAATTTGCATTTGTTGCATTTGGTTCCCAAAAGCCGGTGGATTTACTTGCAAAGCATTATTTGGATTTCCATACGATAAATTTGAGTTGGAATTGATTCCCTGATAATATCGCTGTGGAGCTGGAGCCCCTGGCTTAAAGTTGTTCCCATAATTTTGATTGTTCAGGTAATTCACTTCCTCATATTCCTCAATTTGAGGTGTTTGATCCAATGGGTTGGCCACCAAAAAAATTCAATACACAGGCTGAGGATTTTGTGGTTGTTGACTAGCTTGTCCTTTTTTAATCTTAGCCATCTGATTGGACAAATTTGACAATTGAGCCATTATCGCTGTTTGCGTATCAAACTCAAACCTTCCCGATGCCTTCTTTGATGATGTTTGTGCTCTTGGTTGCGCAAAGGAATTCATAGACATTATCTCAAGTAACTCACATGCATCGTCCTCACTTTTAGAGAGCAAGGTACCTCCTGACGCTCATCAACTAAAGTCCTTGTGTTCGGAGTCATGCCATAGTAGAAGATTTGCAGTTGAGCCCATTTCTCTAATCCATGCCCCGGACACTTCATCAACTACTTTTTCATTCTTTCCCAAGATTTTCCCAATGATTCTATCTCATCTTATCTGAAAGAGTTAATTTCTTCCATTCTGCCACTTTCACTTGAGGGAAAAACTTTTGAAGGAATCTTTCATTAATATCATCATAAGAAGTAAGGCTTCCCTGATTAAGCCCGTAAAACCATGCCTTTGCTTTCCCCGCTAGTGTAAAAGGAAAAAACCGCATCCTAATATTTTCTTTTGGAACATGACTTACGTGAACCATGTCGCACTTCTCCAAGAACATTTCCACATGTGCTACTGGATCTTCGTTAGGAAAAGCATTGAAAAGACTATTTTGCACCAAATTAATCAATCCCGGTTTGAGCTCAAATGGACGATTGTTCACCGGAATCTTCATCATACCATTATAAGTTACTTGAATGTCTGGCTTGAAGTAATCCCGAAAAGGCCATTGCCTCTCCTCTTGTCCTTGGTTCGCAACCATATTATTAGCCTCTTGTTGTTGCTCCTACGTATCCTCAGTATAATTTAGGAAACGTAAATCAAGCTCGGAGTCATTATCTTCCGCTTCGATATCTTCTTCGTTTTGCATAGACACAAAACCTGAAACAAAAGTGAAGATAAGATTAAGTGTAGATTATTATTGAAATTAAACAAAAAGAATAAACAAATATTGCTAAAAATTAAAAATCCTAAACAAACTATCCTATTCAAACTAAAATTAGCTAATGTCCCCGACAACGGTGCCAAAAACTTGACAGCGACCGCAAGTGTACGACAAACGTCAAAGTAATAGTAGCACCAACTCGTGTTGGTGTCGGAAATATTGTATCCACAAGGACGGTTATGTGCTAATATTTAGTCTAATTAAGAAATAAAGTTAGGCACTTAAAAGTTGGGTTTTGTAAAAATAAATTATTAATTAATTTAAACTAACTAATTACAAGTAATTCAAATAGGTCTTAAATTATGGAGAAAATATCCTAGGAAATCTAATTCACCCAAATTGTATCCTTTGAATCCAATTTAATTATAAGTCTCCCAATTCATGAAATGATAGGCGAATTTTCTACAATTCACTCCATCCCGAGGTCTCGGTGATGGAGATTCTAACATCTCACTCGAACTCCGCCGGTCGGCGTGAATAGTGTAAGTGAGATACCGCATTTAAACCAAATTCAATTGCCTCCCTAGTCAATGACCATCGGTCGATGCATCATATGTTCTAAGGTTGTGTTTCCCTTAATCCGGGTTCAAAAGTCCTAATGGTCATGGTGACTCCCAAACCCTTGAATCTACAACTACTTGATCAAGGTAAGTATAACATAGCATACAAGAACACACAAATCAAAATATTGAATTGAAAGAACAAATATAATCACATTGAAATCTAAAGAATCCAATTTGGGATCCAAAGATCCCTAGAACAAATAAGATTACCCCATAAGTGGGCTCAATTCAACACAATTCATGATTAGAAAGCAAGAAAACATGAAATCAAACCTACAATGAATATAGAATCCAAGATTTCTTGATCACTATTCTTCAATCTTCACACGTTCTTCTTGGTTCTCCAAAGCAAAAGATGATGATCCTTATCTCTCTTAACTATATATATAGAAAAGGGGTATTTTGGTCCAACGAAAATACGTTTAAAACCCTAAAAATAGGTAAAACTTGGATTTACTGGCTGTGGTGCTGTGGCGGCGCTATGGCGCCCGAACAACGCCCATGATAAGTAAAAAACTCGACCTGGCGTTATGATGGCGCAGTGGCACCCATGTAGTGCTACGATGTTATACATTCCCTGGACTTGGCGCTGTGGTGCCCATGCAGCGCCAGGTCCAGCAGCTTCACTTTTCTTCTTCATTTTTTCACGTTACCCGCTTGTCGTCTAGTCTCGTTATCCCTTGAACCTAATACACCTAAAAATACACTAAATAAGCCTCAAATCATCAATTACTTTATTAAATAATTAGCTAAATCCTACTTAACACACTTAAAATCATTCTTCGCATCACTTATTAACCAAAGTTTGGTCATGGTCAAATTAACTTAAGTAAGAGAAAATGTTAAATTTAGCATAAGGTTGAGAAAATACCTATATGTCTATTTATGAGCCTAACTTACCAATTAAATGTAATGAAATATTTATGGGGATTTAAATATATACCATTCTTTTGGTGTATTAGATAGACCTAGGGATTTCTTTGTTGACGAACTCTAGGAGATTAGTCTGCAACTATGGAGTGCATGTCCTATTAAATTAAGAGTCATAGATCTTCCTAGAGATCTATGAGATTAAGAGATACAAAGTTTATCTAGTGGCTAGATTTTAATGACCAAGACCATAAAAATGTATTTCTTCTCTAAATGCATAAAGAGAAGAAAAAGATTCCAACAAGCTTTGTTGTGAGATTTTGTGATTTGGAGCTAGAAGAACTTGTGAATCAAGAGAAGGAGTTGAAGTGTCATGTGATCCAAATCTTAAGTAACAAGCTTTCTTTCATTTCATGCTCAAATATGGGTGTCTTTGGTTCATGTAGGTGCTAAAATCTTAAGGCTTTTGTTTCTTACTCTTTAGGAAGATTTTAATCTCAATTATAATGATTACAAAGCTCATGAAGGGCTTAATTGATGGTGTCAAGAATTGGTCAAGAAACATAATGCTTATATTTTTTAATTGGGGTTTTCTTTAAATTTTAAACCGTAATGGACTGAATTTGTATGTCATTGGTTGTTGAATGCATGGAGTTTTACTCTTAAATGGAATTTCCTATATGATTTCAAAAGCGAGAACAATTTTGGCTAAGTTTGAGCAAGCTTTGGTGTTTATGTTGTTTATGAATAGCAAATGTTTAATGAACTGCCAACTTATTAATTGAAATACTATATAGCATAAGTCCTTCATTTCTTCTCAGACTTGGCTGATTTTTTATGTGTTATTCTTGGATGCTTGAGCAAGTTTCTCAATAAGAATCATGTTTGTTGGATATGTGGTTTGAGAGTTATGAGTTTTCTAACGCTGCTAGTTTGAAGCTCTATCAAGTTGAGTTATTTTGGCATTTTGAGCTTAACTATCTCAATTTTAATCGTATTTGAGCATACTTTACCATTTCAAAAAGCTAATACATAGAAAAACAACATAGGATCAGTATTTCTTAAAAACGTAGTCATCTTATTTGTCAAAATGGGTTGAAAATCAATGTTAATCCATCTTGATATTCCTTTTGTATGTGTTTAGATGTCGGGACCTCTTCCGGGGGTCTCTACTGGTCCAAAAATAACCAAGATCTCTAGAATAGCTTGAAATACTATAATTTAGGTTCCACAAGCGTCTCAAGTGATTCTGAGGTATTTTGAATGGTTTTCTCAAATGAGTTTTGAAATAGGCAGAATTTACTTACTTAATAAGCTAAGTTTTAACTTAAGGTGTGCTGGGCATCAAATGATGTTGGAATTTAACCAAAGTTTCCTAAACATGTTATTAGATCATAATAAAGGTGCCCACAAAGTCTTGTGACTTTTTAGTGTGTCAAACTCAGGTTTCAAGTCATGTTTCGAATAAGAGATCGATAATTATAATTAAGGACTTAAAGTTTTTATTTACAGTCTCAAATTTGGTTTTTGATCATATTGATGAGATTTTATGACTCAAAAAACTTAGTTTAGAGTTAAAAGACTTCAATGAACCAACACCGAGAATTTTGAAAATTCCTATGAGTGTTTTAGCAACATTTCAAGTTGCATAAAAATTAAGTTTTTGGAAATTATTTTAAGGTCCCTAAGGGAGTGTTTTGCAAAACAATGTAGTAAACCAACTTGAAATGATTTCCAATGAAATTTGATGATTCAATAACACTTAAAAATAATAGGAAAATGTTTATGACCTTCTAACACCAAGTTTGGGCATTTTAGTCGAGTTAAGTATCAAAGAGGTATTTAAAATGACTAAAATAGGCTTCTCGGGGTTATTCCTTCGCATCAATCCTTCATATATGGTAAGAATAAGTGACTAGGGACCCCAAGGATTTATCATAAACTTGTTTAGGGTACATTGAAGCTGAGATATGGTTTAAGTTAAATAGAAAAGACATTGACGCAAATAGTGAACTATTTTTCAATGAAATGAGATAATCAATCCTAAATAAGCTCTAACACATACCAAATGAACTCCAATAGGTACCAAGGGCCTAGAGCATTAGTGCCAGGTGTTGAAAGTGCAGTACGGATGTGTGGGAGCCGCGTTTAGCTTGGATATTATTGCATTTTGAGGTAAGTAAAGCATCAACATAATTTCTTTTCAACTTTTTATTGTTAATCTCTTGAAAAGTATGTCATACATGTATTCCATTATTGTTTCAAGTGGCCTAAGGTCTAAGTAATCCATAATTTGTGTTATCTCACGGGTTAAGCATTTGGAGTTACCGTGGCTTCTCGCTGAGGACTATATAAGGGATTATGCATTCGACAACGATACGGCTTACCTTGATAGTTTAAAAGGGGCTGATGGAATTGACTCGAGGAGTCCGCATTGCCTAAAGAGTCGTGTCGAGGTAGTTGGAAGTGGTCTTAGGCATGCTGTGTTGACTTAAAGCTGTGCTTTGGTTTGATGACCCACAGTTTAGGCATGATTACCTAATCACTTATCTATTTTACTTCCTTGCCACTTGACTTTCACTTCTTTACTTTATTAGTGTGTTTATCATACACTTTAAAATTTATTTACAACTTTTTTTAAATACCCGCACGATTTAGAGACTATTGTCATTTACTATTCAGAAATACTGTTGAATCTATTCTGGTTTTACTCACTAGAATTGTTTTCGTCATTGGTGACAATTGCAGGTTCCTCTAGTAGTAAGGGTGAGGAGCCCAAGATCGGTGAATACCTATGAGTTTCCCTTATAGCCGACTCTTCTTTTGTTACTATCGTAGGTGTTTTGATTGTATCTATTATACTATACTTGACATTTTATACACGTTTAGGTATGGGTTTTGAGATATACACTTGAGATACATGTATATAATGCTTATTTACATTGTCGTCACCTGAGATATAAATGAGATCTATACTATGCATGATTTCCACATCTAAGACTTGTCTCGAATTCAATTAATTTTTTTGTAGCTTTTAATTTCTTTCCGTTGTGTAATGAATAATTCGGATAAGAGGCTGACTAGGCATGCGTTAACTCAGAATGGGTTAATCAAGGGTCCACGTAAGCTTAGGCCGAGCGAGGCCTAATTTGTAAGGACTGGGGCCATCACAGTTGGTATTAGAGAGCACGATTCTTTTTTACCTTAGACTATTGATAAGCCTACAACTTGACTAACATGTAAACTTAAGAGTTAGGAAAAATGAAATGTAGCGTGAAAATCTTATGAACCTAACTTCAAGTTTTAGTTGGGAAGTGAGGTGAGTTGGAAAAATCTAAAACTTGAATTATACATGTTATGATGATTGTATGTACTATATGGTATTGTTAGATATATGTGTTTCTTACTTTTGAGGCCTATTTCATCTTGAAAAATTTGTGTAACACGATGAGTTAATGGATAAAGATAGGTCGTAGGTTATCATGTTTGGAGAGAAAACTAACAAAAATAGAATATTAACGTTGGTCATTAGTACTTGAATAGAAGCTAAGGAGGCGATACCACAGTACCGACATGGAAAGCATAACGATTTTCCATCTCTATAAGTTGGAATCAGTTATGAGTGTTGTATCGGAAGTGAAGATTAGGAGAGAAAGTGGAGTTCATGAAATCTAGAATTGTGGTGTTATGAATAAGTAACACATGTCAACTCAAGATTTTCTGCTATTATCATTTTATTTCCTAAATTTCTCGATCCAACAAATTTGAGGGAAGAGAAATTGAAGTACGTTAGGTAAAATACAAACCCTATCATAGACATGTGATTTCATCAGATACATGAGCATAGTTTAATATAGAGAAGAGGCACAATGCGTTGATAGGACTAATGATTGATACACTTCAAGACCTTGTTGAGGCTAGGGTGAATAATTCGGATAAGAGGCTGACTTGGCGTGCGTTGAGTAGGCGAGGGTTGACCGAGGGTTCATGTAAGCTTAGGCCATGCGGGGCCCAATTTGTGAGGACTAGAGCTGTCATAGCGTCTCATGAGTTTGGGTACGTGTTTTGGATTGTCGAGAGGATGGAATAACCTTGTTACTTTGCATGGATTGTAAGTAAATTTATTGAGATATTTCTTTCCATTTCATTCCTTGTTATTGCTTTTTATTTACAGTATTTGGACTACTATACTTGTTGTAGTCTTGATGCCATGACATTGTTGTTCTATTTTATTACATGAGTTTGTTATCATGGCATTATCTATCTTGATTGGTATTTATTGACTCTTATTCATGTGTAATGTCATTCTTCTCTGATATGGATGGTTGATCATGTAAAATAGCATGCTATTAAGCAGATGAATTATGGTATTATGAATCTATTCCTTTGTGCTTTACTTAAGTAATTCAAGACGTGGAATCCTAAATCGAGTTTTTTTTATTTATGAAAGTAGTTCTTGTATCTAGGACCATTATATGATAGAGATGAGCAGCATACTGGGTCACTGGGTTTCGTGGATGTCGGCATCTCACCACTAACTTGTGCGGTACATGGGGTATGGGACTCGGGTAGTCGAAGGATATACATATATATTTGTAATGGGCATTTGTGAGAGTTCTCACGTCCTAAATAGTGGAACAAGGTTGATGCAATGTAACTCACAATCGACCATCCCTAGATCATTACTACTTAGCCTAATAGCAGTTTCATGTTGTTTAACATAAGTATCTTATATCATGATCCTTTGTCAGCAGTTTTGCTATTGTTATGCTTTCAGATACTTATTGTATGTTTGGAAATGTGGATAAATGTCTCTTAATGTTACTTTCTACATTACTGTACTTATCATCTTTTTTATGGCGGTGGATGCAGATTCATCGAGTAGTAGGTCGAGCAAGGAGAAGATCAGCAACTATCTCTGAGCCATTGGAGTGCTGCTACCTCAGAGCTTGTAGGTTTTTGAGGGTTTGTTGTATGACTTACTTATGTCTTTTATATACTTATGGGTTGTATATTTGGGTTGAGCGATAGTTCACCGACCAAACACATGTTATCATGTTGCTGTCACTATTCCGTTATATATATTCATGTGATCGTTGTTCCTTGGTTTCCTCACATTTAGGACCTGAAACTATATTACTTCCACTAAATTGTTAACTCTTCCGCTGAATAATTAACAAGTTGAAAAAGTTTAAATTAACTATGAAATATTAATATTAGGTAGATGAATTGTATTATGCTTATTCTAAACATGGTTAATGAGGAGAAAAGAATGAGAAAGCTGACTAATACGTTGTTAAGTCCTACATGGTTGAGATTAGGGCTTAATGACGAGATTAGACCAGGTGGTTCCCTAGATTAAAGAAGGGGTCATCACATACTCTTTCCAACTAAGTAAAGTTTATTGGCTAATTCCTATTTTTCTCCTCAATCAAGGCATAAAATCTTTTCAATATATATATATATACTTGATCAATAAACTTTGTATAACAAGATTCTTAGAAATCTCTCTTGTTTATCTTGAACTATTATTTCGATATTCTACCCATTATAATTTCTAACATAAAGTAACCAATCCCCTCTAAACTCCTTTATTGTGTACACAATTTGTGTTAAGTCAAATAGGGTATAACAATTCATTTCCATCATAAAATTTCTATTTTCCTGGGTAATAATAATATATCATTTCCATTTCTATTCAAATCCAAATCAAATTCATATTCATAACTAAATAAAGCAAAATGAAATGGGAAAATATTACCTGTATTGTAGAAAATTTGGAAAAATTCACAATGTTCAACTAGATTCTACCTCTTGTTTCTTCCATACTTCACATTTTCATACTTCACTTCACCTAATACCCCCAAAATCATTTCAAACCTTTTCCTCAAGGTTTAAAAATAAAGTCGAGTTTTCTAACAAAAATAAAAATACCTCATAAAGCATAAACGAATAAATTAATAACTAACATAAGAATGAATTAAATAAGTAAAGACAATTTAAACATTTCCGAGCATCATTGAATTGAATTGAACATATAATAAGTGATTATTTAAACTTATATAATATTAGTTTTGTAGTATATTTAGTATAAATATCCCAAAGTGAGCTTAAATTGACGGTATTTATGTATTTTTAGGTATACAAGGTACAAAGGAGACAAATGGGTGAATTCGTGAAGGAACAAGGCTAAAATGCATAAAAGTATGGTGACGGTGTGCAACATAGGCTTGACACCATGGGAAGAATGCTAAAAAGTATGGGCACAACGTGGAGGACAAAGAAAAAGAGAAAAACGAGTCAACACAGCTGGTGCTGTAGTGGCGTTGTGGATCATAAGGGACGGCGCTGGGGAGGTCAACAAAGGGTGCTGAGTCTACTAAATGAGAAAAATTGCACACAAAGTGGCCGAAGCTGTCACGGCACCGTGGCTTTACATACACAGTGGCAGATCACTTATGGACAACGCCGAGACAAAGAAATTAGAAAGTTAGAGTTATATTTCAAGTGAAATTGTCTATTAAGGTTTTTAATTATTTTTAAAGTTTCTTAAGAGTATAAATATGCATTAGAATGTGGTAAACATATACACCACCATAGAGAGCAACCAGTTATCATAGATTAGCATACATTTGTTTTATCCATGAGTATTAAGAAGAATTGTAGATGAGAAGACATTGAAGATACAGTGTGGTTGTTCGATATTGGTTTCTTTGATTTAATTTATTTAGTTTAATCTCTGATTTCAATGAATAGCATTATATGCATGTTTATTTCAATAAAGTGTGAGTAGTTCATTAATCTTAGGGATCAATGGATCCTATGATATGAATGCTATGCTAAAATAGTTATGAATGGATTATGAAGATAAAAATGCAATGGTTAGAATTTGTATTGATTCTGGGCATAATACTACAAACATCTTGATCCCTTGTTTGTTGATATCAAGTTTTAGAAGTTTTCATGATTATTGAAGCTTTTAATCCAGATATGTTCGGTACAACTGTAAAATACATAATATCGATAGATAATCATTGACTAAGGATGTATGAATAGTAAAATTAATTGGTTATGAATTTAAAGATTTGGAACTTAAAGCAATATGAAGCTTACGTTATTCACACCGATAGGTGGAGTTCTAGTTTGCGCATTATAATCTTTTCCGTCACGATAGTGGGTTGAAGTGGAAGGAAATCTGTATATTCTAATTAGGCATTGCACACACCTTTCTTGGGGATGATATATGTAATCAACGTAAGTTGATCACGCTATTACTACAATTGAGCCGTTATATTTGTGGCCCGCACCAAATTTTTGGCGCCAATGCCCAAAATAGGTAGCAACATAATAGGTTAGTTAGTTTACGAAGTTGTTAAGAATTTTTAATTTTCTGTAATTTTTAATTTACAGTTTTAATTTGATTGACCTTATTGCACTTGATCTACTTTCTTTTGTCTTTGGTGTTACTGTTAGGGCATGTGCCCTAGGTCGATCTACAAACATTGTTTATCTTATAATTTTAGTTAATAAAATAGAGGTTTTATTTGATGTTTTATTATAAGTGATTGCATATTTACCTTATAGTAAGATCTATGGGTATTTGTTGAAATATCCTAAATGTCCCTAGTTGGTCATTATACTGGGAACTATAATGAATTAAGACTAGTGTGAATCTTGATTGATGGTCATGTGATGATCATGCGTATAATGATACGAATCAAGATCATGAGTACTTATTAGGGAATATGATACTGGACCAACCCGCTATGAGAACACCACATGGATTAAGTCATAGGTGTTACTCATGATAGATATATCATTCAGTCATTCGACTTAAGATTATCATAGACTTCAATATTAGGAGCATGATAATTTGACACAATCAAATGTTGTCTTTAACCAGACAATTATAAAGATTGTGATTGGTTACCATGTGAATAATATGTGAAGGTGTGTAATCAAGATAAAATTTGTCACTTTCGTATAGAGAGAGATATCAGTGGATCCCTCGATAAGGCCAAGTCCATGTGAATTGATATGATCAATGTCACTTGGATGTTTTTCAATTTACCTAAAGATCGAGACTAGTACGATTGAACATTAAGCGTGACTTTCCATGCCTTATGTTTAATCAAAGGATATCGCACCACAAAATGATATAATATACGTTATTAATTAGGTTGTATCGATGTTGATATTCATGCTACTTGGGTAGTCATAATGCCTTGCTAGAGACCGCTTATGACTTGTGTACCAAAATAGTTTTTGGTTCACTACCAACGTCGCATGAACCTATTGGGTCGCACACTAAGAATGTCTTTGCACGATTTCAATTGGTCCAGAGTAATGAATTTTATATGATAAAACTCATGACATAAAAAACCTTACGATTTGTTTTATGACAACTTATTAATAGGGGCGTATGTGTAATTTGCTTAAACTACGTAAATACAATAGTTGTATTACGAATATGATTTTAAGTGAGGGCTTATCTACACATATAAATAAAAGGTGGATCCCTAAAAATGAAATAAGATTTTATTTTACAATTTTTCGAGTTCTCTGGATTTAGGGAGAGAAAGAAAAACCGTTTTCAATATCTCTTGGGGCTAGCACTCCAAATTGTGGTCACCGTTCGTGTCTAGATTTCTGATAGAGGACGCGCACTTGAACGTCTTGAAAACCAAACAATCAAAAGGAAATCATGGAATAAGGTATGATTTACTTTAGTAGATTTAGTTTAATGGAACTTATTTTCGATCCTGTTGGGGTTTTGAAAAATTTGTTTTGAATTTTTTGCTGCGTATGAACCCCAAAAACCCAATGGTTGCATGGATGTAAATAATGTATAGGTATCATTTTAAGGAACCAAATAGTGAAATCATTGATATAATCTCTAGGTTGGTTTATCAAAGTAAAGTTATTCGAGAGAATACCACATACCAAGCACAACCAATCATGAGTAGTTTGGCATGGACGGGTTATAAACAACGATATTATAACCCGTATGGATTTAAAGGATTTGTGAGAAGTCATGGGCATTACAACTACACACAAGGAAATGAATCATGGAAAAATTATCAAAGCTTATACAACCCTCTAATTCAAAATGTCTATCAGCCATCATGGAGTTTTCATGACAATTGGCAATCACGACAAGATTAAAAGATGGATGAACAATCTTCTCTTACATCACTAGAGCAAATGATAAGAAAAATGGCTGAATAGAGCAAGAATGATCTCAAGAAGTATGATGAAAGATTGGAGATTCCTGCGTGCTCATTTAATATAAAGGATGAAGAAGATGATCAAATGTTCTTGGATTTGAAAAGACATTAGAGAAAATTGCAATATTCATGAATTCAAGACAAGAGGTTGTGGTTGAGTCTACGGAGAACCAAGTTGAGAAGTTGTTAACGATAGAGGAAGCATTCCATGAAGCATATGAAGAAGTAGAGAAGCCCAATCAAGAGGATTACGACATTGTTGATGCTTCAGGCTAAATGATTCACTTGACCATGTTAGAGAGGTGATTCGTATCGATGATATTATGCAACATGATAGTTGTGTTGATCTAGAGAAGTTTGAAACAATTATGAGTAATGAAAGTAAAGAAAACTTAAGATCACACAACACAAAGTTTGTGCAGGGTACAATCAATTTTGTTGTATCAATGAAACCATTCCAACAAGAATTGCAAGATCAATGGAATGGTGAGAAAACTGGAATCATTACGCAGACGTATGAGAAGATTACAAGGACAATCCATTTTGAAAAGACATGGCAAGCTTTGCCAAATTATATAAAGATTATGAAGGATAGGGAAGCATGCTAGAAAAGGATTAGAGGATATGAAGAACTTCACAAGGATTCATCATTAAAGTAACGTCGGTGCATCACGATGCTTATTAGAGAGCCGTGATGCATATGTCGGCCTAAGGACATTAAATGAAGAGCTACTGGGAGGCAACCCAGTGGTTTTTGAATTTCAAGTTATTAGTTAGTTAGTTAAGACAATCCAAACATTTTAATAATTTTCTAACTTTTGAAAATTTATGCTAAATGTGCAGGAGAGACCATTTGCCGAGTGACATTTCATCGAAATGGACAAGTCTCGACTAAGTCAGCAAAGAGCATAAAAGAGCAAAAATGTTAAAGCGGTAAAGTTAAGGTACATGGGCAAATCAAGGGTAAGTTTGTATGGAATTTTTATATATACATGGTAGTTCACACCGTCACAAAGCTTTGTGTGGTAATACACAAAGTCTGAAGAGCGCCAATAGGGAGTTAACTAGAAATATGCAAATTTATATAGATATACTTTTCGATGTCGTGAGTGCTAACACACGGTGTCGTGGGCAAAAGGGACGGTGCAAGCAGGGCACCGAACTGTGAGCGAGGAAAGCTCACAATAGTTTTGACACTGTCACGGCATAGTGACGGCACCGTGCCCTATAAGGGACGGTGCCAGCATCGAGATAAGGGTTTTAAACCCAATTTTACCCATATTTTCCACACTTGAAACTCAGTCCATACAACACTAAACAAGCATACATCCCTCTAGAACCCAAGTTTGAGAAATTTTAAGAGAGAAAAGAGTGTTCCTAGTGATTTTGAGTGAAAAGAGACAGTACATTGTGGATTTACAAAAGGAGAAAAGCTAGGGTATTGATTTGAAGAAGAGATTCAAGTGAGCACTATAGTTTTAGTTTGTGAGCAAAGTAAGGGGGCTTGGATTGATAGAGGCTTGGAGAATCAATCTACACCGAAACATTGTCCGACATTGATGTAAATTTACAATTTCATTACTTATGCTGTGAAACTTTTGAAATTATTGATGAAATTGCATCAATTTTGGATATGAGATTGTTGGATAGGAATTTTGAGTTGTGTGGATTTAGAGCATCAATATGGCTTATAAAGAACTAGTATATGTCTTTTGCATTATATTGCATGTGAATGATCCTTGTTAATGAAAATCTTGATTTTAGGTGATTTGAAGACCCATGTTGTGAGTTATTATGCTGCGTGAGAGTTTGAGAAAATGCCAATAACAAGGAGGCAATTAAGTCAAGTTAGTGAAATGAAAGTAAATGATTATGAGGCATCATCCTCAAGAGATCCTAATGAGGAGGAACCTAGGTCTTTTAAGTCTAAGTTCTACATTAGTAGAGAGGCTAAGGAGAGATAAGATGTCATTATGCATAGAGAATTCATTTGTGAAAGAGGAATGAATTTATCGGCCAAGTATGACAATAGAGTAAACAATTTCATTAGGCAACAAGGTTGGGAGCAATTCACTCAAGATTATATGGAGAATTAGGTTAAATGGGTGAGTGAAATTGTTTATGAATTTTACGCCAAAACAAAGTTTACCAAGAAGGGCGATCTAGTGAAGGTGAGAGGGGTATTTGTCCCTTTTAATATGCGTTATACAAATAGCATCTATGGGCACTTGAGTATGATTGAAGCCGACCCAAGTTTTTCGGATAATTTATATGAGAGACCCTATAACCTATACCCCACCTAATTAGTGCATATGACTGGCTTAGGTTACTTTAATCACTTTATAATCAAGTAGCCTTAATCTCTCAATCAATAAATAATTAAGAATAAGATCTTGTAATCTTCAGTTAGAAAACTTTATTAACCACAAAGGATTCTAAATTGAATCTTGAACCTTAAAGTTTCGCCAAAAATTAATTATATAATCCTCAAAGTTCATTTAGATTGTTAACATTATCCTCAAAGTTTCATAAAAATTTTTTGATAGCATCTCCTTTATTTCTAAGCCTATACCGAAAATCACGGCCTTAAAAAATCTTCAACAAAACCTGCTCAGCTTTGGTGGAAATGCCGAAGGACTCACAATCCACCTCATAACAATATATATAGCATCAACTAAATTATATATTCATTCTAACTTGATTTAAAATATCAAAATTCTTAAACAAACATAACCTTAACTCCAAAAATGATCTCAACTTGTCCTAAAATCGTTCTCGTTATTCCAAAGAAGATCCTAATCACACTCGAGCACATAAACCTATTTATACAATAAAATATATTCAAAAGTAGTACATATAGAGGGAAAATAACTAAATAATTCACATACAGTCGGAAAGCTTTCCTTTTCCATTACGCCACTAGAACATGTCATTATCCAATTATAAAAATTCGATAATGTCAGATAAGTAAATCCCATACTATCCAGTATACCTGTAATAATCAAATGCATAATAATCTAAGAGATTAAACGAAGAATATAAACCAAAGAATTTAAATACAACCGTGAATCCATCCCATTTTTGTTATCCAACCACAATTAGATAACGTTCTTCGAAAGTGGTAAGTAAACAATAATAAGGACTCATGCGCGGGGAGAATAATCAAACGAGTTTCATTCCTCTAGACTATGAGATTATGATCTATTTCAAAGTGATCTCATGATAACCACGTGATGCAAAGTATCAGTGACTCTAGCCCCTCAAGCATAATATAATGTTCTATAACCACGATATAGTCTACACTACAAGGAGACTCGAATCGCTTTATCATCCTAACCCGTGTATGCGTGTACAAGAAAAATGCAATATCAAGGATCAATGCAATTTATACTAAATTATAATCATACAATGTAAAGGTTACTATAGGATTTACTTAACCTTATAAACAATCAACTTCAAGCTTAATTTTTGGGGTTCCCGGAGCGTCAGATCACATTGGAAATGTTTCCAATAACTTCCTTGCAAACCTAATTATATCGTGGGTCAAACTTCAAGTGAAATCATATCATGAGACCTAATGAAAAGTGTGGTCAAAATATGCTTGAGAACAATTTCCAAAAATATTAATTTATATAACTGTTTCAGCTAGCTCTCAACTAGCCAATTTGAGGTAACTTTTTAACCTTTAAAACCTCAATATTTGTCATGATGACCTAAAAGGAACTTGTAGTACTTATATTCTACTTTCCATTAACTCTAAGAACACTCAAATCGGATCATCGACGAAAAAGTTATAAATTTTCCCATATGGCCATTCAACCAGACAAACTTTATTTATTTTGAACTAAAAAACCTCTCCAAATCAATATTTTGTAATTAAATCCTCAAAACTTGACAACAAATGCCACAAAACCACTCGATACCAACACCAAAATATTTTAACAACCCATAGAGTCAAATTGGACCAAAATCAATAATCAATTCATCCAAAAACCCAATATAAAAAAATATCAACAATTAAAACATCTCCAAAATAGTTATCAATTGAATTGCAGAAGTTCACCTCATCAAAACCCTAACCCACGTCGGTGAAATTTATCTCAAATTGACGCAAATCAATCCAATATACCAATTAACAATAATTCATACCAATTTCTATCGAAACCCCGTGAAAGAAATCGAGAAATTGCAAGAATTCAAGTTGAATTTTGGAACAATGTCTGGTATTGAGAATTTACCAAATTATGGACCGAATACCTTGTTCCCACCATGGAAATTTGGCTCGAATTGACCGTATCGTGATGCTATACAGTGTTGCAGAAAGAAATCGTGCAAAAATCAGACGTATGGAGCTCCGCGAGCGAATGAATCGACGAAAGGGTTTAGGGATTAAACGTGCGAACACTCGGTTGCTTGAAATCAATAAATAAATCAATTGATTTGTTTTTGTTTTTTATATTTATATATAAACCCTCAGCTGCTTATCAACAACTTAATTTTTTTTATTTATTAATTCCTGAAATCCCTATTTTAACGTGTTTTGACTTTCGGTGCTCGTTTTCAATTTGATTTTTCACCAAATCGAGCCAACTTCTTAACAAAATAGTTCAATTCCATAAAAATTCCAAAACACTAGTTTTAGTAGTACCAAACCTCGAAAATCTTAACTTTGTCCATGACACACTAAAATCTTTTGGACTAATCCTCTTGTCATACTTAACTAAACTTGCACCAATTTGAACCCAATCTTATCCATAATTACTGTCAATTGGCATAAAACTCAAAACAAGATCTCGCACAAACTTCGTCTTATTTCACACTACCTTTAATCCCGACTTACATGCAAACTGGGGCAAAATACCCAACACGTTTCGAAACTCACGGACATCGCGTATACACTCCACTTGCCCCTATTTTGCGTCAAAATAGTGTATAATACATCAAATAGGCACACGACACACAAAAATAATATTAAATTTATGATCTTCGATCCGTAACACGTGGGTGCCAACTTGGATACTTAATTCCCTAAATTAAATATGAAAAATACTTAATTAGCCGCCTAATCAAGTTTATAAAATTCTCGGATGTCACACTTTTAAAGCCATAGAGAAAGCATTGGTTGTCTAAGGACAAGAAGGATGGTTAATAGGAGCTGAGAATATGCTGGAGCACATTAAGAAGGGGAGCATGATGAAAGTTTATAGAATGTGGCAATATTTTTGGTCACTTCATTATACCCAACCACTCAGCTGGGAAAGATCGATAACCCAAAGGTGGCTTGTTTGTTCGAGATTTCAAAGAACTGGGAGATCAACATGGGGGAGAATATATATAAGAACCTAAAGGAGTCTATCATGTCAAAGAGAGACAACAAATTGTTGTTTCCAATTTTGATTTACCCAAATGTGCTTGAAGGCCGGAGTGCAATTGATCCGAGAGGAGAAGTTTGATATTGAGGCCCAAACAACCATATATAAGGAGTTTATGTTAACATTGAAATCACCTACTAGTTAACAAGATTCCAAAGATGAGAGAGAGAGAGAGAGAGAGAGAGAGAGAGAGAGAGAGAGAGGAGGGGAACATACTTGAGGCCGAGTTGTTGGCCAAAGAGCAAGAAGATCACGCAACGACAGTAGCTGTAACAATACAGTTACCCCAAGAGTTGCAAGATGAAGGATATAGAGAGAAGGATCACTAGCATGGATTTGCTAAGGGCTACAAGTTTGTAGACCCACTGATAGGAGAGTAGGATTTGGATGGTCATGAGGTTTTTCCACCACCTCATCTACCATAGGCGCTAGTACCACCACCAGAGGACTTGACTCCACGACAACAGAGGTTGTGGATTGCTGAGATGAGGAGACAATCCTAAGACGATAGGGCTCAATATTGTAAAGCCTTGGTGAGATATAAGCAAGACCAACTGAATGGACAACATAACTTTATGTTATTTACAGATCATCGGAGGGACATAGCTAGATATGTGAGGAGCAAAATGAGAAGATCTATTGAAAGGTCTTTTGGCTTTTCAGCAACACCTAACTACATGTTTGATCGTGATGTGGTGCAAAGTATAAGGGTGGAGCATCATTTGACACCATCTTTTGCTAGAGATGATGATGCTGATGATGATGATGCGCAATCCTAGAGTCAGAGTCTTAGGATTTCTTTAGGCCTTGGGGAAATGAAAGATAAATTATATTGATGATTTTTACATTTGGGATATTTTATACTTTTATTAGTTGTTTAAATTTTATGTTAGTTCATTATTATATCTATTATGTTATTATTGTATTTGTGTTTTAGAGTTCTCATGTTTCAGGCTTATTTTTAAATCTTGAGGACAAGGCGTAGTTTAAGTTTTGGGGCATCTACTACACTATGAGAAGTGGTAAAAAAAAGGTTGAAATAAGGATAAACACTACTGGTATGATTGTAAAATTTTATTTTAGAAGCAATTAAAGAGGAAAGCATGGTAGTGTATTCTATTTTATTTATCTTATTATTCGAATGTGTTTAGGTAGTATATATTAGGTTATATATAGTAACATGTAATGAATAAATAGTTTATTTGCAAAGTTCACGCCTTTAATTGAGGATGAATAAGAATACAAGTGTCTTGTTGATATGAAACTCAAGAGAGTGCTATTAAATTTTTGAAGAAAATGAGAAATGTAGCAAACAACGATATGATTTTATGATTAGAAACCTAGAGTTACGGAAGACCATGAAATTGAAAAAAAGCAAGGAGAATACTAGAACACTTCTTATGAATAAAGTTAGATCTCTAAAAAACTCTATAATAAGTGTGAATCTTACTTGATAATAAAAACTAAATAAAGACTTAGTGCTAAGAGGGGAAGAAATAGGTGTAACGACCCATATTTTTAATTTGATGATTAATTGATAATCTCGAATTACTAATAGTTAATACCCGACTGAGAGTCGTGGTGATTTCAAAATGATTGAACATCTATAAAATAAACATAAAATAATTTTAATTATGATTGGCATGCTACTCGTCTAGTATATAATATCGCGAATGGTTTGAGGCTAATTAAATTAAATGCGTGCGACAACATGACTATAAATCATCAATTTATTTAAATTGGCTAAGTGAGGACAAGGCTAGGGTTTGTGCATAATGCGTATCAAGTTCGTAGTGTTACAATGTTTGAACAAAGGGAACCCAAATAAATTGGGTCCTAACCAAAATTCTCACTCAACCAAATAAAAGGGGGGACAAAACCTTAATTTTTAGGTTACAACACAAAACCTTAGCTATAACGCAACATATACACACATAAAGAGAAAGAGAGGATAGTGGAGATGAGAGAGATAGATAGAGAGAGAGAGAGACGGTTGAGAGTGGAGAGAGAAATCTCGCGAGGTGAAGAGAGGTCTGACGACATGTGGTGGCGGTCGATGAGAGCTCCAGCGAGAGAGTAGCTGCGGCAGCGAACAACAGGGCACGAAGGTGCAGACGACGGCTCGAGGTGCAGCGGCGAGCCAGCGAGGAGATCGACGTGCAGGGGAGCTCGCGGACGAGCACCAGCAGCTAGGCGCGGTGGCGCGTTGACAGCGGAGAGGGTGGGCGGCTCCACCGGCGAGTGTTTGGCGAGCCTCCAGCACGACGGAGCTATGGCCCGCGTGGCAGCAGCAGGCGGATGGAAGGTCGACATCAGCGGCGGACCAGCAGGCACGGACGCGGCTTGGTGGAGGAGGAGCTCGCGGATAACGAGCTTGGAGGAGCGGCTGGCGTAGATGGCCAATAAGATGCGGAGGACTCGTAGCCGACGAGGAGCATCGACTCCAAAAAAGGACGTTTGACCAGCGACTCGCGGATGGTGGCGCAGCGTGACGCAGTGAACGGCGAAACTTAATAGCAGCGGCGTTGCTCGCGAAGAAAAAATGTGTTCTTGCTCCAAAATTTGTAGGAAATATGTAGATCTAGTCAATTAGGGTTCTCGAAGGAAAATTGGAATTGACAACTACATTGAAGGCATGGTGAGATCTCAACCCTTCAACTTTTATTTAAGCAAGGGTTGGCTAATGAAAATTAGTAAATACTAGGGGGTTTTGCTCCTTGTTCTTGTGTCTAACTTTAAAAAGGGGTTCTTATTGAAAAATTTATATTGAAATGATTCTTATCGATGAATTAATTTTGTTACTATGGTTAGTTGTGACTCATGATAAATGCTTTTCATATTATTGATGAATTGAACTTTGTTTTGAAGGTTTCGTACATTGGAAATGGTTTTGGAAAATAATGCACTCTTTTGTTTAATGAAATTGTCAAAGAGACATTCATTTGCTCTTTTTAAGGAAATGCATGGAAAAGTATGAAATTTGAGTCTTGTGGATTTCTTTATCGAACTTTGTCTCTATGACTTGAATTATCGAGTTTCCACGACATTATTTTAAAGTCTTGAAATGATTGTTACTTGTTCGCTTGGTTCGATAAAACTATTTTAAATTGCTTACTAAGTAAATGGCTATTTAAATGACTTTTGGTCTCATTGAAGTATATTTTAGTCTCATTATCGAACATGGTTGCGATTTATCAATTATGGATAGGATGGAGACTAAGTCGAGGCATAAGAGAAGTTTCGATTGATTCCTTCGAAAATGAATTTATTTAGATTAAGTCATAGATTTTTGACTAAATGTTATGATTTGGAGATTCAAAGTCGAACTTGATTCTTGTGCGGTGATTTAGATGTCTTTTATGGTGATTAGTTGATCGCATTCGATTCATATTGAAAGACCAAGTCTAATTGAATTTTCTTTGTTTTGCTCCACGACATTCTTATTTTATTCGAGCCGCCCATTTTGATTTGAAGGAATGGTTTTAAAGTCGAGAATGAATTAAATAACCTAATTGAAAATAAGGATGAATCCTTAATAGTCTAAACTACCCTGAACGAGTTGTAAACGAGTCTAAACAATGTGTGTTATACCTATATGCTTGTAGATAGACGACGAGGACTCCTACTATTCGAACGATTAATTTGATGTGGCGATCTATGCGATTTTATTGTAAGTAAACCAGTAAGAAATTCAATATTAATTTTTTTTCTTTCCTTGCATATTTTGATGAAAATGACACCTATTGTTGGACTCTACTTCCCTACGGAGTGACTTAGGGTCTAAGTGGTCAAGTTGAGTCGTTGTTTATTCGCGAGTTGAGCATCCGAGTCACGCTCGTGGCTTCTAGATGAGACAGAATCCTTTGAGTGAGCATACGCCATATGTCGTGGCTCCTTCAGGACTTCAAGGATTTCATTGTGATTGAGCATCCTGTTGCGACTGTAGCTCCCTTTGGAATGTTTTCTCGGGCTACGGCTCAAGTGAGCTGGCAGTGCCGAACGGATTTGGTGCGGTTGAAGCGGACTTGGTCCCACCGTAATGATATTTGACACTTATATGTTTTAAGTGGCCTTGAGCCCTCGTGTAGAGTGTCACGACCACTTAGGCGCCTATCCTTTGCTTCCGGGTCACTTGGTCTCTATCGTTGATCATTGTAGTCTGTCTATCATGCGCTTTATTGTTCTTTTCAGCTTAATATCTTTCCTGCATGATTTATAGACTTATTTATCATTTAATCTGAATTACTGTTGAACTTTTTCTGGATTTACTCACTGAAATTGTCTCCCCTTTTGGTGACAATTACAGGCATAATCTCCGAGCTCGAGAACATTGATGTGCGGCATACGTAGGTTATTTGATGTATCTATATCACATGTATACTATTTTATAAATAGGTATTTGGGTTGAGAGATACGTGAATTTCCCTTCTTGTATATGTTGTACAGGGTTTCCACACCTAAAACTCGTTGTGTGTTTAATTTATTTTTTATCGCGTTTTCACCGCATTTAAATTCCGCTGCATATGATTTCATTTATATAAACTATTTTGTGTGGACTATCACGTACTAAAGACCGGTTTGTGAGGCTGACTAGGCCTTATTAACTCCGAACTGGTTTACCGGGGGTTAATGGAGATCTAGTGCCGGGCGGTGCCCAATTTGTAGGGTTGGGGTTAAAACTTGTTTGATAAAGTGAAAGTGAGAAGTGCTAACAAGAGTTTTAAAAATAAAAAATAGAGAGTCCCACAAGTTCTACAGGAAAAGGAGTAGAGAACTTGATGGTTGAAAAAGTGAGAAAAACGTAATCTGTAGGAAAATGAGCAGGGACCGTTTAACTATAAAAAAATATATAAGGAGAAAAGAAAAGAAAAGAGGTATAAAAAATAAAATAATATAAAGAAAAGAAAGGCATAAGTTAGATAAAAACTCTTCAAATAAAAGATATAGCTCGAGTACGAGTAACTTAATTGAGTTAAGTTTTCTTTCCAACTAAATTAAGTCATATGGACTGACACTTAAAGTGCTAAAGTTTACAAAACTAGTATGATCTATGCTTATTTGTGAATTCTTGAGCTTAATGAGAAATCATGAGATTGTACACTTGCTATTTGGGTATTGAGATGAAATAAACTTGTGAGTAGTGATGGTTTTGGTTGTGACTACTTTGGTGTTTCAAAAGTGAGTTGTATGTGTTGTTAAGTATACATAATTTTGAAAAATATAAGTTTTTGCAAAGAGAAGCTCTTGAGTGAATTATTAACTTGAACTTATTTAAATTAAAAGATACTCCATGAACGATGTGAAATGAATATGAATTTAAGTAGTAGTAGTAGTAGTAGTAGTAGTAGTAAGAACACATAGTAAAATATACTTTTGCTAAAGTCTACAAAATCCTAAGTTTATTTTGATAAATGATTATTTAGACTTATATATAGTATTAGTTTAGTAGTATATTTAGTATAAATATCCAGAAGTGAGCTTAAATTAACGGTATTTATGTATTTTTAGGTATACAAGGTAAAAAGGAGACAAACGGTTGAATTCGTGAAGAAACGAGGCTAAAATGCACAAAATTATGGTTGACGTTGTAATGACCCGTTACCATAAGCTGGTGATCAGTACTTATCCAAATCCTAATTAACTCGAGTTAGGCTCGTGATTAAGTTTGACGTACCTCAATTAGCGTGTGCGTGCGTTTTCATGATGTATGGTGTTTGTTTGAATTGTTAAATCAATTTATATATAGGTTGTGGTGTAATAAGGAAATTATACATAAGCCTATAAAACAAAAAATACACAATAAACAATAATTTATCGGGACACTATGTGTGACGAGGGGGTCATGGCAAGAATGTGCACGTTGAAGGACACTTGTAGGCACGTCTGATAAGTTTGTTGGTGAATAATACACGAGATATATATATTTATATGTTTTTAGATATGTAAATATATATTGGAAAATAAAAGAATAATGGAATTATATGGATTGTTTGATTGTCTCGAACGAAGCGAAAGTGTTTGATGTGTCCAAATTGGTGTCACTTTAACACATCAACCACATGAACGATCTCGAGATAGCGCGACACGTATCTCGAGAAAAATATGTATATAAAAACAAAACTCATCGTTATCTCATTCTTTCGATCTTTCAAAAATTCAGGAGAGGTTTGGTTCGATTTAGATCGAAGGAGGTTGATTCGGGGAGCTAAACCAACATGAATTGAGGAGCTTAATCAAATCAATAGCTTGAGAGCATCACTTAGATGTGATTTGTTCATGTGTTTGTCAAAGTTCAATTCGATGGTGGTGCTAGAATTATAGTTAATTATGATGTTTGATGATTAGAACTGATTTATAACTTCATTAGAGGTCCTCTTGGATGTTTTGGGAGTAGATTTGAGGTTGTTGGGATGTTGTTGGAGCGATTTGGAGTGAAACAGTGGCTGCTGCCCTGCTTACCGTCGAGACAATGCAGGGTGGAGCGCGCTCAACCCCATAGAGGAGCGTGCTCCCTTTATCAATTGGGATGAACCCAGTTAATGGAGCGTGCCCCACCCATTGAGGGAGCGCGCTCCCACTTCTAAAAATAGGAACTGTGCTATGTTTTTCATAAGGATTTCTAATGGACTTAGGGACTGGTTTAGGGGTTCTAGTTATAATGTACTAGGCCTATATTGATCACAAATTATTGGTGATAGGTTGAGGAACACCGGGAAAGTGTGAGATGACCGAAAACTTAGGAATTTTAGAAAACGGAGACTTAACCCGAGGTAAGCACAGATTCACTTATTTATCAATGTTGCCTGGCTATTTAGTATACATAGTTCATGTAGTGTATGAAATGGAATGGGGGACTATGTACACTTTGATGGTTTTCAATAAACGGAAAAACGGTGTTTACAGTGATTCACGATAGTAAGTTCCTGGAACTAAGACCATGTTATATATGAGATGGGTTACCTTCCCGGCTTATATGTAACTTCATACTCAGTTTATAGGTTGCGTGGGTTACATTTACACTAAGGGGTTTGGGATAGAACCATTGGACATTAATGGATGGGCTAGAGAGCACATATGCACAATGTGTTAGTCTAGCAATCGTGTTAATGGCGCCGGTGGGTAATCGACCATAGTTTTACAAATAAAATGGGGATCACAATGTAATAGTCCAAGACATTTGCTTTGCATCTGTTATATATTGATTTATATGATTTCCATATTCTTGTTAGATATCATTGGTGCATGTTGTTATTATATGATATTCTTGATTACTATCTGGAATGTTGATGGTTATATGAATCCCTAATTATTGAGCAAGTTGGAGCACTCACCCCAATTAACATTAGAGAATAACCGACGAATGCTACGATTACGGGATGAAGAATATATATGAGTCTCGATCTTCTTTTCGATGTGATGACTCTCTCTGGTCTTATATATGTGTATTGAATTACATTTTTATAATAACACAAGGGATGGGTGATTTGTATAACCAAGGTTTTTTCCAATTTTGTTTTAATACTGTATATTATGTTTTGAATTATTAAATAAGGTTTTAAATTTTTGATGCGTTTATTAAATATTTTATATCGATAATCGATATACAGTAGTGTTTATCAGGTGAAGGTGGTAAGGCTGCTGGCTCTAGTTAAACCCGGTGAGGATAATCCTGGCTTGATTAGGGTTTCAGGTCATGTATCGCCCTAATCGGGTTAAGGGATGCTACAAACATCGTTGCACATAGGCTTGATGCTGTGAAACAAAGGATGGACAGCGTGGGCACAGCCTGAAGGACCAAGAAGAGGAGAAAAATGAGTCAGCACACCCGGCATAGTGGCAGTGCCGTGGGTTATAAGGGACGGTGCTGGGGAGGTCAATAGAAGGCGTCGAGTATACTGAATGAGAAAAATTGCACACAAAGTGGCCAAAGTTGTCACGGCACCGTGGCTTTGCACACACAGCACCGAATCTCTTATGAACAACGCCGAGACAAAGAAATTAGAAAGTTAAAGTTCTATTTCATGTAGAATTGTCTATTAAGGTTTCTAATTATTTTCTAAAGTGTCTTAAGAGTAAAAATATGTATAAGAATGTGGTAAACATATACACCACCATTGAGAGCAACCAATTACCATAGATTAGCATATGTTTACTTTATTCTTGAGTATTAAGAAGAATTGTGGAGGATAAGATATTGAAGACTCACGTATGGTTGTTCGGTATTATTTTCTTTGATTTAACTGAATTCATTTAGTTTAAACTCTGATTTCAATGAATAACATTATGTGCATGTTTGTTTCAATGAAGTGTGAGTAGTTCATTAATCTTAGGGATCAATGGATCCTATGGTATGAATGTTATGTTAAAGTAGTTATGAATGCACTACAAAAAATAGTAAATTAGAAACGGAATTAGCAATGGAATAAGTGTCCATTGCTAATTAGCAACGGAATAACAACGACATGTGGGTGGGAAATTGTTTGACCATTCAAAAATGGATTACCAATTGATTAAAGACGGAATTTAGCAATGAAAATAAATTTCGTTCATAAAGAACCCTACGAAAATATCCCGCCTAATATTTCGTTGCTAATCCGTTGCAATTTAGTGTTTGCAACGAATTAGCAACGGATTACAAATTAGCAATGGATTAGCAGCGGATTTTGACTAATCCGTTGTGAATCCGTTGCAATCTGTAATTTGCAGTCAATTGCTAATTCGTTGCGAACTCTAAATTGCAACGGATTAGAATGGAAACTCTTTATCCGTTTCTATTCCATTGTTAAACTGGTAAATGAAACTTTAAAAACGCACAGATGCCATGTTCTAATAGAACGAACCCATGCCACTGTTGGTCTTCAACAACTCCCCCCTCAATGCTTCCCCTCTCCTACTTCAACCACTGACGGTCTTCAACAAAGAGAAATTTTTCCTCAACTCCTCTCCGCTCCTTCTTCAATAAAACCCTAAAACACGCCACACTCCTCATCAGCTCCACCCTCTCTCGAAATCCTGAACTCCCGAAACTCCCGAAACCCTGCAAACTGAGCACTCGCAACTCCAAAACCCAAAAACTCATCGAAATCGAAATCCAAATTGATCAAACCTTCCTCCACTCGATTGATCAGACCTCTCTCAATCTGCATGCTTCGATTCTCGTTCTCAGTAAGTCTTTCTTCGTCTCAAACCGCTTCGTGTTGATGTTTGGTTGTTTCTTTGTGTTTAGTGTTTCATCTGATCTCTGTGTGTTGTGTACTGCTTGTTTGTGAGTTTCTGTGATAAGGTTGTTTTGGTGCGTTGAATTACGTTAATGTTGCGGAGAAAACCTAGGTTTTGGTGATCTTTGTTGAGCCTGTTTGTTAGCGCGATTGCGGTGATTTCCTACGTCGTGGCTTTTCTTTGTATATTAGTTTGTGGAGAGGAGAGAATGACCGCTTCATCGTCTTTGCACTCTCTCTCTCTTACTGCATATTTGGTCTGCCCCATGAAAGCTTTGGCTTTAACAAAGATGCTTCGAATAATACACTTTGCATATTTGGTCATATTTGGGGCTTCTCTCTCTCTCTCTGTGCAAAATGTCTCATATTTTCCCCAAATGGAAAATGATGTTTACCTTGTCAAATGTTGAGCTTAAAATGAAGTTTTTCAACTTTATGATTCCTTTTGTTTCTTCAGCAAATATGAACTCCACCTATTTTGTACACTATGTGCGCTACATAGCCGGTCCCAAGTCCAAATGAATGAGGATACTCTGACACCCATTTTTCATATCGAAAAATGGGTAAGGGAGGTCCCAAACTCATTTTTCATTCTTGAAAAATGGAGGCCAGCGTAAAACTTTTGTGACTTTTCATGAAATGGATCAAACATATATAAATGTTGGGGCGTTCCTACATTGTGAAGCGCTGCATCAGAGCTCGGGTGTAGTGAGGAATGAGCAATGGTGTTTGCACTTAATCGAACACAATGGAAAAGTTTGATCCATGTAGCCGACCCCAATTAATTTGGGATTGAGGCTATGTTGTTGTTGTTGTTGTTTTGGGAATTTGGGTAGCTTTTGCTTCACAGATTTTGTGACGTTTATTGTTCAAGCAATTTTTTGAAACTATTACAAATTCTTTTTATTCTTTTGTTTAAATTACAAATTTTTTTGTTGTATCCACTTTGCTCAATATAATTATATCCTTGGTATGTAATGCTTAACAATTGTCGTTGTAGTGATATTGCTACTGTGGAGGGAGGAGAAGGAAGCCTTTACCATGGTTAGGTTCCGTTAGTAGTCTTTTAGTATATGCATTTTAGGACGGTTTAGTTCCATTGAACAAGTTGTCCTGCCACGAGGGATGTTGTTTATTATGAGATTTCCAATCCATGGTATCTGGATTTATAAAACCAAACTTTAGAATACTTGCATGTTCATTTGTGTGTTGGCACATGATCTCATGTGAATTGGATTCATGATATGTAAGAGGGCTACAAAACTAGTCACTCTTATTATCATTCTGTTAGAAATTTAACTCTCCATGTTTGTCTTTTGTTTTCACAGCTAAATGTTTGTCTTTTTTTTCATAGCTAAATGTTTGTCGTTTTTTTCAGAGCTCCATGTTTGTCTTTGAAATCTTGACTGTGTAAGGTTTTATTAGGAAAAAATTGGTTTTCTCAGCCTGCTTATTGGGCAAATGCATATCTTCATCGACGAGGGAGGGGGAAGTGGAAGAAAAATTATATTCAGTTTGTAATTTTTATTCTTTCGTGCAGGGATTGTCATGAAAGCTTTATACTGCATATGAGACTTGAACTATATTATTATCTTCCTTTTCCTCGAATGTTTGTTTTTGGTGGTTGGGTATTCTTGGTTGGGGATGGATTTTAAGGTTGGGTTCTATGTGAATCACTTCATTATTATAGCTCAAAAATGTCAAAGATTTTCAATTCATTGTTGGTCACCATCTCAGGTTCCAAGAAAATTATGATTAATCAAAGACATGAATAGTACACACAGTGAAATCATGAAACACAACCTGAATTAATATTGAAGGTACTTTACTTGCACTTTTTTTTTCTTTGTTTGATTCAGGTTTTAAATTTGAACTAATCAGGTGCTTTAAATCATTCAAACTAGCCCATCTCACCTTGTTTTATTCAATTTGGTTGATTCATGGCCTCTTTTGTCCTTGCTCTTCTGGGTCTTCTCTATTTTTCCATATATTTGTAAAGATTTACTCTTCTACTTCATCTAATTTGGGTTAGCTTTAATGGGATTTCTTGTTTTTGCTTGATTAGTTGTGGGTACTTTACTTGCACTCTTTATGTCTTTGTTTCCAAGCTTTCTTGTTCTTTAAGTTTGTGTATTAGTTAAGTTTCTCATCTTCTGTTTTTTGCTCTTATTGAATTCCACTTTGTCTGGTAAATGTGTTTCTGCTTTGTTGAATGTACATAGTAAACTGACTTTAATGCTTTCTTTCAAACTTACTTTGTCAAATTGTGTTTTTTCTTATGTTTCCCTTGACTAGACACAACTGGGTGAAACTACATTTAGCTTGATCTGTCATATAATGCTTATTTGTTCCCAATTTCTCTCTTGGAGTTAGTAATTTATGATGGGTATCTTAGAGTTGCTATAGTTCAATTTCTTGCCATTTTTGGCTGAATGCCTCCTCCACACTTGCCTTTGAGATGACCTGGACCTCACTTTTACAGAAGAGAAATGAAATAGTAACACAACAACACCTTAAAGTCACATTTAAGGTCATGCCTCTTATAGGGCATACAACACCCGTCAAAATTTGTCCGGAAACATCTTGATGCATCATTAAGATTCCCAAGAAGTGTTATCTAATCTTAGGGTGTGATTCGAGGTTGTATTCTAGCATTGGCCTTAATGGAATCTGTCTGGCTGAATTGGATATTAAAATATATAGGTTAGAAAGAACCCTAACAATGCACTTGATGAAAAATTTGTGTATAGAATAAATTGAGAAAGTCTTTTGTGGGAAAATTTATCATTGTCTCTTATATTTGTCTCAATGACTTTGAAACTATATATAAAATCATTAATAAGTTTGCAGAATGGAACTGTGCCATTTATCAATGATGACTGTTATTCGTTTTGTGTATAATTAGTATTCGTATGTCTACGTTACTTTGAGATGGAGAAAATAGGGGACCAATGGTGGTATGCTAGCCCCATAGACTGGGCTACTGCTAATGGTCAGTTCCACTTAGTCCGGGAGGTCCTCCTCCTCGACCCGAATCTCATCATCAAGCTAACCTCCCTACGTCAGATTTTCACCTTCCTCCAAACACACTTTAAATCTACATAACATTTGGAGGGAAGTTAGATTTCCTATTCCTTTCGGCATTCCACTTTAAAGATCATGTGATTTCTTTTAATTTTATCTTTGGAGTAATGTAAGTTTGTTTTTGGGTGGTTAAGTATAGTATGTGGTTTGATTAGTGATATGTCAACCCAAGTTGCAAGATTATTATGCTATTTATACTAGACTCTATATCAAGAGAATCAAATTAGCTTTTTTGTCCTAGTAAATGATTTTGTATCATCAAGACTTGACAATTACTACTATGCCCAAGATTTGTTGTTAGCTTAGATCAGTCAAATCGAGTTAAAATTGGGACTACGATATCATGACAATTTGATACTTCTCTTTCGACCAAATTTTTGCATTGGAGTATGATTCAACCTATTTAAATTTATTTGGTCTCTTGTTTTATGTACTTTGTTTCTTAAAGCTTGTTTTCCGTTTTTAGTATTATATGGCATCTTGTTGTAGAAAGGAAGATAATTAAATCTACCCTAAAAATTTCTCATTGATTTTTCTCAATTGAATTTATGCATTTCATGTGAACTAGGTTCAATGCATACAAGCAAGAGTTGAGGTTGAGATAACAAACTGAATTTAGGTACGTTTTGTAATTGTTTAATGCATTCATTTCAATTACAACTTGTGATTTCAATCCTTTTTGAATATCTTGAAATGTTAATATATGACTTGAATTTAGCTTTTTAATTCATGTTAAAATGATATTATGAAATGTTGGGGAGATGTGAGACCTTCTAGGCATTCTCCCACTGATGTTTATTAGGTTATGAAATTTTTGGTAGTCTATTTTATAGGGTAAACTTTGCCAAATTTTTTGTAATATATGCAAAAGTAATGGTATGTTGTCTCTAATGTTATTTATGCTCTACTTCAATTCACACTGTTACTACTACTAATCCATTCTCTTCATTGAATTGTTGTGTAAATGGGGTTAAATCCATAACCTTTCAGACCTTGTCCTTTGACAATAACGAGCAAGTTTTAGTTATCTAATTAAAGACATAAATTCTAATTCTTGGCCCATATAGTAGTCTATTTGATCTTTAATTACACTATTAGAAATTTAGAACACAACTCTACTGATGTACCATTCACTTGTATCATTCGGCTCTTTGGAACCCAAAAGGCCATGTTATTTGTTTATGGCATTCAGACTAGGACGATGGCAAGAAGGGAATGGATCCTAACACTTGGTGTTGCTAGATGTTTGGAGAAACTTGTGCTTTATGGATTTTTGTTTGATTGATCGATTGTATGTTGTTCACTTTTGAATGCTTGGTTTGGTGTCATTGCTTTTGTGGATTATTGTAAGTTTTTAGAGCGAGCGAACAACAACTGTTGTGTTGGTTTGTTGCCCCAAATACTTTAAATCACAAGTAGGTTGTTGTCCTAACTTGTGGAGATTGTTTAGGTTGTTGTCCAGCAAAGCAAAACGCTCTTGTTTTCAGTCTCTCTCTCAATACCACCATCGACTATCTTAATACCACCATCAAGTCGTTTCCCCATCAACACCACCACCGAGTCTTTCCTCTTCATCCCTAATTAATGCCAAGTAATTGCTTCAACTGGTTGGTTATGATTTGCAAATGCGAAGAAGCTAAGGCAACATTTGGTTTCTTACAACCAAAAAATAGGCAATGTTTAGTTTAAAATTCATAAAACCATAATTGTTAGAGTTCTTGAAAACCTAACTTATAGTGTGCACATGATTGAAGGGAAGATATCCATTAATTACTTGCTTCTTAATTATCTATTAATTACTTGCTTATTTTCTTACATGACTTTTGCTATTTTTAAGCACTATAAATGATTTTGGGCTATTTAATTTTTTTTTTCATTTTTAAATGATTTATTTTCATTTTTTTATTTTTTTTGACGACTTTGTTTTCATGCAGGTGGAGCTCGTGAGGAGGCGTGAGGAGCACACTCAGGGTACACTGGACCAGCTGATAGATGAGGAACAACTCTACTACGATGCGACGGGGGAATGTCCAAAGGGGTATATTTATGGGCTTAGGTCACTTGCCAAGAGGAAGATGAGATATGAAGATCCCGGTGCCAGCACGTCCCGAGAGTCGTTGGTGCGGCATTTAGAGTTTGATGCAGTCGTTTAGAGGCTTGAGTAGTTCGAGGCTTTCGTGCAGAACCAGTTGAGAATGCGCATGGAATTCAGAGCGAGCACCTCTCAGGCACCACCACCGCCACCACCCCAGGAGCATCACCAACAGGATGGGATAGATCCAACTCGTTCACTACAGCAGCGACACGACGATGATGATGGGCACATCCAAGATTGGGTGGATGAAGAACACCTTGGTGATGAGAGTTAGGTATTTTATTTGGTTTGTATAGCCGTTGGGTTTGTAAATAAATTTCAAACAACGTTTTGTGCATATTGAGATTGAATTGTCTTTTTTTTTTGGGTTCCATTTCGTATATAATATTTGATATTTTGTGTGAATGAAATAGTATGAAATTTGGTTTTGGAGGATGTTATAGCACCTTTAAAGAGTCGTTGTAGGGGGTGCAGGGCGTTGGAGAAAGCCAGGTGCATATTTTGTTGTTTAGGAGAATCATACTGGGACAAAATGCAAGGAAAAAATTCTGAGCATATAAACGGAAATGCAATGGAATAGTAATGGAATTCAAGTATTCCGTTGCTAATCTGTTTCTTATTAGAAATGAAATCGAAACAGAATCCAAACGATAAGTAAATGTTATGGGTTTATGAGTTGAAGTTCGTTGTTAATCTGTTGCTAATTTGCAACATATTAACAACAAAATCTATGCATTTCGTTGCTAATTCATTGCTAATTTGCAACGGATTAGCAACGAACCTCAATAACCGATTTTTTGAGTGTTATTTTCATCTTTAATCCGCCTTTGTTCCATCTTTAAATAGAGATCCGTTGCTAAATATTTAGTGACGATGATTTTACAAATGAATTTGATTATGATGTGAATCCGTCTCTGATTTTGTTTCCGTTGGTATTCCGTTGCTAATCCGTCTCTTTTCGGTTGCTACTGCATTTCTAATCCATTGCTAAATCACTGTTTTTTGTAGTAATGAATTATAAAGATAAAAAGTGCAATGGTTAGAATTTATATTGATTCTGGACGTAATGCTACGAACATTTTAATCACGTGTTTGTTGAAATTAGTATTTAGAAATTATCATGGCCATTGAAGCCTTTAAGTCGGATATGGACGGTACAACTGTAAAATACATAACATCGATAGATAGTTATTGATTAAGGAGGCACATATAGTAAACTTAATTAGTTATGAATCTAAAGGTTTGAAACTTAAAGCAATGTGAAGTTTACGTTATTCACACCGATAGGTAGAGTTCTAGTTTGCATATTAAAGTTTTTTCTGTCATGACAATAGGTTGAAGTGGATTTAAGGAAATCTGTCTATTTTAATTAGGCATTGGACACACATAATGAAGATGCATAAATTGAGTTGAAAAACATAGCTATTCATTACCTTGGTGAAGTTGTGAACTAAGATATTCTTAATATAAGAGTTTAAGAGTATTTTATATTATTTTGTTAGAATAGAATAGTATAATATAAAAATCAATTAAAGTAGATCTAAGTAAGAACATTAAGTGCAATAAACCTTTTCTTGAGGACGATATGCGTAATCAATACAAGTTGATCACACTATTACTGCAATCGAGTCATTATTTTTGCTACCCGCACCAACATATCAAACCATATTATCGTATCAAATTGTTGACATACCAAAGCAAATGTATCAAATTATGAACATATACCACATAAGTCTAAGTCTTTCAAATATAGACCTTACATGAATAACACTCAGGAAAAGATAACACGTAGAAGAAAAAAAAATCTCAAAATCATTGTTTAGACGTCGCGTCATTACCATCATCCCCATGATCAGGCTGTTGGGACTGTTAGCTGGCCTCATGATTATATAGGTTGCAGTCTACTCCCTCCATCGGGATATCTACTGTAACGGCTCCATTGTTCAACATCCTTAGCTGGAGCGATGGAATGTGAATGTTTTCTCATGCGCCTTGAGTCCTCCAGGTCCTGCATCGTTCAAATCCATAGATGCCTCAGGCGATATCGCATTGCTTCTAGAACATCAACTCTTGATGTCTCAAAGTTATCATCTGATTACGCAAGATTGACCACATCATACCCATTTATGTTTCCTCCGCATACATGCTAGTATAGTTCTCTATAGGTGGCTCTTGGCTCTGTGGTTCGTGTGCTCATTGTACGCGACATATGCATTTCTTTTAAGTTTCTTTGGTTATCTGCCTGTACTATTCTTCTCTTCGTGGTCTCACTGCTTCGTGTGTTGCTTCTTTCTCGCTCCTCCTCCAAGTCAACATATCCCGGTACCTTCTTCTTTTTCTTAATGATATTGTCAGTGATGGACTTATTCGAGAAAACATCGAACTTGACTCCTCTCAGCGGAACTTGGTCTTGTTTGCAAAATTCAGTAATCATCAAGGGAAAAGGAAGTCCTTTGTTTTTCTTAATGGTCATGGCATTCCTAATCGACTCATAGATTATTTTTTCGACATCAATATACCTGAAACCTTAGAATATGTGGTATAAAAGAGTCGCCTTATAGTTCACTATGTCGTAATGTTGTAAACTAGGTTGTAGGCTTGCGTTCAAGAAAAAGCTCCAAACTTTGGTTGTTTTCCTAAAATATTTGGTTTATATGTGTTTTTGTACCCATTTGAATTAAAATGGAAACTGTCCCCTGAAATAGTTTCTAAACCGTTCCTAATGGTCTTGTGGGGAAATCTATGTCTATACATGTATTCAGGTTTAGGGTAATCATTATTTTGCCTCAAATGAACTTCCGATAGACCATAATGCTAGTTTATTCTCTCGAGTGAGTAGTCCATTGGTCTTCCTCGGACTATGGCTATTGTTTTATTTTTGACTCCATGCCCGTTAGCATAGAATTCTCTCACTAGTATGTCACAACCTATTTCAACCGAGGACCCCGCTTCGTTACTAACGTAGTAATCCCTAGTTAACGATCCTCAGTTCATTTCCATTATTATGTTGGATCCTAGGCCTGTACTTTAACAAATTTTTGCTGGGAATCGCTAGACTCCAATTTTTCACTAATTTTCTTGTGTAATGCTACCAATTTTGCTAGAGATTCCTAGTGTTAATCCAAATCGCTAGGAGTCGCTAGACCATTTTTGTTGTTTTTTCAATTGATCTTGTAACGAACTTATTCATCATTCATAATAACTCGTATTAAGGGAAAATTAACTAAAAATCCAAAAGTTTGAGTGAGACATGTAACTAAATAAATACTTTTATTAAATAAATAAATAAATAAATAATCAAGCATGCAAATAATGCGACTTGCATAAAGGCCATATAAGCAAAAACAACTCGATCACTCCCCCTCAATTGAAATCACCTCGGAGTTTAAATTCGGAAAATATTTCTAATACAAGAGTCAAAAAGTGAGAGAATAAAAACATACTAAACTAAACTAAATTCCTAATAAAATTAAATAAATTTGAAATAAACATAAAATATGGGATGCCTCCCATAAAGTGCTTTTGTTTATCGTCGTTGGCTCGATTAACCCTTCCAGAATTAGTTTGGATCTCTAATATTGAATTTAGGATTTTCCACTCTAGTGCCATTCCAGAAAGCGAGTGCTTGACCATTAATTGTCAGAGTAATTGTTTTGTTCAGAATATCCATAATAGTTTGAGTAATGGCTAAGAAAGGCCGTCCTAATATTAAAGGAGGATCTTCGTTGATAAAATGTGGCATTATCAAAAAGTCCGTGGGTACAGTGTTATTGTCCACTTGAACTGGCACATATGTGACCACTCCTATTGGTTGAATTGAAGTTCCATCCAGTATATAGAATTGTTCAAAAGCAAGTGAATTCAACTCCAATTGAGTGTGTAGAAAGAAATGTATGGGCATGGGATTTGCATTAGAGTTCGTGTCCCATTTAGCTATGAAGTACTAAACCCATTTGATTTTAATGTGCAAGTGTATGCCTCTAGGATCATTAAACCTTACAAGACTCAAGTGTAGCTTTTTCGTTTACTTATTATACTTGGATCTACAAACTTCCATCTTGTTAATGATTTTTCCATTCTCAGGTTGCTTAACTCTCCATTCTTGAGTCACTTTCTTTTCTTTTGAAATGTCTTCAACTGTTTCTTTATTTTGAATCCCTTCATAAGTTTCTATTATTACTGCATTAATTGCATAAATTTCAGCATTAAAATTATCATAATAGTTTGAGTCTAAAAATTCATTATCAAATAATTCATTATATTCTTCATAAGTGTCATAGTTGTGTTTATTATTAATTTTGAGTTTGACAATCTTATCTTTAAATTCCATAGACATTGTTCCTTTATAAATATCTAACTTAGTTCTAGCTGTCTTTAAAAAAGGTCTACCTAATAGTATAGGTAAAGGATTGGGTGATGTTGAATCTCTCATTTCTATGACATAAAAATCACTTGGAAATACTAAATCATGTACTTTTACAAGGATGTATTCTAATAATCCATATGGTTTGAAATGGTATTGTTCGCTAAAGTGAGATTAATAGGCGTATTAGTTAATGATCCTATTTTCAATGATTGCTAAAGTTTAAGTGACATAACGTTAATAGATGCTCCAAGATCACACATAGAAAACTCAATAGAAGAATTGCCTATTGTGATAGGTATGACAAACATTCCTGGGTCGGAACATTTCTCAGGCTTTTGCTTATGTAAATATGAAATCTTTTGTCCTAAATTGTCAATAATTTCTAATTTCTAAAATGGTTCAAATATGTCTTCTTTAATTTCTTCCTTCCTAATATTTGTTAATCGTTGTGGAGCGACTAAAATACACACCTTTGCACAAGATCAAGTTTGACTTGTTCTAACGTGCAATATTTAAGTTTCTTCCCATTGACTTTGTGTTGATATTCTCTTATATATTTTTGTGGGTCATCATTTTCCTTACCATATAAGTTTGGTAGAGCACTAATGAATCCATATCTACGTTCAAATTTGGGAAATCCCTCAGGATAGGCAATGCACATTGGTTCGAAGAAGTGACATTTTGATTAGCTTGCTTAAAAATGAGTACTCTATTATCATTACTATTGTTAATATTAAAGTTGTTATTGGCTTCCATTATAGTAGGTTGGTGTTCTCTACGTTGTTGTTGTCTTAAATTACGATTAAATGTCCTATTTACCTCAGGATCAAATAGATGTAAAGATCTCGTGGAATTAGAAAAACGAAGTGGATAGACCATACAACGTCTAAAACTCCTAAGAAATTATGTTTAAATCCCTGGTAACGGTGCCAAAAATCGCGTGTACAATAAATTTTCCCTTTATATTATACTTTAAATATTTGTAGTAATGATAAGTAGGAATCGTCTCCATAAGGATTTGTCAAATTTCTCTATAAAAATGACTTTTAAAGGTTTTTATTATCTTTACTTTTACTTAATTTAATTAAAAACAATAATGAAATTAACTAATAATTAACTATAATATAATAATACTTAACTAACTATATTATTTTAACTATCACAATCCAAATTCACAATCAATTAAATAGATTCAATTGAATAATAAATAAATATCTAAATCAACATCCAAAACAATATCTAAATCAACATCCAAAACAATAAAACATAAACCCGTTTTGTATTCCAAACATGTAACTCCAATCCATATAGTTATGAGCACACTTTATAATGTAAGTTAGATCATTAAACTTTAATCATAAGTAAGTAAACAACTTTTAGGTAGCCATTAGTTCTCCTTATACCGGTAGAAAAGCCACGTTCTAGTTTTATTGAGCTAACCCCTTTGAATACACAAAGACATTAACTTGACGCAATATAACCATATTATACTTTATGAGAACTTCGAACTATTAAATCTACAACCTTCGCAAAGCCACTTCAACATTAGATTTAGATCTCAAATTAACCTAGGACATCTAAATGGTGTTTGCCTTTCAAACAATCCTAGTTATTACTTCAAATGAATAATGAAACCAAATATCACAATACACATTTTAGACTATGCATGCAATGCAAATATCATGATTAAAATTAATAGATAATAACCTATTAAACCATTAAATCAAAGAATATGATTGATTTTAAGCTTTGAGCACATAATCTTCTCATCATAACTACATTGCAAAATGAATCTAGTTCACGTTTGAACTTTGTTAAGATCAAATAACTACTCATTCATAATCATAAATAACATTGCAATAATATAAATAAAAGACATAGATAAATATCTCTGGAATAAATACTTAAATTTTCAAATCTTCTCCAAAAGTAAAGAATAATAAAGCAAATAACTAAAACAATAAAGAATGGCTCATAGAGCAATGCAATATTGATCTAAGTACTCAAGGGAAACTAATTTTGAAACCCTAAGCTTGTATTTATAGTATTCTAGGTAGTAAACATCCCAAACCAACTCAAACAACTCATAGTTATCTTAAATTCTTGAAATCTTATCCAGCGATTCTCAGCGAATTGTGTGAGAGGAATCGTTGGGAAAAACCATAATTTGGAGCTTTCTGGTTTCACCGATTTGGCCTGCTATTTGGAATTATTGACTGTTGGTACAATCTTCCAGTTCTTCATTTGCTTCCTTGGTGATGATTCTTTGCATACTCTTTCCTCTTGACTAATTCCTTCATAATATTTCCTTATTCGTTCATTTCTTCATATTCTCCATTTATTACCTAAAATAACAAAAACATGAGAAAACCATGTGTAATATAGTCTTTTACATCTAAAATAATCCTAAAATGAACTATAAAAATGTTTAATTATTGACTTGTCACTACTAAGCCTAATACTTTCGGAAAGCCATATCAATATTAAACTTAGATCTTAATCCACATAGGACATCTAAATGGTAAAAGATCTCTTTACAAAATCCTAGTTACTACTTTAAATTAGATATTGAATCCAAATATCATAATATACATTTGCAACTATGCATGCAATACAAAGCTTCATGATTATAATATGCAAATAATAATCTATTAAATCAGTGAATCGAAGAATACAATTAGTTTAAAGCATTAAGTATAAATCAATCTTGATTATGACTACATTACAAAACAAATTAATTTCATGTTCAGACTTTGTTTAGATTAATAAACTACCCACTCATGTTCATAATAAACATCACAATAAAGTAAATAAAAGACATAAATAAATACCTCTTAATTGAATACTTGAGTCTTCAAAAGTCTTCAAAAGCAATGAACAATACATCTTAACTTAAACTTAATAAAACTAATTAATATGGATCCAAGAACAATCAAAGGCACTCAATTTCAAAGCTTAGGGCTCATACATATAGTATTTTAAGTAGTGCATATCCAATTTAGACCAAAATCTCTTGTGGTTATCTTATATTCTCGAAATTGACTCAAATGATTCGTAACCGATTCCATCTAAAACGTGAATCGTTGGCCAAATCCTTGAAAATGTCTATGCTTCATCAATTTGGCCAACGATGTACAAACTGTGAATCGTTGCCAAATTGCCAGTAGTGATTTTAAGTTGATTCTTGAATCGCTGCTGATTCATTGTGCATTTCTTCCATTTGATTAAATCCTTTATTTTTTTCCTTTCTTCATCCATTTCTTCACATATTTTAATTATAACCTAAAATTACAAAAAATAATAGAAAAACCCAGTGTAATATAGCCTAAATATATTACAAAACAATGTCTAATTATTTACTTATCATCGACCAATCAATTTTTAGATTATCGTTATTTTAAATATATAAATTGATGCAAAACGGAACATTAGATACTAAAGTAGAGTCGCATATCAATCTGATCTATCACCATTTCAGCGTTTCTCAACGAAACGTGGATTTATATAAGTCATCTTATGACTATAGATCTTGAATTACATATGTAATCTCATGACAAGAGATCTAGAATTTCAATCTGATCAAAAAATAAAACTTGACATATCGTGCAACTCTCATTCATTCTCTAAATGTCTACTCATAATATTATTTAGGTTATGGATTAGAAAGAAATTATCAATTCTGACTCGTTAGTCAATTTACTTAACTTTTCTTTTGACTGATTGGAAAATTTACGACGTTCTAACATTGTCAAACCATTTTCTATTCATGTGTTCACAATGAACCTCATTACATTACTTAACCACCAACCATTTCCAAATTAGCTTAATAACTTTTTTGGTTTCCACATTTCTCCAATCAATAAGATTGCACCCCATTTACGGTTCATCAGACTTCTTTCATTACTCGAATAGAGATAGTTATCATTTACTTGAGTAGATATACACATTTAAATAGATATATCGACATATTCCATGATTCTACTCTCACTTATGACTTTTCTCAAATTATAGTGGAAAAATATTTAATTCTTCAAACATATCAAGCTAGATACACTATACTCAATTCAATATTTCAAACCAACAGAGATAGTAATGACTAACATAGCTATACATTATGCGTCTCTTTTCATTTCATTTATATCTTCACCCTCATAGCTGTATCTTACATCAACTCTAATTTAAATAACCTGGTGCTTTAAATTTTTACCACTAAATAATCACGTGGTGTTGTAGTAGATCTGAACCAATATACAATGTATTCACTAAAATTAATTTTATACTACTTTGGTTCAAAACTTTCAACTTCTGGAGTTTGATTCCTTGTAAAATCCTTGTGAAGATATATTAAGTTCCATCACACTCATCTATCTTAAGTCTTATCGGGACTCGTTGATCTAAAATCCTCATTTCCATACTAATGTGAGAATTTCTCGACCATTTATTTACCTATACTTGAGCTTTCAATTGACTTCAACAAAACTTCATAGATTCTTTTATACTATACCTCAACAATTCATTCGATTATTCAAAGAAAAGTGGCCGCCACATATCGGTCTTCTATGCTGCGAATAAATCATTATAACAATACAGAGTCTACTTGACTCCATTTCATCAATATTAGCTATTCTCATATTTATCTCGTTCTTAGTCCCCTTATTAACTTACCATGACTTTGCACAACACTTAGACCACTTACATCTCTATTATATGGACTTAGAAAGATAGTTTTTTAATCTCTTCTCTTTTTAAAAATTTAGCTAAGGGCAACATAACTTCTTATGATCATTAAATCAACTGAAGTCTTTCTTAGCTATTTTTGATTCAAAATAGTGAGATTTTGTGATTCCAATAGTTACACTATTCATTATTGCCTTACATTATTTCCATTTGTCTCTGATTTTTTGAATTTTCTTTTTCTCAAAAAGAATTTCAGTACTTTTCAAGAGACTATGTAAGATATCAAAGTATCTTTAATTTTAATTAATTCAATTTTTGATAATCACTTGTCTATTGTTGTTCAACCAAAGAGACAGAAGAATTTGAATTTCCAAACTTTGATTAACTTGACGTTTAATTAGACTTTTAAAGGATACTATTTCAATCCTTTAATTATATTAATGGAAATTCTCGCTATATAGGAGTTCTTACTGACTTCCTTGTACAAATCGCTTATTGATACTCAATCAGTACACTTATCTCTTCCTTTTTATATTTTCGATCGTAGTGATAGACATCATAGCTTTAATTTGGTTAGAAGTGACTATTGGGTACTTGAAGTCTTACAACACAAACACTTGTGTGTTGTTTAATAGGAAATCCTAGTTTTTATCATACCATTAATGTAACGACCCTCAAAATATTTTATATTTGCGTGATGACGTGCTTTATGTATCTATATTTATCGTGCAATTTTATAATTTTATTCTTGATCGAGCGAGGTAGAGTTGAATCGAGATGCGCGTGCGAGCATTCGGGAATGTCAATGTATCGATGAGACTTAAGCGTAATTCATGACTTAATGAAGTGGCTCAGTGTACAAATATTGCCTAAGTGGACTAAATGAATATAAAATATAACTTAGATAATAGTTATTTTACTAACCTGAGTTGATTAATAGACTCGATTAATATTATAGACTATGGTTGTAGAAATATAACCATGTTGATGTGCATTAATATATCTAATTTTAGTGAATCATTTAGACTTGAAAATATGAACTACCATAGGCTTTTCATTTAAAAAGCCTAAGTATGAAATTGTGACAAATCTCATGGAGCTTTAATAGGACTTAGTTAGAGACCATCCTTTTGGCTCATTGATAGACTTAGGAATATATTCATATGAAATCTAGAGAAAATAAAATGCATCCAAGGGTGAGCATGTCTCATTAAATGAGAAGTGTAGATCTTCCTAGTGATAGAAAAGATGGGGTGGATACAAGGTGGATCTAAAGGTTCTAATGCAAAGCCCCAAACAATAAAAATGAGCCTTAACCCATTCTTGCTAGTGTGAAGAAAGAAACAAATCATCACTATATGAAGGGAAGAACACCAAAAAGTTTACAGGAGATTAGGAAATTAAAGAAGGATTAAAACTAAGGATCAAAGAGGAGTGAAGTGCAAGTCCTAGGTATCAAGCTCACCTATCTTTTCTTACTTTTTATAGTAAAATTAGGGTTTTTCTTGAACAAGTGGGAGTGCTATTTTTTAAAAAGATTTATTTTTCTATTCTTTTGTATTGAGTTTGATCTCAAATTGAACAAATTTAAAGTCTTTTAGAATACCCAATTGAGTTTGTACAAATTTGAGGAGAAAAATCATGCTTTGATATTCAAGAACTATAGATTTGAGGTTTTGGGTTCATGAAAGATTACAAAATTGAATTCTTGTTGAGAATGGTTTAAAACCTTATTTTTAATGATCATGAATGATGGTTTTAAGTTTCCTTTACTTTCAAACTAAAATTGCATGCTAGACTCCATGTTTTGGGTTCATACATTGGGGTTTTTTAGTTCAATTTATACATGCACTTAGTTTGAATGATTATGGGATGTTGAGAACTTGAGTTTTCAATCAAAAGATGAAAATTATGATGAATTCCATGTATGGACAGAATTGAAGTATATTGGATGCATGTCAATGGTTTTTGTTGTTGTTCAAGTGTATGACTGATATATGTTTGATGAAATGTCGTAATAAAGAGTTGCAAGAGTAGAAGTGAAATATGAATTCCTTGAGTTATTTGGATTCATTGGATTCCTTACAAGTGTGTTTTGATGGGGAAAAATAAGTTATGTTGATGTCATAACATTTTGGTAATGTTTTGATTAAAAAAATGCATTATATTATGGATTAATAATATGAATTAGTGGGAAGAGTTGGGAATTCATTGGTTCTGATTTTTTTGAGTTATTTTAGTTTTTTGAAAGGATTATTAAGACCCAAGTAGAGTAGAAAAATAAATGGGATCATTTTTATAAATGCTTATGAATTGAAATGAATTAAATGGATGATTGGTATCTTCAATTGAGTAAAACTAGAGCTGAAATACCAAATAGCATAAGTCCCTCATTTCATATTGGAATTGACTAAAATTTGTGTATGATATTCTTGGATGTTTGAACGAGCTTTTTACCAAAAATTATGAGTTTTGGATGTGTGGTTTGAGAGTTATGAATTTTTAATATTGATGGTCTGAAACCTTATTAAATTGAGTTGTTTTTATATTTTCGGCACAACTCTCTCAATTTTGATTGGATTTGAGCGTACTTTATATTTTTGGAAAGCTAAGATGGAGAAAAATAAGTTAGAACCATTAGTTTTGAAAGATTAGGCCATCTTCTTTATGCTAGTGGTTTGTTTTGCAAATTTGAACTTTAACTCGATCGAATGAACTTCTCTTGGATTTTTATCACATTCAAACATCTAAATAATTGGTATAAGTAAATAGGAACCTTGCGTATTGCTTTTAGAATAAATTGGTCAAGACGAAAGGTCGAGATGAGTTTAAGTGTCATAAATTCTAGTTTAGATGAACTTAGGGGTGTTTTACATAAAACTAAAAAAACAAAGAAAAATGAGCTCTAACACACAAAAAACTTTAAACGATACTAGGGACCCATGAGACTAATGGCAGGTGTCGGGAGAGTGTTGCGAGGCGTGTAGGAACCGTTGTAACGTGACTTTTATTGCATTTTGAGGTAAGTAAACTAGTAGGGGTCTCCATAGTAATTCATTTCACTTATTTCTTTGTATGTAAACTAGTAGGATGTTCAATTTGATTTCATTACCTTTTCTTTGTGATAAATTCTTGAATTAAGTGCTAGTGGGAGGCAGCCCATGATTTTAAATTTTGAGTTTTGAACTATAATTTTTTGAATTTCGGTTAGTTGGTAGTATTTAGTTTAATAATTACAATTAACGAGTTTTAATTCTAACTTTCAAAAAATATATGTCAAATATGCAGGAAAGAGCATTCACTGACTGAGGATTCATCGAAATGGAAATGTCTTGCGAACTCATGAAAGAGAGAAAAGGAGTGAGGAGTTCAAAGCAGTTAAGGTAAGGTGCATGGGCAAATCAAAGAAAAAATGTATTAATTTTTATGTTTTCATGGATTTTATGCGATCACGACACCTTGTGTCAGTTGTACACAATGTTGGAGGAGTGCCGGAGGAGAATTAACAAAAATTCATACGCGAAGATGTGGGTTGTAAGGTCCGTGGGTATTACCCATGGTGCTGTGAGTGTAGGCTACAGTGCCAAGGTGGCAACAGGAAAAAAAAGTGTAAAAAAGCCCCAACTGCATCATTGACGTATGTGGCGGCGCTGTCACGATGCCAAAGTCGGATTTAGGGGCTTTATACCCCATTCTCACACCATTCTTCACACTTGCACTAAAACCCCATCACAACCACCAAGCATACACCCCTTGAGAGCTAAAGTTTGATTAATTTTAGGTGAGATTAGTGAGTTCTTAGTGATTGAGAGTGAAGAGGCAAGTGTATTATGGATTTGCATAATTTGGAGAGCTAGGGCTTGGATTTTAGAATTTGAGTTCAAAGAGAACTAGGGTTCTATTTGGTGAGAAAAGTGAGAGAGCTTGAATTGAAAAAGACTTGGAAGGGTGTTCTACAACGAAAATTGATTCGGCATTGAGGTACAATTACAATTTCATCTAGTTATGTTTGGATTTTGAAAACTTTGATGATATTGTATGAAATTGTAGATTTGAGGTTGCAGGGTAGGTTTTGCAAGATCGTGTGAGTATGATCATTAATGTCACCCATGGAGACTTAGTTGATAACTTTACATTATTTGGTGTGAGCATGATCCATGTTATATGAAAGTTGATTTTTAGGTGATTTGAAGACCGAGTTGCATTGCGTGTTATTAGTTGTTTGAAATTGGAAGAAATGGCAAAAACAAGGAAACAAGTTAGCCAACCTAGATCAAATGATCTTGAGTCATCTACCTCTAGAAATCCTAATGATGAAGAGCCTAGACCTTTTAAATCCAAATATTTCATTTTGGCTATGGAACGATATGAGAAAATTATACGTAGGGAGTTCATTTGTGAAAGGGGGATTGATTTGCTGGCCAAGTACGATAAATACTTAAATTAGGCACTAAAATCAGGAGCATCTTACTCAAGATTATAGAAAGAATGATGTGAAAGGAGTGAGTGAGATTGTTTTTGAATTTTATGCCAATACAAAATTCACAGACGAGGAGGAGCCAGTAAAAGTGAGAGGGATGTTTGTTCCCTTTAATAAATGTGAGATCAATACTTTCTATGGGTTGGAGCACTTGAATTCATATGACTCCCACTCGAGTTACCCATATAGGAGATTTAAGAAACCCTATAACTATTACCTTTTTGAAGATATAAAGCAAGCATTTGTTGTCCTAGGACAACAAGGATGGGTATTGGGTGCTGAGAGTATGCCGAGGCATATTAAGAAGGGGAGTATTTGGAAAGTGTACCGAATGTGGCAACATTTTCTTGTTGCTTCATTATTCCCCATTTCTTAGCAGGGAGAGATAAATAAGCCAAAGGTGGCTTGTCTTTATACGATCACAAATGACATGGAGATTGACATCGAAGAGATAATCTACAATAATCTAAGGGAGTCCATTATGTCGGAAAACGGACAATAAGCTGTAGTTTCTTATATTGATTACTCAGATATGTTTAAGGGTTGGAGTGAGACTGAGAGATGAAGAAGAATTTGAATATAGATGCCTAACTAACCATGGATGAAGCTTTCATGCTCATATTGAAACCACCACCTGATTACCAAGACTCTGAGGAGGAAATAGAGTGAACCGAGGAAGCTAGACTGAGGTCGAATTTTTAACTAAAAGACAAGATGATCAAGCAGCAGCAGCATCACAACTAGCCTAAGAACTTGAGGATGAAGGTTATGGAGAAGTGGAGAGCAAGGATTTGCTGAGGGCTACGAGTTTTTAGACCCAGAGATTGGAGAGCAAGACTTGGATGGTCCTGAGGTCTTTCCACCACCTCCTCCACCATATGCATCTATACCACACTAGAGGATTTTACTTCATGATAGCATAGGATATGGATAGCAGAGATGAGGAGATAGTACCAGGATGATTGGGCGTAATACCAGGCTGCCATACTGAGATATAAGTAGGATATGGAGAGGAGAGAGTAATATCGATGGAATGACCAGTGCAATTTCATGTTATTTGTCGATCATCATATAGCCATAGCTAGATACAAGAGAAGCAGACAGATGAGACCTACTGATATGTCATTAGGCTTTCCAACATCACTAGTATATATGTTTGATCAAGATTTGGTGCAGAGCAGGATGGTGGAGCATCCATTGACACCATCACGAGCCAGATATGATGATGCAGATGAAAATAATGACGCACAGTCCTGAAGTCAGTGTAATAGAAATTCCTTTAGATTTGGGGAGTTGAGAGCGCTTTTGATACCAATTTTTAACATTTCGGATATTGTGTTAAATATTTAATTGTTTAAATTCTGTGTTTAGTTTAAATTATGTTATTATATAATTTGTGTTATTATATATGTTTGCGTGTTTTAGTGTTTTCATGATTTCTGGCTTACTTTTAAACCTAGAGGATAAGGTTTGGTTTAAGTTTGGGGCATTGACACTATACTACACTATGGGAAGTGGTAAGATAGGTTGAGAAATAAGGATAAACACTGCAGGTATGATCGTTTGAATTTTAATGTGAACCAATTACAGAGAAAAGTATGGTATTGTATAAATTTTCATTTTATTTACTATATGAATGTTTAAGTAGTATAGATGAGGTTATATATATTAATATGTAATGAATATGTAATTCATTTGCATGTTCATGCCTTTAATCGTGGATGAGTAGAATACAAGTATCTTGTTGGTATGAAACTCAAGAGAGTGTTTTTGAATGTTTTGAAGAGAAATATATGAAATTTAGCAAACAACTGTGTGATTTTATGATTAGAAACCTAGAGTTAGGGAAGACCTTGAAATTGAAACAAAAGTAAGAACTAGAACACTTCTTGTGAAAAATTTTGATTTCTAAGGATTCTATAATAAGTGTGAATCTTACTTGACAATACAAAGTAAATAAAGACTTAATGCAAGATGGGAAGAAATAGGCATTGTAAAGTAAAAGTTGGAGTTAACATACTTGATTTAGTTAAGGTGATAAGTGCTAACAAGAGTTTTAGAATAAAAGAAAAAAATGAGGGAATCCCACAAGCTCTACAGGAAATGGAGCAGAGAAGTTGATGGTTGGAAAAAGTAAGGACGAATGAAGTCCATAGGAAAAGGAGCATGGACTATAAAAATAAAAAATGAGAAGAAGAAGAAGAGAAATAAGCAAATAAGAATTGAAATAAAGAAAACTAAAACTCTTCAAATAAAAGATTTAGCTCGAGTATGAGTAGCTAATTAATTTAAGTTTCCATTCCAAGTATATTACGTCCTATAGACTCTTGAAGTGCTAAAGTCTACCAAAAATGAGTTTGATCTATGCTTATTTGTAAATTCCTGAGCTTAACGAGTAATCATGAGATTTTATACTTGTTACTTGAGTGTTGAGATAAAGCAAACTTGTGAGTAGTGATGGTTTTTAGTTTTGATATACTTTAATATTTTAAAAGTGAAGTTATATGTGTTGTTAAAGCTACATGATTTAAAATAAAAAGTTTTTGCGAAGAAAAACTCTTGGGTTGATTACTAACTTGAAACTTAGTAAATTAAAGGATACTCCATGAACATATAAATTGAATAAGAATTAGTTATTAAGAGACTTAGTAGAATACACCTTTGCTTGAGACGCGCAAAATCCTAAGTTTGATAATATTTGATAAGTGATTATTAAACTTATATATAAGGTTAGTCTAGTCGTATATTTAGTATAAATATCCTTAAATGAGTTATAAGACATGGTATTCTTGCAATTTCAGGGAATTAAGATTTAATTGAAAGAATTAAGAAAAAATGAGAAAAAACGGAGCAAAAACCCATAAAAATCAGGGTTGGCACCATGGGTATATATGTTGACTCTGTGGGCGCACAAGGCACAGCTTGGGAAGGAAAGGCACGACGTGGTAAAGAAGAAAAATGAAGAAAACCAACTCTAGAGGTCCGACGCAGTGGCGACGTTGTGGCACACAAGGGACGTTGCTGTGACAAGCTAGGGACGGCGCCAAGCCCCAGGAACTCAAAAATACACAATGAAGCAGTGGCGCAGTGGCGGCACTGTGGCTTAACAAACACAATACTCAGGCAGTAAGTGACATCGCAAACCACGCAGGAAATAGAAAGTTGAGTTTTAATTCGAGTTAAATTGTAATTAAGGGTTTCTAATTGTTATTAAGGAGTATAAATAGTTATTAGGATGTGATAAACTTACAATACATCATAATATACCACCAAATATCAACTATTAGTCACCATTAGAGTAGTTTTAGTTAGGGTTTTCATTGAGTTTGAGTGTTAAGGAGTTTGTGTGGAGAAAACATTGAAGACTCCACATTTACAATCAATATTTGGTTTCATTGATTAATTCAAGGTAATATTTATATTCATATTTAATTTGCAATGATTCCATTATGAATTGTGATATGTGTGTTTTAATGATGTGTGAGTAGTCTATTTATCCTAGGAATCAATGGATCATATGGTATGAATGCTATGCTTTGGTTATGAGTTAAAAGTGATAATAAAAGTGCAATTGTTAGAATTTGTATTGATTTTGACTGCAATGTTCTAGACTTCTTGATCACGTGTTAAATGAACTTAGATTTTAGAAGTTATAATGGCCATTAAAGTATTTAATCTTGAAACGGTACAACCATAAAATACACAACATCAAGAGATATTTGTTGATTAGGGAGGCAGGGATAGTAAACTTAGTTGGTTATGAATCTAATAATTAGGGTCTTAAAGCAATGTGGAACTTACGTTATTCACAGCGATAGGTGGAGTTCTAGTTCGCACATTAAAATCATTTCCGTCATGATAGTAGGTTGAAGTGGATTTGAAGGAAATCTACCTATTCTAATTAGACGTTGCACAAGAACATATTGAGATGTAAATTTAGTACAAAACGTAGTATTAAACTACCTAAGTGAAGTTGTGAACTAAGATATCTTTAATATAAGAGTTCGAGTAAATTTAGAATTTATTTGTTAGAATAGTTTAGATTAGTAGAAAACAAATTAAAAGGGAATTCTTTAGAAATAGTTCAAGTTAAATAGGTAATATACAACTAGTGCAAAAACCTTTCCATGAGGACGATATCCGTGATCATGTTAGTTGGTTGCACTATTACTACAAGCGAGCTGTTAACTTGCAGCACGCACATCAGGAATATGTCCCATTTTGAGCGCTAATATGAAAGTTATGTGATGTTTGGTTATATAGGTCAAATTAGAGAACCATTAAGCAATATGTGACCCACATATTAAAATGAAGTATGAGACAAGTGGGAGAATGTAAGACCATTATGTGTCTCATAAACTTATGTTTAATTTATGTAACTTATGAATTACATAAAGTCTTTTGAGATTCCTTTATGTACAAATTTGATGAAAATTTGTATTAATGTGAGAAGCTTAAAGGTTCTCCCTTAAGCTTATAAAAAGACATTTATACAATCAAACAATGTGTTGAATGTTTGAGGCTCATAAAGGCAATAAGGTCTTAGTAGTTTTAGGAGACTAAAAACTTCCACAAGTAATTCTCTAACAGATCTATATTTTTTATTTAAAAACAATGTTGAATTATACCTTGTTGTTGGTGTTGTTGTTGTGAATAAGGTGAGTTATGTCACTTCTTTTAATTTCTTCAAGTAATCCATTAGTTTTGATGGAAAATTGATAAAAATGATGACCATGAAAGGTAGGAGCAGCAAAGCTTCTATGAGTTTATGTGAGTTTGTTGTGGTGATCAGTTAGGGAGGGAGAAAAGAAATAGACGTCGATAAGGTAGATAATTTTGATTTGTGTATTAATGGTGTTGTTATGTTGTTGTCGGTGTTGTTGCTATTGTAAGGTTGCTGGTTTGATTAAGGGAATTGGAAAAGAAACTATGGATAATGTCATTGAATTTTGTTGTTGTCGTTGTCGTTTTGTAAATTGATGAGTTGAGATCATAATTCTTTGGGGTTGTGATTTGAATTGATTGTTATTTTTATTATGGAGTGTTTAGAATCATATTTGAGTTCAATAAGTTAGTTCTCATAGGATTTGAATTGGTTAAATTGATGAATGACATGGTTTCTTGAAGTAAAGGGAAGTTATTGAATCCTCCATTATTTAATTTACTAATGGAATACGTGGTGTGATGGTTTGGTAATCAAATGAGATGATATAATGAAATGAATTCCATTGTTGGTATGTGAAATGAGTCAAATGAGGACTCATTGAGGTTCCTAATAAAGTTTAGGAAATGAGATAACTTAAAATTGTTAATTGAGTTAAAAACTTAATTTGGGAATGCACAAGCAAGTTGATTGGTTATTGTGAATCTAAATAGCTGGTTAAAACCTATTATAAAGTCCAATTGGTGATTTATGACTTTAATTGTGACGACCCCAATTCCTACAACCAAGGGCGCCCATCCTAAACTATCGTCAAAACCCTTGAGATGACCCAACGAGTCGAGCAATGATCTAGTAAGCCTAAGCATGCGGAAATACAACAAGAAAATCTACAAATAGACTACTGAACATATAATAGATACGAAATAAAAGTCTTCTAAGTCTATCAGACACGAAAATAAAATAAAATTCTTACAAAAATTAAACAACTAGGCTATGGGTTTCACAAAGTGTACCCATGATAAATCCCCTGTTTATTACATAAATGCCTTAAAACCAATATAAATAAACAACCTTGTCAACCGGAAAAGAGCTTCTATGCTATGACCTTGCTCTTTCCTCTATCGTGAGCACCAGCTAAGGTACCTGGAGGGAGAAAAGTAGTGAGGTGAGCAATATTTCAATGAGCTCAGTAAAGCAAAAGCCTGCTTTACCCTCAATCATCTAAGTAATACCTATACGTAATAACTAGCATGAATAAAGCTATTGACCAATCCTACTATCATTCAGAGCATGAAAGGATAATATAAACAAACAAAATATGTAATGCAAGATACAACAAAACAAAGCCCAAACAAGATAGTCAACAAGATAACAATGATAACATGAATGCCATAGAGTCAACAAAGTGGAAACCATATATAAATTATGTGATGTGACAACCAACTAGTCTAAAATGTATCAAATATGATCATGCCTCATAGATTGGTGTCTAAGCATCATAATTATCCTGCCTGCCAATATTGGCCTTCAAAGGTATCATTTAATAGCGGAAAAAGATGACCAGAAATAGAGAGCTCAAAATGATAAGATAAAGCGGAACAACAAGTTATATTCAATTTGATACCAAAAAAGAGATCAACCATTCACTACCGTGAATTGTAGCATAACTAATAGCATGACATGATTGAAGATAAAGCAAACCTCACTTACCTCGAAGCGCGGCTATCCTATCCAATCCTAACTTAGAAGTTCTTATCTGGTTCTCCTCGTGTCTACATTGGTAGAGGTTCATGTATGTATTATTCATATGTTTTATTTGAGGTAAGCTTACTAAATTCGTATTAATATCTTGAAATCGATATAAACCTTTTTGAATCAATGTCATGCCTTTGCCACGATAACGACAACGACAAAGGTTTTTGGGGTTAGTTACCACTGCTCCGGCCTTTGTCTCAGCAAGATATCTCGATAAAACTCGATAATTTTGGAAAAAAGTGAGATCCCATTTAAATATTGAAAATTGTCCAACGCCTTCCTAGCACCACGGGTTTGCCCACAAGGCATTGGGGCGAAATCACTGGTTTCGAGTAAAAAACCCCAATTACATACCAGCGATTTTTCAGCACCATACGTGACATGCCACGTTGCTATGGAATCATTGTATCGACTTCTCCAAATGCCCATGCAGTGCCATAGCCAGCGCCATACCACCTGTGGACGAGGTGCTGGCGCGGTGTAGGGCACGAATTCAGAATTCCAGATCCAAAATCGAATTTCTAAATTCCCTAACAACTCATACTGACCGCAAGGGTCTAAATCAGATCTAAACAGCAAAGAACAACTCGTTTGAAACCACAAGATCATTCCCATGCCATCAAAGAATGCACCTGAACTACCAACCCACCATTAAAACATAGATTTTGCAATTTCTTTTAATAACACAAAGAAGATGAGATGGAGATGACCTAAATCACAAATCAAAACATAAGGGTTCATCTTCCATCTTAAGACTCCAAGAGAAACCATAATTTCATCACAAAATCAAATATGTGAATCAACAAGAGGAAATTAGAGAAGATGAGACAAACTATTACCTTACTTTGTGAAATCTTAATGAGAGTTCACTCTCCTCCATCAAATCAACCAAGCAAGTGTTTTAGGGTTCCCTCCTCAAATTCTCTACATAGCTAAATCAAGAAAAAGTGGCGAAGCCCTAATTATGGTTTATATACTTAGTTAATGAGATTATGATTATGTTGATCAAAATAAAACCCCACATCTCATCTTGATGCACTTAAGTACTAGGATGATCCTAGAGTCCACACTAAGTCCATTCTTCTTGTATTTTATATAAATACCATTTTGTGCGTTTAGTTACCAAAATTGTCATTATTCTTTGTTTGATTTAATTAATACTTTATCCAAGTCCATTTCCTTAACTTAGGTCAAATTTTGCACCTAAGTCCACTAAATAGTATATAGTACACAAATTATTCACTTCATGAAACGCATACCATATATATATCTACCTAATTAACCTTGATAAAGGGACAACTTACCATAATAAAAATTTGGGGCGTTACACTAATAGTAATTCAAAAACATTTAAAAGAAGTGTGAAGGTGCTTTTGGAGACCTTACAATAGTTGTTAAAGTTTGTTAGGAGACTTGAGTTCCATTGTAAGTGGAAATATAAATATTTAGGTGTTGGAATAGAGTTGTACTTCTAAAATAATGAATTCTATAGTTTAATAAGACACATGGAAGTAAATGAAAGCCAAGATTCGAATGTGAGGCTTCGTTACCATTTTTTATTTGGTTTGACTGTAAGTAGACCTTACAATGATCTTTACTATTTATAAAACTTATCTTTGTACCTACATTTTTGTTTAGACTGCATTGCATTTCGCATCATTTTTGGTTATGCATACATGGTATATGGGTCACATTGTCATGTTCCGTCTCGATGAGGTATCCCGCCTAGGTGAAAAAGACTAGGTGTGAATAAATTTAGTTGAGACTAGATATCTTGTCTAGGTGAAAAAGACTATATGCGAGTAAAACTACAAGCAGGCAATGTTGATTCCGAGTAGCGTGCATTGAATTTTTATTACTATTTTAGGTTCATTCTTAGGTTGATCAACCTGTTTGTGAACCTTAAATAGTAATAAAAGGGTTTCATGTTGTTATATAAATTTATTGTTATTTTGAAATGCAATTACATGTCTCTATGTATTCGGACTAACATTTGTAGGAGTATAAAGAAGTTTCGGAGTTTACTTACCTGACATATTCGAGTTGTTTTTGATGATGTCATGTTCTTTATGAAGACAAGGAAGTGCAAATAAAACTCGAAGATCTTGGTATATGTTTTCAATTTTAAAATCTTAATTCTCTTTGTAATCATGTTATACATTATTGTTATTGGTTCCGGGGTGAGCATAGGTCAGGAAATACGCTCGAATAGGTTATGAGAGTCTCTTAAATTAGTTTAAAGTAAGTTACAAGGTCTATATTCTAGTTTTGGTTTATTTGGAATTGTAAAGTTGTAACTAATGCATCAGAGACTCTAAGTTAGTTTAAAAGTTTGAATTTGATGTATACTGTGAACTACGGGGAGTTGTAAGTCCTACTAGGCCTCTCCCCAATTCCGTTATCTATTAGGTGAATTTTTCAGCATGCCACATTTAAGGGAGGTGCTGCTGAAATTTTTATAAAATACGGATATGATTTCCTAATTTGCTCTAGTGAAATAAATTAAGAACCAAGGTTAGATGAGGATCTAAATTACAACTTGGAGCATTATTAAGGTTTGAAATCAAAGGTATTTTGAGGTCAAAGTTAATTGAATGGATTAGGTGCCTAATTAAGATAATTATATTAAGTTAGATCTTAGTGAGACGGGTCTTGACAGATACACTGGGTACATGTATATTATTTTTTTGTTATATTAAGAATCAATTGTGTGGGAAATACTTCAAGAAGTTATGCGGGGGCATCCCGTATTGTTGAATGGAGCATCCACTATGCATAGATTAGGCATACATGCATTCCAACCCATTTTAGTGGAAGGACGTCCTATTTGTTTACATCCATTAGTTTGTAAGGGATTCAACGCAGACACATGATATATGTGAGCTCACTTTTACAGGATTTCCACATTAAGGCTTGTCCTGACTTTAAATTTTTTTAAAATTAGTTGCTTTAATTATTTCACTACTTTTGCTACACCATACTAAATTAAGACATGCGAATCTTGATAACTCTAATAAGCGATCGAATAATACATAATAAAAAAGAAGCTGACTGGGCTTATGTTGGCCCCACATGGGTGGATCGGGGGTCCACATAGGTCTAGTGTTGGGCAGGGCCCAATTTGCAGGGACTGGACCCGACCCAGTTTGCAGGAACTGGGCCCGTCACAGTTTCCCCAATCTTAACTTCTAACACGTGGATCTTATCAGTATACCTTTCATTTTCCTGTTAGAAATTTTGTTGATCTTTATTTCGTAACAACACTAAACCCGGTGTTAACAAAATATCACTCATAGCTTAAGTATTTCCCTGTGTTTTATCATCACTTCGGTTAACTCATAGAACTACTATACTCACGTCGAGCAACTTGAGTAAAAAATAATCAAAACCATAATACTTCTTTCTGAAGTCATTTGATTGTTTTAAACCATGGTTGTATTCTATATTCCACTTTGTTTTTTATTTTGCAAAGGAGACAATACTTTGCTCCTAAGTATTTTATTTTAGTAGAAACAGACTTCGACAACTTGACTGATCCAATCACAATCTCATTGTGATTTTCCAATCAAATTTAATTTGTCTAATCAATTTTTATTTTTGATAACATTCGTCTCTTTTTTCTTTCATTGAGACTATTTTTGGATGCAACTCTCAATTGGCTATGAATTCAACTAATACTTCGTAGAATAAGTCTATCCTAGTTACTAGTTCAACCGGGTCTAACCTAATTCTAAAATCCAAGATATCCATATCTTGTGCTTCCCATAAAATCTTAATTTCATGTTTTCCAAATGATTTCCAATCGTTCGACACTTTAACTTAAGTACATCAGACAATTTCCTGAGCTTTTAAAATTTTTAATAGTTCGATACTTTAAATTTCAAAGGAGTCCATTTTCAATATTTATGTTCTTGAATCATTAAAACTCATTTCTCAACCAATTTCTCATTGTTTTCATAAATGATAACTTCCATTAGTTATATTGGTATCGAACTATTTATGGTACTTCCTTTTGTAAGTTTTAGACTTCTTAAGTCTATTTCATGTCTTATCACGCTCAATTTCGTTTTATAAGTCTATTCTCTATTTTAATTATCCATTTCTAACCTTATTCATCGTATCTTACGAGTTAAGTATTGAACAGGCAAGGAGAATAAACTTTCTATCCCATATCTGGCGATAAAACATGAATACATAACAATAATAACACAATAATTCAAGATATCCCAGCTCACAGTCACTTCCCAACTAATTTCGCTCAATCACTCTTTGGTTCTCAACCAAAGTTTATCTTCAAATTGAGCTAAACCTAGGCTCTGATACTAACTTTGACATGACTCGTCTCACTAAGTGCTTACTTAACCTAATTCCCCTAATTAGGCACCTAATCCATTCAATTAACATTGACCTCGATTTACTTTTCATTTCAATCCTTATAATGCTCCAAAAATTTATTCAGATCCTCAACTGACCTTAATTCTAAATTCATTTCATTGGAGCAAATTGAAGAATTATCACGACCCAAATTACTAATCCTAGTTATTCTCATAATCAAGATCACCGAGCCATGACGTGGGACCCGCATCAAGATGATCGAGGCACATGGCCAAGATACATTTTATTTTTGTGTGGTGTATTCTTAGTGTAATGTACTTGTGTAGACTTACTAAGTAATCCTATTCATTTATAGGCATTAAGACGCGAGTGGAGACGCACCTCAAGATGCCTTTCGGCATGGGATCGAGGTAGAGAGCGGTATAGTAAGTCTTAATTTATTTAAATGTGAGTAAACAAATAATCAAATGTGCCTATGGTTGAATTTTGAAACTAAATGCGATCTAAGTTATGAAATAAATAAATAAACCTTGATATGTCTTGTGATGCGTGTTACCACAAATCAATGTGAGTCTTGGTGTTAAATTTTGTGTTAACAAGGCTAATTTAGTGGAGGTAGGATCAACTAAGAGTCATTAGATGGACATGGAGATGAGTGTGTGCACAAGTGATGAGGAGCAGCATATAAATAAAACCCTTAGTGGATTTTATTTCATTTGCATTCTTAGAACAAAGAAACAAAGAAAGTTCAGAGATAAGACTCAGTGAATTACTGGAATGTCCCAATTGAAGCCACAATAGGGTGAGATTTATCAACATAGTGAAGAAACAAGAACACCTAAACATGCTACAAACTTAGGTAACGCTCTACACCACTTTTGCTTACAAAATTGTGAAGTTGGGTTTTAATTAAAAAGAGTTTTGTCTAAAAAAGAATTTGAAACCTTTTTTAGCTATTTTTTAATCAAATTGAAGCCTCAAAAGAATCCTTAACTTGGATTTTTGATTTTCGCAAATGTTGAACAAATTGGGTTTTTAAACATACAACTGATTTTTTCCAAATTCGAATTGAATACGATTCCATTTGTAAAACTGTTTTATATATTTGACTAACTTATGAAAATCCATTCAATTTATTATAAAGAAGTTTCCAATTTGGTCCAGATTTGAGAAAGCTATGAAGTTTCGAAATCCCACGTGTTCTTGAACTAGTTATTTTTAATGCATGTTTAAATTGAGTAAGTTGATCAACTTTATAGAAGTACCTGCCTTGTTGCTATGGAGTGTGTATCAGACGCTTAGCAGAGTGGAGCGATCGTATGAGGCAATGGAGACGAACCACGACACCAAAATAAAAGCCACTGCAGCCAAGCTTGACACTATGGTGGCGCTGTGACATCGCATGCATGGCACCATGCACGACGTCAGGTTAACTGGAAAAGAGGCACATATAACACGACATCGTCGTGGTGCATCTAAACGCAAAACGCCGTGCCCCCTGCCCCAGTAAAAGGATGGTGCTGTGATAGCATCGAAACATTATACACATGGTGCCACCGCAACGCCAGACCCTGAAAAATAATAAAATTTTTTATATAGAAATCCTATGTTTTCTAACCATATTTAATAATCCAAATAAGTTCTAAGACACCCTAATAAACCCCAAGAGCTTAGGGAAGAGTCTCGGGAGTCTGGGTACGCGATTTGGGGTGTCGGGAGGTCGTTTTAGCTAGGAAACATTGAATGACTTGTAAGTAAATGTGTCGAGATCCTTCTCTACATTTCATTTCCCACATATCATTGTTTGACAGTCTATTTGACTATATATTTCCCTTGTAATCCGATATCATGATCCAAATTTGTGTTCCTCACCTGTTGAGCTTTGTTTTCATGATTTCTTATCTTTCGTCGATCCACTCCTTTCCTGTGTGATATGTTTCTTTGCTATTATAAATGGTGTATTGTGTCTCAAATAGCATGCTGTTAGTGTAGTTATGGAAATGAATGAATTGAAGGACTTGTACTCATATTGTTGTATGCTTTTTAAGCATGTTGCCTATCTTATAAATCTAAAGCTAGTGTTTCTTGTGAATATAAAGTAGTCCTAATATCTAGGGTCCATTGCACTACATTGAGATGAGCGACACATGAGGCTAGAGTCCTTGAGGATGTCGACACTCGCCACTATTATGGATGATACATGGGGTTAGATTCCTTGAGGTTGTCGAAAAACGATTACTAGTCTAATGCGATAGTATGCACGTCTTTTAGAGTGGCCTTAAAGGCTGATGTGACGTAGCTCACGACCGACCAAACCTAGATCATCACTACTTAGCCCAGTGTCAGTCTCATTTGTTTAACTTTAATGTTTTCTATCATATTTCTATTTCAGCATATTATTCGCTATCTTTATGCTTTTAAATACATTTTATTATATATGGAAATGTGGACTAGTATCTCCAGATTTTACTTTCTACTTTACAATACTCACCGTCATTTTTATGATGGCGGGTGCAGATCCGTCTACTAGCACGCGCGGTAAGGAGAAGGTCGACAACTACCGCTGAGCCTATAGCGTGCTTCCAGTACCATTTTGTAGGTTTTTGATATTTTGCTGTATTACATACTTTATGTTTTTTAGATATATTTTGGGTTGTATATATATCAGGGTTGAGCGTTAGTTCCCCGACTTGACACATGCCTATTACACTGATCATCGCCATTTTGTTATATATACATGTGATTGTGCTTTCCTGGTTTCCACACTTAATATTTGAATTATTTGCTTCCGCTAAATTGTTAAGACTTTCGCTGAATAACATACAAATTGTAAAAAAATTTAATTAACCTTGAAATTTAATAATAATGAGAATTGTGTAATACTTATCTTGAACACGAATAATGAAGTGAATATGATAAAAGGCTGACTAATACGTTGTTTTTTCCTACATGGATGAGATTAGGGCTTAATAATAGTATTAGGTCAGGTCGTGCCCTAGATTAGGAAAGGGGTCATAACAAAAATCATGCAAATTCTCTTCCATATTTTATAAAAAATTCACCAACAACTTCCTTAAAAGTGACCTGCCAAAAAATCACCTTATAGATAGCAGAGTGGGGAGAAGCCTAGAAGGACTCATAACTCCCCGGGATTCACAATATATATCGATCTTCATTTTCAATACTACTTTAGACCGCAAATACTTTACTACAGTTTTCACAATTCCTAAAATTAATGAAAGCTACACTTAACCTTAATTTACATCCAATTAAACTATAAACCACGCCAAACTTACTTAAAACCAATTTAGGAAGCTCTCACAACCTTTTAATGGAGTTTCAGCCCTACACTCACCTCAAAGCCCAAAAACATATACAAAATGGTTTACGACAAGAAAATTAAAACTTTAACTTAAAACACTCACCAAAGTTCTTTGAATATTGTTTGCGCTCCCTTATCTTCACTGAAAACCTAACATCATAAAAAACAATTCGAAGATATCAGGTAAGTAAACTCCTACACTGCTCTGTACTCATGCAAATGTTAGTCTGAATACATGGAGACATATAATTGCTTTATCAAATAACAATAAATTCATATAACAACGTGAAACCCTTTTATTACTATTTAAGGTTCACAAACAGATTAACTGACCTAAGAATGAACATAAAACAGTAATAAAATCTCAATGTACGCTACCCTGGAATCAACGTTGCCCACTTACACATTTACTCGCATATAGTTTTTTTCACCTAGACGGGATATCTAGTCTCAACTAGATTTTCTCGCACCTAGTCTTTTTCACCTAGCGGGATACCTCATCGAGACTGATCATGACAATGTGACCTATATGCCATGTACGCATGACAAGAATGATGCAAAATGCAATGCGGACTAAAAACAAATGCAGGTACAAATATAAATTTCATAAGTAGTAAAGATCACTATAGGGTTTACTTACAGTCAAACCAACTCAAAGTTGGTTGTGAAACCTCAAATAATGTTCTATGGCTTTCACGTACTTCCATATGTCTTATTAAATCACAATGACTTCACATTTTAGAGTTACGACTCTTTTTTAATGCTTCAAAACTATTTTCAAGTTGCAACGGGATTAAAAACCTATTTTTCAAGTCATAACGAAGCTTAAGTCTCTTAATAACTCTAACCCCTCCTTTTAAAACTCATTTCAATGTTTTTGAACTCCCAATAAGTCCTAAATCACCTATTAGGCTCTAAATAGAGTTTTAACCTTTCATTTAACTTCACCATGATCAATCAATTTATTTGTGCATTCCAAAATTGAGTTTTATAACTCAATTTACAATTCATAGGCTTTGCCTATCTCAAACCTCAATTAAAACCTTCAACTAGCCCCGCTTGACTTGTTTCAACAACGTACAAAGCCATTCGCTCCATTGAATCACATTTAAACAACTTACACCATTTTAAAGTCATGTCGATATTTATATCTCTTAAAACCCGAACAACTCCTTTTTAAGTTTTGTTTTCATAATTTAACACCCAATTACAACATAAAAGTGCTCTATTACGGTTCTACACCAATTAATTAACTTCAATTAGAGTCTTAATCACCTAATTGACTTTAAAACAACTTACAAATTCATTTAGAATCCCAAATTGGGATTTTAAGTCCAAATTCTCATTTTTCGGCTGAGCCAAGGCTCGGCTTTGCTTTGGCCACACTCGGCCTTATCATCATGAGTACTGCCCTAAGCAAGTCCCAAGGCAGTTCTTAGGCATCCCAAGGGATCGGCTTTGACTTTGCCCAAGCTCTCCCTTAGCTTCGTAGGGTCATGCTCTGCCCAATTGATCTTCCCTGTCATGCCTTGTGCAGAGCATGGAAACTTTCCCTGCCATGGCAAGGTTCGACATTTCCATGGCAGGGACAGACCTGGAGTATTCCTTAAGCTCGAGCAGGAGCAATAACTGCTGCAAACTGCAGCCGCCTTGCTGTTCTTCAACCAATTTTTTTTTTTTTTTTTTCAAACCATCGCTACCCATACTGAATCCATTTTCTCTCGTTATCACCATCACCTACCTCCCTTTACTGCCCTGCTTCATCGTCAACTTTTAATCTCCTTTTTACCCCTCCTCTCCCCAATTGAAGCAACAACAACAAGAAGTACAGTACTACACACATCGACAACTTAAACTTTTGAATAATCCAATTGAAACCAAAAGTAACAAAAGAACTCACCTCAATTCGTGATCGATTACACTGTTCCTCCTCACTTTCACCATTTGTCATAGAGAGAGACCATGAGGGAGACGACCGTGAGAGGAAGAATAGAGAGAGAGAGAGAGAGAGAGTGAGGTCGTGTTTGAGCTAAAGAATTTAACTTGGTTTAAAATCAAAACCCCAAACTCGATTTCCCTCAAATTTAGTTTGCCAAATGACAAAAATGCCCTTTAAGCTTATCCTTATTTAATTCTCCCACACATGCTTTCCATGGTCATTTACCATTTTTTTTTTTAATTTTTCATGCTTATCTCTTTGATTTTAAACAAAATTAAACCTCAAAAAAATACCCCAATTCCATAGAAAATTGGGAAAATCCCAGTAAGTTCTGCTACATGCGAACAACGCATCTGAGCCTCAACTTGACTTTATTTCACGCTTAATTATAATAACTCGCCTAATTTAAAGATTATTTAATTCTTTAATTTCATACTATGACCCAACTCAGACCCACGTGGATGTCGCGGATTAGTCTAGGGCACACTTGCCGAGGTATTAAATTAGTGTTATATTTACGTGATGTTTGTTTATTATTGTTGTTTTTCTATTGATTATAGCATTACACCATGTGTATTATTGGTTATTGTGTTTTACATGTGTTACGAGTGCGCCTTGAGATGCGTGAGACGCGAGTACGGGAACGTAATAACTTAAATGTATGAATTGTCAATATACAATAAAATCCTAAGCTAATTAATCGAAAAAACTTGAACCAAGTTAAATAAAACACCAATAGGCCAAAAACGGACCCGACACGCCTCGTGACGCGAGACGGTGTTGGGTAGGCGAGAACTTAGTCTAATTACGGCATGTAAGTTGCTAATAAACCATAAACTAATCTAATGAGACTCATTAATGTGCCTATGGTGGTCAAATTAGGCTAAGTCATGGAAAACATAGTGCCTAAGTTAAGTAGAATAATATGGCCTTTATAATGACACGAAAGTGACACAAAGGGTGGATGGATTTAATTAGAATCACTAGATAAACCTCACGATACGTGTGTTAGAACATGATGAAGTGAGCTATTATAAATAGGACACTTAGTCCATTTTGTTTCTCCAGCATGCATAAAACCTTAGTTTATAGAGAAAAAAGGGAAGGAGTGGCAAGAGTTGGAGGTTTGCAAGGGTTTCTAAGATCATCAAAGAAGAAATTGTACAAGGATTCTTTACATCAAAGTTTAGGTAATCGAACCCTTATCCTTTCTCATGAATTCCATGGTGCACCAATGCAAGCTTAATTTTAGGGACTTTGTTAAAAACGAATTTCAAAGGAATCTCTCACTATTTTTGAACTTAAATTTGATGTGTTATGGTTATGTGTAATGGGGTTTTGGATTCAATTCATGAGTTTGAGGGCTTGGTGATTGAATGCATGCATGTTGTTGATGATGATGATCTTGAATTTGATCTATAATTGTGCAATTTGTCGTTGTTGTTATAGTCATTTTGATGTTGATGTTGTTGTTGTAATTGTTGGCGGAGAGGAGAGAGAAAAAAATGTCTCCTCTCTAAAAAATAGATATTTATAAGATTTAATTAAATTAAAACTTATTACAAAATAAATAAAATATATTATAGAAAATATGAAAAATATATATAAAATCATGGAAAATTCGGATAAATCATAGAAAATATGGGGTATTAGGAAAAGGGTAGAAAATTAGGTTTCAAGACTATTTTGGATGTTTGGCACCCCGGTGTAACCCGAAAGAAGTTCCATAACTAAAAATTTGAATAAACTTCTTATAATATAAATCAAATAATTTGATTCTAAATTATTAAAAATGGTATACTCAGACGCCATAGACTTATGAGTGTATAGTCAGGTGTTGGGTATGTAGTTTGAGGCGTGAGTATGATGTTTTGAAGTTATTTATGACTATTTGAAGTAAGTAAACCTCACTAAAAAAACACTTCACATTTATTTATTTTGAATTCATTTACATTGAAAAATTACACCAGTTTGGGCTTATTTGACTACTCCACTCCCGCGTGTGTCTGTGTATGCTCGACGGGACAATACGAAATTTTTGGAACTCTCGTAGATGACAATCCGATTGCTGTTACGGTGTTGGTCATACCTTAGACTGCGTGTGAGATTCCTTTCCACGAATCAATGATTTGAGAGTGAGTTATCATGAGGCTTGCCTTCGACACAGGGATCCTCTCCTTTTGAGGCGATTGGTCAAGAGTCTAATTGACACGTGTCGCGTATGTACAATAATTTTCCCTTTATAATATACTTTAAATATTTTGCAGTAGTGATAAATGGAAATTGTCTCCACAGGGATTTATCAAACTTCTCTAGGAAAAAGGACTTTTAAGGTTTTTATTATTTTTTTATTTTTATTTAATTAAAAACATTAATTAAACTAACTAATAATTAACTATAATATAATAATACTTAACTAACTATATTATCTTACTTAACACAATTCAATCTCACAATCAATCAAATATATTAAATTCAATAATAAATAAATATATAAACAAACATCCAGAGCAATGAAACATAAACTCATTTTGCATTCCAAACATGTAACTGCAATCCATATAGTAATGAGCATACTTATAAAGTAAGATAAATCATTAAACTCTAATCATAAGTAAGTAAACAATCTTTAACTAGCCATTTGTTCTCCTTATACCGGTGGAAAGTCACGTTCTAATTTTATTGAGCTAACCCCTTTATTTACAAAAAGACATTAACTTCACGCAATAAAATCGCATTAAAATTTATGAGATTTTCGAATTACTAAATCTAACATATTCGAAAAGTCACTTCAACATTAGATTTAGATCTTAATTTCACCTAGGACATCTAAATGGTGTTTGCCTTTCAAATAATCTTAGTTACTATACTTCAAATAGATTATGAAACCATATATCACAATACACATTTAGACTATGCATGCAATACAAAAATCATGATTAAAATCAATAGGTAATAACCAATAAAATCAGTGAATCAAAGAATATGATTGATTTAAAGCATTAAGCACATAATCTTCTCATCATAACTATATTGCAAAAAAAAAATTCCAACTCATGTTTGGAGTTTGTTTAGATCAAATAACTACTCACTCATAATCATAAATAACAATGAAACAATATAAATAAAAGACATAGATAAATAACTCTGGAATAAATACTTTAAATCTTCAAATCTTCTCCAAAAGTAAAGAACAATAAAGCAAATAACTAAAAAAATAAAGAATGACTCATAGAGCAATGGAATATTGATCAAGGGAAACTAAATTTGAAATCCTAGGCTTATATTTATAGTATTCTAAGTAGTAAACATCCCAAACCAACTCAAACAACTCGTAGTTATCTTAAATATTTGGGATCTGTTCCAACGATTCTCAACGATTTTTATGACAGAGGAATCACTGGAAAATCCATAATTTAAAGCTATCTAGTTTCATCGATTTGGCTAGCGATTTTGGTGTTATGGGAATCACTGAGAATCACTAGTGCAAATTTCCTAGTTCTTCCTTTGCTTCCTTAGTGATGATTGTTCGCATACTCGTTCCTCTTGATTAATTCCTTCATAATCTTCCCTTTTTCGTTCATTTCTTCATATTCTCCATTAATTACTTGAAATAACAACAATTAGAAAAAAACTCATGTAATATAGTCTTTTACATATAAAATATTCTTAAATTAAACTATAAAACATGTTTAATTATTGACTTGTCAAACACCCCCAAACTCAGCACTTTACCGTCCCCGAGCAAAAGAATACTCTCAATCATATTTTCTTTTTTTCCCACCTTCTGATTCATAAATATATATACTCCTATTCTCAAACAGAAAAGATCTTAAAAATAAAAACATATTACCCTGATAAAAATTAAAATCATTATATAATAGAAAGAACTAAAGAACAACCCCTTTGTTTGACATTTAATACTCCTAATTGTGCAACACATATCAGAAAGTTAAACCAATGACTTAGGTCAAGGCACTACATATGTTTTCTCTAACTCCACTGACAAGCATCAAGCTTATGATAACTAATATAGAATCTCAAGATACAAAAATCACTAAATCAATCTCATTTTCAAATAATACTTAAAATATCACCGCAATCAAAGTCAATAGGAACTTTTGTTCAAAAATAATCATCATTTCATATTCATTTGTTAGAATAAAAAGATATACTTCACTTAATTTAGCTATAAGCACTCGAGCTAAATCTTTTACTTGAAGAGTTTTCATAAACTTCCTTCATTTTTATATGTATCACTTTCTTTTTTCTTCAATTATATATTCATTTTCTTCTTTATATTGTATTTCTACGGTTCCCTGCTTCATTTCCTTTGGAATTTGTTATTCTTTTTATAGGTATTATTCCTCTTATTTTTCCCACCACTAGATTCCCTGCTCCATTTCCTTTGAAATTTGTGGTTCTCTCAATTTTTTCATTTAAAAACTCTTGTTAACTCTTCTCACTTTCACTATAGTCAAGGAAATACTCTTTCTAACTAAGTAAAGTTTATTAGCTAATATCCTATTTTTCTCCTTAATTGTGGCATAAGCTCTTTTCATATATATATATATATATATAAACTTGATCAATAATTTTTTTATAACAAGATTCTTAGAAATCTATCTTGTTTATCTTGCACTATCATTTCGATATTCTATCCATTATAATGTCCAACACAAACTAATGAATCCCATCTAAACTCCTCTATTGTATACACAATCTAGATGAAGTCAAATAGGGTATAACAATTCCTTTCCATCATAAAAATTTTATTTTCATGGGTAATAATAATATATTACTTCCATATCTATTCAAATTCAAATTATATTCATATTCCTAACTAAATAAAGTAAAACGAAATGGGAGAATATTACCTGTATTGTGGAAGATTTTTGAAAAACTCACAATGTTTAACTAGATTATGCCTTCCGTTTCTTCCATACTTCGCATCTTCATACTTCACTTCATCTAATACCTCAAACTCATTCCAAATTTTATCCTCAAGGTTTAAAAACAAAGTCAGGTTTCTAACAAAAATAAAAATACCTCGTGAAGCATAAACAAATAAATAACATAAGAATAAATTGAATAACTAAAATAATTTAAACATTTCCAAGTATCATTGAATTGAATTGAACATATCAAATCATATCATTTTATCAAATTGCTAACATACCAAAGCAATTATTTCAAATTATGAACATATACCACATCAATCATATCAAAGTATTACAAACATAGACCTCTCATGAATTATACTTAGGAAAAGATTACATAGTGAAGAATAAAAATCTCAGAATCGTTGTCTAGACATCGCATAATCACTATCATCCACGTGATCATGCTGTTAGAAGTGGTAGCTCACTTAAGGATCATAGACGGCGTAGTCTACTCCCTCTACAGGGTTATCTTCAGTAAAGACTCCTTGGTTGGGCATTCTAAGCTGGAGTGATGGAATATAAATGTTAGCTCCCCCGCCTTGAGTCTTACTGGTCTTACATCACTCTGATCTATAGATGCTTAAGGAAATTTCATATTAGTTCTGGAACATGAACTCTTGATGTCTCAGAGTTCTTATTTGATTATGCAAGATTAACCTTATCATGGCCATTTATGTGTACTTCGTATCTATGCTGATGAAGTCCTATATAGGTGGCTCTGTGCTCTGCTTTGTATGCTCATTATGCACAACATTATGCATTACTTCTAAATTTCTTTAGTTTTCTACCCATACTCTTCTTCTCTCCGTGGCCTCTTTCCTTTGTGTGGCGTTTCTCTCTCGTTCCTCCTCTGAGTCAACATATCTCGGTATCTTCTTGCTTTTCTCAATGACATTGTCAATGATGGTCTTATCCGGGAAAACATCGAACTCAACTACTCTCATCGAAACTCGGTCTTACTTGAAAACTCTATAATTATCAAGGGAAAAAGCAATCCTTCAATTTTTAATGGTCATGACATTCTTAATCGAATCTTAGATTATTAGGCCAACATCAATCTACCTGATCCCTTAGATTATGTGGCATAAAAGAGCTGCCCTGTAGTTCATTATGTCGTAGTGTTGTAAACTAGGTTGTAGGCTCGCGTTCAAGAAAAAACTCTAAGCTTTGGTTGTTTTTCTAAAATATTTGGTTTGTATGTGTTTTAGGTACCCGTCCAAATCAAAATGAAAACCATCCCCTGTAATAGCTTTTAAACCGTTTCTTATGGTCTCATGGAGAAATCCGTCTCTATACATGTATTCAGGTTTAGGGTACTCATTATTTTATCTCACATGAACTTTCGATAAACCATAATACCAGTTTATTCTCTCAGGTGAGTAGTCTGTTGGTTTCCTCGGACTATGGCTATTTTTTATTCTCATCTCAGTGCTCGTTAGCATAGAATTCTCTCACTAGTATGGCACACCCCTTTTCAACCGAGGAATTTGCGTCGTTATTAGCGTAGTAATCCCTAGTCAATAACCCCTAGTTTATTTCCCTTATTATGTTCAAGATCCTAGGCCCATACTTAACTTCGTTTTAGATGTTGAAACCCTCTCTAATACAATCTTTCTACTTTTCTTAATGTCACTTTCCATCCTAGCAATGACTTTGACATTGATGAGGTTATGGGCATGGAAAGTAATGATGGGTGTCTCCTCAATCTCGTCCTCTCCCTCCGAATCATAGTCAAAACTTAAAGGTGGAGAAGGCTCTCTAGGTGCTCTAGTTCTCGAGTTATTCACTGAAATCCTTATTGGCCTAATTATTTTGGGTGGAGCTTTATATTTTTTTTGGGGTTTTTTTACAAGTTGCGTGATAAGGAAATAATTAGACACATTTTATAATGTAATTTAAGTTGATTTTAGACATAAATTATGATATTACACTAGGTATTCTCTTATTTTTATGATGTTAGGTTTTAATTAGGAAAAATAAGAAATGAAAAAAAAGAAAAAGAAAAACAAAGCAGTCAACTGGAAAAATACACCAACAATGAACCATCAACTTGAAATAACTCTAGGAATCGCCATCTAAATCAGCAGTAGAAGAAGACCGACGAATCCACAACGAATTGGAGAATGAACTATAAATCACCGACTTAATTGGTGGAGCACTAAGAGCTAAACTTAGTGATTTCCTCACCGATTTATATATAAGTTAGGGATCGCTAAGGTCGGTTACGAGTTTTTTACATCAGTATGAATAATTTGAGTTTATCTAAGATATGTATAAGTAAAGAGACTATAAAAAAAGCCAAAGAGCTTTGAAATAACTCTATCCTTCTCTCCTACTTTTTTTTTTTGTTTTCCTTTTGCTCTATATTAGTTTTATTGTCTATGTTTGAAGATACTTTGGAGTTTTGATTTATATTAATGTATTTATTGATTCATTTTTTCTTTTAATTATATTTATGCATTGTTTATTTCCAGCATGAGTGAGTAGTCTATCAATCTAAACATACCCTAGACAATGTAATATATTTTGGATTGCTAGATAATTATAATTAAGGAATCATATGCTAATTCCTTAAATCTATTCATACACATCAATCACAGAATTAACAAGTTATTTTTGCGCGAGTATCATAACTAAAGGAGATTAGTATTGCATCCATAGTTGCAAATTTTTTATGTGGTATTAAGATTCTGATTCTATGTTTATAGTTATTGACAAAAATTATAGAAGTTTTAACTAGGATTAATCTATAGGGCATTTCCCCATTGGATGTTCTAGGTGATTGTGTTCTAAATTTTTTATTATACAAATTTGGTAGTATTTGCTTAGATTAGGATTGATTTTCATTGAACTTAATGTTATCGTATTTTATGGTGTTGCATTTTATCCAATGAGTAGATTTACAATGATAAGAATGTGGCATTTTCATTAAATTAAGGAAATCGCTGGCTGGCTAAAGGCTTTCAAACTATTATGAATTGGGGTATAATGATTCTAAGATTCTATATAAAATAATTATAACTATAGTATGAATTGATATTATGTTCTAGTATTTGAAGGTAATCCAAATATATTATATTGTTTAGAGGGGGTTTGTTTAGATGTTTGTTTATTTATATTGAATTGAATTTAAATATTGTTTAGTTTAGTTTGAATTTGAATTTGAATTGTTTAAATTAGTTTAATTAGTTTGATTAATTAAGTTAGTAATCATAGTTGTTAGTTATTTAATATTTTAATTCCTATTTAATTAGATTAACTAAATTAATAAAAACAAGAGAAAAATCACTTTCCTTTGAGATTTCAAAAATCCTTGTGGAGACGATGTCTCATTTACCACTACTACAAGTTAATAGTAAAATACGAGAAACTATTGTGCACGCTCGACAAGTGTCAATTTTTATCTCGGTTGTCAGGGAGATTTAGATAATTTTATGGGATTTTAGATGTTGCATGGTCTACACACTTCGTCGTGTTAATTCAATAGGATCTTTACACCCGTTTGATCCTAAAATTGATAGAACTTTTAATCGTAGTTTAAGACAACAATAACAACTTAGGAAAAACTAGCTAATAGGATGGAAGACAACAATAATGATATTAATGAAAATGTCATTAATAATAATAATGATTATAAAGTTATTTATAATTATAGATAACTCACTTTTAGGCAAGCAAATCAAAATGTTACAGCATATGAGCTTATATGTATAGCATACCCCGATGGATTTCCGGAATTTGAAGTTAGATATGGATTTATTAGTTCCTTACCTAACTTTTATGGTAAAGACAATGAAGACCCACATAAATTCATAAGGGAGTATCAACATAAAGTTAATGGAATGAAACCGAAAGAAGGAGCCTTAGAACAAGTCAAACTTAAGGCTTTTCCTTTTGCATTGAAAGATTAAACATAAGATTGATTGTTTTATCTTCCACAAGATTCGATAACTACATGGACTCGAATGTTAGAAGCTTTCCTAGATGAATATATGTCGGCTAGAAAAATTAGTTCCTATAGAAAGCAAATAACAGTCGCTAAGATGAAAGATGATAAAAACTTTAATGAAATTTGAGATAGATTTTAAAGATTAATTTCTTCTTGTCCAAAACATAAATATACTCAAAGAGCTTTAGTAGAATATTTTTATGAAGGACTCAATCACTTTGAACAAAGACCACTAGACACATTATGTGGTGGATCTTTATTTAAAACAACACCTACTTTAGTAAATGAATCAATTAATTAAATGGAAAAACAATATAAGCAATATGGTGAAAATGTTAAATCCTCAAGAAAGAAACTATATGAAGTGGATGGTAAGAAAAATAATGCAACCGACGATAAAATTGATGAATTATCTTAAATGGTTAAACTGTTAGTTAATGATAGATCTAATCAAGTTAAGGCTTGCAAATTATATTATGAGGTTACACATCCTACGGATGCGTGTCCTACTCAACAGGAAGAAAATACTGAAGAGGTTAATGCAATGATGAATCAATTTTTTGGTTTCTTAAGAAATTAATATACTAATAATACTTATTATCCTGGAAGACCGAATCCAAATCTTAGTTATGGTCCTCAAATCAGAGTTATAAAACTTATAGACTAAGAGCTAGGTACAACCTCCACCCAATTAGCAGCCTTAAAAAAATACTCAATCTATGAATCTAAATTTAGAGCAAATACTACATAACTTATGTGTCAAAGTCATCAAAATATTATATAGATTTTTAAAAATCAAATTAAGACTAACACTAACATTAATGAATTGAAAAACCAATTAAGTCAAATGAATTTACAAATAAATAGGTTAAGTACTCAACAAAGTAGTCAAGCTAAAGCATCTACTCAAACCAATGTTGCTCCTGCTAATCAAGCACACGTTAATGCTATATTCGATGATAAAAATGATACAACTATAATTGGTAAGACACCTAAATAAAGTAATAAAAAGAAGGTCTATAAGACTATTGAAGAAGAAGAAGAAACGATGGCTAATGTCATTCCTACTAGAGAATATATGGCTGAACAATTGAAATATACACCTTTTCCTAGAAGGTTGTACCTATGGTATTTAGCCAAAGTTGAAGCATATGAAGATTTTTTACAAATGTTTGAATTAATTAATAAGGATAAAAATGATAAGATTTCTGATAATTTGAATGAAGATATGTGTTCATATTCTATCGTTCCACAACAATTAGCTAATGCTAGGACAAGAAGTGTCTGCTTTAATTAAAAAAATACCTGAGAAATGTTCCGACCTGGGGATGTTTGGAATTTCTATCACAATGGGAACTTCTTTGATAGATTTTGCTATGTGTTATCATGGAGCATCAATAAACGTTATGTCACTCAAGTTATATGAGTCAATGAAAATAGGTTTATTGACTAATACACCTATTAACCTTACTTTAGCTGACAATAACGTTATTAAACCCTATGGTTTACAAGAAGATGTCTTAGACAAAGTAAATGACCTAACATTTCTTGTTGACTTCTATGTCATGGAATTAAGAGACTTAATATCGTCTAAGTCCCCATCTATACTTTTAGGAAGACCATTCGTTAAAACAGCTAAAACGAAGCTAGATATTTTTGAAGGAACAATGTCTATGGTGTTTGAAAATAAAATTGTCACTCTCCATTTTAATGATGAAGATACCTATGGAAACTCTGATGAATTCGATAATGAATAAACTAAGGATAAAAAATCTTTAGAAGTAAATCATTATGAAGATGAAATATATGTTACTAATGCAGTAACAATGGAAAATGGAAATCCTAAGACCACAAACAAGCAAGGTGAAGATGCTGCTAATCGATAAACAATAACCCAAGAATGAAGGGTTAAGCAATCAAACAATGTTGAGAATAATAACATGGAGGAATTTAAACCTACAAAAAATAAGAAGAAGAAAAAGAAAAATCAAACAATTGTCAAGCTCAATGATCTGGGACATATATATATATATATATATATATATATATAAACATAAAGGTCAAATAGGCTTGGTACTTTAAAACTATATGTGATACGGGTTCTAGGGCAAACTACATGCCAATTCATTTTTTCCTTTATAATCAATTAGAATTTGATGTACTTGCCTCCGAAAAAGTTGCTCTACGTAATGGATATTCAGAAAAACTGATAGGTGTGGTTACTAATGTACCAGTTCAAATTGACAAGTATATTATTCCAACAGACTTTTTGGTTATGTCGTACTTTTTCAACGAAGATCCTCAATTGATATTAGGATAATCTTTCTTAGCCACTTCGCAAGCTTTCATGGATACTCTAAACAAAACGATTACTTTTCAAGTGCATGGCCGAGCAATCACTTTCCAGAATGGCAAAAGACTGGATAATCCTGCACTAAAGTTCATACAACTAGCCTAGAACTGCGTGGTTCAGTCGAGCTAATAATAGTAAACAAAAGCACTTTATGAGAGCCAACACATACTCTATCTTTATTTTCTATTTTAGTATTAGGATTAGTTAGTTGTTTTTATATTCTCTCTACTTTTGACTCTTATAATGGGGATATTTTAGGAATTCAATTTCTGAATAGTTTCATGTAAGGAGGTTGATCGAGCCAATTTATTTTCGTATTATATTGTTTTATGCATTAGGTTTATGTTAATTAGTTATTTATGGTAATGAAATAAATTATTTAATACATTTCTTAGTTAAATTCTAGAATTTTGAATACTTATACCTTTATTGAATATATATGTGATAATTAAAAGGGAAAACTGATTTAATTAAAATAAATAGTAAAAATTAGGCTGGCAATGTCCTAGTGATTCCAGTTTGTACTGGAAAATGCTTAGAAAATTGGCAGTAAAATGCATAATTTTATGTAAAAAATTGAGTTAACGATTTCTAACTAAATTAAGTTTATAACTAACAGTTGCTGGGCAAATTGTTGAGTCACCAAGGCTCATTTCCTACAATTTCATTAGTGATTCCTCAGCGAATCCACTTAAAACCTGATTCGCTGGTAATGAATTTAAGTTTTAAAAAATTGAAACCCCAAATCGCTACATTTAAACCCTTCACACTCATAAAACATTACAACCTTTCGATCAAGAGATTAATTTTCGCCTAGATTCAACGTTCCAAAGCTTAATTTTAGTGTATTTAAGTGATTCTCACCTTAATCTTCACATTAAACCCAAAACGTGGTGACTTTCGAGAGTGTAGAGCCACCTAAGACTTGAGCTGTTAGGGCATGTGCCACAGGTCAATCTACAAACATTTTTTATCTTATAATTTAAGTTAATAAAATTGTGGTTTTTTTTTTCTATTTTATTAATAGTTATTGCACTTTTACCTTATAATAAGATCCATGAGTTTTTGTTGAAATATCATAAATATCCCTAGTCGGTCATTATACTGGAAATTATAGTGAGTTAGGACTAGTGTGAATCTTGATTCATGGTCATATGATGGTCATGCATATAAGGATACAAATTGAGATTATGAGTACTTGTTAAGGAACAAGGTATTAGACCGACATGCTATGAGAACACCACATGGATTAAGTCATTGGTGTTACTCATGATAGATATATTTATAATGACCCAAATTTTTAATAGTGGATTTGGTCCGTAATTTATGGTCATCGACCCGTGACGTGACTCGAGAGCGAGTATATGAATCCAATACACGGCGCGAGGATCGAGTAATAAACCAATGGTGCTATGATGAATGCTTAATGTAATGTATATATGTAGACATAGTCACTCCTGCTTGTGTTTAGAGGTTGAGATGTGAGAAAGGATGTGCCTCGAGATGTGTCTCAGCATGGGATCGAGATAGAGAGTGATGTGGTAAGCTAACTTATGTTAATATAACTTAAATAATTAAGTTTTATGTGCGCTATAGTTGATTTTACATTAAATGTAACCTAAGTTAGTAAGTTCAAACAATAATCATTTGATGATTCTTAAGATACGCTTTAGCACATCTAGAGACCAATTTAGTTTCAATTGGTGTTAGTTAGAGTAAGGTAGTGAAAAGTTAGTGGAATTATGTCAAGATGTAGGCCATTAGATTAGTCTCGAGATACGCATGTACATAAAGACTAATGGCTATTAAACAATCTTATCTAAATATATAAGATTGAATAGATGAACTCATGCAAACCATCTCATTCTAATTCAATTACTTAGAGAAGAAGATCAAAAAATCAACAAGAGAGTTGATGAAGATTTGGTGTTTTGGTGGTAGTGATCAAGCTATGTGTGATGATCATCAACTAGGTAAGCTACTCTACACAAGATTTTGGAACATTAGAGGTACAGTTTCAGTTTCGATTTTTGTGTGATTTCAGAGGGTAAATGAAATGATTTTCAAAATTGGGTTACATATTTGGATTCCTCACGAAAAACTAATAAACTCGGTATCAAGAAAATCCGGATTTCGATTTGAATTGACAAGTTATGGTATTTTGAAGTTGTAAGTGTCTTCATGAGTTTTTAAGAAAAATTATAAAATTTCTAATAAAATTTTGGGGTTTTCTAATTGGTTTAATATAACTTTGATTGTTTGTATAAGTCTTAAGATACCCTAATTAACCTTAGGAAACTAGGGAGGAGTCTCAAGAGGTTGTTAGTGAGATACAAGTGTCGGGAGGCCAGATTAGCCTAGGGATTTTGCGTGGATTGTAAGTAAACTGATTGAGATATTTCTCTCCATTTCATCTTTCATTATTGCTTGAACGAACTGCTTTTCTTGTTGAATTCTTAGTTCCATTATTGTGTGTTTATTTAATTATGTATTGTAGTTAAATTAGATTATGTGTTTAGGTTAATTGATGTGGTTTGGGGTATACACGGCACACGGGGTATGAGACTCAGGGATGTCGATATACAGACTGGTTAGTGTCATATACCTACTATATGAGGTTGATGAAATGAACAAGCAATGACCAATTAGGGTAATACGAAGTACTACGTGTGTGATGCGAAACATGATTTTAAGTGTGTTAAGTAGGATTTAGTTAATTATTTAATAAAGTAATTGATGATTTGAGGCTTATTTAGTGTATTTTTGGGTGTATTAGGTTCAAGGGATAACGAGACTAGACGACAAGCGGGTAACGTGAAGAAATGAAGAAGAAAAGTGAAGCTGCTGGACTTGGCACTGCATGGGCGCCATGGCGCTGCCACAATGCCAAGTCCAGGGAGTGTATAACATCTAGGCGCTGCATGGGCGCCACAGCGCCACCACAGCGCCAGGTTGAGTTTTTTACATATCATGGGCATTATGCGGGCGCCATGGCACCGCCACAATGCCACAGCCAATAAATCCGAGTTTTACCTATTTTTGTTGGGCCAAAATACCCCTCTCTATGTATATAGTTAAGAGAGATAAGGATCATCATCTTTTTTTTACTTTGGAGAACCAAGAAGAACGTGTGAAGATTGAAGAATAGTGATCAAAATCTTGGATTCTATATTCATAGTAGGTTTGATTTCATGTTTTCTTGCTTTCTTATCATGAATTGTGTTGAATTGAACCCACTTATGGGGTAATCTCTTTTGTTCTAGGGATCTTTGAATCCCAAATTGGATTCTTTTGATTTCATGGTGATTATATTTGTTCTTTCACTTCAATATTTTGATTTGTGTGTTCTTGTGTGCTATACTGTACTTACCTTGATCAAGTAGGTGTAGATTCAAGGGTTTGAGAGTACCTTGATCAAGTAGGTGTAGATTCAAGGGTTTGAGAGTCACCATGACCATTGGGACTTTTGAACTCGGATTTAGGGAAACACAACCTTAGAAATATGATGCATCGACCGATGGTCATTGACTAGGGAAGCAATTGAATTTGGTTTTTAATGCGGTATCTCATTTACGCTATTCACGCTGACCGACAGAGTCCGAGTTAGATGTTAGAATCTCCCTCACCGAGACCTCAGGATAGAGTGAATTGTAGGAAATTCGCCTATCATTGCATGAATTGAGAGTCTTTATAATTAAATTGTATTCGAATGATATAATTTGGGTGAATTAAATTTCCTAGGATATTTTCTTCATTGCTTTAAACCTATTTTAATTACTTGCAATTAGTTATTTATGTAATTGTTGTTGCTTTGCCCAACAATTAGTTAGTTTAAAATTTTCCTTTTAATTAATTAATAATTTGCCATTTTTTACTTGAATTCTAACATCATTCTCAATGTTACCATCATTTTTTGATTGAGTGCCTAACTCTATTTTTCTTAATTAGACTTAATATATTCGGTTTTCGTCCTAGCAACTTAAAGCCTTTAGATTCTAATGTATTCCTGGATTCACTCCATCTTTAGTTTCATCCACTAAGACAAACGAAAACTTGCAATTAGTTAGTTTAAATTAATTAATAATTTGTTTTTACAAAACCCAACTTTTAAGTGTTGACTTAATATGCACAACCGTCCTTGTGGATACGATATTCTCGACACCAACACAAGTTGGTGCCACTATTTTGACGTTTGCCGTACACTTGCTGTCGCTGTCAAGTTTTTAGCGCCGTTGCCGGGGATCAAACCCGGGTCACCCACGTGACATGCGAGAATACTCACCACTATACTACAATGAAGTTAGTCACTTTACATGGGTATTTGTATGGATAATATTTCCATGAATTGAATTTTTTTTTTGTTACAACTTTGCACCATGCATTTTCACTAAGTTTGGGGGGTCGTTGTGCTCTATTTGATATTTTTGTACCCTACTTTATGTGCATGTTGTTAACAAGCATAGTGTGTTTTTCTATCACAATCATAGTTGGACTTACTGATTTTATTTTATTTTTAGGATGAGTACCTCACGTGCATCTCGGTCTAAACTGTCGACTGTCCAACCCCTATGCTCTCGTCGTCCGGTGTTGCTTCTGACTCTGACTCTGATGACACTGCCATTGAGTATTACCAAGATAAAGGGGCGGAGGCTCATTACAAGAAGTACACCTCCTTAACAATAAAACCTGAGCGTATATTTACGGTGTCCAATAAATTCAAAAAGCATATTTTGGATATTGTAGAACATCATGGTTGGCGCACTGCAGCTATTGGGCGAAACATTGATAAGGCCGTGATATCTAGTGAACTCACTATGGAATTTTATGCCAATAGATACCACACATGTCCTAACCAGAAGGTCTGGGTGAGGGGCATCGATGTCTATATTACTGGTGTATATGTAAACAAAGCTCTGGGTTTAACACGGGACGCGACAAAATCTTACTTTTTATGGTCCCTTAAAGATTACACCCATCAACAAATAGCTGATATTATTTGTGTTCCAGGGCGCGCTGTGTGGAAAAGGAGTAAGGACGGCCTTCATGATCAACAATTGGCTACAAAAAATTTATGGCGATCCACCAGAGGTTGGCTCCACTTTATTTGTTCCACCTTAATGCCGACGTGGAATACCAGCGAGATCACACTGGATCGTGCTACTCTATTAGCACATATCTTAGTTGGTGATGATGTCGACTTCGGTGAGGTCATGTCCCGTTCTTTGAAGAGCTTTCTTCGTGGACCGCCTTTAAAGGTGTTGTATCATCCTTAGATTATAACTCGCCTGTGCAAGCATCTGACTGTCCATTTTCACAATAATGAGTACACGTTGAGGTTAAACCCCGTATCCGATGCTACATTATGGCAATGTAGGTCACCTCCGAGTTACGTTGATTCAGATGATGACCCTCAAGAGCAACAACCTGGACCTTCGAGTCAACCACAACGACGTTCGTGTAGGCCAGCACCATCACCGGCAGCACAATCTGAAGCACCACACACTGAACAAGGCGGAGACGACCCTCAAACAATTGGCATTGATTCCCCCGACCACCAGCAACAACATCACACTCTGGAGGATCATTTTTTTGGCATATTGGAGGAAATGCAACGTGATCAACGTATTATGCATCAATACCAACGTTCATTTCAGCGGGCAACTACTATGCATTTGGAGGGGATGGCACGCTACCAGCGGCACATGTTTCGCCACCCCACTGATCGTAATTACCCGCTTCCACCTTCGGCTATTTACTTTGATGATGCTGATGAGCACAGTGCGAGGGAAAAATTCCCGTCTTTGAGGATTGATCTCATCCTTTATTGGTGCACTACTCTTTCAATCTGGGGAGTTTTTGTTTTCACACCCTATCTCATTTGTTATTGTTTTGTTTTTCTTCTTTTTGCTACTTTTTAAACTATTAGCTTTTATTAGTGTATCCTTTTTCATGCATGCCCACTATCATGTTTCATTTAGAAGTATTTAGAGTTCATTGAGGGCACTGAACATCTTAAGTTTGGGGGGTGTTATGTTTATTCTGCAAGTATGTACATGTCACTTCGAGATATTATTTTAATTTTCTTTCCTTTTGTGACTGCCAATCTATGATATACTCTTGATCAAACCAATAAGACAATATACCCGGGATGAGTAAAGGGCACATACCTAAGTGTTTAGCTTGGCTAGATCGGGGTTTCTCCGGAGAAGTCCGGTGTAGTGAAGGACTTCTGCCAATACAAAAGGGGATAAACTTAAAGTATGCGAGCTTTAATGAGGATTCGGGGATTCTAGAACTTATTCTAGAGCCACTTGAGGCGATAAATTCCAAACTTCAAGGATTGAGGAGAGGAGTTAGGTCATGTTCGAACGTTTTACACAATATCGTATACTTCCCTCTTACACATTAAATTGCTATTTACCCCGTTGATCCTTGTTTAACCTGAAAATTTTGGCACCTACCAGTGTCCCGAGCTAAAAAAGCCTTAGCCTACCTATAAGTTAGATTGATGAGAAACCCTTATCTATGATGGAAAGAGCTTGTAAATTTTGATAGAAAGATGAAATCAACCCGAAAAAAGGGGAATGTAAAGAAAAAGAATGAATAAATCCACCAAATAAAGTCCGAAGAAAAAGAAAAATATGGATTGGTGTGATGAAAAAGAAGAATTATGAGTGAACTCCTAAGTAAATGTTAGTGATTTATTTTTTTGAGAGTTTATTCTTGTTGAGAGCTCTATGTATGTAAGGAAAGGGTTTGTATATTCTATCTAACTTTGTTTGAGCTTAAAAATCTACTTTTTGATACACTGAGCCATGACCCCATTACAACCTATCAAAAACCAAGGGATTCTTGTCCTTTTAAGTTTGATGATAGTGGAGAATGGAGTGAAAAATAAGCTTATGAAATCTCATGGAAGTTGATGCTTTAAATGAAGAATTATTGAGGTTTCAAATTCTTTTAGTGAACTCTCTTGAGTAGTAGCGGTTAGAGTTTCAGAACTGCACTTGGGTTGTTGAAAGTGAGATCTTGCGAAGGTTAGGTTGAAAGGCTGGGTTTGTGGGCAATTGAAAATCTTTGGGTTGAGTCAATATATGGTTTGAATTCGAGATTGGAATATGCCACTAAGGTAAGTTGAGAAGTGAGAATTATAAAATGTGAAAATAAATTTGTGTTTGCATACTTAATGTTTTCCAACTATGGATGATGCTTTTGATGTTTATTTTGTTGGTTTGAAGTAAATTGCATATCTTATTGGGTAATTCTTTCTTAGAGACTAGGAAAATCTTAAGTTTGGGGGTGTGATGCGAAGCATGATTTTGAATGTGTTAAGTAGGATTTAGTTAATTATTTAATAAAGTAATTGATGATTTGAGGCTTATTTAGTGTATTTTTGGGTGTATTAGGTTCAAGGGATAATGAGACTAGACGGCAAGCGAGTAACGTGAAGAAATGAAGAATAAAAGTGAAGCTACTAGACCTGGCGCTGCATGGGTGCCATGGCGCCGACACAGCGCCAAGTCCAGGGGGTGTATAACATCCTGGTGCTACATGGGTGCCATAGCGCCACCACAGGGTGAGGTCGAGTTATTTACATTTCATGGGTGCTGTTCGGGCGCTATAGTGCCACCACAGCGCCGCAGCTAGTAAATTCGAGTTTTGCTTATTTTTAGGTTTTTAAACGTATTTTTGTTGAACCAAAATACCCCTCTATATATATATATATAGTTAAGAGAGATAAGGATCATCATCTTTTTTTACTTTGGAGAACCAAGAAGAACGTGTGAAGATTGAAGAATACTGATCAAAATCTTGGATTCTATATTCATTGTAGGTTTGATTTCATGTTTTCTTGGTTTCTTATCATGAATTGTGTTGAATTGAACCCACTTATGGGGTAATCTCTTTTGTTCTAGGGATCTTTGAATCCCAAATTGGATTCTTTTGATTTCATTGTGATTATATTTGTTCTTTCAATTCGATATTTTGATTTGTGTGTTCTTGTGTGCTATGCTATACTTACCTTGATCAAGTAGGTAAAAATTCAAGGGTTTGAGAGTCCCCATGACCATTAGGACTTTTGAACCCGGATTAGGGGAAACACAACCTTAGAACATATGACGCATTAATCGATGGTCATTGACTAGGGAGACAATTGAATTTGGTTTTTAATGCGGTATCTCACTTACGCTATTCACGCTGACCGGCGGAGTCTGCGTGAGATGTTAGAATCTCCATTACCGAGACCTCGGGATGGAGTGAATTGTAGGAAATTCACCTATCATTGCATGAATTGAGACACTTTATAATTAAATTGTATTCGAAAGATACAATTTGGGTGAATTAGACTTCCTAAAATATTTTCTTCATTGATTTAGACCTATTTTAATTACTTGGAATTAGTTAATTTAAATTAATTAATAATTTGTTTTTATAAAACCCAACTTTTAAGTGCCTCACTCTATTTCTTAATTAGACTAAATATTAGCACACAACCATCTCCCGACATCAACACGAGTTGGTGCCACTATTACTTTAACGTTTTCCGTACACTTGCGGTCGCTGTTAGTGTGCTGACCTATTACATGAGGTCGATAAGCCGTGTTTCACAACTAATAATGATAGTACCTACGTGCACTACCATATAAGCTATTACCTAAAGGGTAATATCTAGGCCAATATGTGAAGAAAAAAAAAAAAAGAAAGGAAAGTAAGAGAGAGAGGAAAAACCAGAGAGATTGAAGAAGAGAGGGAGAGAGAGATCGTGAGGAGCGGGAGAGGGAGAGCCGGCGAGAGGACGGCCGAGAGGTGGCGGATCGGCGAGATCGGAGCAGCCCAGCAGCGGCGCGGTGGGCGGAGACGGCGGACGGCGGAGCGACTCCAGCGCCAGCGGCGGCGTGTCTGGCGCGGCGAAAAACCAGAGAGATTGAAGAGAGAGAGGGAGCGGAGAGATCAGTGAGGAGCGCGATGCGGCTGCGGGCGAGAGCGATGGCGAGAGGGACGGCGAGAGGTGGCGGGACGCGAGATCGGAGCAGCCCAGCAGCGGCGCGGTGGGCGGAGACGGCGGACGGCGCGCTCCAGCGACCGCGGCGTGTCGGCAGCAGCCGGCAGCGCGGCGATCGGCGCGGACAGAGGTGGCGGACAGATCGGCGCGGCGGGAATGAGAAACGAAGCCGGCGGCACGCGCAGCCTGGCACGAGCAGCGGCCGGCGGAAGCGCGAGCGGTGGCCCGGCGGCGGAGGCAGCAGCTTGCAGCGAAGGCAGCAGCGTGACGCAGCAACGACGGTGTGAACGTCGCGATGGCGTTATCGGACCGATCGGAGGCGTGAATCGACGAATGTCGACGACATGATTGAGGTGAGGTATATTCACCAAATTTTATTTGCGACTTGCTTGATTTAGTAGCCGAAATGGTAAAAATGTTATCTCGTGTTATTTATTCATGTGATGATCTTAGCACAGTTGCCTGTTTAGTTCACATGATTATTTGACATGTTTATTGGTTTCTGTCTATATTTCGTAATAAATGCTTGGTGTACTTTGTTGGAATCTTACTAACTGTACTCCCCATCTTCTTTTTTGTGATGGGCGAGGGCAGACCGCTAGTAGGGGCAATGAGATTTTGGACGACTTTATCTGACTGCCTGCGGTCAAGGACCTACTAGTACGTGCGATTTTGATATTTTGCTTACTTTTGAGAAATGGGAGACTGATTAGATACTGTACTTGTATATATTACTGTTTAATATTGTCGTCTATATACATAGTACTTTCTCCGGGTTTTCCACAATAGGAGTTGCTCTTATAAATAATGTTTTATATGAAAATGAATTTAATTGTTTACTTGCTTTAAATTTAAGACTTCCACTGTTGTTTTAATGATTAAACTATCGAACTAAATTGCTTAACAAAGGGAGTTAACACGCGTATCGAGGAGACGTGTTGTGGAAATGGCGTCGATGGCGCTATTATGGTAACACCAATACTATATGTGCTAACCTATTACATGAGGTCAATATGCCGTGTTTCACTAACAATAAGGAGGATACCTATGTGTATTGCTAAATAAGTGACTACTTAAGGTCTATGCGATCAAGAGGGTAATATTTGGACTAATGTGTAGGATACACAACTTGTTAGGTTTGGTTCTTTGATAAATATTTGTGTTGATGTCACATTATTTACCTGTGATGTTTAGTGAAAAGTTTATGCTTAACTATTGTTGTGTAATGTATGTATGTGTTGTTAGATGTGTTCATGTTGTGTTTGGAAACGTGATTAAATGTCTTTTAGTGTTACTTTCTACATTATTGTACTTATCGACATTTTTATGATGGTGGGTGCAAATCCATTGAGTAGTAGATCAGACAAGTAAAAGATTGGTGACTACCTCTGAGCCATTGGAGTATTGCTACGCAGAGTTTTATAGGTATTTTGATATTGTATTGTATTACTTACTTTATTTTGTTCACATACTTTTGGGTTGTATATATTGGGTGAAGTGATAGTTTCCCGACCAGACATATGTAATTACATTGTTTGTCACAGTTATATTGATTATATACATTTTGTCATTATTTTCTGGTTTCCACTGTAGGTGTCTTGTTAAGTCTTTCGCTGATAAGTTTAAAATGATAACAACTTATTAATTAACTCTGAAACTAAATGAATTGGAAACTGATTAATTTTAGTAGAGATAACTAGGAAAATAGGGCGAAAAGGCTGACTAATACGATGTTAAGTTCTCGTAGATATGATTACGACTTAATGATAGGATTAGGCCAGACGATGCCCTACATTATGGGAGGGATCATCATAGTTGGTATCAAAGCCTAAATTTGTAAAGCATAGGTGATAGAAAGTGTTAATTGATTCAATAAGTATGAAAAGATATGTGAATAAAATACAAATCTTAATTGTAGAAACCAGATGATCATTGTTTAGAAACTATTAGTTGGAATTTGAGCGAATGTAAGGTGGGTATTATATGTTTATATGTTATATTTGATGTGTATGTATATACACACGTTATGACGCGTAGTAGCTGATATCATGATTTGCTATTAAAAATTGCAGATAGTGATGGCTGATTCATGCGATAATAGGGATATAGGTACCGACGACAGACAATCTTCTATTCTTCTATGAGTGATTTTCGGAGGTTGTTTGATCGGGTATTAGCTCAGGGGCAACAGTTGACCAACTTCGTTACTATGATGACAGCTTGTTTTGCAGCACCAACATAGATACCAGTCCCTAAAGCTACTACTATGCCTACGCTAGCGACGTCAGAGTTTCCTACCACGACACCAGCGGTACCTGTAGTACATACTCTACCTATTGTGACATTACCGGCAGCTGAGACATTGGAGACAATACCATCTTCCATACCCACGACTATTAGTACATTGGTAGTGGTTCATTTGGTGAAAGACTTCATTAAAATGAAGCTTGTTTATTTCGATGGACATAGATATTTTGAGAAGATAGAGAAGTGGGTGTTGTCTTAGGAGAAGCTTAATAAGATCCTAAAGATTGATGATAGATTTTGGGCTGAGATCTTATCATATACGTTACAGAGAGACGATGATGTTTTGTAGCGCTCGAATACAGCTACTGATAGATATTTTGAGACTTGGGATGCGTTTTAAAAAAAGTTATATCAGCGGTACTTTCCTCCATCATCATTGAAGTAGTTGAGGAAAGAATTTATGAACTTGAGACATGGAGTCGATGAGTTAGTGATGAAGTACCGAGATAGATATAGTTATTTGAGCCAGTTTGCTAGAGATCTAGTGAGAGATGACTCGGATGATGTTTATCATTTCAGATATGGACTGAGGCTTGACATCAAATATTATGTTTTCAGTACCAGAGCTAGGACACTTAGTTAGATATATGAGCGTGCTCTCTCTCACAAGACATATCATTTAGGAAGGATTGCTGACCAGAAAATGCGAAGTCCGGGAATGATGTCAGATTTGAGTATTGATCTTGAGAGGAGAAGACTGGAAGGCAAAGGACAAGGGAATTGGGCAGAAGGGTCTCAGAGTGTAGGACCAATGACAACTACTATCTCGATAGAGCATTGTTCGCATGTGCCTACTTTGCCGGCTCTAGTTAGATTAGTGTTACCAACCTTTCAGTCACAACAGATATTAGGCGGCAAAGGCCAAGACGCGCAGATATAGAGGCAGACTCAAACTGTGTTCACAAAGCAAATGAGCCTTCGACATGTTACAAATGTTGTCAAGTTGGACATATTGTTTGTCAATGTCACATCCAATGAGCTATCATCAGAAAACATCATAATCACAGGCCAGAGAAAGTGCTCAGGCAGTGAAAGAATTGGACCCAGAGTCGGGACGCGATCGTATTGAGGGTAAGTTATTTTGTTTAATTTAGCATTATATGTATGTTGTGTGTTTCGTGCATAATGTTAAGTTGAAACTGCTGATTTGCATAAGAGTTGATGTTTGGATGGTCGAGGGCGATCCGATTTAGTCCGTAATTTATAAGTGGAAAATTTGATAAATATGAGAAATGTTATCTGAATAAGAAACATAAATTCCTTAAGAAATTACGCTTAGTAGAATTTTTCTTGAGTACTATGACCAAAATGACGTAAATATGATATAGGAGTTTCCTATATGTGGACTTACCTACTGAGATGTGTGACCTCAGGTTTAAGTGATCAAGTGATCCACATGTGTTTAGTTGTGTAAGGTGGGCTTTGGGGTTAGTATCATTAGAAATCTTAACTAATGTAATCACAATGAGATAATGAAAGAAACTAAGAACGAGAATTAGGAATAAGTAAATTTTGGGGACAAAATTTCTATTAATTGGGAAGATTGTAACAACCCAAATTCTAAATAGTGGATTTGGTCCAAAATTAAGGATCACCGGCTCGTGACGTGGCTCGAGAGCGGGTACATGAATCGAATACACGTCGCGAGGATTGAGTAATATACAATTTGTGGTATGATGAATGCTTAATGTATTGTATATGTGTAGACATAGTAAGTCACTCTTACTTGTGTATAGAGGTCGAGATGTGAGTAGGGATGCGCCTCGAGATGTGTGTCGGCATGGACTGAGGTAGAGAGTGATGTGCTAAGCTAACTTATGTTAATATAGCTTAAATATTTAAGTTTGATGTGGACTATAATTGATTTTACATTAAATGTAAACTAAGTTATCACGATAATAAAATAATCATTTGATGATTCTCGAGATACGCGTTAGCGCATCAAGAGACAAATTTAGTTTCAATTAGTATTAGTTAGAGTAAGGTAGTGGATAGTTAGTGGAGTTGTGCCAAGACGTAGGCTATTAGAATAGTCTCAAGATACGTGTGTACATAAAGATCGATGACTATTAAACAATCTTATCTAAATATGTAAGATTGGATAGATCAACTTATGCAAACCATTTCATTGTCATTCAATTACATAGAAGAAGTAAGTTAGAGAGGAAGATAAAGAAATCAACAAGGGAGTTGTTGAAGATTTGGTGTTTTGGAGGTGGTGATCAAGTTAGGTATGAGGATCATCAACTAGGTAAGCTACTTTACACAAAATTTTGGAAAATTAGAGGTATAGGTTCTGTTTCGATTTTTTGTGTGATTTCAGAGGGTAAATGAAATGATTTTTGAAATTGTGTTATATATTTGGATTCCTCATGAAAAACCAATAAATTTTCTATCAAGAAAATCCGAATTTCAATTTGAATTGAAAAAGTTATGGTATTTTGAAGTTGTAGGTGTTTTGATGAATTTTGAAGAGAAATAATGAAATTTCTAATAAAGGTTTGAGGTTTTTCTAATTGGTTTAATCTAACCTTGATACTTTGTATAAGTCCTAAAACACCCTAATTAACCTTAAGAAACTAGGAAGGAGTCTCAAGAGGTTGTTGGTAAGATACGATGTCGGGAGGCCGGATTAGCCTAGGAGCTTTACGTGGATTTTAAGTAAATTGATTGAGATATTTCTCTCCATTTCATCTTTCATTATTGCTTGACTAAATTGCTTTTCTTATTAAATTTGTAGTGTCGTTATTTGTGTGTTTACTTAATTGTGTATTATAGTTAAATTAGAATATGTGTTTAGGTTAATTGATGTGGTTTGGGGTGTACGCAATACACGGGGTACGGGACTCGCAGATTTCGGTATACTGACTAGTTAGTGTCACGTACCTAATATATGTGATTGATGAAATGAACGAGCGGTGACCAATTAGGGTAATACGAAGTACTTTGTGTGCTGACCTATTACATGCGGTCGATAAGTCGTGTGTCACTACTATTAACGATAATAGCTACGTGCATGGGTATATGAGCTAGTACTTGAACGGTAATATCTAGGTTAATATGTGAAATGATTAAGCGACGACCAATTAGGGGGTAATACCGAAGTACTATATGTGTTGACCTATTACATAAGGTCAATATATCATTTTTCACTTACAATGAGGATGATATATATTTGTATTGCTAAATAAATGACTACCCAAAGTCTATGTGATCAAGAGGGTAATATTTGGGGTAATATGTTTGATACATAGCTTGTTAGGTTTAGTTCTTTGATAAATATTTGTGTTGATGTCACATTGTTTACCTGTGATGTTCAATGACAAGTTTATCCTTAAGTACTGTTGTGTAATGAATGTTTGTGTTGTTAGATGTCTTCTTGTTGTGTGTGGAAATGTGGTTAAATGTTTCTCAATGTCACTTTCTACATTAATGTACTCACCGTCCTTTTTATGAAGATGGGTGCCGATCCATTAAGTAGCATACGAGGTAGAGAGAAGATTGGTGACTACCTCTGAACCATTGGAGTATTGCTACTTTAGACTTTTGTAGGTTTTTGGATATTGTATTGTATTACTTACTTTATTTCGTTCACATACGTTTAGGTTGTATATGTTGGGTAAAAGCGATAGTTTCCCGATCAGACACATGTAATTACACAGTTTTTAACAATTATATTGATTATATACATATGGTCATTTTTTCCTAGTTTCCACAGTAGGTGTTTTGTTAAGTCTTTTGCAGATAAGTTTAAAATGATAACAACTTATTAATTAACTCTAAAATTAAATGAATTGGAAAATGATTAATTTCAGTATAGATAACTAGGTAAATAGGGTGAAAAGGCTGACTAATACGTTGTTAAGTTCTATGTGGATATGATTAAGGCTTAATTATTGAATTTGGCCGGGCGGTGCCCCAGATTATGGGAGGGGTCTTCACAATATCATTTAGTCATTCGACTTGAGATTACCATAGACTTCAATATTAGAAGCATGATAATTTGACACAATCAAACGTTGTCTTTAACTAAATGACTTTAAAGATTGTGATTGGTTACCATGTGAATTATATGTAAAGGTCTGTAATCAAGATATAATTTGTCCCTTTCATATAAATAGATATATCAGTGGATCCCTCGATATGATAGACTGATAATGGTCAAATCCATGTTAATTGATATAATTAGTGTCATTTGGATGTTTTTAGTTTACGTAATGATCGATACTAGTACGATTGATTATTAAGAGTGACTTTCCATGTCTTATGTTTAATCAAATGATATCGCATGATAAAATGATATGATATATGTTATTCATTAGGTTGTATTGATTTCGATATTCATGCTACTTGGGTAGGCATAATGCCTTGCTAGAGACCTCTTATGACTTGTGTACCAAATTGGTTTTTGGTTCATTGCCAACGTGACATGAACCTATTGGGTCACACATAATGAATGACTTTACGCAATTACAATTGGTCCAGAGTAATGAATTTTATATGATGAGATTCATGACATAAAAGCTCTTATGATTTGTTATATGATAACTTATTAATAGGGGCGTATGTGTAATTTGCTTAAGCTGCCTAAATACAATAGTTGTATTACGAATAAGATTTTAACTGAGGGTTTATCTACTCATATAAATAGAGGTTGATACCCTAAAGCAAATTTAGATTTTCGTTTTTGAAAATTTCGAGTTCTCTAGATTTTGAGAGAAAAAAAATCGTTTTCTATCTCCCTTGGGGCTAGCACTCCAAATTGTAGCCACCGTTCATGTGTGAATTTCTGATAGAGGACGTGCACTTGATTGTCTTGGAAATCGATCAATCAGAGAATGAAATCACGGATTAAGGTATGATTTACTTTTGTAGGTCTATTTTAATGGAAATTATTTTCAATCCTGTTGGGGTTTTGTCAAAAATTGTTTCGAATTTTTCTCTGCGTATGAACCTCAAAACCCAACATGAGCAAGGAAGTTCGAATAGGAGCTTGGGAGAGTTCTATACAAGCAATCTTGAGTTCTATACTTGAAAGAATCACTTTTAAGAAGGTAATCAACTAAAACCTTAACTTCTTATGAATTAAATTTTTTATTTTTAGTCGGGTTTCGATCAATTGTTAGGATAGGAACTCAATTTCGAAAAAAATATTGAAAAATTTGTAAAAAATTTTGAATAAAAAATTTGTAAAGTAAAGAGCTAGAGTTGATGAAATTACCTTCTTGAGAGTGAATCTCTCAAAATTGAAGCTTTTGAACTCCTCTAGATCGTCCCTTCAAGCTATAATTCAAAATTTTTGAAAACCTTAGTTTGGCTCAACACCCTAAAATCGAGAGTTTTGGTTTGAATAAGACTAGGTTGAGGTGGGAATCAATTAAATACTATAAGATTGAGCTTAGAATGGTAGAATCTAGACAAGAAATTAGGATTTTGGTGAAGAGGTGCAATTGTTTGCAAGTGCAAAAGGTGCAGAGTGTGTGGATATTTGGGGTTTTAGTTTCAAAAATAAAAAACTGTGCCTAATGATTCCTATATAAGTGGAATAGCTGGTAATCACTGTGTAAATTGGTGGAACGTGAGTTACTTTTTTCACCGATTTTGTCAGTGATTCGCCTGTGTGGGTGAATCGATGGGAATCGCTAAACCCCAATTTCGCACTGATCTTTCCAGTGTAATGCTACATAGTTTGCCAGTGATATATTGTGTTAATCCAAATCTTTGGGAATCACTAGGCTTCTTTTTATTGTTTTTTGCAGTTTATCTTATAATTAACTTATTTATCATTCATAGTAACACATATTAAGGTAGAATTGACTAAAAATCCGAAAGTTTAAGTGGGACATATAACTAACTAAATACTTTTATTAAATAAATAAATAAATAAATAAATAAGCAAGTAAATAATGCGACTTGCATAGAGGCCATATAAGCAAAAACAACTCGATCACTCCCCCTCAGTTGAAATCACCGTGGAGTTTGAATTCTGGAAAATATTTCTAATAAAAGAATAAAAAAGTGAGAGAATAAAAATATACTAAACTAAACTAAACTAAATGCCTAATAAAATTAAATAAACATGAAATAAACATATAATATGGGCTGCCTCCCATAGATCGCTTTTGTTCTTGACCTTTCCATAATTAGTTTGGATCTTTAAATTTAAATTTAGGATTTTCCACTCTAGTGCCATTCCATAAAGTGAGTGCTTGGCCAATGATTTTTAGATTAATTGTTTTATTCAAGATATCCATAATAGCACGAGTTGTGGCTAAGAAAGGCCGTCCTAAAATTAAAAGAGAATTTTCATTGATAAAGTATGTCATTACCAAGAAGTCTGTGGGTTTGATATTGTTGTCCACTTGAACTGGCACATCTGTGACCCCTCCTATTGGTTGAATTGAAGTTCCATCCAGTAAAGAGAATCGTTCAGAAGCAAGTGAATTCAACTCTAATTGAGTATGTACACAAAGTGTATGGGCATGAGATTTGCATTAGAGTTTGTATCACACTAAGCTCTGTAGTACCATGTCCATTTATTTTTAATGTGCAAGTGTATGCGTCTAGGATAATTATGCTTTATAGGATTCAAGTCCGGCTTTTTCTTTTTCTTATTGTACTTAGATCTTGAAACTTCCATCTTGTTAATGCTTTTTTCATTCTCTCGTTGCTTAACAATCCATTCTTGAGTCACATTCTTTTCTTTTGAAATGTCATAGGTAAGTTCATTATTAATCTTAAATTTAACAATCTTATATTCAAATACATATACACTATTCCTTTAGAAATATCTAACTTAGTTCAATATATTTGTAGAAAAGGTCTTCCTAATAGCATAAGTAAAGGACTAGATGATGTTGAATCTCCCATTTCAATGATAGAAAAACTAGTTGCAAATACTAAATTGTGTACTTGTACTAAGATGTCTTCTAATAATCCATACAGTTTTATAATGGTATTATCTGCTAAAGTAAGATTAATAGGAGTAGTAGTTAATGATTCTATTTTCAATGATTCAAAAAGTTTAAGTAACATAATGTTAATTGATACTCTGAGATCACACATAGCAAATCCAATAGAAGAAATGCCTACTGTGATCGGTATGACAAACATTCCTGGGTCACAACATTTCTCAAGCATTTTTTATTAAAGATAAAATATTTTGTTCTAAGTTTTCATTAATTTCTAATTTTCTAAATGATTCAAATATGCCTTTTTTAGGTTCTTCCTCCCTACCATTTTCTAATAATTTTGGAACGATAGAATTAGAACGCATATCTACATTTGACTTATAATTATCGTTTACTTTGTTAGGGCATGCGACCTAGGTCAATCTACAAACATTGTTTATCTTGTAATTTTTAGTTAATAAAATAGAGGTTTTCGTTTGATGTTTTATTAAAAGTGATTGCATATTTACCTTATAATAAAATTCATGGTATTTATTGAAATATCCTAAATATCCCTAGTCGGTCATTATATTGGGAACTGAAATAAATTAAGACTAGTGTGAATCTTGATTATTGATGGTCATTTGATGATCATGCGTATAGAGACATAAATCGAGATCATGAGCACTTGTTAGGGAACAAGGTATTGGACCGACTCGCTATGAGAACACCACATGGATTAGGTCATACGTGTTACTCATGGTACATATATCATTTAGTCATTTGACTTGAGATTACTAGAGACTTCAACATTACAATCATAGTGATTTGACACAATCTAATGTGTCTTTAACTGGATGATTATAAAGACTATGATTGGTTTCTATGTGAATAATATGTGAAGGTGTGTAATCGAGATATAATTTGTCCTTCTCGTATAGATTAAGATACAAGTAGATCCCTCGGCGTGATCGTGGTCGTAAGTATAACGACTCAATTGTAGTAATAGTGTGACCAACTTACCTTGATTACGAATATCATCCTCAAGGAAAGGTGTATTGCACTTGGTATACTTAGTTGAATCTACTCTATTGCTAAGGAAATCCCTTTGTAATTGATTTTAAAGTAAACTATTCTATTTTAACAAAACGATATAAAATACTTTTAAACTCTTATATTAAGAATATCTTAGTTCACAACTTCATCTAGGTAATGAATGTCTATGCTTTTTCAACTCACTTCCTTCATCTTCATTATGTATGTCCAATGCCTAATTAAAATAGACAGATTTCATTCAAATCCATTTTAAGTCACTATCGCGAAGAAAAAGGTTCTAATGTGCAAACTAAAACTCCACCTATCGCTATGAATAATGTAAGCTCCACATTGCTTTAAGTCCCAAATCCTTAAATTCATAACCAATTAAGTTTACTATCCGTGCCTCCCTAATTAATAACTATCTATCGATGTTATGTATTTTACGGTTGTATCGTCTATATCCGGCTTAAAAGCTCCAATGGTCATGGTAACTCTTTAAACCTCTAATCAACAAAACACGTGATCAAGATATTCGTAGCATTACACATATAATCAATACAAATTCTAACCATTGCACTTTTTTAACTTTATAATCCATTCAAACTATTTTAGCATAACATTTATCCTATAGGATCCATTGATCCCTTATATTAATGAACTACTAACACATTATTGAAATAAACATGCACATAATGGTATTCATTGAAATCAGAGATTAAACGAAATAACTTCAATTAATTCAAAGAAAATAATATTGAACAACCACACATGACTTTTCAATGTCTTCTCCTCCACAACACTTCTTAATACTCAAGAATAAACTAAACAAGGTTAAACTATGATAATATATGTTAATAGGTTGATAATTGGTGAATTTTCCACATTCTAACCTATTTATACTCCTAAAAACTTTAGAAAACAATTAGAAACCTTAATAGAAAATTCCACAAGAAATAGAACTCTAAATTTCTATTTTCCACGTCTCGACGTTATCTATAAGCGATCCGGATTTGTCTGTATAAAGCCACGGTGCTGCCACAACTTCGACCTCTTTGTTTGCATTTTCCCTTATTAATAGACTCGGCGCCCTGCTTATACCACCTTGGTGCTGCCACTGCACCGGCGCTACTGTCTCATATTTTTTCTCCTTTCTTCTCCTCCACGCCTTGCTCACGCTATCTAGTCATCTCCCATGGTGTCAAGCATTGTTGCCACGACGTCAAACCCACTTTTGTGCATTTTAACCTTATTTTCTCATGAAATCACTCTATTATCTCATTTATACCTTGTATACCTGAAAATACATGAATACCGTCAATTAGAGCTCATTTCAGGATATTTATACTAAATATACTACTAAACTAATGCTATATATAAGTTTGTATAATCACTTATCAAATACCCCCAAACATAGAATTTTGCATGTCCCGAGCAAAAATGTATTTTATTTAGTACTCTTACTACTATTACTTAAGTTTGTATTCATTTCACACCATTCATGGAATATCCTTTAATTCATATAAGTTCAAGTTAATAATCCACTCAAGATCTTTTCTTTTCAAAACTTATATTTTCCAAACTTGTAGCATTACCAACACATACAATTAACTTTTGAAACTTCAAAGTAGTTCACAACCAAAACCATCACTACTCACAAGTTTATTTCACTTCAACACTAAAGTAGCAAGTGTACAATCTCATGATTTCTCATTAAGCACAAGAATTTATAAATAATTGTAGATCATACTAGTTTTGTAGACTTTAATACTTCAAGAGTCCATAGGAATTAATTTACTTGGAAAGAAAACTTAACTCAACTTAGCTACTTGTACTCGAGCTAAATCTTTTATTTGAAGAGTTTTTATTTTACTTCTGCATTTTTCTCTTTGTTTTTCTCTTTCTTTTCTTTTCTCCTCATATATTTTTTTAAATGCACGGTCCCTACTCTTTTTCTATGGATTTCGATTTTTCCTCACTTTTTCCAACCATTAAGTTCTCTGCTCCTTTTCCAATAGAACTTGTGATACTTTCTATTTTTTATTTTTATGCAAAACTCTTGTTAGCACTTCTCATTTTCACCTTATCAAGCAAGTTTTAACTCCAACTTTTCATTAAAAATATTGCCTATTTCTCTCCCTCTTGGTACTTAGTCTTTATTTACTTTTATACTCAAGTAAGATTCATACTTATTATAGAATTCCTTAGAGATCTAACTTTTCTTACAAAAAATGTACTAGTATTCTTCTTGTTTTCATTTCAAGTTCATGGTCTCCCCTAAGTCTGGGTCTCTAATAATGAAATCATACCGTTGTTTGATACATTTCTTATTTTCTTAAAAATTTTATAACACTCTCTTAAATTTCATATTAACAAGACATTTGTATTCTTACTCATCCTCAATTAAAGGTATGAACTTTGCAAATGAATTACTTATTCATTACATATTACTATATTAAACCTAATCTATACTACCTAAACGCATTCAAATAGTAAATAAATGAAAAAAAAAGAATACACTACCATGCTTTCCTCTTTAACTGCTTCAAAAATAAAATTTTACGATCATATCTTCAATGTTTATCCTTATTTCAACCTTTTTTACCATTTCCCATAGTGTGGTGTTGATGCCCCCAAATTTAAACCAAACCTTGTCCTCAAGGTTTAAAAATAAGCCTGAAACAAAAAAACACAAAAACATAAAAACATAATAACAACACAATATATAATAATGCATAAACATAAAATTTAAACAACTAATAAAGATACAAAATTTTCCAAATGTAAAAATTATCAATATAATGTATCGCTCATCTCCCCAAGGCCTAAAGAAATCCTAAGACTCTAACTCTAGGACTGCGCATCATCATCATCAGCATTATCATCTATAGTAAAAGATAGTGTCAAAGGACGCTCCGCTCTTCTGCTCTACACCACATCAGGATAACATGTAGTTCGGTGCTGTTGGAAAGCCAAAAGACCTATCAGTAGGTCTCATTCATCTGCTCCTCTCATTTCTAGCTACATCTTTCTAACGATCTACAAATAACACAAAGTTTCGATGTCCATTATGTCGGTCTTACATTCTCATCTAGCTATCCTGCTCATATCTTAATAAGGATTCCTGATACAGAGCCCTGTCCTCTCTATACTATCTCCTTATCTCAGCAATCTACAACTTCTGCTGCCACGGAGTCAAGTTCTCTAGTGGTGTTATTGGTGCCTGTGGTGGTGGAAAAATCTCAGGACCAGCCAAGTCCTGCTCTCCTATAAGTAGGTATACAAACTCGTAGCACTCAGCAAATCCCTACTAGTGATCCTCCTCCTCTCCATATCTTTCGTTCTCCAACTCTTGGGCTAACTCTACTGCTGTTTCTTGATCCTCTGGCTCCTTAGCCAACAACCCGGCCTCAAGTCTGTCCCTCTCGGCTCTCTCTCGCTCTCATCCTCAGAGTCTTGGTAACCAGTCGGTGATTTTACTGTGAGAACAAACTCCTCATATATGGTTTCTTGGGCCTCAATATTGAACTGTTCCTCTCGAATCAATTGCACTCCGGCCTTCAAGTACATTTGGGTTATCAAAATTGGAAAGAACAATTTGTTGTCTCTCTCAGACATTATCGACTCCCTTAAATTCTTGTAGATGATGTCCCCACGTTCATATCATCGTTCTTTGTAATCACATATAAAGAAGCAGCCTTTGGCTTGTTGATCTCGCCCTGCTGAGTCATTGGCTACAATGAAGCAACAAGAAAGTGTTGCCACATTCTATAAACTTTCCTCACGCTCCCCTTCTTAATGTGCTTTGGCACATTCTCAGCTCCCATTACCTAGCCTTTCTGTCTTCGGACAACCAATACTCTCTCTATGGCTCCAAAAGGGTATAGTCTCTCACATAAATCATCTACAAAACTTTGTGGTTCAATCGTACTCATATGCTCTAACCCATAGATTCTATTTAGGTAACACTCACTAAATGGTACCAATACCCCTCTCACCTTCACCAGGTCGCCTTTTTGGTAAACTTTGCATTTGCATAAAATTCATACATAATTCCACTTACTCCTCTAACTTTGTTCTTTCTATAGTCATAAGTGAATTGCTCCCAACCTTGTTGCCTAATGAGATTGTTTACTCTTTTTTCATACTTAGCCGATAAATTAATTCCTCTCTCGCAAATGAATTCTTCATGCTCAATGACCTCATATCTATCCTTAGCCTATTGACTAATGTAGTACTTAGACTTAAAAGTTCTTGGCTCATCCTTATTCAGATTTCTTAAGGATGACACCTCATAATATTTTTCTCACTTCACTAACTTGACTTGCTTGCTTTCTTGTTCTTGGCATTTTCTCAAATTCACATAATACAACAACGCAACTTGGGTCTTCAAATCACCTCAATGCTGGACTACTTTTTGGTGTAGATTGCTTCTCCAAGTCTCTATTAATCTAAGCCCTCTAACTTTGCTCACAAATTAAAATCCTAGTACTCACGTGAATCAAATCTTCAAATCAATGCCCCACCAATCCTCCTTGTGCAAATCCACAATGTACTATCTCTTATCACTTTTGATCACAAGGAACACTTTTTTCTCTCATAAAATTGCTCAATCTTGAGTTCTAAAGGGATGTAGCTTGGTTGGTGGTCTATGGAATAGGTTGCAAGTGTGAAAATATGGGTAAAATGGGGCTTAAAATCCTTATCTCGATACTGGTGTCGTCCCTTATTGTGCATGACACCCTGATGGCGTTGTCTCCTATTGCCCATGACGCCATGTGTGTACACCTGTCTATCTCTAAAATTTTGCATATTTTTCATTAACTCCCTAGTGGCGCTCTTTCGGCTTTTTGTTTTGCTATACAAGGCGTTGTGACAGCGTGAAATACCTTGTATATATAAAAATTCCTTAAAAACTTACCAGTGATTTGCCCATGTACCTAACCATTACCACTATAACTCCTTTACTCTTTTACACTATTTACTGAGTTAGTCGAGACTTTTCCATTACGATAAAATGTCCCACAGCAAATGGTCTCTTTTGCACATTTAGTACAAAATTTTCAAAAGTTAGATAATTAAAAAGTTTGATTGTCCTAATTAAACTAAATAACTAAGTTAATAACTGAAATTCAAAAACAAAAATTAAAAACCCTGGGCTGCCTCCCAGTAGTGCTTAGTTTAACGTCATTAGCCCAACACCTTTTCGCACATTTAGTCTAAGTCTAAATCAAGATACTCCAATTATAGGTCTGAGATAATGATATCTCTCCCATTTGGATCTACTTCTTGACATTCAACAAAGACAATCTTCTCGGCATCATCATCCTCCTCAATACTCATCGCAATCATTTTCTTCCTCGTATGCAAGACCGCATTGGCAGTGTTCAAGAATGGCCGCCCAAGTATCATAGAAACATCATCATCTATCGATGATCCATAACCTCAAAACCCGCGATGAATGTGAATCTTCCTACTTTTATATGCATATTCAAGACTCTCCCGATTGTTGGTACCAAGTTACCATTAACTACATGCAAATTTGTTGTATCGGGACAATTGACCTTCAAATCAACTTGTAACATGTCTTTGATTAGCATGATATTGACTGAGGCTCCGTATCATAGAAGACGTTTCTTTACCGATGCCCATCAATGCTCAATAGGATGCATATATCTCCAAGATCTCTCATTTTGATTGGTTGAAGTCTCGATATGAACTTGAACTTTGGTTCCGACTTCTTTCGAACCACTTTGATATTATTTCCTTTTGGTGCTTCTCCAGAAGGTCCTTCATCTTTTTGCTTAGCTCTCCATTGTTTCTTCCCCTTCTTTTGATTCTTCAAAGCATTGATCCTTTGTTGCTTGAATCCTTTAAGTTCATCTTGCCTCACCTCTGTTCCATAAAACAACTTAACTCTCTGCACGTTTACTTTAAACGTCTTACCATTATTGGTTTTTAACTCTAACACTCAATGGTCCTGACCATTGTGATCTTAATTTACCTGGATACAATTTCAATCTTGAATTGTATAACAAGACTAGTTGTCCCAGCTTAAAAGATTAATATTCAATCATTTCGTCGTGCCATTGCCTTAATTACTCTTTATATAACTTGGCATTCTTGTAAACATCCAGTCTAAACTCATTCAGTTCCATCAGTTGAAGTAATATAACCTTTGTTGCAGCTTGAAATTCATGTTGAGCTTTTTAATCACCAGTATGCTTTATGCTCTAACTCTACTGGTAAGTGACATGCTTTTCCATACACCAACCTGTACGAAGATGTGTCAGTTGGTGTTTTGAATGTCGTCCTGTATGCCCACATGCTTCTTTAAGATGGAATGTCCAATCTTTTCTCTAGCTGTTAATTGGTTTTTCCAAGATCTGTTTCACTTCTCTATTGCTTACTTCATCTTGTCCATTTGTTTGAGGATGGTATGCAAGTAAGGTTTTATGCCTAAACTCATATTTTTGAAGCAAAGTGTCCAAGGCTCTGTTATAAAAAAGCAACCCCTCGTCATTGACTTATTCTCTAGGTGTTCCGAATCGGCAGAATATATTTTTCTTTATGAATTCTATGACCACTTTTGCATCATTAGTTGTAGTTGCTATGGCTTCTACAAATTTGGAGACATAATCCATTGCTAAAAATATATATTGTTTCCCATTTGAAGTAGGGAATAGTCCCATGAAATCTAAACCCCATACGTCGAAAAACACAATTTCTTTAAACATTATTTGTGGAAACTCCTGCCTTCTACAAATATTTCATTTTCTTTGGCATTCATTGCAAGTTTTCATAAAAATAAATGAATCCTTAAATAGATTTGGCCAATGGAATATGCATTGTAACACTTTTACTGCCGTTCTTTGTGCTCCAAAATGTCCTCCATATGGTGATGAATGGCATCCTTCCAAAATACCTGTAAATCTGTCTTCTGCTACATCACACAAGAATTTCAATCTTGCTGCATTTATTAATTTGGAGGATACACACTGCACGCCAAATAGTTGACGTAGTCTACGAACCATGGTGCCTCTCTTTGAACCTTTACCTTTTGCACTTCTTCTAGTTTCTTTGTTTTCTAGACTGCCATCATATTAACCTTTTCTTACTTATACATCATTTGCTCTTGTCTTGGCTCAATCATTTTCGTAGTGCTCATCGTGTGAATAGCACTAACATTGTCATAGGGATTTGTGATAATGTTACTCAAAAACTGCCCTTCCTTCCTTGAATTCAAAGCAATGACAAGCTGGCCAATTTGTCTCTCCAAATTCTTAATGAATTATGACCTATCATCATCCGTTCTTTTCATAGTTTGATTCACATTTTCCATATCTTTCTCATGCTTCTCATGGCGCTCCCTATTGCTCATGTTGATGGCGTGAAATAATTTTTCTACTGACTTTACAAAGATATCTCTTCACTCCGCCCTAGCTTCTCTTATTGGACTTGTTGATCGAAAACTAGAGGTAACTTCAGTGCATTATTATGATTTTTATAAGAGAAATTAGGGTTTTTATTGTATCCTTGATAAAAACCTTTAAGTAGCCATTCCTCTTAGCCTGAAGTTGTTTCCATAGCTCTGGTTGTTCATGAAGTTGATCTCCTCAAGCTCCATTCCTTGCTGCATGTCCATTTGATTAACCACCATGGCTTGGTGATTAATGGGTTGCTTTATTGCTTGCACTTGTGGACTTTGTTGTCCCATTTGAAGCTTCACCATTTGACTACTCAGGTTGGGTATTTGTGCTATGATCGCCGCTTACGAATCAATCTCATATATGCCTGCTAATTTCCTTACTGTGGAATGAGTATTGGCCATAGAGTTCTGAGACATAAGATCCAAGAGATCCAATGCTCCATCCTCATCCTTAGTTAGTAGAGAACCACCTACTTTACTATCTACTAGTGTTCTGGTGCTATGGTTCATCCCATAGTATAAAATCTATAGTTGTGCCCATTTCACTTATCCATGTCCTAGACACATCCTCAGCATTTCCTTGAATCTTTCCCAAGCTTCACAAGAGACTAGATATCTTCCTGCTTGAATTGGTTGATTTCCAATTTCTATTCACTGACATTCATTAGGGGAAATAACTTGTTTAGAAATCTTTTATTGACTTCCATTTATCAAGTCATACTACTTCCGTTCAGTATTTGGAACCAGAATTTGGATTTTCCACCTACTGAGAATGGAAAAAATCTTATCTTGATCACCTCATTTGTAACTCCAGTAATGTGTACAGTGTCGCACTTCTTCAAGAAATTCTCTACATGTGCAACTGGATCTTCATTCGCTTGCTCGTTGAACAAGCCATTTTGCACCATGTTAATTAGTGACGATCTTAGTTTGAAATCTGCGGTGTTGGATAGAAGCCTCATCACTTCGTTGTAAGTAACTTGAACTTTTGGCGTAAAGTAGTCACGAATGCATCTCTGTCCCTGCACTCTATCCTACACTACCAGATTAGCTTCAGGTTGGTTATCCCTCGACCGTGTTGTTGGTTTCATGCTTGATCCTTTGCCATCTTAATTCCTTTATTTTTCTTTCCTTTTTGGTTCTGTCAATTTCAGGGTCGTAAGGCACTAAGTCCTTTTCTCCTTTACTATGCATGCATTAATACTCCTTAAAAAGAAAACATAAAAGATCAAGTGCAAATTGTCAAACTTGGAAACTGTTTTTTTTTTAATAAACTAGAAAGTAAAATACTGAAACTAAAACTTAGCAATTTTGCAAACTAATTAAACCTAAGTGGCTACCTATCCCCGACAACAGTGCCAAAAACTTGATCGTGGCCGCAAGTATAACGACTCGATTGTAGTAATAGTGTGATCAACTTACGTTGATTACGAATATCGCCCTCGGGGAAAGGTGTATTGCACTTGATATACTTAGCCAAATCTGCTCCATTGCTACGAAATCCCTTTTTAATTGATTTTAAACTAAATTCTATTCTAAGAAAACAATATAAAATACTTTTAAACTCTTAATTTAAGAATATCTTAGTTAACAACTTCACCTAGGCAATGAATAACTATTCTTTTCAACTCACTTCCTTCATCTTCATTATGTGTGTGCAATGCCTAATTAGGATAGACATATTTCCTTCAAATCCACTTTAACCCACTATTGTGATGGAAAAGACTCTAATGTGCAAACTAGAAATCCACCTATCGGTGTGAATGATGTAAGCTCCACATTGCTTTAAGTTCCAAATCTTTAGATTCATAACCAATTAAGTTTACTATCCGTGCCTCCCAAATCAATAACTATCTATTGATGTTATGTGTTTTAAGGTTGGATCATCCATATTTGGCTTAAAATCTCCAATGGCTATGGTAACTCCTAAAACCTCTAATCAACAAACACGTGATCAAGATGTTCGTAGCATTATGCATAGAATTAATACTAATTCTAAGTATTGCATTTTTTAACTTTGTAAAAGCGTAGCATTCATAACATATGATCCATTGATCTATAAGATCAATGAACTACTCACACATCATTGAAATAAACATGCACATAATGGTATTCATTTAAATCAGAGACTAAAAGAAATAACTTCAACTAATTCAAAGAAAATAATACCAAACAACAACACGTGAGTCTTCAACATCTACTCCTCCACAACTCTTCTTAATACTCAAGAATAAACTAAACTAGGTTAAAATATGATAATGTATGTTAATGGGTTGATAATTTGTGAATTTACCACATTCTAATACCAATTCGTACTCATAAGACACTTTATAAAACAATTCAAAACCCTAATAGATAATTCCACATGAAATCGAACTCTAACTTTCTATTTTCTACATTTTGGAATTGTCTATAAGTGATCCAACATTGTTTGTATAAAGCCACGGCGCCGCCTCAGCTTCGGCCTCTTTGTGTGCATTTTCCCTTCTCAGTAAACTCGGTACCTTATTTAGACCACCTCGGCACCGTCCTTTTTGGCCCACGGTGCCATCACTACGCTGACATTACTATCTCATTTTTTCTCCTTTCTTCTCCTCCATGCCTTGCCCACACTGTCTAGTCATCTCCCATGGTGTCAAACATTGTTGCTACGACGTCAAACCCACTTTTGTGCACTTTAACCTCGTTTGGTCATGAAATCACTCCATTGTCTCACTTTTTTACCTTGTATACCTGGAAATTCATAAATACCATCAATAAGAGCTCATTTTGGGATATTTATATTAAATATACTACTAAACTAATGCTATATATAAGTATATATAATTACTTATGAATATGATAGACTGATAATGACAAAGTCCATGTGAATTGATATGATCAATGTCACCTGAATGTTTTCAGTCTACCAAGAGATCGAGACTAGTACGATTAAACATCAAGGATGACTTTTCCATGCATTATGTTCGATCAAAGGATATTGTACGACAAAAGGATATGATATATGCTATACATTAGGTTGTATCGATTTTGATCTTCGCACAACTTGAATAGTCATAATGCTTTGCTAAAACCCGCTTATGACTTGTGTACTAAAATGGTTTTGGTTCACTACCAATGCCACATGAACTTATCGAGCCGTACAAAAGGAATGACTTTGCGCAATTTCAATTGGTCCAGAGTAATTAATTTTATGTGATAAAATTCATGACATAAAAGCTCTTACGATTTGTTATATAATAACTTATTAATAGGGGTGATAAGTGATTATTACACTTATATATAGGATTAGTTTAGTCGTATATTTAGTATAAATGTGTCTAAATGAGTCCTAATTCATGGTATTGTTGCATTTTCAGGGAATTATGGTGTAAAGGAAGGAATTAAGGAAAAACGAGAAGAAATAGAGTAAAAACCTACAAAAATTGGGTTGATGCCATGGATACATGATGTGACGCTGTGGGAAGGAATGTGATAGCATGGGAACAGAAGGCACAGTGTGGGAAGAAGAAAAAGTAAAGAATTCAAGTCTGAGGTCCAGCGTAGTGGCGGGGCCGAGGCACTCAAGGGATGACGCCGAGTTGGTAGTGACAACACTGAGGCACTAGGGAGTCAAAACATACATATGCAGTAGCGGTGCATTGGCGGCGCCATGGCTTAACACATACGACGCTGGGACATTAGTGACAGTGCCAAACACAAATAAAATAGAAAGTTAGAGTTTTAATTCGAGTTAAATTATAAAGTAGGGTTTCTAATTTTTATTAGGGAGTATAAATAGGTATTAGGACATGGTAAACACACAACATACCAACTATTAGCCACCATTAGAGAATTTAGCTTAGGTTTTACATTAAGTTTGAGTATTAAGGAGTTTGTGTGGAGAAAATGTTGAAGACTCCACGTTTGCAATCCAAGTTTGGTTTCATTGATTAAATTTAAGGTAATATTTATATTCATCTCTAATTTGCAATGATTTCCATTATGAATTGTGATGTGTGTGTTTTAATGATGTATGAGTAGTCTATTTATCTTAGGGATTAATGGATCCTATGGTATGAATGCTATGCTTTGATTATGAATAAAAAGTGATTATAAAAGTGCAATGTTTAGAACTTGTATTGATTCTAAGCGTAATGCTTTAGACATTTTGATCACTTGTTTAATGAACTTAGGCTTTAGAAGTTGTCATGGCCATTAAAGTTTTTAATCCAGACATGAACGGTACAACCGTAAAATACACAACATCGAGAGATAGTTGTTTATTAAGGAGGCATATATAGTAAAATTAGTTGGCTATGAATCCAATGGTTTATAACTTAAAGCAATGTGAAGCTTACGTTATTCACGCAAATAGGTGGAGTTCTAATTTGCACATTAGAATCTTTTCCGTCATGACAATAGATTAAAGTGGATTTGAAGGAAATTTGTCAATTCTAATTAATCATTGCACACAACATATTAAAATGTAAAAATGGACAAAAATCATAGTATTAAATTATTTTGGTGAAGTTGTGAACTAAGATATCCTTTATATAAAAGTTCAATAAAGTGTGATTTGATTTGTTAGATTAGCTTAGTTTAATATAAAACCAATTAAAAGTGAATCCCTTAGCAATAGTTCAAGTTAAATATGTAGTTAACAAGTAGTGTAAAAACTTTCCTTGAGGATGATATGTGTGATCAAGTAAGTTCATTGCATTATTACTACAAGCGAGCTGTTATATTTGCAGCACGCGCATCATGGGGCGTATGTGTAATTTACTTAAACTACCTTAATGCAATAGTTGTATTACGAATAAAAATTTACATTAGGGCTTATCTGCACATATAAAAAGAGGTTGATACCGTAAAATGAAAAAATATATCATTTTTGCTATTTTTGAGTTCTATGGATTTTAAGAGAGAAAGAAAAACATTTTCTATCTCTTTTGGGGCTAGCACTTCAAATTGTGGTCACCGTTCGTGTATGGATTTTTGATAGAGGATACGCACTTGAACGTCTTGGAGATCGAGCAATCAAAGAAAGAAATTGTGGATTAAGGTATGATTTACTTTTGTAGATCTAGTTTAATGGAACTTATTTTCAATCCTGTTGGTGTTTTTTCAAAAATTGTTTTGAATTTTCTACTGCGTATGAACCTCAAAACCCAACAGTGGTATCAGAGCCTTAGGCTTAATATCAAACATTTGCATGTTTTCTTTGATATATTTATGATATATGTGTGAAAACATGATCTTGATTAATGTATATATAATGTACATGTAGGTTATGTGATAATTGTTAACAAGAATCGTTTTTAAAGCATGTTGTTAATTTATGTATTTGATACATACACATGATTTAACTCAACTATAAAATTGATGTTTAGAATATTTTGATCAACATATGTTTTAATATTGAATGATATGAATTTATATGTTCACATTGTAGAAGTCATATTTAGATTAATGTGATTTTGGTGTTGAATACATAATTCATTTTTGTTTAATAATTATGTATGCCTCAATGATAGAAATCATGTTTAGGTTAATATGATTAATTTAATATGATTTGGTGTTGAATGCATTATTAATATTTCATTTCTTGATTCAATTGCATGTTTTGTATGGATGAGAGTTGAAATTGGTTTTGATCATATATCTCATTATGGTTATCTGTTAGTATATTCCTATTAGACATGAGATAAAATTTAATTGGATAAGAATTATAAATCCTATAAGATAGGTGAGATATATAAAAAACTCGTAATGAATAAGGATTCAAAGTATCTTAAATTCTAATTTGATTAGGATAAGATATTATGTTAAAAGTAGGCCCCAATTGATTAAAATTGTTTTAATTAACATTTTTTAGAATTAAAATAAGAGGTAGTTTTAGTTAATTGGATTGACTAAAATAATGAGAAATCTCAGGCGATTTTCAATTTTCGGAACTGAAATTTTTTGTCCAAAGAAAAAACGGGGCGCTGCCCCTACACCCCCGCCTGCTGACCGGTCACCAGAACCACCGCCCGCTAGTGCAAAAAAATTCGTATAGTAGTCAATATTATTAATATTTCCTAGCTTTTTTATTGATTGTACATGCATTGCAATATATGATATTTATCTAGTTTAAATTATGATCACTAAAACAAATAAAAATCCTTTTTCCAAATTTTAAGTCAAGTGTCATCCATTCTCAAACATTTTTCAAGCCTTCGATCGTATCAATATTGGTATGCCTCTGTAGAGTGTATTGTGTTATCTTAGTAAGGGAAGTTGAGTATCGGTTACTCGATAGTTTGAAATGGTTAGACTTGATAAAGATATTAAAAAAGTTTTAAGTTTTAGGCACAATTTTGAGATAGAACATGCTAAGACATAAGATATCATAATTTTATAAGAACAATTAAAAGTTATATATGATGCAATTGGTAATAGGTATCTACCTTAATAATTTAATTCAAAGTGTCATGCCTTAGCTGTCTTGGATTTAGGTAAAACATGGATTTTAGCCCTTTAAATTAACATAGAGTTTTTAGGAGGGTTGTTAATTTAGTAAGAGTATATTCCTCTATATTAAAATGAACTTGTTGGTAATAATTGTTGTAGATCTATGGCCTCTTCAAATCTTACTAATCCCTTGTTAATGTGATCCATCTTTGAGAAAGATAAGTTGTCTTGGACAAAAATTTTTGACTGGTTCATAAACTTAAGAATTGTTTTTAAGCATGAACGCAAGTTGTATGTCCTGGATGATTCTATTCCTAAGGAACCACCAGTCAATACTTCAGAAGCCGTGAAGGATGCACATACTAAATATGTCAATGACTCAGCTGATGTTGCATGCATTATGTTGGCAAACATGGTCCATGAACTTCAGAAGGACATGGAACACATGGAAGCTTGAGACATGGCTGCGTTGCTGAAGGAAATGTTCCGACAACAGGATAAGTAAGAAAGGTTCGAGACAGTCAAGAGCCTTCATTCTTGAAAAATGGTTGAGGGTGCGTAAGTTAGTCCCCATGGTCTGAAAATGAAGAGCTATATTAACCATCTTAATAGACTTAGATTTCCCATAAGCTAAGAGTTCCCTATGGATTTGAACCTTAATTCATTTCCTGATAGTTTTTCACAATTTGTGGTAAACTATAACATGAATAGCTTGAAGAAGTCTATCTCATAGTTGCATTTGATGCTTAAAACTTCTAAGCACAATGTCAAGAAACCCACTACCAATGTGTTGATAGTTCAAAAAGGAAAGGCTATGAAGAAAAAGGCCAAAGGCAAGGCTGTAGTTGCCAAGACTGTTGTGTCTGTCATAAAGCCTGTGGAACAAGTCAAACCTAAGGGTACTTCTATTTCACAGTCCCAGAATAAAAAGGAAAAAAAATGAAATTGTCATTTCTGCCATACACCTCAGCATTGCTTTATAAATTGCAAGCTCTATTTTGAAGATCAAAAGAAAAAGGAGAGTAGTGTGGCTACTGCTCCAGGTATTTACATTATTGAAGTTAACTTGTCTACTAGTGATTCTTGGGTATAAATACCAGATGTGGATATCACATTTGTATTAATGTGTAGGTTCTCACTAGGAGTAGAAAGCTAAAGAAATGAGAAGTCATCCTACGAGTTGGAAATGGAGCAAAGGTTGTTGCATTTGCTGTAGGATGATATGAGTTAATTTGATCTAGTGGAGTTATTTTAGTTTAAAATAATTGTTATTATGTCCCTGCGTTGACCATAAACATCATGTAAGTTTCATGTTTGGATTTGGATGGTTTTAATTCATTATTGCGAATAATAAATGCTCCATTTCTCGTAAAGATGTTTTCTATGCGAATGCTTATTTCTATGATGGACTTTATATTCTAAACATGAAAATGTCAACGAATATCCTATTCTTAACGTAAATATAAAGAGATTCAATTCAAATAATTTGAATCAAACCTACATTTGGATAGACTTTTCGATTCATTTCATTTTGAATCATATGAAATGCGTATCTTATTTACTAGGCAAGATGACAAAGAGTCTCTTTACTGGACACAATGAAAGGCCAAGTGATTTATTGGATCTAATACATACTGATGTATGCAGTCCTATAAACACCATGGCTAAAGGTCGTTATCAGTACTTCAATACTTTCACCGATGATTTCAGCAGATATGGTTACGTGTATCTCATGAAACATAAAGGTGAATCTTGTGAGATGTTTCAAACATTTCAGAATGAAGTGCAAAATCAACTTGGTAAAACATTTAAATCACTTTGATCGGATCGAGGTGGTGAATATTTAAGCCAAAAGTTTGATGATCATCTTATAAACTATGGGATTTTTTGACAGTTAACTCCTCCAGCAACTCCACAATAGAATAGTGTTTTTAAGAGGAGAAATCAGACTTTATTAGATATGGTTCGATCTATGATGAGTCATGCAGATCTTCATATTTCCTTTTAGGGTTATGCCTTAGAAACTGCTGCATTTACACTGAATCATGTTCCTTCTAAAGTGGTTGATAAAACACCAAAAGATACGTGGCTTTGGAAAAGACCAAGTTTGTCTTTCCTTAAGATTTGGGGTTGTGAGGTTTTCGTATAACGAAAACTCTCAAAAAAATTATCGGCTAAATCTACTAAGTGTGTATTTTTTATTTATCCTAAAGAAACTAGATGATACTACTTTTATATTTCTATTGAGAAAAAAATGTTTGTTGCTCGAAATGGTGTTTTTATGGAAAAAAAGTTTATTTCAAAAGACAACGATAGGAATGAAGTAAATCTTGAAAAAGTTCAAGAACCACAAATAAACACTCAATCTCTAGTGGGAGATCAATAAAGTATTAGACTAGTTGAACTTCCACAAGTATCACAAGCCCATGTAGGTCTGATAGGGTAAGACATGAGCCTGAGAGATATAGATTTCTCGTTACTAATAGTAGTGAGGTATTGCTTATTGATCAAAATGAGCCTACTACTTATTAGGAGGCCGTGTGTGGCCCTGAGTGATATAAATGGCTCAGTGTCATGAACTCTGAGATGCAATCCATGTATGATATCTAGGTTTGGAACTTGGTTGATTCACCTTAAGGTGGTAAGACCATTGGATGTAAATGGAATTTCAAGAAGAAAATTGACATGGATGGCAAAGTGCACACTTATAAAGCCGACTAGTAGCAAAAGGTTTCAAACATACTATAGGTGTTGATTATGATGAAAATTCTCCCCTGTAGCCATGATTAAGTCCATTAGAATTCTAATTGCTTTATCTGCATATTATGACTATGAGATATGGAAAATGGATGTCAAAAAAAATTTCTTAATGGAAAGGTACTTGAGGACATGTATAAGATACAACCTGATGGGTTTGTTCATTCCAAGAATTCTAGGAAAGCTATAAGCTTCAAAGATCTATTTATGGATTAAAATAAGCTTCTTGGAGTTGGAATCTTTATTTTGACGAAGCAATTAAGGAATTTGGTTTCATTAAGAATGAAGATGAGCTTTATGTATACAAGAAGGTCAGTGGGAGCGTAATTATTTTACTGATACTGTATGTTGATGATATATTGCTAATTAGAAATGATATGCAACTATACAGGATGTTAAATCTTGGTTAGGGAAATGTTTCTCAATGAAAGACTTAGGAGATGCAGCTTATATTCTTGGGATTAAGATCTATAAGGATATATTTAAAAAGTTGATTGGTCAGATTTTGAGTGCTTTTATAGATAATGTACTAAATAAGTTTAGTATGCAAGACTCTGAAAAAAGGTCGTTGCCAATGTCTCTTGTCATAAGTCTAAGAAAGACTCAATGTCCTAAGATTAATGATGAGTGAGAACACATGAATACAATTCCATATGCAATAGCTATTGGATTTACTATGTATGCCATGTTATGCACTCGACTCGATGTATCATATTCTTTGAGCACAACAAGCACATATCAGTCAGATCCCAGTGAGAGTCACATGATAGCAATAAAGAAAATTCTTAAGCACTTGAGAAGGACTAAAGAAATGTTCTTGGTCTATGGAGTCTGCAAGACGAGCTTGTTGTAAATGGTTACATAGATGCAAGTTTCAAACTGACATATATGGCTGTAGATCACAGTCTGGATGTGTGTTTACTTTAAATGGAGGCATAATGAGCTGGAAAAGTTTGAAGTAAGAGACTGTGGCAAATTTTACAACTGAAATTAAGTACATTGCAGCGTTTGATGCAGTTAAGGAGGCAGTTTGGATCAAAAGTTCATATTTAAACTAGTTGTAGTTTCAAGTATTGCTAACCCTGTTTGCTTGTATCATTACAATAATGGGCAATAGCACATGCCAAGAAACCTAGATCACTTCATAGATCCAAACATATACTTAGACGTTCTCATCTCACCAGCGAAATCATTGAGAGAGGAAACGCGAAGGTTTGTAGAGCTCTTATAGAAAATAATGTTACAGATCCTTTGGCGAAGGTTCTTCCATAAGCGAAACATGATGGTCATGTTAGGTCATTAAATATTAGATACATGAATGATTGACTTTAGTGCGAGTGGGAGTTGATGGGGCAAGTGCCCGAGGTCAATCTACAAACATTTTTTTATCTTATAATTTTAGTTTATAAAATAGAGGTTTTCGTTTGCTGTTTTATTATAAGTGATTGCATGTTTACCTTATAATAAGATCTATGGGTATTTGTTGAAATATCCTAAATGTCACTAATCGATCATTATACTATGAACTATAATGAATTAATACTAGTGTAAATCTTGATTGATGGTCATGTGATGATCATGCGTATAGGGATACGAATCGATATCATGAGTACTTGTTAAGGAATAAGGTACTGGAGTGACCCGATATGATGAAACCACATGGATTAAGTCATAAGTGTTACTAATAATAGATATATCATTTAGTTCTTCGACTTGAGATTACCAGAGACTTTAACATTATGATCATAATGATATGACATAATCAAATGTTGTTTTTAAGTGGATGATTATAATGACTGTTATTGGTTACTATGTGTGTGAGGGTGTATAATCGTGATAAAATTTGTCCCTTATATAGAGAGAAATATAAGTAGACTCCTCGATATGATAGACTGATAATGACCAAGTTCATGTGAATTGATATGATCAATGTCACTTGAATGTTTTTCAGTCTACTAAGAGATCGAGACTAGTACGATTAAACATCCAGGATTACTTTTTCGTGCCTAATGTTTGATCAAAGGATAATATGACAAAAGGATATGATATAAACTATTGATTAGGTTGTATCGATCTTGATCTTCGTGTAACTTGGGTAGTCATAATGCCTTGCTAGAGACCGCTTATGACTTGTGTACCAAAATAGTCTTGGTTCACTACCAACGTCGCATGAACCTATTGGATTACACACAAATAATGACTTTGTACAATCTTAATTGGTCTAAAGTAATGAGTTTTATATGATAAAATTCATGACATAAAAAACCTTATGATTTTTTATATGATAAATTATTAATAGGGGCGTTTGTGTAATTTGCTTAAACTAACTAAATACAATAGTTGTATTACGAAGGAGAGAAATAAAAATGTTTTTAATCTCTCTTAGGGCTAGCACTGCAAATTGTGGTCAGCGTTCATGTGTAGATTTTCGATAGATGATGCACTCTTGAATGTCTTGAAGATCGAACAATCGGAGAAAGAAATCATGGATTAAGGTATGATTTACTTTGTAGATCTAGTTTAATGGAACTTATTTATGATCCTGTTGGGGTTTTTCAAAAATTGTTTTGAATTTTTTTTTGCAAATCAGAGGATGCGCACTTCCATGATCACTACGAATATAATCAATAGATGCAACTTCATCTTCCTTCTCATTTTGAAGTCTAGTACCCAACTTCTTAATGAATTTAAAGGTTCTGACCATATCATGAAGTAAGTAAACCCAAATATTGATTCACTGTTGAACAAACTACCAATTATAAACCCAAATATTGAGCTACTATGGACTTCTAAAAGCGGTAAACAAAGTCAATTCCACAGAGATTGGAGTGATCTTTAGGTTCAAAATAAGGGTTTAAAAAATAAATTTTACAAAACTAACTAAAACAAATCTTCTCATGAAAATTAAACAAAACACGACTCACAAATTAACAATTAGCAATGAATTAAAAACTCTAGAATAAGGCATGACATAAGTATCGTAAGTTTAAGTTTATTCACATATTCTAAAAGATCATTTTGATAATGACTCTTATAGGTAGGCTATAGGGACCAACACAATGCCCGTAACCACATACTAACTAGGTTCTCCTCATGTCAATAAAAGGAACGTCTAACACAACTACATACTAACTAGGTTGCAAAACCCCAAGAGCCCTGCATATTTTCAACGACCTAACAACATTAAGATCTATTTGAACATGTATACTAGGAAATAATTAGTGTGCGTTCCTTCTCGACCTATATTTCAAAAGCACTTAAGATTTCTAGAAAATGAACAATCGATGATCCTAGTTACCACTATTGCAATCTCCCTTACTATGCGGCATTAAGATTACTAGATATTGTTCCTATCAAGATCGAAGTGTACGTGCACTTACACCATGACAATAAAGAAACACTAGACCCTAATGCAAACAAATGATTTTGTAAAATCGTACAATCAAAATTACAAGATTCAAAACAAAACAAATAAGACATTAAGCACCAGATCTCGTGAACTTTAATTATTACAAATCAAGTCACCTTGATCTGGTAAAACAAATGTAGCCACTTATGGCCTCAGAATCACTAATGCTTCTTTAATGAAGAGAAAAGAACACCAATGGATCTATTAAAAAGAAGAAACTTACAAACAAATGAAAACCATAGAAAACTCTATGGTCTCTCCGTGCTTTTGCAACAAAAATGAGAACAATGAACTATCTAAATTCAATGTGAAGTAGATGTAATTAAATCACTTGTACGGTTTTGGCGTGACCGAAACCATTATTATGGACGTTTTATTGAGTTGGACTATTTTGTCGAGTCGTTGGCTCAATTTGGTGAAAAATTGGATTCAAAACAAATGATGGAAGTCAAAAAACGTCAAAATAGAGATTGTGGAAATTAATAAATAAAAAAAACTAAGCTGCTGGCAAGCATTAAAGGTTTACATGTAAATAAAAAATCAAAAGAAAGATTCATTTGAAATTTACAACTGAACGTAATAAAGGTTTTGGTTTCTAAACCTCCCCTCAGACATTTTTGCCCACGAAGCTCCATATATCCGATTTTCGTCCAGTTTCTCTCTAAAAACTTTAAAGCGTCGGAGGACGCTTAGTTTGAGCCATGTTACCATGGTGGAAATGGGGCATTCGACCCGTAATTTGGTAAATTCTCAATTTAGAGAATTTTTCATAATTCAACTTGAATTTTCTCAATTTTTCAATTTCTTTGTGAGGTTTTGATAGTAAATCCCACCGATATGGGTTGGGGTTTTGGTGAAGTGAATTGATGCAATTCAGTTGATAACTGTTTTGAAGATTTTTTTTTGTAGTTAAAATTGATTTACATTAAGATTCTAGACAAATTGGATTATTGGTTTTTGTCCAATTTCACTCTATGGGTTGTGAAATTATTTTAAATCTGGTATTGAGCAATTTCCTAGTGTTTGGTGTTGAGTTTTGATGATATAATTGTGAAATTGTTGATTTTGAAAAGTTTTATTAGTTCTAAATTGTTAAAGTTTGCCTAATTAACAGACAATATTGGAAAATTCATAATTTCTCCGTTTGTGATCTGATTTAAATGTTCTTAGAGTCTATGGAGAGTATGAAGTGACCTCTACAAGTTCATTTTTGGTTAATATAAAAAATATCGAGGTTTTCAAGGTTTAAAAGTTACATCGAGTTAGCTAGTTAAAATTTAATTGAGGTTGTTATAAAATAATTGCATGAGGACTTGACGACACAGATGTGGACATAGTGCGAGTCACGAGGAGATATACATAGGGTCGGGATATCAGAGTGCGAAATAAGTAGTAAGTGAACAATAGGAATTTATAAACTTTCAATACGCATCATATATTTGTTGCACAGTTGCATTGCATCCATGATTATCCATTGGCCAGGCATATAGTCATTTAGACCTTTAGGGGCCAACTCCAAATTTCAATTAGGTCTGATGGTGTAATATTATAATGTGCACCTCTTATGAACTTGATCATCCTAAGCGGAGTTAGAGTATATTGGTAGTGCTCGAGGCCTCATATCACATGAAAGGATATCCCCGAATCATAATTGGGGGTTGCCGCCATGCTGATGACATACGTGTCAGGTCTTTCACGTTGGTGATTCATGGGAATCACCCTGACCATCTGAGGAATATGATTGTAACATGTTTACTTTTATTCTTGTATTATATTTTCTTCAATGATTTATTATGCACTGCACTTTTATAAAACCTATCTATTCACTTACTGGGGGCTTCAGAACCCAGATTACTTGTTGAAATTATTAGACATGCAGTGGATACTGAAAGCCAAGGCATTAGAGTGGTTAACAACGGAGACGAGCGCCCTTATTCACACTGTAGGTAATATATTGGTTGAATTGGTGTTAGTTATATATCTGTTAATCTGACTTGTGCTTGATTTGCATTTGGGAGTTAGTTCATCGACTCTTCTTTTATGGATTACTATATATTATAATTGATAGTTTTACTTTAGGCTCCCTGATCACTTTGCATGCTTACTTGCTTCACACACCAAGTGTGCGAAGAACAACTGAGCTGTAAACACAATATAACTTTTTTCAAAACATTAACTTCAAAAAATGATTTTAAACTGGAATGATAATAAGGGAAGGCGGGTTCAAAATGTCTTTTGTGGTTTACAGAGTGACCGAACACCTTGGGAGATGGTTTGAGCCGGTTAAACTGTCTCTTCATGGTACAGGTGTCGACAACTTTGGTATCAAAACCTAGGTTACAAAAAAACCTAGGACTCGAAGGAAATTGAATAAGTTGAATAACTTGATCCAAAAAAACTTAGAAAATTAGGAGTATGAGTCAAGGATTAAGTTGGGAAGCAAATTTGGTAATAATATGGGGTATTTCTATATTGACATATCATGATATGTTTGTGTGTATTATATATATTATCTTTAAAGACGTCGACTCTGAAGCTTGATCCTTAACCACGTCATATAGAGTTTGTGGATCGAGTTGAAACTAATGGCGATGTACGGACTCCAGAGAAGCTAAGCAAGTGGGAATGAGTACAATATATGGCATAACAAATTATCACTCTAGTAAGGTCTACTGGAATGTAGAATCGATAGGACTCGAGTGATTCGAGTCGGATAGATAGGTTCAATTATTATTGCGATCGCTGGTTACTATAAAATAAAATTCTAAACAACTAAGAATTAGTAATTTAAATTGTTACCTCGACGATTACTAGTTATGAAGAATAGTATTAGAGATACCTAAAGAATTTCTCTAATAGTCAGAAACCCGTGACGCCAGTCTCAAGATTTTTTGGAATATCAAAACACAATTAGGTGGATATCAGACGAAGACAACAACATCACTATTAACAATGATATAACATCCCTCAGTGAAAATGATGCAAGCTAGAAGCAATGACTCGACGCTTGAAAGTGCAAAAGATGAGATAAACAATTAATGAGATAGGATCATTTGTAAAAACACGATAAAAATTGAAAATTAAATTCATACAATTCATATTAATAGTGGAATTAATAATTTAAAATAGGTATAGCCTCCACTACTTTAGGAATGACTCAAGTGAGTACACCCTCGACCAAAGAGACTTGGAGGATTATTGAACCCTGTGAGGATCTAGATTGGGAACATGACTATATCATTTACGATTAAGTTTGTCAAGATGAGAAATTGAATCCAGTACGAAGAAAAGAACTTAAATTTTTGTTAGAGGAAAGATGTGTAACTTATGTTACGGATACCTGAGTTACGTATCTATGTTCTAAAACATGATTCACATGATTGTAATGAAGGTAATATAGGGTTGAATTTCGTACAAATCGATAAGCATACTTTATGCAAGTATTACAGTTGGAAGACTTGAAGTTAACCCAAGGAAATCTTATCTATTTACTTAGTTATGGAGACTGGGGAAAAGTTGATTCAGGGACTTACAATGATTATGATGTGGCGGTTAAGGTAAACTAGGTTACTTGGAATTTACTAAGGAAGTGTAAACACCATTTAGTTTCCAAGGCATCAGAAAAACAAGTGTAAAGATGAATGGAAACCTTAGAGAGATGATAACGGTTGAGTACTTACAGATGAGGGCGAGGCAATTCCCAAAGGGATTTTTGACTCATTTCTTATGACTTGTGTTTGAATTGTTCACATAAGGAAAAGTGATATTGGTGTGAGTCTAATAGTTGAGAATTTTGCATGAATATTAACCCTAGAAAGGGTAATACTAGTTAGAATACCAATATGACGATAGAATTACTCGATGAGTATAAGTTAATGAATTAGGTACAAACTTAGGGTTGGTATAAGACAGATGGAAGAACTAATAGGCCGAAGTTTGTAATATGTCGTACAACTATATTTGTACGATATAGTTGGCATACTTAGCTAGTTTTGTTGCTATTACGGACTCAAGATATTATGTAGGAGAAATAAGAGCAAGTGATAGGGTATAGCTCCTAATGAGATGTACAATGTTTAATTGTAGAGTACGGTGATATTAGATTTTCCACCATTATGAACTGGAATAATGCGTAAAACAATGTGAAGTAAAACGTGTTATGACATATAGTCGGGAACATGTCTTCTTAGGAGATTGTAAGTAGCGTAGATGCGATCGATTTCAAAAATTAACAATTAAAAATTGTGACCTCACATCGAGGCAATGTTGAGAAACTTCTATCATTTTAGCTTGAAAGAGTTAATGATTGATGGTTAAGGGATTCAAGAATGGCGATTAGATGAACCATTAACCTATAGGTAAGGTAGAATAACTTTGGATTGACGAAGTAGTGTCGAGATGACAGGAACGATATAAGATGATGTAAAACAGACTTCTTGGCCTTGTTAAAGCCATGGAGTAGTTGCACTGACTCAATTGTTCAGGAGACTCTACTTCAATGCACGAATTCACCCTATAATTTGAAATAGGTGGTGGAATGCCTCCACCCATGAAGGTGAAAAAGGAATAAATTTATAGTGCAAAGAGTCATTACCTCGCCAAGGTAAGTGGGAGGGATCTAAACATTTTCAAAGGAATAGTGATCCTCTAAATCTTCCAGATGGGAGTCTTGAAGAAATTTATGAGACCCAATTAAAAAAATAGGAGCAAGAATCTTAAAAACCTAGAGAAAGATACCTGAAATATGTATTTGTACAATGAAAGATAAAGGAAGTTAAAGAATCTAAAATCCTTAAACATAATCCCTGTAATTTAACATAAGGACTCGTCATACCATAAACTTGAACACTAAGAAGTTTAGTGCATTTAAAGGAATTAAAATGTCCTTATGTAAGACACCTGTGAGTTTAAGGTATGGAGGTGTGCTTTGGAGTTTTATAGTTGTTTAACAAAGTATATACGTCATATTGGTTGGAAAGGGGTGAATGTGGGAATTTATTCCATGATGGGATACAAACCTATGTAAAAGTTATTTGATTTAACTCTGAATGAGTTGATTTTGCTTGGGAAGCCTATAATTGGTTGGTATTATTCACTTCAATGGATGACTACAATACTTGGCAGTCTTTATGTCATATGAACAACAAAATGATAAAGAAATTAAAACTCGATGAGCGTTAGTCTGATTGTGGATCATAATAGCGTTAGTTGGTAGTTGTTCATGATAACATTAGCTAGGTGCTTAACGATGACTGAGTTTTGATCGTTATATCGTGCGGTTGTCACTGCGAAAAATGTAAATAATGAATTTAGGACTAAGTATTATTATGGAAGTGAAGAAGTAGAGATAACTATTAAAAGTACCAAATTATAACAATCAAGGCCTGAAGAAAAGGAAACTGGTTTAACCCTATACAGAAATTCCCACAGGAAAGGAAAAGTGATTTGCACACTTGAAAAGTTTATTATTTTTCATGTTGTTCACTCCATAGGTTGAATGCGATAAGTGATGGACTTGTGATTTTATTTTCCAATCTTGATACTTATGGATGGAGTTGGATATGCCAAGGCGTGACGGGATTATGAATTCCATGTAATAGGGAGATGTGTACCTTACATAGTGATGAGAGCCACCGTTAGATCGGTGGGTTACTGTTTTGGTCCGAACATATTGTAGTTAATCTCGGTGATTAACGTTACATTAATTAGCGGTCGGACACTATTAATCAAGGAAGCGTTATTGATGGTTGAGGGTAAGGAACATAACAATCTTCGTGTGATGGATGTATTCAAATGAGACAGATGTTGACTTAGAAATGATGTTGCTTGGAGAACAACGCTGATAACTCTTGCGCGAGACACAAATCAATAACTAATAATCAACGTTGAAGTCCTATTGTTGTTTTAGTACACGGAGAGAGAATGGATAAACCAGTCAATTAACTTCAATCTACTCAAACAAGAGTTGATGTGCCGAGCAGTAAGTTATGGTCTAAAGTTTCAATTATTTGAGTGTGTTACCTTGGTAAAGGACATTATAAGTTTGAGTAGAGCGGAAAATTTCAAGGCAAACTGTGCAAGTTCTTGTCATAAGGGATTCAGTTATTTACAAACTTGTTTCACTCTGGTGGGTATCGAGGTGACTGATGTTGGAGATCAAAAATCACGCGAACATTAAAAGGTACATTAAGAGTATCTTGGATTTATTATAACTCAGATAATTAGGTTGAATTTTGAGGAAAAAATCTCCAAATTTGGGAAGATTGTGATGACCCATCACTAATTAGATCAGGTTTGACCAACTCGAACCAGGTCTAAGGCCTAGTCACGGTCCAACTGGGTGGTGCAACCAGGCTCAACGGACTGTCAATCAAAGTCTTGTTATATTTGGTTTTGTGTATTAGATAATAAATAATTAAAATATATTATAATACGAGTGGCAAAACCTCGAGACGTATGTTGGCAACATTGATAGAATGGTTAGGTCCAGCATGTGGACAAATACTAGGCTAGGTATGGCCTGATTTGTTTTTGTGATACACATTGTAGTGAGAACTAAGGGTGGAAAATTAATAGTTCAAGTTTGGCTAAGTATGACAAGAAAATTAGTCCATAAGTGTTTGGTGTGTTGTGAAGAAAGTTAATATTTTTAGGGTGATGACTTGACTAAAATCAGTGTTATGGACGTTTTATTGTGTTGGACTATTTTATCGAGAGGTTGGCTTAATTTGGTGAAAAATCAGATTCAAAACGAGTGCCTGAAGTTAAAACACGTCAAAATAAAGATTTTGGAAATTAATAAATACAAAGAAATTAAGCTACTAACAAGCAACACTGAGTTTATACATAAATAAAAAAATAAAATGAAATATTCATTAAACCGTTTTAATGGTTTTGGTTTCTAAATCTCTTCGTGGACATTTTCGCTCGAGGAGCTCCATACATACGATTTTTGTCCTATTTCTCTCTATAAAATTGTAGAGCATCGCGAGATGATCAGTTTGAGCCAAGTTACTAGGCTAGAAAGAAGGTATTCGTCCCGCAATTCGGTAAACCTCAATTCATGGCATTTTCCATAATTTAATTTGAATTCTCGCGATTTTCCCATTTCTTTTGCGAGGTTTTGATAGGAATTGGTATGGATTGTTGAGAATTAATGTATTGGGTTAATGCGCACCAATTTGGAATAAATGCCACCGATGTGGGTTAGGGTTTTGGTGAAATGAATTGATGCAAGTCAGTTGATATATATTTTGAAAATGTTTTATAGTTTAAATTGATTTACATTAGAATTCTGGACAAATTGGATTATTAGTTTTTGTCCAATTTTACTCAACGGGCTGTAAAAATATTTTGAATGAGGTATTGCACAATTTTCTAATGTTTAGTGTTGAGTTTTGAAGAAATAATTGCAAAAATATTGATTTAAAGAAGTTTTGTTAGTTCTAAATTGTTAAAGTTTGCCTAATCAACAGGCTATATTGAAAAACTCATAATTTCTTTGTTCGTGATCAAATCTTAGTGTTCTTAAAGTCTATGGAGAGTATGAAGTGTGTTCTACAAGGTCATTTTTGGTCAATTTGAAAAATATCAAGGTTTTCAAGGTTTAAAAGTTACCATAAGTTAGCTAGTTGAAAGCTAATTGAAATTGTTCCAAAATAATTGTATAAGGACTTGACAACGTGGACGTGGACTCAGTGCAAATCATGAAGAGACATACACAAGATCGGGAAATAGGAATGCGAATTTAGTAGTAAGTGAATAATAGGAATTTATAACCTTTCAATGAGAATCATATATATTTACACTGTTGCATTGCATCCATGACTATCCATTGGCCAGGCATATATTATTTAGACCTTTAGGGACCGACTCCAAATTTCAATTAGGTCTGCTGGTGTAGTATTATAATGTGCACCTCTTATGACCTTGATCATCCTGGATAGAGTTAGAGTATATCGGTAGTGCTCGAGGCTTCATATCACATGAAATGATATCCCTGGATCATAGGTGGGGGTTGTCGCCATACTGATGACATACGTGCTAGGTCCTGCACCTTGGGGATTCATGGGAATCACCCTAACCATGTGAGAAATATGATTGCAGTATGTTTAGTTTAATTTTTGTAATTATATTTTCTTTAATGGTTTATTATGTGCTCCACTTTTATAAAACTTATCTATTCACTTATTGGGAGCTTCAGAACCCAAATTTGTTGTTGAATCAGTTAGACTTGTAATGATTACAAAAGGGCAAGGCACTATAATGGTCAACGATGGAGACGAATGCCCTTATCAACACTGTAGGTAATATATTGGTTGAATTTGTTTTAGTTATTTATTTGTTAATTAGACTTGTATTTGATTTGTATTTATGAGTTCATTCCTTGACTCTATTTTTATGGATTACTGTATATTATAATTGATGCTTTTACTTTAAGTTCCCTTATTGTTTTGTATGTTCACTTGCTTCACATTCCACATGTAGGACAAGTTAATGAGCCTATCAATATGATACAACATTTTTTCGAAAAATTAACTTAGAAAATTATTTTTAAACTGGAATAATAATAAGGGAATGTGGGTTCAAACTATCTTTTAGGGTTTATGGTGTGATCGAACAACTCGAGAAATAGTTCGGGCTGGTCAACAGTATGATCAAACACCAAGAGGAAGCTGCATAAGGGAGTGAAGAACTTTATGGAAACGACGAGTCAAGATTATTGAAGGACTAGAATACTTAGTTGTTGAACATTAAATGATTCCAATAAGAATCACAATTGGAGATCGAGGAGGTTTTCTGAGTTGCATTATATTTAGGACTGAATTCCTATATAGGGTTGATAGATTAAGTCTATTAATACTCAAGATCGCCATTATGTGGATTATCATTTTTTACTTGATTTTTGTTAGAACGAGAGATCGTTATACTGGGTTTACACATTATCAATTTCATTAATTGATTATTTAGGTTAAGCATGTGTAGAGGAAGACATTCAAGTCTTATCGCTATATCAATTATGTGTTTAGTTTTGAAGTGTGTATATTAGTTCATCTTTAATTCATTAATCTCCTCAATTCATTTTGTTTCTAAAACTCTAATAGTTGTATCCGAGCTTTCTCACTTTTTTATTTCTACAAGTGTAGAAAATGAGATTCTAGAGAGTTTTATCGCCATAGGATCGATTGCTAAGTTGTTACGATAATGAACTAGTGAAGGACATGAATGTGGGTCGATAACTCAATCGCTATTGCTGGAAGGAACCAACTATGCCTACTAGCAGTTCCGATGGTTCGTTTTGCCTCTTCCATTAATGAAATGGCAAGAAAATTTGCTTAAGAGAGAATGCATTGCTCCAACGCTACCAAATACGTATGGAACATTTATTCCAAAACCTACATCTCTATGGACATACGCCAAGAAGGAGAAGGTTGCCAATCCTAAGGCAAACAATTCTATCTTCAATGTTGTTGATGCTGAATTTTTCAAACTGATTGCAAATTGCATTACTGCAAGCAAGCTTGGGATGTTTTGAAGATAATATTTGAAGGTACAAATTATGTCAAGATTTCCAAGTTATTGTAATTAAGTTCTATGCTTGATCATCTTGAGCTGAAAGAGGATGAAAATATTTCCTATTTTAATAGTTGTTTGCGAGACATTGCTAATCAAGCCTCTTAATTTGGAGAAAAATATACTGACGAGTAGTTAGTATGAAGTGCTCTTCATGCTTTCCCTTAACAATTTGACACAAAGATTACTGCAATCAAAGAGTATTTTGATATTACTAAGACGTCTCTTAACGAACTAATGGAGTCTCTACAAACATATGAGATGAATATGTTTAAAAATCTCAGTTCTTCAAAGAATGATTATTGTGTTGAGAAAACTATTTCTGATGACTCTATGGAGATGAATTTGCTATGATGGCAATGAAGTTCTCAAAATTTCTCAAAAATCATAAGAGAAAATCTGCTAGAATAAATTACAAGAAGAGTAATTACAACAATAAGCCTTTCTACCGATGATAAGAAGACAAATGCTTAGAATAAACTCATGGGCATTAAATGTCATGATTGTGGAAGAGTTGGACACATTTAGATTGAATGTCTTACTTACAAGAAGAAGAAGTCTCTAAATGCTTCTTGGAGTGATGATGACTCTGATGACAAAGATAAATAGTCAAATGATTCTGCTACTGCACTTACTACTGTATTGACAAAGTTAGATGTTGTTGCTTCTCCGTCAAATGTTGGTGTTTCTGAATTTGATTCCATAAAATTTGATATGGAAAAGAGTAAAAAAAGCCAAGGAAATATGTGTTGATGTCAATGATGAGGATTCTACAAAGGATCTTTGGGTTTCTTATGATCTATTGTTCGCTGAATGGACATCTTTTTATGTTTAGAATCTTGATTTGAAGATGGAGTTCTCCTCTATCAAATTGGAGTATAAGACTCTTGAAAAAGAACCCATGACATATCATGCACTGCTGAAAGAGCGTGATATTGAAATCTCTATACTGAATAAAACTCTTTCTGATTCTGAGGTTGTAACTGCAAAGTTCTATTCCGGTTCTCATAAATTAAACATAATTCTGCAAACTTGTCAATATTTGCAAGTTAAGCATTGACTTGGCTATACTAAGGGATCTGAAAATGCTCCTACTGTCTTTGTCAAAGGCAATGCAATCAATAAGGGTCAATCAAACAAGACTAAAGTTGATACAACAAAGGCAAAGAAGATTCTAAAAAGAAAGGTGTTGCAAGTTTAAAGAAAAATGTGACTATTATTGCTGACAAAAAACCTCCTCTTACATGTCATTATTATGGGATTGTTGGTCATAATCGACCATGATCCTATCGAATGTTTAAAGAGTTGAGTACACTGTAGAAGAAGAAAACACCTAAGAAGGTTTGGAGAGTCAAATCTCATAAGGCAATGATAGTGCATTTACAACTCTCAAGAACTATGACTGAGTTATGGTATTTGTAAAGTAGCTGTTCTAGAAACATGACTGGTAACAAATTCTTTCTTAAGAACTATGAATTATTTAAGGAATATGTTATTTGCAAAGGAACTCTTAATGTTGTGGGACAACCAAATATTAAATGAGTTTTATATGTTGATGGGTCGAAATCATATCTGATCAGCATAAGTCAGCTTTGTGATCAAGAATTGTTTGTCATCTTCACTAAAGATCATTGTTAGATAATTAATGAAGAAAGACAATGCATCATGTATGGGATCCAGACATCAAACAATTGCTATATGTTGCTTCAACGTCCCGTATCGCCTCACAAAAACAAGTTATGTGCAACAATATTTCTCTATCTAATAAAAAGCTTTGACACTGAAGGCTAGGTCATCTTAATTTCAAGTAACTTCATAAATTGCTATCTCATGATGCTGTAAGAGGTATTCGTAAACTATCCTCTAAGTCTGATTCTATTTGTGAGCTATGCCAAAGGGGTAAACAACACTCTTCTTCACATGGTGGCCTCATTGACATACCGACATCACGTGTGTTGAAATTACTGCATATGGACTTGTTTGGCCCAATGCAAGTTGAAAGTCTTGGGAGAAAGAAGAATGTTTTCGTTATTGTTGATGACTGCTCAAGATTTACTTGGATTTGTTTGTTGCATGATAAAACATAGAATTTTGATAATTTTAAGAAGTTATATGTTTGACTTCTGAATGAGAAAAGGAATGAGGATGTATTTATTGATCGACTACGCAGTGATCATGGAAGAGAGTTTGAGAAATGGCAATTTGCTGATTATTATGTTGAATTTGGGATTAAGCATGAATTTGTTGTTCGAAAGACACCATAACATAATGATGTTGTTGAAAGAGAAATTTGCACAATTCAGGAGATGACTAGGGTAATGCTAGTTGAGAAAAATACGCCTAAAAATCTTTGGGGAAAGCAATAAATACTACTACCGATATTATAAACAAAATTTATTTTAGGCCATTGACTATAAAAACTATGTATGAAATCTGGAAAGGAAAAAAGCCTTCTCTCAGACATCTTTATGTTTTTTTGTTGTACCTGCTTCATTTTGAATGATAAAGATCACCTGAGAAAGTTTGATTCCAAAAGTGATGTTGGAATTTTTCTAGCATGTTTTTAGAATAGTAAAACTTATAAAATTTTCAATAAGTGAACTATGGCTGTGATAGAATCTATCATTGTTATCATTGAATACTGTGCTAGAACAAAACAATTGTCCTCTCAAAAAGGATGATGTTGATGAGCTGTCAAGACTAATAAGCTCAGCAACTATTACTTAGCTTACTACGAAAATATCTAATTCAAATTTCACTACTCCATGTGATGATGAAGATGATAATGATAATGATGATCTAAAACCATCTACTATTGAACCTAGTTCTACTTCTACATTTACTATTCCACAGTCAAGGATGCAAAAAAATCATCCAATTGAGCAAATTATGGGCTCAGTTGATGATCCAGTGCGAACTGGAGATATTCCTCCCGTTGACTACAAGATCATGGCACACTTTTCTTGTTTTACATATCAAATTGAACTTGAAATTTCAAGGAGGCTCTAATAGATGAATATTGGGTGAATGCAATGCAAGGGGAACTCAATGAGTTTGTCAAACATGATGTATGGGAGCTTGTTCCATAACCTACTAATGTTAATATCATTGGTACTAAGTGGATATTCCACAATAAGAGAGATGAGAGTGGTTTTATTAATGAGACAAAGCCAGACTGGTTGCAGAAGGATATACACATGTTAAATGTATTTATTTTGATGAGGTGTTTGATCCAGTTGCAAGATTGGAATATATTCAGCCATTACTAGCCATTGCTTGTAGCAAAGGTTTCAAATTTACAACAAATAGATATTAAAAGTGCTTTCCTAAATGGATATTTGCATGAAAAATTCTATGTTGGACAACCTTAAGGATTTGAGGTTCATAATAAACCTAATTATGTCTATCATTTGAAAAAGGCACTTTATGGTTTGAAGCAAGCTCTACGAGCTTGGTATGAAAGTTTTACTACTTATTCACTGTAGAAGGGCTATAATATAGGGTCCACTAATAAAACTCATTAAAAAATATAATAACTTGTTTGTGGTAGTGCATAATTATATCAATGATATTGTTTTCAGCTACATATGCAAAGCTAGCTTCATAATTTATGGACTTTATGAAAAAAATTTGAGCTGGTTAGGTTGGAGATCTTACTTACTTATTGGATCTGCAGATTACATAGTCTAAAGAAAGTATATTTATATCTCAAAATAAATATGCTAAATCTCTTGTAAATCATTCCGGATTAGACATTACTAAGTCTATCCGAACACCAATAAGCTCCAGCGAGAAGATTCATAAGGATGACAAAGGTGTTGATGTCAATCATACATTATAAAAAGGCATGATTGGTAGCTTATTATATCTTACTACAAGCAGGCCTGATATTGCTTTCAGTGTTAGTGTTTGTGTTCACTATCAGGCATGTCCAAAAGAGTCTCATTTGGTTGATGTAAAAATGATTATGCGTTATGTGCATGAAACAACTAACTTTGGTATATTACTTACAAAGGGTGGTGCCAGTGACTTAATTGGGTATAGTGATGTTGATTGGGTTCAAAATATTGATGATTGAAAGAGTACTACTGGTGGATGTTACAACAAGGTTCTAATCTTGTTGCTTGGAACAACAATAAACAGAACTGCATTTCGCAATCTACGGCTGCAGCCGAATATATTGTTGCAGCCAGTTGTTGTACACATTTAATATGGATGTAGCAAATGCTCAAAGATTATAGTATTACATTATCTCAGTTAACAGTTTACTATGATAATGAAAGTGCCATTGATATTTTAAAGAATCTAGCTCAACACTTTTAGATGAAGCATGCCGATATTCGCCATCATTATTAAGGGATCAGTGGAAAGAGGGTTAGTTAGTATTCAACATGTTCCTGCTGAAAGGCAACTAGCTGATATATTTAAAAAGGCTCTTGACATACATACTTTTTAAAGATTGTGCCATGATATTAGCATTTGCTCTCATTAGTATGGGTTCTTATTGCAACCTCGCAGTTATGTACGTACATGCAGATACTTATGTGTTTGACTTTTTATTGTGAGCTGCTTTCGTGTCTGACCAAGAAACCGCCACTTGGATTTCATTGCAACATGTATCACTCCTAATAAGTCGGCTGTAAAATATTGCCGTTACACCTAGTGAGGGGGAGTAAATTCTATTTTGTTAGACATTATAGATTAGATCTTAGGGGGATTAAGGGTTTTAAATTGGTTTTATCCTTGCTGATTTTGTGCGATTATCTTGTTCCCACAAATTATTCTTCCCAATTCAAACTCTTCTATCTCGTTGTGACCTCATTTCCCCCTTTGCCATTTTCGTATTTTTCTTACTTTGATTTACTGCAAGAATGTTTGAATTATTTTCTTTAACCTCTCACGATGACTCAATTGCAACGGCTAGTCTTTCGATGTTGGAGACGAAGGGTATATACTATCAGGCTCCATCTAATAAAATTTACATCGATACATCGTTAGATCCTTGAATTGTTACAGAGACCAGAAAGTTTAAATCAGGGGCTGTCTATAGACAACAATTTGCTGCACAATCTGGCTTTTCTGAGAAAGCCAAAACTGCTACCAAGGGAAAGAAGAAAGTTGATGATGATGAAAAGGTTTCCTCTGACTCGCTGGAAAGGATTCTTGATGAAGCCGAGGCTATCAACAAAGCCTCTGACCTGACAAATATCGTTCTCATCTCGCCGTACTTTGTTGTTCCAGCTCCATCTGCATTTGGTCATTTTCGTTCTGTGGAACGTTCAGAGAAATTCAAAGATACGGTGTGGAGATAATACTGGTATGATCAAATGACCAATATGTCACATTTTGATGAAACTAGCTTAGACAGTTTGTTGGTATACATTGGTATTTACGGTTTGGTAAATAATGAAAGTTTCTACAATGAATCCATTGTCAAAGAATTCTAGAACAATCTTCCTAACAATTTTGGGGACACTGCTGCGGACAAGGTTTTGGTTCATGGGTATTATATTCCATTATGTCCCGCCTCAAATCAACTGCATGATAGGACTTTTTGGATTGGAGACGCCTGCTGAGAAGCTGGGTGTAGAGCTCAAGCTTGATGATGTTGTCTCTATGGTGACTTGAGGGATACCTACAATATGGCCCTTTGACAATGCTTTCCGGCTTATTGCTACCAAGCTAACTTGTAAGGCCTACATGCTGTGGAAGATCTTGACAAAAAGTATAATGGCCATTTCTCACTAGATCCACATGTTCAAGGAGATAGTGCTACTACTATATGCTCTTTCCTTGGGGAAGAAGTTAAATGTTGGGAAAGAGATTTATGACCCGTGGTGCGCTCTGGGAATAAATAGAACATGCTATATTTGTCGTGCTTCCTAAATTTAATGTTCGGAAAATACTTTGTCATTGAACAATAAATGACAAGTTGGAAAAGGTGGTGGAGGAGGTTAAATTGAATTATCAAATGAAGTTTAACAATAGAATTGTTGATATTGACTTCTCATGCCTATAGAAGAATTCGTTAGCTGCTCTAACTCTTGCTATTATCAAGACCATTGTTGATGCTCCTGTTCAGACCCCTATCACAAAGCCTATACGAAAGTTAAAAAGGATTTTGAAATGAAAGATTGCTGAAGTTACTAAAAATGAGGACACTAGTCCTATCGAAGTGCATTCTTCAGGAGAGGAAATTTCAAAAGGGGACAATTCTTTTCCTGCTGCTGCAAGATAGACTGGACTGCGACTTGGTGCAAGTTCATCTGCTCTACTTCCTAATCGAACACATGAAGTAACCTTACCTGTTGTGTTTCGTGATATTGGAGATAAGAAAAATGTTGTTACACCAACTGAGGTTCCCAGTGTGACTATATTTGCACAGGAAGAGTCTCTAGCAACATCAGAGACAACTCTTGTTAATGACTCGACTGCTGTTAACCTTGAGGGAATTCATCTGCCTTCAGTTATTTTAACATTGGAACATACTGTTAAGGCCCTAGTGAATGGTTATTTACAATTAGAGCCAAGTATGTCAGTCCATCCTTCTACTCACCTTGAGCATGAGGATATTGAAGTCAATCAAGCTATTCCTACCACTTCAACCGAGCCAACACCTATGGTTAATGTTATTGCCCAACCTGTAACTTCTGCTCCTAGTGTTGTTGTTTTGACATAGATAAACGCTGCTGAAGATGACTCTGCTCAAACTCAAGATGAACCTCTGCAAGAGCCAAGTTCTTCGGTGGTGATGAGACCGCACTAGCCACTGTTCAACTAATATTTAGATCACATTGCCTATCTCAATATCTACAAAGAAGATATAGTTGCACATATATGACCAATGCAAGAAGAGTAGGACATTGTTGATGCCAAACTTCACTGATTAAGGTGGCTGGTTAGAACAAAGACGTAATCTCTCTAACATTGTTTAGTCAAAAATGGGGAGTGAGCTAGAGACTGTAAGGTTAAGTTTTTTTTTTTTGGGTATTTTGTTATTGAAAGAACATAAACTAGATGTTTTAAAACTGCATTTCATGGTTGTACTTAGTGGCTAGTGATTATAATCTTTTTGGGGTTACGAATTTTGTGTGTTGTTATTTTAATCTATCGGTAGAAGTATATTTTATGAAGTTCCTCGAAAATTCGATCTTGCTAAGTTATTGTTTTTGACCAATCTAAGCCAAAAAGGGATATTGTGAGACCCTAGCTTACTGCATTTTGGTCAGTCTATCCTTGTTGGTAGTTTATTGTAAAAATAGGAGTTAAGTTAGTTAGGTAGATGCTGCAATCAAGATGATCAACCTAACTAAGCAAGATGTCCGAGAGTAGATACAGCTCAGAGAAATACAACAATTCAAATTCCAGTGAAGAATACAATATCAAAGTCATAGTCAAAGACAAGACAAATCTAAAGTCTAGCAGTAATTGAATATTAGTTAGATATTGAAACAGAGCAACTGTCAATAATAGTTTACAAGAATGAAGAAGTTTGATACTGCAAGCAGAGAACTTCGAGATGGATTACAAATACAAAATCCAAGAGAAAGGTGCATAAAAGACTGAAATAGAGCAACTATCAGTGTTAGTTTAAAATAGTGAAAAAGTTCGATACGACTAACAGAGAACTTTGAGATGGATTAAAAATGAAAAATTCGAGAGAAAGGTGCATAAAGGGTGAAGAAATTTATGAAAACGATGAGTCAATAATCTTGGAGGAATATAAGACTTAGTTGTTGAACATTAGATGATTTCAATAGAAATAACAATTGAGACCAAAGAGGTTTTTCGAGTTGTATTTTATTTACAACTGAATTCCTAGTTTGGGGTAGATAAATTGAATCTATAAATACTCAAGATCGCCATTATGTGGATCATCATTTTTTTTACTTGAGTTTTATGAGAACGAGAGAACATTATAGTGGTTTTACATATTATCAATTTGATTAAGTGATTGTTTAGGTTGAGGCTACGCAGAGGAAGTCATTTAAGTCTTACTGCGATGTCAATTCTGTGTTTAGTTTTGATGTGTGTTTATTAGTTCATTACTAATTTGTTAATCTCATCTTTTCCTCTAGTTTCCAAAACTTTAACAGTGGCTACGAAAGGTCGTCCTAAAATTAAAAGAGTATCCATATTCATAAAGTGTGTCATGATCAAAAATTTATGTGGGTATGATGTATTCGTCCACTTGAACTGGTACATTTGTGACTTCTCCTATTGGTTGAATTGAAATACCATCCGGTAAGAAAACTCTTTTAGAAACAAGTGAATCAACCTCCATTTGAGTGTGTAGGAAGACATATATGGGCATGAGACTTGCAATAGAACTCGTATCACGCTAAGCACTGAAGTACCAAGCCCATTTGATTTTATTGTGCAAATGTATAACTTCTGGATCATTAAGCTTCATAGGCCTTAAATCCGATTTTTTTTTCTTTCTTATTCTTCTTGGATTTGAATCTCACGACTTGTAAATACTCCTCCCACTCTCCGGTTTCTCAACTTTCCATTCTTGAGTTACTTTATTTTCTTTTGAAGTGTTTTCAACTTGTTCTTTCTCTGGAACTTATTTTTCAATTTCCATTTTTACTGCATTAATTGCATAAATTTTACCATTAAGATTATCATAAAAGTTTAATTCTTGAAAATAATTACCATCAGTTTCATTATCGAATAACTCATCCTATTCATCATAATTATGTTCGTTATTTATTTTGAACGAAATAATTTTTTCTTCAAATTCCATAGACATTGTTCATTCAAAATTATCTAACTTAGTTTTAGCTATTTTAAGAAACGGTCTACCTAATACTATAGGTAGAGGATTAGGTGACATTGAATCTCCTATTTTCATGATATAAAAGTCGGCTGGAAATGCTAAGTCATCTGCTTTGACTAAATGGTCATCTAATAATACGGTTTAATAATTCCATTGTTCATTAAAGTAAGATTAATAGGTGTATTAGTTAACGATCCTACTTTCAATGATTCCTATAGTTTAGGTGACGTTACATTAGTTGATGCTCCGAGATACACATAGCATATTCAACAGAAGAATTTCTTATTGTGATAGGTATGAGAAACATTCTTGGGTCGGAACATTTCTCAGACATTTTCTTCTTTATTAAAGATAACATCTTTAGTGCTAAGTTTTCATTAGGTTCTTCTAAAAATTTGTCCGTAGATTCAAAGAATTCTTTATTAACTTTGTCATAATTTGATTCCATTAAAGGTTCATTAATTTCTATTTTCGTAAATGAATGAGAAATGTCTTCATTAATTTCTTCCTTCCAAGCATTTGCTAATCGATTTGGAATGAGAGAAATAAAATCCATATCTTCGTTCAATTCATAAGTATACTTATCTAATTTATATTAGTTAACTAATTCATTTGTAAAGATTTTCATAAGCTTTAACTCTGGCTAAATGCCATTGGTATAGCCTTTCGAGAAATGTATATATTTTAATTGTTCAGCCATCCATTCCTTAGTGGGAATCGCATTTGCCATGATCTCTTATTCTTCTTCTTGTTCTATCGTTTTACGTACTTTAATTTTTTACCTCTCTTAGGTATCTTTTCTTGTGTATGCATTTTTTTTTCATTATCACAGAATAAAATGTTAACTTGTACCTGATTCCTAGTATTTTTAGGTTGAGCAAATCCTTTAGTTTGATTACTTAACTTATTAATTTTAAAATTTATTTGATTTAATTAATTTTTCAACTCATTAATCGACGTTTCAGTTTTAATTTGATTTTGAGAAATTTGCGTAAAGTTTTAATGACTTTAAGTTATGAAATTATGTAAATTTTGTTCTAAATTTGGTTGCGCAGGTTCAACCATTTGTTGAGGTTGTCGAATTGGCGTAGATTGTATTTGTGCTCTTGGTCTATAATTGGTACAATTTTGATTTTGTCGACCATAGCTAAGATTTGAATTTTTTTCTAAGGTAGTAATTATTATTATTATATTGATTTCTGGGAGGCCATAATATTGGTTCATAACTGTGTTGACTTTTTCAGTATTATCTTCTTGTAAAGTAGGGCACGCATCCGTAGGATGTGTAACTTCATTACATAATCCATAATGTTTCACATTGTTTGATCTAACTTTTAATAATAATTTTACCAAATTAGATAACTAATCAACTTTTTCGTCAAATGTATTATTCTTTTTTTAATTACTTCATAAAGTTTCTTTCTTGATGTGTCGGTCTTTTCACCATATTGTTTAGATTGTTTAGCTATTTTATTAATAGCTTCTTTTGCTAAAGTTAATGTCACATCGAATAATTATCCACCACATACGATATTTTTCACTCGTCATTCGTGCCAAATATAACCCGTACATGAGTAACCAATCCCACATGGGTGTAGTAGTGAAAAATACGGGGTCGAATCCATAGGACTTAGGTTTTACTCTGAGCTAACTAAAAAGGGAAATTCAGGGGTTTTCTTATAGATTTTAAGAAAACAATTAATTATAACTACTTAGAAATTAAAGTTTGCAAACATGAATTCAATAAGAAAATATCTAGTTCTATAGTTCTAAAAATCCAAATCAAGATTCAATAGCATATCATGGTCCTTGATCTATCCTAAAAGATTATTAATTCAATTCCTCCTAGATTAGCTATAAGAAAGTGACATCCGCAAGATATCCCTAATTCCCATAATCTTGATAGCAAAGACGTCCACCACTAACTACTTCCCTAATCAACATATAACTATAGACATCCACCAATAAGGTTAATGTATTAACTGCATAAAGTTCTATGGGAATACTAATCCTAAATAACCGAATCGCTTTCACTTCCAATTTAACCTAGATTTATTTGTCGCACACTCAAGAATTGAAAGGTTTTGATGGAAAACGGGTAAGTGATCGTTACTTGTATCAGTCCAATAGTAAAATTACATATACAATTACATTAATTAAATATATGTCTTCCACCTAAAAGCATGCACTAGCTAGAATATATACCATAATTTCACACCATAATCATGAAAACAACAACAAATAAAATAGAAAGGATCAAAATAAATTAAATTATAAATAAAAGATCTCAAATAACACGTTATAAACCAAGAATCTAGACTTACTTCGCCTCCAACCTAGGAATAAAGTGCTTAGCTGGACTTCATCTTGATAAACTCAATAGAAAAATAATAAAAGAAAAGAGAGAAAGGTGGTTCGATTGTGTATGTAGAGAGTAGAGAGTCTAATTAAAACCTTAAGTTCTATTTATATAAATCCTTTCAATTGGGTCTCTGGAAAAGGGAGAGTGAAATTCGTGTATTCTTTGGTGTCTCATCCACCTAGGAAGATCTGATGGATGTAGTTACTTTGCTACCGGATTCTTGACACGTGTCACACATGAGTTGGAAGACGTAGCTGGCGTGGCTGACATAGCATGATTGGATTGGTGGTGAACGAGCTGTAGGACGTGGCTAGCAACTATGACCTCGAAACGAGGCAACTGGCAGATGAGCATGAGGCGAAAAACAATGGTGCAAACTTGTCGGTGCCTGTTTGCCACACATCTCAAGGTAAATCAAAGGCAGCAAGATGGAAGTAACATACCTTGAAGGAATCGACAAAGATGTTGGAGACAGTGCAGTACGGATCTCAATGTAAAGTGAAGACCTTTTTTCATTTGATACGATCCGGCTTTCTGATCTCAAGGCGTCATGAGCGATAGCTGAAGTGTTGTGTGTCTCAAGTGTGTCAGGTGCTGCGTTACTCAGCTGCTACTCTCCCTATTAATCCATTTTGCAGTGCGTGTCTCGAGGAAGATCAAAAGGTTGCTGAAAACACTGCATGAATGACTTATACTTAGTTTTTTTAAAGACTTTCCTCAACTAATGCACCATTAAACTTCTAAACCACCATATCATCAACACGGATCAATGTGGGTCCCACCAACTATCTCAAAGGGTGTGCAAGCTCACTTTTCAATGCCAAACACCCAAAACACTTCAAAATACCCCGATTTATTTCCTTTTCATCAAATTACCAATGAACCATTGAAAAAATAAATAAAATAGAATTGATTAATAATACAAGGATTAGAGATTTAAAAACACATAAAATAAACACCTAAAATATATTATTTTTACTGACGTATCAAATACCCCCAAATTTAAAACTTTGCACATCCTGAGCAAAGGTGTAAATGACAAAAAAGTAAACTAGACTCCTAATATAATAATGAACCTAACTTAAACAATGTTATACCCAATTTAAAGTTCATGAAGTTCTTTTGGTTTAACTAGTTGCCAAATCAACGAGCCACTCAAGAAATTTCAGCGTTATGATATGTCTAGAACCGCAATCCAAAAAGAATTAAGATCACTTTTTAATGACCTAGACTCGGTTAAAACAAAGACTATCAACTACTCAAAAGCTTTATTGGTCTATATATTAAAGCACGCAAGTTTACAATCTCTTTAATATAGTGCATCAACGCTTAGAATGTACTATAGGCGAGAAATGCAACCGCACTCTTCAATATTATAGACTTAGCATTAATGGAGATTAATAGGGGCTTTAAGTAGGTTGTAACATGACTAGGTTAGAGTACCAAGGAACTGGTATAAAGGTAATGCGAAGCATTGAAAAACTAAAACTTAGACTGCCAAAAGATTTTCAAAGAACATGAAAGTGGCTATTTTGCATTTAACTTCATTTTTCTTTTAATATGTGCAGTCCTCATCTTTTTCCATCCACCCAGCTCACTAATTCATTTTCCGCGGATAACGTTTTAGGTGGGACTCTTTAATCATGACTTGATTTTTTCAAAAAAATTAATTTCCTCTTCTTTTGGGCATAAATTTTTTTTCTTTCTCTAGTTTTTTTCTCCTTCTCATGATGTTTTTTTTTTAAAGATTTCAAGTCTAAAACTAGCTTCCAACTAGGTAAAGGATTATTTATGCTATGGTTATGGGTTTAACATTATGTAAGAAAGAATAAAAGGTTGTGTTGGCTCAAAAAGAGTTAACTAGAGATATTACTTTAGGTAGGCTCAAAGCTTATGAATTCAGCCTCGAGTTGATTACACCCTCATTTAGCACCCTAAAAATCTGACTTTTTTCCACTTGTACAGTTCTAACTGTCTGCCCCCTTTAGTATCTAGCACAAGATTTAACCCTCATACTAAGTCCCTAATATGAAATCATAAAAATGCCAGGCTACGGGTCAGAATGAGTGTTTATCCTAATTTCTCAAGTCTTAAGTCAAAAAGGCAACCGTAGTTTACTCATCCACAACCAAAGGCATGAAGCAAAGTCTCGAGTAACTCTAAATAATAATAATAATAATAATAACAATAATAATAACTATACTAAATAAAGGCACGAAAATGTACCATATCCTAATGAAATGGAAGATAAAAGTATGTAGGGAAAAGAAATAGAAATGAAAAGACAAGAAAATGAAAGAAACAACACCACTACTACCATCCTTCAACCGTATAATTGAGAAAACTTAACGAGCACACCTGCGATCTTTAGCAAAAAGATCCATCCAACATATTTCACAATCCCTAAAATACCCACCAAACTTTTCAAACTTTGTCCCCAAAGTTCAAAACAAGTCAAGAGGTTCACACATTATAACGAACAAGAGGGTGAAAGAACATAGTAGATATATAAGTAAGGAAATGATATGAGTTCAGGCGTAAGAATACTAAAACAAAGAAGCAAAACAAGATAAATCTAAATTTGGGCTGGTTTTTAAAATTGTTGAAAAAATTTTGAACTTTCTTTGAAAAAAACTTGAAACTATAAAATGGTCAGGGCGAAATCTATTGAATCAAGGAATTGACTTGAAAAAAAAAGAATTCAACTAAATTTTGCGAGCCTGAAATTTTTCAATTAAGGAAAAATGAACAAAATAAAATCTAGTGTTTCGAGTTCTACTTAAAGACCTACCACTAATGCGACGACTTAAGTTAGTTTTAGATTAATTTCTAACCAAGTCTCAAAACACATAAATCTTAGCAAGTAATCAATTTCTTAAAAAAATAATAACTTAAATCATGTTAATTAAAATTTAATTGAAAGTTAAACCTGACTCCAACACATAGTACTCTTTCCTTCCTTCATCTCAAGACTTACCTTAACCTGCAAAAATTAATAAATGGAGTTAAGGTGTTAGCTAAAATGGTTGAATAACTGAAATAAAGTAAACTAAACTAAATTATACTAAATTGAAATAAACTAGAGTAAAGTGAGAATTAAAGTATGAAAATTAATAAAATAAGGTTGCGTTGTCTCCGAACGAGCGCCTTTATTTTAAGTCATTGGCTAGAGTTGGACTAAAAGATCACGCAACACCCACTAATTTGGAGTAGTCGCAAACAAATGAAATCGTCGTAGCCTTGGACAATGAAATAGGCATGCCCTCCTTTAGAGTTTTGAGGTCATCTTGGACTTATAGCAAATAAGTCTTCATGTAGTCTTGACCATCTAACACATAGCTGTTAACACCACATACAATTTCCAAATGCCTTTTTTGTTCCGTCCTAGTCTCAAATTCCGTAAATATGTATGAAATAAGAGGTGGATTCATCGACACCAGAGGTTGATCTTCCTTACTCTCTTCATATGGTTCATATGGCCTTTCCAAATTGACTTCGATTTTCATCTCAGCTTCTTCTTCGTTAACTTCTACAATTATAACATTTGACTCTTGTGGAAAAACTTCAAGTTCATCCTTCAATTTAACCAAATACTTGTCCTCCTCAACACTTCGTAACATAGTCACACTCGCATCCTCCTCTTGATCACAATGTATAGGCTCGGGGAACTCTTCTTTATTAATCAAATTATCAATGCTAGCATTCATTTGACTAAGTAGAATGCTCATATTTTGACAACTTTAATTTATCTTTTGCCGAATTTGTTCCCATATTTCTTGATAGCGTAGATTTTTGTGATGGATCTTCTAGAAAACTTCAGCATTTTGTTCATAGACCGAGATTAAGTCCTTCAACATTTCTTCAAGAGAACCCTCCTCTTTTTGAGGAATATGTGAATTTAGCATGAACTCATAGAAAATTTGGCAGTGGAAATACATAACTCCCCTGGAGAAAATTTTCATACTCGCAATTGTAAAGGCAAACATTGGTGGAATGAGTACAATCACCACAATATCCACAAGCTTCAACCTGCTGCAAATTAGAAGAACAATTAGAAAAATTATGTCCATAACTTGACATACCTACCCAATTCATATTATGATAGTGTAAGTCTTCAAATTGACCATAATTGTAAGAGTAGGACACCACTAAGGAGTTACCTTTAAACATATGCTAGAGACAAGGAACTAGAAAGATAAATAAATAAAATTAAGAAAAAGAAAAAGAAAGAAACTAAACTCAGAATAAAGGACTAAGTCTCAGGCTATGGTGCCAAATTTTTTTCATATGTCATTCATGCCAAATATAACCCGTACTCGAGTTACTAATCCCACAGTGGTGTAGAAGTGGTAAATACGAGGTTGAATCTACAAAACTTAGGTTTTACTATAAATTAACTAAAAAGGGAAATTCGGGGGGTTTTCTCTTATAGATTTTAAGAAAAAATTTAATTATAACTACTTAGAAATTAAAGTTTGCAAAGGTGAATTCAATAAAAAAATACCTAGGTCTATAGTTCCACAAATCCAAATCATGATTAAATAGCATTTCATGGTCCTTGATCTATCCCAAAAGATTATTAATTCAATTTCGCCTACATTAGCTATAGTAATTCATCATTCGCCAGAAATTCGTAATTCCTATAATCTCCATAATTGGGACGTGCGCTACTAACTACTTCCTTAATCAACACATAACCCTAGTGATGAGCGTGCCGCAAGTATAACGGCTAGCTTGTAGTAATAGTGCAATTAACTTATGTTGATCACATATATCGTCATCAGAGAAAGATTTTTGCACTAGTTGTTAATTACCTATCTAACTTGAACTATTACTAAGGGATTCACTTTTTTATTTGGTTTTATACTGATCTAAACTAATCTAACAAATCCATTCACACTTTACTTGAACTCTTATATTAAGGATATCTTAGTTCACATCTTCACCAAGGCAATTAATACTATGCTTTGTAACCATTTTTACATCTTAATATGTTGTGTGTAATGCCTAATTAGAATACACATATTTCCTTCAAATCCACTTAAACCCACTTTCTTGACTGAAAAGATTATAATGTGCAAACTAGAACTCCACCTAACGGTGTGAGTAACGTAAGCTCCACATTGATTTAAGTCCCAAATTATTGGATTCATAACCAACTAAGTTTACTATTCGTGCCTCCTTAATCAACAACTATCTCTCGATGTGCATTTTATGGTTGTACCGTTCATGTCCGGATTAAAACCTTTAATAGCCATGATAACTTCTATAGCCTAAGTCATTAAAAACGTGGTCAAGATGTCTAAAGCATTACGCTCAAATTCAATACAAATTCTAACCATTATAGTTTTTATAATTACCTTTTATTCATATTCAAAGCGTAGCATTCATACCATAGGATCCATTGATCCTAAAGATAAATAGACTACTCACACTTTATTGAAACACACATATCACAATTCATAATGACAATTATTGCAAATCTAAGATGAATATAAATATTACCTAGAATTAATGAATGAAACCAAAATTGAATCGCAGTCGTGGAGACTTCAAAGTTTTCTCCACAAAAATTCCTTAATACTCTGACTCAAAGTAAAACCTATGATAAATTACTCTAAAGGTGGCTAATAGTTGGTGTGTGGTGAGTTTACCATCCAAATACTTATTTATACTCCCTAATAACAACTAGAATCCCTACTTTACAATTTATCTTGAATTAAAACTCCACTTTCTATTTTCTCATATTTAGTGATGTCATTGCCCTGGCGCTGCGTATGTTAAGTCATGGCGCCGCCATTACGCCACTGCTTCATTCCCTTATTTTTGAGCTCCTGGTGTTTCGGTACTGTCACAAACTGTCTCGGCGCCGTCATTGTACACTACAAACCTACATCATATTTGGACCTCCAGACTAGATTTTCTTATTTTCTGTGCTCTCCCACGCCGTGCATTATGTTTCCATGTCGTACTCTTTCTTCCCATAGCACCACCTTGTGTTGCCAAAGTGCCGACCCTATTTTTATGGGTTTATGCTTCGTTTCTTCGTATTTTTGCTCAATTCCTTCCTTTACACCTTAATTCCCTAAAAACGCAATAATACCATGAATTAGAACTCATTTAGGGATATTTATACTAATTATACAACTAAAATAACCCTATATATAAGTATAAATAATAACCTATGAAATACCCATAAACATAGGATTCTTCGCGACCCAACCAATGGTGTATTTTACTAAGTCTCCTAATAACTAATTCTCATTTAATTTACATGTTCATGGAGTATCCTTTAATTCACTAAGTTCCAAGTTAATAATCTAATCAAGAGTCTTTCTTTGCAAAAACTTATATTTTTAAGACATGTAGCTTTAACAATACATATAACTTCAGTTTTAAAACACAAAAGTAGATCACAACCAAAAAGCATCACTACTCACAAGTTTGTTTTATCTTAACACTCAAGTAGCAAGTATGCAATCTCATGATTTCTCATTAAGCTCGGGAATTCACAAATAAGCATATATCAAACTCATCTTTTGTAGACTTTAGCACTTCAAGAGTCTATAGGACTTGACGTAGTTGGAAATGAAACTCATCTCAATAAGTTATTCGTACTCGAGCTAAATATTTTATTTGAAGATTTTTACTACATTTTCACCTTCTTTTCTTTATTTTATTTCGTTATTTATTTCTTTTCTTTTCTTCTTCTTTTTCAGTTCATTTTTTACAGTCCCTGCTCCTTTTCCTACGGACTTCATTCTTTCTCACTTTTTTCAACCATCAAGTTCTCTGCTCCATTTCATGTAGAACTTGTGGGATTCTTTTTTTTTTTCAAACTCTTGCTAGCACTTCTCACTTTCACTAAATCAAGTAAGTTAACTTTAACTTTTAATATTCAATGGCTATTTATTCCCCTCTTTGCACTAAATTTTTATTTGCTTGGTATTGTCTAGTAAAATTCATACTTATAATAGAATCCTTAGAGATCTAACTTTTTCTACAAGAAGTGTTCTAGTTCTTGCTTTTGTTTTAAGTTCAAGGTCTTCCCTAACTCTAGGTTTCTAATCAAGAATTCACATTGTTGTTTGCTACATTTCATTATTTCTTCTTCAAAAATTTAAAATAATCTCTTGAGCTTCATATCAACATGACACTTGCATTCTACTCATCCACAATTGAAGGCATGAACATGCAATTGAACTACTTATTCATTACATATTACTATATATAACTTAATTTATACTACTTAAACATTCTTGTAGTAAATAAAATGAAAAATTTATACACTACCATACTTTCCTCCTTAACTGCTTCAATTTAAAATTTAAATGATCATACTTGCAGTGTTTATCCTTATTTCTCAGCCTATCTTACCACTTCCCAAAGTGTAGTGTTGTCAATGCCCCCAAACTTAAACCAAACCTTATCCTTAAAGTTTAAAAATATGCTCGAAACATGAAAACACTAAAACATACAAACAACTATAATAACACAAAGTTATATGTAAACATAAACTAAACATAGAATTTAAAATACTGAAATAGTTAACAAAATATCCCAAATGTTAAGAAAATTGGTATAAAAGTCACTCTCGACTCCCTAGTTCTACATGATTCCTATTACACTGACTTCAAGACTGTGCGTCATCATCGTCATCCGCATCATCAGCTCTAGCATGCGATGGTGTCAATAGACGTTCCACCATCCTACTCTGCACCAAATCTTGGTCAAACACGTATGCTGGTGCTGCTGGAAAGCCTAATGACCTATAAATAGGTCTCATATGTCCGTTCCACTCATATCTAGCTATGGCTCTATGATGATCTACAAAAAACATGAAATTATGCTACCCATTCCATCTATATTGATCTTTCCTCTCCATATCCTGCTTATATATAAACATGGCAGCCTGGTATTGGGCCCTATCCTCCTAGTGCAATCTCCTCATCTCTACTATCCACAGCCTCTGCTGTCGTGGAAGCAAATCCTCTAGTGGTGGTATAAGTGCCTGTTGCAGAGGAGGTGGTGGAAAGAATACAGGACCAACCAAATCCTACACTCCAATCTCTAAGTCTACAAACTCGTAGCCCTAAACAAGTCCTTGTTGTTGTTGCTCCACCTTATAACAATAACCTTTATCTTCAAGTTCTTGGGATAATTCTATGGCCACTATTGCTTGATCCTCTTGTCGTTTGGCCAACAAATCGGTCTCAAGTCTAGCTCTTTCAGTTCTCTATATTTCTCTTCCTCAGCGTCTTGGTAACCAGGTGGCGATTTCAATGTGAGCATGAAAGCTTAATCCATGCTTGGTTGGGCGTCTATATCAAATTCGTCGTCATCCCTCAGTCTCACGCTGGCCTTCAAACACATCTGAGTAATCAATGTAGGAAACAACAATTTGTTGTTCCTTTCTAACATGATTGACTCCTTCATATTATTGTAGATTATTTCCCCGATGTTGATCTGTCCATACTTCATAATCACATAAAGAAAAACCGTTTTTAGCTCGTTTGTCTCACCCTACTGAGAGGTGGGGGATAATGAAGCAATAAGAAAGTTTAGCCACATTTGATACACTTTACTAACACTCCCTTTCTTTATGTGCTGTGGCACATTCTCAACGCCCATTACCTATCCTTGTTATCCTTGGACAACCAATGGTCGCTCAATATCTCTAAAAGGGTATAGGTTATAGGGTTTCCTATATATTCTATATAGGAAACTCAGTTGTAATTCCATTAAATTCAAGTTCTCCAACCCATAGATGGTATTAATCTCAAACATACTAAATGGAACAAAAATCTCTTTCACCTTCACTGGCTCATTTTCTTCCGTTAATTTTGAATTGGCATAAAATTCACAAACTATCTCACTCACTCCTTTAACTTGTTCTTTCTATAGTGTTGAGTAAAAAGCTCCCAATTATGCTACCTAATATAATTATTCACCATTTTTATCGTACTTAGCTGGAAAATTTATACCCCTTTCACAAAAGAGCTCCCTACATAGAATTTTCTTATATCGTTCCTTGACCTCTTTATAAATGAAAAATTTGGATTTAAAAGGTCTAGGTTCTTCTTCATTGGTGTTTTTAGAGGTAGATGCCTCAAAATCATTTGCTCTAGTTTGGCTAACTTTTTCCTTAGTCTTGCTATTTTATCTAATTTCACGTAACTAATCTATAATGCAAATGCAACTCAAGTCTTTAAATCACCTAAAAATCAAAAATCATATAACATGGATCATGCACACGACAAATAATGCAAATATGTCAACTAAATCTCCATATGTAATATTAATGCTCACATTCACGCAATCCTGCAAACCTAACCTACTACCTCAAATCCACAATTCCATACACTATCATCAAAATTTTAAAAATTTAAAGCATAATTAGATGAAATTGTAAATATACCTTAATGCCATATTAATTTTCGGTGTAGATCACTCCTCCAAGACTTTTTTAATCTAAGTCGTCTTACTTTTCTCCCCAGCTACAGTCCTAGCTCTCTTTGAACTCAAATTCCAAAAACCCAAGCCCTAGCTCACCAAATTGTGCAAATCCATAGTTTACTTTTTTCTTCACTCTCAATAACTATGAACTCACTAATTTCACTTCAAAGTGATCAAAATTTGGCTCTAGAGGGATATATGTTTGGTGGTTGTGGTGTGGTTTTAGTGCAAATTTGAAGAATGAATGAGAATAAGGGTTTAAACTCCTTATATTGACCCTGGCGCCGTGCCTTATAGGCATGATGTTTTGACATTGCTGCCACAACTTCAATCACGCAGTGGGGCTTTTTCATTTTTTCTGGCTGCTGCCACCTCGGCGTTGCGGCGCTATAGGTAATACCCACGGCGTCGACCTCAGAGCCAACATTCTCGTGTGTATTGTTTCACTAATTCTTCTTCGGCGTTCCTCCGACTTTGTGTATAACTCACACAATACATCGTGACCGCATAAAATCCATGAAAATATAAAAATTAATAAATTTTTCTTTTGATTTGGCCATGCACCTAACCTTCACCACTTTGAACTCCTTTGCTCTTATTTGCTCTTTCATGAGTTCGCGAGACATTTCCATTCGGATGAATCATCACCTGACAAATGGTCTTTCCTAAATATGTGACATAAATTTTTTGAAAGTTAGAATTTAAAACTTGTTAATTATGATTATTAAACTAATTACTAACTACTAACTAAAATCTAAAAGCTTAAAATTTTAAAAACTCTTGGGCTGCTTCCCAATAGCGTTTAGTTTATTGTCATTAGCCCGACGCCTTTTTGGCTCGTTTAGTCCGAGTCTAAATCGAGAAGCTCCATCTGCTAATCGGAGATTATGATATCATTCCCGTTCGTATGTACTTCTTCACCATCAACAAAGACAACATTCTCAGCATCATTGCCGTTAATATTCATCATGATCTTCTTTTCTTATATACAAGTTGGCATTGGTAGTGTTCAAGAATGGTCGCCCCAGTATCATAGATACATCATCGCCCATATTATGGTTCATTACCTAAATATCTATGATGAATGTGAATCCACCTACTTTCACATGCACATTCAATGTTCTTCCTATTGTAGGTATCAAATTGCCATTTTCTACTTGCAAATTCGTCGTGTCCGAACAATTGATCTTTAAGTCAACATACACCATGTCCCTGAGTGGCATGAAATTGATCGAGGCTCCCGTATCACATAAGACATTCTAAATCAGTGCGCGTCGATGTCAATCGGTATGCTTATCTCTCCAGGATCTCTTTTTTTAATAAGTTGAAGTCGTGAGATGAACTTGAACTTTAGTTCTGGATTCTTCCAAACCAACTTGATGTCATTGCCTCGTGGGTTTTCTTCGAAAGGTTTTTCATCTTTTTGTTTGGCCTTCTATTATTGCTTCCTATTCTTTTTCTTCAATGCATTGATTATCTTATTCTTGAAACCATCAAGCTCATCTTGCCTCACCTCCGTGTTATGCTCAAGCATGTCTTTTTCATGCTTGTACATAGATAAAGTATTGAATTTTTCTGGCTTGTACATCACTTGGTCTTGTCTTGGCTCCTTTGTTGCCGTAGTGCTCATATGTGAATGACACTCACGTTTTCCTTGGGGTTGGTGACGATGCTGCTAGGAAACTGCCTTTCCTTCCTTGGGTTCAAGGCTATAGCAAGCTGGCCAATTTGTCTATCTAAGTTCTTGATGGATTGTAATTGCTCATTATCCATCATTTTCATGGCTCGCTTCATTTCTTCTAACTCTCGCTCTTGCTTCTCATGGCGCTCCCTATCTCTCACTTCCATGGCTTGAAAATACTTGTCAATTGACTTTAGTGAACTCGTCTCTTTGCTCTGCCCTAGCTTCCCCTATTGGAGTTGTTGTTCGAACCTTTGAGGTAACTTTAGTGCATTATCATGATTTTTGTAAGAAAAGTTTTCGTTGTTGTTGTATTCTTGATAAAACCATTGAGGAGCCATTCCTCTCGGCCATAAGTTGTTACCATAGCCTTGGTTGTTCATGAAGTTGATATCCTCATACTCCATTCCCTACTGTACGTCTATTTGGCTAACCACCATGCCTTTGTGATTCATGGGTTGTTGTGCTGCTTGTGGACCTTGTTGTCCTATCTGAAGTCTCATCGTCTAACTACTCAGATTGGATAATTGTGCCATACTGCTGCTTACGAGTGAATCTCATAGATGCCTACTAATTTCTTGATTGTGAAATGAGTACCGGTGGTAGAATTTTAAGACATAAGATCAAGGATATCCAAAGCTCCATCCTCATCTTGGTAAGTATAGAGCCACCGAACGCAACATCTACTAGCGTTCTAGTACTGTGTTTCATCCCATATTAGAAAATATGTAGTTATGCTCATTTCATGTATCTGTGTTCCAAACATCCTTAACATTTCTTTAAATCTTTCCCAAGTCTCACCAAGAGACTCGGTGTCTTCTTGCTTGAACTAATTAATCTCAAGTTTCCTTTTGCTGACCTTCACCAGGGGTAAGAATTTTTTAAGAAATATTTTATGATTTCTACCCATGAAGTCATACTCTCTGCATTCAGCCCTTATAACCTGAATTTTGCTTTTCCAAGCAATAAGAATGGGAAAAATTCGCATCCTGATTACCTCCTTAGTAACTCAGGTGATATGCATGTCACATTTCTCCAAAAAGGTTTCAACATGTGCAACTGGATCTTCATTAAATAGCCCGTTGAACAAGCTATTTTGCACTATGTTATTCAACGACGGTCGTAGTTCGAGCTCGGTGGTATTGGTTGGAAGCCTCATCACTCCATTGTACGTCACCTAAACTTCTAGCTTGAAGTAGTTATGAAGACATCTATGTCCTCGCACTCTATCATGCACTACTGGATCACCTACAGGTTGGTTATTCCCGGGACCCTGTTATTGGTTACTTGCTTGCTCTTTAGCCATCTTGACTCATTTCTTTTTCTTTCCTTCCATAGTTCTTTCAATCTTCGAATCATAAGGGACTAGGTCATTCTCTCCCTTGCTACGCATGCACTAAGTATCCCTGAAATGAAAACATAAATAAATCAAATGCAGAAAGTCAAACTTGAAACTTAAGCCTTTTTTTTCTTTTTATGAACTAAAAAGTAAAGTACTTAAAATAAAACTTAACAACTATTCAAGCTACTTAAGTAGTACTAATGGCTACATATCCCCGATAACGGCCCCAAAAACTTGATGCGCGTGTTGCATGTATAACAGCTAGCTTGAAGTAATAGTGTAATCAACTTACATTGATAACGAATATCGTCCTCAGGGAAAGGTTTTTGCTCTAGTTGTTAATTACGAATCTAATGTGAACTATTGCTAAGGGATTCACTTCTTTATTTGGTTTTATACTAAGCAAAACTAATCTAACAAATCAATTCACACTTTACTTGAACTCTTAAATTAATGTTATCTTAGTTCACAACTTCACCTAGGTAATTTAAAATTATGCTTTGTAACTATTTTATATCTTAATATTTTGTGCGCAATGCCTAATTAGAATAGAAAAATTTCTCTCAAATCCACTTTAAAATACTGTCGTGACTTTAAGACCTAAATCATTGGATTCATAACCAACTAAGTTTAATATCTGTGTGCCTCCCTAATAAACAACTATACTATATGTGCCTCCCTAATCAACAACTATCACTTGATGTTGTGTATTTTATGGTTGTACCGCTCATGTCCAAATTAAAAGATTCAATGGCCATGATAACTTCTAAAGCTTACTTCAATTAAAAACATGATCAAGATTTATAAAGCATTACGCTAAGAATCAATACAAATTCTAACCATTACACTTTTTACTATCATTTTTTATTCATATTCAAAGCATATCATTCATACCATAGGATCCATTGATCCTTAAGATAAATAGACTACTCACACTTCATTGAAACACACACATTACAATACATAGTGGAAATCATTGCAAATCCGAGATGAATATAAATATTACCTTGAATTAATCAATGAAACCAAACTTGAATTGCTATCGTGGAGTCCTCAATGTTTTCTTCACACTAATTCCTTTATACTCAAACTCAAAGTAAAACCTATGCTAAATTACTCTAATGGTGGATAATAGTTGGTATGTTATGAGTTTACCAAGTCCTAATACCTATTTGTATTCCCTAATAACAATTAGAAATCTTACTTTACAATTTAACTAGAATTAAAACTCCATTTTCTATTTTCTCTTAATTGGCGCAGTCACTTATTGCCCCAGCGCCTTGTATATTAAGCCATAGCATCGCCACTGCGCCACAATTTCATTCCTTTATTTTTGAGCTCCTGGTGTATTGGCGTTGTCACTAATTATTTTGGCACCGTCCCTTATACACCACAGTGCCACCACTGCGTCGAGCCTCCAGGCTTGATTTTCTTTTTTTCTTTGCTCTCCCATGCCATGCATTATGTTCTCACGTGTGCCCTTTCTTCCCACAATGCCACCTTGTGTTGCCACGGTGCCAAACTTATTTTTGTGGGTTTTTGCTTCGTTTCTTCTCATTTTTGCTCAATTCCTTATTTTAAACCTTAATTCCCTAAAAATGCAATGATATCATGAATTAGAACTCATTTAGGGATATTTATACTATATATACGACTAACTTAACCCTATATATAAGTATAAATAATCACTTATCACGTAGACATCAGCCAATAAGGTTTAATGCATTAACCACACAAAGGTTTGTGGGAATACTTATTATATATAATCGAATCACGTCCACTTCCAATTTAACCTAGATTTATTTGTCGCACCCTTAAGAATCGAAGGTTTGATGGCAAACGGGTAAGTGATCGTCACTTGTACTAGTTTAATCGTACAGTTACGGATATGATTATCTTAATGAAATATTGGTTTTCCACCTAAAAGCATGTCCTGGCTAGAATACATACACTAATTTTGCACCATATGAAACTGCACCTAAGAGGGGGTGAATTGGGTGTATCAAGAAGTTATCACCTTTTTAAAATAATTTAACAATAAAGTTGATATATGCTCACTCAAACGCAAGTATGAATGCAATGCAAGATGAAAGGGATAGAAGAGATGGAAAGAGACACACGATATAGTGGTTCGATCCAATGATCTACATCGACTACCAAACCTCATTGGTTAGAATTTTCAAACCCCCACTTATATTGCCAATAAGTGTTACAACCTAAGTGTACAAGCCTAGAATACCTAATCACAAATTAGGAATTCCTACCTAGCCGCAACTAGGGTTTATGCCTAGCCTCAACTAGGCCTTCCCTTCGACTTAGATCCCACTAAGTCTTACAATCAACCACTTACAAGGAATAAATGAAAATAATCAAATTCACTTTACAAAGTAAAGCAACACCAAATTCAAATACAAGCAAGCTTCCTAGAGCCTAACCACTCTAATTCATGCATGTATGAGAACAAATGAGAAATGCAAGTATATCACTGATTTTGTGCAAATCTTAAATCTGAAAGCGTTTCAAACGAATCGATTAAAACAAATTCGGTTTCAAATCGAAAGAATAAGAAGTTTGACAAAAATCAAGTTTAAGTGAAAACTCTTGTCCAAACCAGTCCTGGGGTTTAGTAAATCAAGTTTAAGTGTAAAACCGAAAACAAATATGTTCAAGAACACAACAAATTATTTTCACAAATCAATCACACAAAAATATGAAATTTAAGCACAAGAAAAGCTAGGAATTTGGACTTTCTTACAACCCTGAGAGAGTGATTTGAAAATTTAGTTCTGGAGTGGATGTTGTAAGCTTTAGAAGGCCTCAATAACGCTGGTTTCGAAAGTGATTCAGTTGCCTCAAAAGATTACAAGTGATAGCACACAAAAATCCAAGCTTCTTCCTTGAAAAAAATAATGAGCACAATAGGGTTTTCTCGCTTGACAAGACAATATAATGTTCTAGGTGGTTTGAGAATATTCTACATTCCTTTTTAATAGTTTTCGACCATTCTAGAGATCCAAGGGCTCAGATTTGATCATCTATTCAAATTAAAGTGTGATTTACAGCTTTATATAAAAACTGTCAGAATGGTAATTAGCGTGCTAATATTGGGACCTAGCCCGCTAATCCAGTAAGATAGCGCACTAATGCTAAACATTAGCGTGCTAACTCTGCAATTAGCATGCTAATATCACTATTAGCGCACTAACTGTTAGGGGCCTGAATATAAATATTTTTGGCCCTAGAGTTAGCGACCCCTTATCGCATATGAGACTCTACCAAACCTTCTATAACATGTTAAACATGTTTGTTAAGGGTCACATAACCTATTTAGGTGGTTCGGATGTTTTCACAAATCCCGAAAGTGGAAAACCCTGGTTTCATGACTTATATAGGGGCTTTCACTTTGTTTGTTTCCATCAAAATCTCGAGTGGAGTAAAAGTGACTAACCACTTAGTCCAACACCATAATCATTAAAACAACGACAAATAAAATAGAAAGAAACAAAATAAATTAAATTATAAATAAAGTGGACTTGCTATAAACCAAGAATCTGGACTTGCTTCACCTCTGACCTAGGAATAGAGTGCTTAACCAAACATTATCTTGAGAAACTCCATAGAAAAATAATAGAAGAAAAGAGAGAAAGGTGGTTCGATTTGGTATGTAGAGAGTAGAAAGTCTAATTAAAATCCTAAGTTTTATAAATAAAAATCCCTTCAATTTGGTCTCTAGAAGAGAGAAACCGAAATTCGTATGGTCTTTGGGGTCCCATTCACCTAGGAAGATCTGATAGCTATGGTTGTTTTGCTAATGTTGTCCGGACACATGTCACATACGGATTGGAGGATGTTGCTGGCGTGCTAGCGCATTTGGATTGGTGCAGAACGAGCTGTAGGATGTGGCTGTTATTTATGAGCTCAACATTTGTAGTAGAAAAATCGACAAAAGGAGGAGAGAAATTGTGCGAACGTGTGGTATCCTTTGCTGCCGTGCATCTCAAGGTAAATCAAATGTAGCTGGATGGAGATAACACACTAAAGGAATCGGCAAAGATGTAGGAGATGGTGTTGCACGCATCTTGAGGTAAAGTGAAGACCTTTGTTTCTCATCTGATACGATCTGATTAACTGATCTCGAGGCTTGATGAGCGACTGCTGAAGTGTTGTGTGTCTCTTATATGTCTGGTGCTGCGTCACTCAGCTATTGCTATCTCCCTATTAATCCATTTTGCAGTGCGTGTCTAGAGGAAGATGAAAAGGTTGCTGAACAAACCGCAAAAATGACTTATACTTAGTTATTTTTGAAGACTTTCCTCAATTAATGCACGACCAAACTTTTTCTAAACCCCCATATCACCAATACGAAACAATGTGGATCCCAACAAGCTGCCTCGAAGCATGTGCAAGCTCATTTTTTAATGCCAAACACTGGAAACACTTCAAAATATCGCAATTTATTTCCTTTTCATCAAATTGCCACTATACCATTGAAATTATAAATAAAGAGAATTGATTAATAATACGAGGATTTGAGATCTAAAAACACACAAAATAAACAATTAAAATATATTATTATTACCGACTAATCAGATATCTATTAGTCTTTGCTCAAAATGATTAAGTCCTTCACAAAAGTACTCTAATAAATTTTTTGTGTATATCTATATTGTGGACAAGATGAAATTAAAATTTGAAATCTATCCCAAAATTCATTTAAGTTTTCATCATCTTTCATTTTCACGATTGTGATTTGTCTTCTATAAGTACTAATTTTTCTTGTATGCATATATTGATCTAGAAAAGCTTATAACATTTGAGCCTATGTGGTTATCGAATCTTAAGGAAGGTATAATAACCAATATTTTGCTTGATCTTTCGATACAAAAGGAAAAACTTTAAGTTTGAATTTTTCTAACATACCGTCTTTAGGTTTCATCCCATTGACTTTGTGTTGGTATTCCCTTATCAATTTCAGAGGGTCTTTAATGTGCGTGTTGCAAGTATAACAACTCGCTTGTAGTAATAGTGCAATCAACTTACGTTGATATCGTCCTAAGGGAAAGGTTTTTGCACTTGAACTATTGCTAAGGGATTCACTTTTAATTGATTTTATACTAAACTAAGCTATTTGAAAAAATCAAATCTAAATTTACTTGAACTTTTATATTAAGGATATCTTACTTCACAACTTCACCTAGGTAAATTAATACTATGCTTTGTAATCAATTATACTTCTTAATATGTTTTATGCAATGCATAATTAGAATAGACATATTTCCTTCAAATCCACTTTAACCTACTGTCATTATGATAAATATTCTAATGTGAAAACTAAAACTCCACCTATCGGTGTGAAAAACGTGAGTTCCACATTGCTTTAAGTCCCAAATCATTTCATTCATAACCAACTAAGTTTACTATCTGTGCCTCCCTAATCAACAACTGTCTCTCGATGTTGTGTATTTTACAGTTGTACTGTTCATGTCCGGATTAAAAGCTTTAATGGTCATCATAACTTCTAAAGCCTAAGTTCATTAAAAACATGATCGAGATGTCTAAAGTATTACGCCCAGAATCAATACAAATTCTAACCATTGCACTTTTTATTATCACTTTTTACTCATAACCAATGCATATCATTCATACCATAGGATACAATGATCCCTAAGATAAATAGACTGCTCACACTTCATTGAAACACACACATCACAATTGATAATAGAAATCTTTGCAAATCGGAGATGAATATAAATATTACCTTGAATTAATTAATGAAACCAAAATTGGATTGCAAACCTTGAGTCTTCAATTTTTTCTCTACACAAACTCCATAATAATCAAACTCAATGTCAAAACTATACTAAATTACTCTAATGGTGGCTAATCTCTTCCTATGTGGTGGTATCCTCTTTGTTTGTCATGTCCTAATACCTATTTATACTCCTTAATAACAACTAGAAACCATACTTTAAAATTTAAATCGAATTGAAACTCCACTTTATAATTTATTTATGTTTGGCATTACCACTTACCGCCTTGGCGACGTATGTGTTGAGTCACGGCGCCGCCACTGCGCTATTGCTTCATTCCTTTATTTTTGAGCTCCTAGTGTCTTGGCGTTGTTGATGCAAGTCCCAGCATTGTCCTTTATATGCCACAGTGTCGCCACTGCGCTAGACCTCCAGGCTTGATTTCCTCACTTACTTTACTTTCCCATGCTGTGCCTTTTGTCCCCACGATGTGCCTTATGTTCCCACAATCATGTGTATGACCATGATGCCAACCTTATTTTGTGGGTTTTTGTTCTGTTTCTTCTCATTTTTGCTCAATTCCATCCATTACACCCTAATTTCCTGAAAACACAATAATACCATGAATTAGAACTCATATAAGGATATTTATACTAAATCTACGACTAAACTAACCTTATATAAAAGTATAAATAATCACTTATCAAATACCCACAAACTTAGAATTTTGCGCGTCCCGAGCAAAGGTGTATTCTACTAAGTCTCCTAATAATTAATTCTCATTCAATTTACATATTCATAGAGTATCCTTTAAATCTCTAAGTTTTAAGTTAGTAATCGACTCAAGAGTTTTTCTTTGCAAAAATTTGTTGTTTTAAGACATGTAGCTTTAACAACACATATAACTTCACTTTTAAAACACTAAAGTAGATCACAACAAAAAAACCATCACTACTCACAAGTTTATTACATCTAAATACTCAAGTAGCAAGTATACAATCTCTTGGTTTCTCGTTAAGCTCATGAGTTCATAAATAAGCATAGACCAAACTCATCTTTGGTAGACTTTAGCACTTCAAGATTCCTTAGGACTTAACATAGGTGGAATCAAAACTTAACTCAATTAGCTACTCGTACTCGAACTAAATCTTTTATTTGAAGAGTTTTATTTTACTTCCGCCTTCCTTTTTTGACTTTGTTTCTTATTTGTATGTTTGTATTTTTCTTCTTCTTTTCATTTCATTTTTTATTTTTACAGTCCTGTTCATTTTCCTATGGACTTCGTTATTCCTTACTTTTTCCAACCATCAAGTTCTCTACTCCATTTCCTGTAGAACTTGTAGGATTCTCTCAGTTTTTTCTTCTTTTGAAACTCTTGTTAGCACTTCTCACTTTCACCAAATCAAGTAAGTTAACTCAAACTTTTATTTTACAATGCCTATTCTTCCCCTCCTGCACTAAGTCTTTATTTACTTCGTATTGTCAAGTAAGATTTACACTTATTATAGAATCCTTAGAGATCTAACATTTTCCATAAGAAATGTTCTAGTTCTTGCTTTTGTTTCAAGTTCAAGATCTTCCCTAACTCTAGGTTTCTAATCATGAAATCACACCGTTGTTTGCTACATTTCATATATTTCTTCTTCAAAACTTTAAAAACACTCTCTTGAGTTTTATATTAACAACATAGTTGTATTCTACTTATCAACAATTAAAGGCATGAACATGCAAATGAACTACTTATTCATTACATATTACTATATATAACCTAATTTGTACTACTTAAACATTCATATAGTAGACAAAACAAAAAATTTATTCACTACCATGTTTTTCTCTTTAACTGCTTCAAATTAATATTTAAACTATCATACTTGCAGTGTTTATCCTTAATTTCTCAGCCAATCTTACCACGTCCCATAGTGTAGTGTAGTGTTAATGCCCTTGAACTTAAACCAAACTTTGTCCTCAACTTTTAAAGTAAGCCTGAAACATGAAAACACTAAGATACACAAACATATATAATAACACAAATTATATAAAAGCATAATTTAAACTAAACATAAAATTTAAACAAATAAATATTTAACAAAATATCCTAAATGTAAAAAAATTGGTATCAAAGTCACTCTAAACTCCACAAGTCTAAAGGATTCCTATTACACTGACTTCAAGAATGTGCGTCATCATCATCATCTGTATCATCTTCTCCAGCATACGATGGTGCCAATGGACGCTCGTCCATCTCTACACCAAATCTTGACCAAACATGTATGTTGGCGTTGTTGGAAAGCATAATAACCTATCAGTAGGTCTCATCTATTTGCTCCTCTCATATCTAGCTATGGCTCTATGATGATCGACAAACAAAATGAAATCTTATTGCTCGTTCCGTCGGTATTGCTCTCTCCATTTCATTTCTTGCTCATATCTCAACATGGCAGCCTGGTATTGCCCCCTATCCTCTTGGTATTGTCTCCTCATCTCTGCTATCCATAGCCTCTGCTGTCGTGGATTCAAATCCTTTAGTGGTGGTATGGGTGCTTGTGGTGGAGGAAGTGGTGGAAAATCGTCAAGACCATCCAAGTCCTACTCTCCAATCTCAGGGTCTACAAAATCATAGCCCTTAGCAAATCCCTACTGTTGTTGCTCCTCCTTTTCTCCATATCTTTCATCTTCAAGTTCCTGGGATAATTCTACTGCCGTTATTGCTACTTGATCCTCTTGCCTTTTGGCTAACAACTCGGCCTAAAGTCTAGCTCCCTCGGCTCTCTCTCTCCCCTCCTTGGAGTCTTGGTAACTTGGTGGTTATTTCAGTGTGAGCATATAAGCTTCATCCATAGTTGGTTAAGCCTTTATATCAAATTCTTCTTCATCTTTCATTCTCACTCTGGCCCTCAAACACATCTGAGTAATCAAGAAAGGGAAAATCAACTTGGTGACTTTTTTGCGACATGATGGACTCCCTCAGATTATTGTAAATTATCTCCTCGATGTTGATCTCCTTGCGTTGTGTAATCTCATAAAGACAAAACACCTTTGGCTTATTTATTTAGCACTATTGAGAAGTCGGGTTTAAAGAAACAATAAGAAAATGTTGCCACATTTGGTACACTTTTCTAACGCTCCCCTTCTTATTGTGCTTTGGCAAATTCTCAGCACCTATTGCCCATCCTTGTTGTCCTTGCACAACCAATGTGCATTTTATAGCTCTACAAGGGTATATGTTATAAGGTTTCTTATACATGCTATCCGACTCGGTTGTAATTCCATTAAATTCAAGTTCTCCAACCCATAGATGGTACTAATTTCACACATACTAAATAGAACAAAAATTTCTCACTTTCACTGCCTCATCTTCTGTCGTGAATTTTACATTAGCGTAAAATTCATAAACTATCTTACTCACTCCTTTAACTTTGTTATTTCTATCATATTGAGTAAGAAGCTCCTAATTGTGTTGCCTAATCTAATTATTCACCTTTTAATTGTATTTAGCCAACAAATTAATTCGTCTTTCATAAATGAACTCCATACGTAGGATTTTATCATATCGATTCTTAGCCTCTTTACAAATGAGAAACTTGGATTTTGAAGGTCTAAGATTTTCTTCATCAAGGTTTCTAGAGGTAGATGCCTCCAAATCATTTGCTCTAGTTTGGTTAACTTATTTTCTTATTCTTGCCATTTCTTCAAATTTCACGCAACTGAACATTACGCAATGCAACTCGATCTTCAAATCACCTTAAAATCAAAATTCATATAACATGGATCATGCACACGCTAAATAATGCAAATATATCAACTAAGTCTCTATGGTTAATAGTAATGCTCACATTGCAAAATCCATCCTACAACCTCAAACCCACTATTTCATACAATATCATCAAGATTTTCAAAATTCAAACATAATTAGATGAAATTACAAATGTACCCCAATAATTTGGGACTGAGGCTATGTTGTTGTTGTTGTTGTATAAATGTACCACAATGCCAGATTAATTTTTGTTGTAGAACACTTCTCTGAGTCCTTTTCAATCCAAGCCCTCTCACTTTTCTCACCAACTAGAACCCTAGTTCTTTTTGGAATCAAATTCAAAAAATCCAAGCCCTAGCTCTCCAAATTGTGCAAATCTACAATGTACTTATTTATTCACTCTCATTCACTAGGAACTCACTAATCTCACTTAAAATTGATCAAACTTTGGCTCTAGATGGATATATACTTGGTGGTTGTGGTGGAGTTTTAGTGCAAGTGTGAAGAACATTATGAGAGTAGGGTTTAACGCCTTATATCGACCGCCGTGACAGCGCCACCACTGCATCAACGACACAAAGCAGGCCTTTTTTTCATATTTTCCTGCCTACCGCCACCTAGGCGCTGTGGCTTATTCACACAATGTCGTAGGTATACCTCTGTTGTCGGCCTCACAGCCAACATCCTCGCTTGTATTTTTTTTCTAATTCTTCTCCAGTGCTCCTCCAAGTTTGTGTATAATTTACACAAGGTGTCGTGATCGCATAAAATTCATGAAAATATAAAAATTAATAAATTTCTCTTTTTATTTGCCCATGCACCTTACCTTCACCCCTTTGAACTCCTTAGCTCTTTTTCTCTCTTTAATGAGTTCGCGAGACATTTCCATTCCGATGAATCGTTACCCGACAAATGGTCTTTCTTGCACATTCGACATAATGTTTTTTCAAAAAATAGAATTGAAACTAGTTAATTGTAATTAACTAGACTACCTTACTAACTAACTTTATTAAAATTTAAAAACTTAAAATTTAAAACCCTTAGGCTGCCTCTCATTAGCGCTTAGTTTAATGACATTAGCTCGACGTATGCACCACGACTTTCGAATGATCACCATGATGCACCAAGGTTACTTCAATGATGTATCCTCATGAAGTTCTTCATATCCTCTAATCCTTTTTTGGCATGCTATCTAATCCTTCAGAAACTTCATGAAATTTGGCACGCCTTGTCATTCTTTGATAAACGGGATTGTCTTTGTTCTCTTCTCATACGTTTCCACACAAATCCTAATTTTCTAACCATTCTACTAATCCTTGCAATTAATGTCAAAATGGCATTTATGATACAACAAAATTGATTGTCCCTTGCACAAACTTTGTACTATGTAATCTCAAATTTTCCTAGCTTTTGTCTTGCATTATCATTTCAAACTCTCCTAGATCAACACCACTATTATGTTTCTTTTTATCCACGATAAGAATTTCATCTTTAACATGGTCAAGTTTATCATCTGGCCCTGAAGTATTAATAATATCGCAATCCTATTGATTGGGCTTCTCTTCTTCTTCATATGTTTCATGACATGCTTTCTCAGTCGTTAAAACTCCTCCACTTGGTTTTCCTTGGACTTAACCACAACCACTTGTCTTAAATTTATAAATTTTGTAATTTCTTTTAAATTCTTTTCAAAACTCAATAACGTTTGATCATCTTCTTCCTTGTTTATTTTAAATGATTACGCATATATCTCTAATATTTCCTCATACTTTTTGAGAGCATATTCGTGCTGTTCAGCTATTTTTCTTACTAGTCGATCTAAAGATTTAAGAGATGATTGTTCATCAATCTCTTGATCTTTTCATGATTGCAAGTTATCGTTAGAACTCTATGATGGTTGATAAAAAATTTCCATGTAGGGGTTGTAGAAGCCTTTGGAATCACACCTAAGACGGGGGTAAATCAGGTGTACCGAGAGGTTATCGCCTTTTAAAAACATTCAATGAATAATGATGCTCTTTGCACGCATAATCAACAATTATAAATGCAATGCAATCATGAAAGGGGTAGAAGAGATGGAAAAGAGACACAAGATTTACGGTGGTTCGATCCAACTGATCTACGTCCACTGCGTAACCTCCCCAGTTAAGATTTTTAAACCCCCATTTATATTAATGATAAGTATTACAGCCTAAGCGTACAAGCCTAGAATGCCTAATCACAAATTAGGACTTCCAACCTAGCCTCAATTAGGGTTTATGCCTAGCCTCAACTAGGTCTTCCCTTGACTTAAATCCCACTAAGTCTAAAAAATAGCCACTTACAAGAAATAGATGAACAAATGAAAATCAATTTTACAAAGTAAAGCGACAATAAGTTCAATTACTAGCAAGCCACCTAGAGCCTAACAACTCTAATGGATACAAGTATGAATATGAATGAGATATATAAGTGTTTCACTGATTTTGCATCATTCTCAAACAAGAAACCAATTAAACCAAATTAATAAGAATAAACTTGGTTTCAAATCCAATGAACAAGTAGTTTGATAAAAATCAAGTTTAAGGCCTAATTTTTGTTCAAATTAGTCCTAGGGTTTATAAAAACAAGTTTAAGCGTAAAACCTAAGACAAATGTGTTCAAGAACAAAAATATTAATTTCCACACACCAAGCACAATAAAAGATGTAGTTTAAGCACAAAAGGGTAGGAAATCAAACTTTCTTACAACCCCAAATGAGTGAGAATTAAATCGGTTCTAGAGAAGTGGTTGCAAGCCATAAAACACCTTAGTTACACCAGTTCTGAGGATAATATGATAGCCTTAAAAGACTCCAAGTGGTTGAACACAAAATCAAGACTATTTGATGTGAAAACTTGGACACAAGTGAGTTTTTGAGCTTGAGATGACAAAAGAATGTCGTAAGAGGTTTGTTAATGGCTTCCAAGCCTATTTAACAATTTATGGATGTTATCTTGATTCAAGGGCCCAAAACCAATCATTGATTCAAACTAAAGCAAATGTTGTAAATTTTTTTTAAAAATTGTCAGGAGGTTGGTTATCGCGCTAGGTGACATCAATAGCGCGCGCTAACTGCAAGTAGCACGCCAATGAGTCCTATTAGCGCACTAACCAGCAGGGACCAAAGACTAAATAAGTTTTGGTCTCAAGTTAGCAACTCCCTAACACATCTACAACTCTATTAAACCTCTGGGAACATATTAAACATGTTTAGTTTAGTCATTGGACCCGTTTGAATAGCCTAGATAATTTCACAAATCTCAAAAATTGGGAATCCCGGTTTCATGAAACATGTAGGGGCTTTTCTATAAATATTTTTCTTGCATTTCAAAAACCATTCAAATTGAGTTTGGCGCTTTCAAAATCAACCACAACAATTTTTCCAAATCTAAAGCATGTTTAAAAACTTATTTTGACAATGTAAAATCATTTCAAATTATGAAACTTAAATAGTACTAAAATCGAAACTGGAAACTTTGGAAAAATGTGGAAAACATGATATGCATGAATCTAATGCATTTGGCTTGCAAAATTTGACTTATATACCTTACATGAGTTGTACAAATTGTAGTATGAGCTTTTCGGTCTTTGTTTCCTTGTGTAAGCCGAATCTTGAATTTCACTACCTACATTTGATACGAGCTTGTGAAAACTCATTCTTCCTTTTGAAATTGTAATTCCAAGCTAATTTTGGTATTCTGAAAAGACTTAGAAAAATTGTTAGAATTCTTTCACTTTGTTTGTTGCCATTAAAATCTCGGGTGGAGTATAAGTGACTAACCACTTAGTCTAAGAATCTCCCCTTTTTATGATAAAAAATAATGTGAACTTGACAAACAAAAGATATATATGGGGTACATATCATGAGATATCAAGTTCATAATCTCAAGTTCAAACCATGAGTTTGTCCCCCCTTTTGATAACATAAAAAAGTGGTACGGAGCTCCCCCTCACAACAAGCATAAATAGAAACACAAACAAGGAGTATGAAAGCATTCCATCCATAGGTAAGATAATGTAACAGAGAATGTTATAACTCAGAGATACGCAAAATAAACATCCATGTCATTAAGTACCAAAAGAATAATAAGGAACAAATTTGTGGCACATGCATAAGAAACCAAAATTACGTGTCTAAATATGTATGGATGTACAACAAAAAAATGACTAACATAGCTGAGCCTAATGCTCCTCCCATTATATCTACTCATAACCTCTCCTCCTAATGAGACAAACTCCATCGAGTGGAACCAGAAGGACGGTCATCTCTCGCTAGGCGGGATGGCAGGAGATGTCTCTCTATATAACGAAGACGATCACGCTGATAATCTAGACGGGTGTCGATAGTCGTGAAAGTTCCCATCATGCACTCGTGCATGTAGACCAACTGAGTGGAGATGTAGGTCGAAGAGAGAGACATATCCAGAGGAGGAGCGATGCCAAAATACAATGGATATGATGGAGGTTACTGCCGCTGGTAGTGCTGCGGAGGTGGTGGAGCCTGGTGAGTCGAGGGGTCATGATGAATCTCATCATCGGCGCCATCTCCGTGCGGGTACATGAAGCTGTAGTCTAGGTAGTCGTGCTCGTCAGAGTTCACGGTGGCATCAGTCTCATATGGTGACCCTTATCCCTCATAATGCACACCATTAGGGATATCCTTCTAACAAATCCACTGTCACTCGATGCGGATGTAACGAAACTTCATGGCCTTACGAGTGCCATGCAAACGGTGATAGCTATCTCTCGCATGAGAGCTTCAAAGACATACAGTTTAAGGACAGTGAAATAGTTCTTACTAACGTCGTGAGGAAGGATGACCTCATGGAGTATCTTGTGAATGAGATGAGGCACAAGCTTGAAGTTAATGCCAGTGACTCCGGAAGGATACATGCTAATCTCCCTATCTGACTGTGTAAAGGAGTTGAGGACCTCAAGCCATTCAAATGGCCACTCATGACTCTTACACCAAGAGTAGTAGTGGGGGTGTGAAGAGGAATGTCAAGTAACTCAGAAAGATTGTTTGGCGTAATCATGGTGAAATAATTTCCAACCATTAATCGAATGATATACTCATTGGTGGTGGCAAGGTTCGAGTAAAAAACCTGACTCAGGGGCGTTGTAGATATCCTTGTACTGACAGAAGGGCACCCACCAAAGCTTGGCAAAGACCTCATGCATCGGGAGTTGTGCCTTGTCCAAGAATTCAAAGTCGACAACAGTGGGTTTAAGGACTTTAGCGCCCATTAGTTGTGAGCTAACCACCTCGAGTATGGACTTAGACCCCAAAGCACCATCGTGCTTTGATTTGGAACAATCCTCATCGCGAGGAGGATTGGCTGGGATGGTGGTCGATGTGTCGCTAATTTAGTGATAAAAAGACCTTGTCTCGCGACGGGTAGTGGATTGGGAGGCAGTCAAATATCAAGGACTCGGAGTCACTATCGGATAACGGTTTAATGACTCAATGAGTGGGGGGACGACGGGAGGATGATTTGGGAGCAGTACGGGTAGTTGTACATTGGGTTCGGGGATTAGACATTATATCAAACATAAAATGGGCACTAGGGCACAAACTAGGATGACAAAGTAGTGATAACCTTGAACGTTAAAGGAACGCAATAAAAACAAACAAGGAGGGAAGGTAAATTACCTAGAGAACCTTGGAAACCCAGTAGAGGCTGATTGGGAAAGTTGCAGACTTGGTTGGAGGCAACGAAGATGAAGAAATGAGGTTTTCATTCATGAAAATGTATTTATAACATGTTGGCCCAAGTGAAGTTTGCATGCTAGGTGTGGCTATTAGCGCGCTAATGACTAAAAAAATTGTTCTGGAAACAGTTATACTAGCGTGCTAGGTGGACTGGTTAGTGCGCTAGCTAGACAGACTTAGCGTGCTACCTAGTTAGACTTAGAGCATTAATTACTTTATGGAAGTTTTCATCAAAAAAATTGAATTTTTGAAGGACAACTGAAATTCATTTCATACTCCATGGACACCTCACTAACAACATAAAAAAAGGTTTAGATCAGCTAGATCATGCTTAGAATGTCCGATTCACGAATCATGTCTAATTCTCACCGAATCTTGGAAAACTGGTCTCTAGGCAATGGGTTAGTAAAAATATCAGCTAGTTGGTCCTCGGTGGACACATGAATAAGTTTAACATCACTCTTTTGCATAAGATCACAAAGGAAATGGTGTCTGATCTCATTGTACTTGGAACGGGAGTGTAACATTGAATTTTTGGATATGTTAATTGCACTAGTATTATCACAATAGATTTTAGCACAAGCAACTTGGAATTGATAATCCTAAAGTTGTTGCTTCATGTAAGAGACTTAAGCACAACATCTTTCGGCAGCTACATATTCGGCTTCGGCGGTGAACAAAGCAACAGAGTTTTGCTTTTTGCTAAACCATTATATTATTGAATTTCCTAGCAAATGACAAAATTCAGAAGTGTTTTTCCTATCAACCAAACTCCCTGCATAGTCGGAATCAACAAAACTTCTAAGTTCAAAACTTTTGGATTTGTTGAACCATAATCCCACTTGTATGCCACTTAAGTAACGAAATATACGATTGACACATTTCATATGTGTTTCCTTTGGTTCGATCTCGAACCTAGCACATAGACACACACTAAACATAATATTGGGTCTACTAGTGGTCAAGTAATGGAGACTTCCTATCATGCCACAATATGGCTTAGGCTTTATGGGATTTTATAATTGGTATTTGTCCATTTTGACAATGGAACTACTATGAGTCTCACATGCCTTCAAAATTGTCAAATTTGAATTTCCTAAGCATGTAACTCACATACTTCACATGATTTATGAAAATCTCATGCTTGGATTGCTTGATTTCCAAACCTAAGAAGTATGTTAGTTCACCCATCAGGCTTATTTCAAATTCATTGGTCATCAAAGATGAAAATTCATCACATAAATGTGTATTAGATGAACCAAATATGATATGGTCAACATAAATTTGAACAAGGAGCATTTCTTGATCAAAATGAACAATGTGGGATCTAGTGTTCTTTTCTTGAACCTCTTTTCAAGAAGAAATGCATTTAGCCTATCATGCCAAGCTCTTGGAGCTTGTCTCACTCCATACAAGACCTTTTGAAGACGATTGACATGACTTGGATAAGCATGATCTTCAAAAACTCGGTGGTTGTTCTACATATACCTCTTCATTAATGAAGCCATTCAAAAAGGCACTTTTAACGTCCATTTGGTATAATAGAAACCTATTGTAGCAAGCATAAGCAAGTAACATTCGAATTGCTTCTAGTCTTGCTACCGGTGCAAAGACTTCCTCCTAATCAATATCTTCCTCTTGATTATAGCTTTGTGCAACCAACCTAGCCTTGTTTCTCACTATCTAACCTTTTTCATTCTTTATTATTCCTAAAGTCTTACTTGGTGCCTATAATGGTATGGTCTTTTGGCCCGTTCGGTTTGCAAGTAAAATAAACCTATAATCATGGGATTATTTTACACTGGGATTATAACATGGGTTTGAGTATTAGTCCCAATAGAGGGACTTGTTCGGTTGGGGGTATAGAGGTTCGAATTACAAATGATTTCAAAGTTGTAGTTACTAAATTGCCCTCTTTTATGAAAACATAAACTTGCAATTCAAAGCCTACCTACCCATGTTTCATCTTCTTCACGCCTACCCATTTCATCTTCATCACGCCTCTGTAAATCTCGCATCTCTCCAGCCCGTGATTCATCTTATTCGTCAGGTACTCTCTCTCTCAATCTCTCTCTCTCTCTCTTAGGGCACCATTATAACAGGGTTTTTTAGGGCACCATTAGAAAATTGTGGTGCTCATTATCATCCATTAATTGAAAACTAGTTGGATAGGTGCAACAGAGGTGAAGAGTGAGAGAAAGAGAAAGAGAGTGAGAGTTTACCTGGAGAGAGTGAGCAACAGAAGAGAGGTGCGACCTGTGTCAAGATGAATGAAAATGACGAGAAGAGAGGAATCAATTGTGTTTTGGTTGTTATAATATGAGGGTACTTTAACCATTTTGGATGCACCAACAATGGGATTAAATAATATCATCCATTTCATGGTTTTAAATTATCCCACTCCTGTGGGTTAAAATAATCCCATCATCAATTTAAAACCCGAACCGAACACTAGTATTATTTAGTACCACCACTTATCTCATGCTATCCAAGAACCAAACAGGCCTTTTAGGTATAGGCACTAGTATCCATACGTTGTTTCTTATAAAGTGTCCTAGTTCCTCTTGCATGGCCATGATGCAAAATTCATCACCTAAGGCATCATCTATCTTAGTGGGCTCGATGTGTGATATAAATGCAATATGCCCCTCATCTTGGTTTAGTGAAGATCTAGTGGTTATGCCTTTATTTGGGTCACCTATGATTTGTTTATAAGGATGTCCTAAAAGAATTATTGAGTTCTTAGGTACACTAGGTTCGGTTTCCGCTCTCACTTCTACTTCTTTACCATTGGATATTTGAGTTTGAGTTATACAATCATCATCATCAAGTGTTATTTTCTTCTAGTTGTGCAACATTTGTGCTTTAGGATCCATCACATCAAACCTAATATGGATTGACTCCTCTATGGTTTTGGTTAATCTATTAAAGACTCTAAATGCCTTATTATGCATGGAATACCCTAGAAAAGTGCATACATTTGACTTTGGGTCAAATTTGTCCAAATGATCCTTAACATTTAAGACATAGCAAGTACAACCAAACACCTTTAAGTAACTAATGTTTGGCTTTCGGCCGTTTCATAGTTCATAAGGAGTCTTTTTCACTTGCTTTCGGACATTCACCCGATTCAAAACATAGCATGTCATGTTAATGGCTTTGGCCCAAAAGTGCTTAGTTATGTTATACTCATTAAACATGTTCCTACATATTTCTTGAAGGTTCTATTCTTCCTTTCAACTACTTTATTTTTTTGGGTGTTCTAGGAGAGAATAATTGGTGTGTATAACCTTGTCTAGCATAAAACTCCTCTAAGTTCCTATTGATAAACTCACCACCCCTATTACTCCTAATGATAGTAATTTTTTAGCCCTTCTCATTTTTAACTAATGCACAAAATTTCACAAACACCTCAAAAACCTCATGCTTATATGCTAGAAAGTTCACCCATGTATATTTAGTGAAATAATTAATAATGACAAAGCAATACGATTATCCCCTTAGACTTTGTGTTTAGGTAGGTTCGAATAAATCCATGTGGATTAGTTCTAAGGCTCTAGTTACTTCACTAGCTATTTTCGTCTTAAAAGACAATTTCACTTGTTTGCCAAGAATGCAAGGTTCACATTCCTTGTCTTTCTTTTATGTGCATTCGAGGAGTCCCTTCAGTAAATCATGTTTGGTCAATTTTGACAAATTTTCAATACTAGAATATCCTAGTCTACAGTGCCACTACCATGCATCACATTAATTTTGAGCACTCAAACATGAAACATTTTGTATATGCATCTCATCAAAGTTAATAGCATAGACATTCTTATCTCTATAAGCAATGAACAAGATTTCTTGCTTCTCATTCCTAACAATGCATTTTGATGATTCAAACAAGACATGAAAACTTTTGTCAGACAATTGACTAATGCTAAGCAAGTTATGCTTCAAACCATCAACAAGGTAAACTTTTGATACAGATAGAAAATCGTTACTCACGGTACCATAGCCTATAGCTTTTCCTTTGTTGTCATCTCTAAATGTGACCTTTCCACTATCATGCCACTTTAGTTCAATGAATTGACTTGCATATCCGGTCATGTGTCTTGACCATCCACTATCCAAGTACCATGGGGTGCTCTTCCTTGCATCTTACATAATGTAAAAAACACTAGATTTTAGTACCCAAAAACCTTGGGGTTCAACCGCATGAGACCTGTAGTATTTTGACTATCTATGAGCATCATCTAACAATTTCTTATAGCTCAACAAATTTGCTCCATATCTTATGCCTCTTTTATTGAGTGCACATCATTGTGCTCCTAACATCATATCAAACATGTCTCTACCATTGGTGAACTCGGTCACCTTATTAGTCAAGTCCTCTACTTCTTTGACTAAGGCATCTCTCTCCCTTAGGAATTCATTCATGTCACTTAGGAGATCACTAATGGTATCATTTTATGACTTAATCTCACAAATTGCTATGGTTAAGCTCTTCTTGAGCTATTTCTTCTTCTTGTCCTCTTTTTCCAATGCTTTCCTAAGCTCATCAACACGAGGTGAAATCATCTAAATCATCAACATCATTAAAATTTATAGCTTTGTATTTTACCTCACTTTATGCCATGAGACAAAGTATAGCCTTCTCATTTTTTGACTCGAAGTCGAAGCTTAATGAAGATGAGTCATCCCATATTGCCTTGAAGCTCTTCTTGCATTTCCTCTTTTCCATAAACTTCTTGGACTTGCAATCAGCCTTGATGTGGCCTGGTTTTCCATACCCGAAACTAATAGTCTCACTTTATTTTCCCCATAATTTGCTTCCACCATTGAACTTCTTCTTGTACTTGTCACGCTTGTACATTGCCTTATTAAGGTTTCTTTAAAGCATAACTACTTCCTCCTCAAGATGATTGTCATCAATAGATTTCTCATCTTCAATCATCTCAACCAATGGAGCCAGTGTGCTATTTGCCTTCAAAACAATTGCCCTTTAAGTTCTTTGTGCCACCACTAAGTACTTCTAATCAAGCTCGGTCCTTTAGTTCAAATTCATGGACCGTTAACTGTCCACATAGAGCATCAATGGTATAATCTATAAAATTTTATGCGGATTAGATGACATATTTCTTTGCATCCCATTCCTTAGGCAAGTCTTTAAGGAACTTGTAAACTGAAGTCTCTTAATCATAGATCTTTTCAAGATTCTTGATCTCATTTAAGAGCTTTGTGAACCGAGTGATGGCTGTAGCTATGTCTTCATCAGAGCCAACCTGAAAAGTTTCATAGTACTCCTCAAGGATCCTCTATTTGGTATTCTTCACTTGAACCGTAACCTCATATTGTACTTTAAGCTTCTCCCAAACTTCCTTAGTTATTTGGTGTGCACTAACCCAGTTGAACTCATTCTCACTTAGTGCATAAAACAAATGATTCATAAATTGATCATTTAAGAGCTCAATCCTTGTCTCATCGGTGGTAAAGTCCTTTGTGGGCTTGTCCAGTAGAGTGTAGCCATTTTGGATTGAATCTCATAAATGCCTACTTTGTACTCTTATGTAGAACTTCATCCTCACTTTCTAATTAGCATAGTTTGTTCCAGCAAAGTATGGAAGCCTACTCGATGAGTTGCCTTCCCTAAGGCGAGCAAGATTTAGAGTTTCCATCCTTGCACGAAAATACTCAAAGATACATTAGTAACACTTTGAGCAATAACTCACTCTAATATAATTGAAATCACACCCAAGAGGGGGTGAATTGGGTGTACCGAGAGGTTATCGCCCTTTAAAACCTTTTAATGAACAATGATGCTCTATGCACATACAATCAACAATAATAAATACAATGCGATGTGAATGGGGTATAAGAGATGGAAAAGAGACACAAGATTTATAGTAGTTCGATCAAACCGATTTACATCCATTACCTAACCTCTCCGATTATGATTTTCAAACCCCTACTTATATTAACCATAAATGTTACAACCTAAGTGTACACACCTAGAATGCCTAATCACAAATTAGGGCTTTCAACCTATCCTCAACTAGGTTTTATGCCTAGCCTCAACTAGGTCTTCCCTTAACTTAGATCTTACTAACTCTTACAAATAATCACTTATAAAAAATATATGAATATAATGAAAATAAAATTTACTAGCAAGCCACCTAGAGCATAACAACTCTAATGCATGCAGGTTTGAATACAAATGAGATATATAAGTGTGTCACTGATTTTGCACCAATCTCAAACAAGAAATTATATAAACCAAATCGATAAAAATAAATTCGATTTCAAATCCAATGCACAAGTAGTTTGATAAAAATTAAGTTTAAGGCCCAACTCTTGTTCAAATAAGTCCTAGGGTTTATAAAAACAAGTTTCATAAAACCCAAGACGAATGTGTTCAAGAACACAACAAATGATTTCCAATCACCAAGCACAACAAAAGATGTAGTTTAAGCACAAAAGAGCTACGAAATCAAACTTTCTTATAACCACCAATGAGTGAGAATTCAATCAGTTCTGAGAAGTGGTTGCAAGTCTTAGAACACCTCAGTTACAATAGTTTTGATGATGATACGGTAGCCTCAAAAGATTCCAAGTGGTTGAACATAAAAATCAAGACTATTTTATGTGAAAACTTGGACACAATTGAGTTTTTGTGCTTGAGAGGACAAAAGAATATTCTAAGAGGTTTATTAACGGTTTCCAAGCCTATTTAACAATTTATGGTCGTTATCTTGATCTAAGGGCCCAAAATCAATCATTGATTCAAACTAAAGCCAAAGTTGATAAGGTTTTTGAAAAATTCTCCATGAGGCTGGTTAGCACACTAGGTGACATCAGCAGCGCTCTAACTATAGGTACCGCGCTAACCAGCAGTGACCAGAGACTAAATAAGTTATGGTCTCGAATTTGTAACTCCCTAACACACCTACGACTCGACTAAACCTCCGAAAACATATAAAACATGTTTAGTATGACTGCTCGGATGATTTCACAAATCTCAAAAAATCAAAAATCCTGGTTTCATGAAACATGTAGGGACTTTTCTGTAAAAATTTTGCTTACATTTCAAAAATCATTCAAATTGATTTTGGTCCATTCAAAACCAACTACAACAATTTTTTCGAATCTAAAGCATGTGTAAAAACTCGTTTTGACAATGTAAAACCATTCCAAGTTATGAAACTTAGATAGTAATAAAATCGAAATTCTAAACTTTGGAAAAAACATGAAAAACATGATGTGCATGAATCTAATGCATTTGGCTTGCATAATTGGACTTATATACCTTACATGATTCGTACAAATTGTAGTTTGAGCTCTCCGGTCCTTGTTTCCTTATGGAAGCCAAATCTTGAATTTTATCAGCTACATTTGACATGAGCTTGTAAGAACACATTCTTCCTTTTGAACTTGTGATTCCAAGCTAAGTTTTGTATTACAAAAAAAACACTTAGCAAATTTGTTAGAATCCTTTCTCTTTGTTTGTTGCCATCAAAATCCCAAGTGGAGTACAAGTGACTAACCACTTAGTCCATTAACCTTGATGATTATGCCATGATTCATTCTCTTGTGTGTAGTAACAGTGCCCTTGACTTCCTACATATCTTGTAAATCCATACAGGTTATGACATGGTTGATAATATCCTGTCCATGCCAAACCACTCACGATTGGTTGTGCTTGGTATGTGGTATTGTCTCAAATATATACTTTTTGACAGACCAACCTAAAGATTCTACCAAGAGTTTCACTGTTTAATTCATAATAGTCATACATTTTTTACATCCCTGGAACACCAAAGACAAAAGAAAGTAGATTAAGAGCAGTCGGGTCACTAAAATTAAAACTAGAAATGAAAAATTATAGAAAATCAAAACTTAGCAATTTTTCAAACTAAGTAATACTAATGGTTACCTATCCCCGGCAATGGTCCCAAAAACTTTATATGCATGCTGCAAGTATACAACTCGCTTGTAGTAATAGTGCAATCAACTTACGTTGATCATGGATATCGTCATCTGGAAAATGTTTTTGCTCTAGTTGTTTATTACCTATCTAACTTGAACTATTACTAAGGGATTCACTTTTAATTGATTTTGTACTAAATTAAGCTATTCTAACAAATCAATTTTAAGTTTACTCTTATATTAAGGATATCTTAGTTCACAAATTCATATATGTAATTTAATAATATGCTTTGTAATCAAATTTACATCTCAATATGTTTTATGCAATTCCATATTAGAATAGATAGATTTCCTTCGAATCAACTTTAACCCACTAGAGTAACGTAAAAGAGTCTAATGAGCAAGCTAGAATTCCACCTATCGGTGTGAATAACTTAAGTTCCATATTCCTTTAAGTCCCGAATCATTAGATTCATAAATAACTAATTTTACTATTTGTGCCTCCCTAATTAAGAACAATCTCTAGATGTTGTGTATTTTATGGTTGTACTGTTCATTTCCAAATTAAAAGCTTCAATGGCCATGATAACTTCTAAAGCATAAGTTCATTAAACACGTGATCAAGATGTCTAAAGCATTACGCTCGGAATCAATACAAATTCTAACCATTGCACTTTTTACTATCACTTTTTACTCAAAACTAAAGTATATCATTCATACCATAGGATCCATTGATCCCTAAGATAAATAGACTACTCACACTTCATTGAAATACATACATCACAATTCATAATGGAAATCATTGCAAATTAGATATGAATATAAATATTACCTTAATTTAATCAATGAAAACAAAATCGGATTGCAAATTTGGAGTCTTCAATGTTTTCTCCACACAAACTCCTTAATAATCAAACGCAATGTAAAAACTAGGCTAAATTACTCTAATGGTGAATAATCTCTTCTTATATAGTGGTATCCTCTTTGTTTACCACGTCCTAATACCTATTCATACTCCTTAATAACAATTAGAAACCCTATTTTACAATTTAACTCGAATTAAAACTCCACTTTCTAATTTCTTCATGTTTGGTGTTATCACTTACCACCCCCAGGCCGTGTGTGTTGAGCCACGCCACTGCCAGTGTGCCACTGTTCCATTCCCTTTTTTTGAGCTCTTGGTGTCTCGGCGCTGTTGTGCCTGTCCCGGCGCCATCTCTTATATGCCACAGTGTTGCCACTGCGCTGGACTTCCAAGTTTGATTTACTCACTTTCTTTGCTTTCCCATGTCATGCCTTTTGTCCCCACGCAATTCCTTATGTTCCCACATCGCCAGTGTGTATTGCCATGAGACCAACCCTATTTTTGTGGTTTTTTGCTTTGTTTCTTCTCGTTTTTGTTCAATTCCTTCCATTACACCTTAATTCCCTGAAAAATGCAATAATATCATGATTTAGAACTCATTTAGGGATATTTATAATAAATATACAACTAAACAAACCCTATATATAAATATAAATAATCACTTATCAGTCTTCATTATCTTTACCATAGAAGTTAGGTAGAACACTAATGACTCTAGATCTTAGTTCAAATTCAGGAAATCCCTCAAGATAGGCAATACACATTGGTTCATAAGCAGTGATATTTTGATTGATTTGCCTAAAGGTAAGTTCTCTATTATCATTATTATTATAATTAATATTATCAAGGTTACTATTAGCTTTCATTGTGATAGCTTGGTGTTCCTTAAGTTGTTGTTGTCTTAAATTACCATTGAAAGTCATATCTACCTCAGGATCAAATGGATGCAACGATCCTATGGAATTAGAACGATGAAGTTGTTAGACCATACAATGTCTAAAACTCTTAATAAATTATGTAGAAATCGCCGGCAATGGCACCAAAAATTGACACGTGTCGAGCGTGTGACAATAAGTTTCCCGTATTACCTTATTATTTATAGTGCGAGATCATTTCCATAGAGATTTAGCAAACTTCTTTGGGAAAAATTCTTTTTACTTTAACTTAATTAATTTAATTAAAATGAGAATTAAAAATCACTAATTCAAAACAATAATAAACATCTGAACTAATTAAACTAATTTAATTAACATAATTCAATAAATAAATATCTAAACAAACATCCAGAACAATGAAACAATAATTCATTTTGCATCCAAACATATAACTCAAATCATAGTCATGAGCATACTTTAACCTCTTTATAACGTATTCTAGATCATTAAACTATAATCATAAGTAAGTAGACAAGCCTTATCAAGCCATGAGTTCTTCTTATATCGATGGAAAAGCCATGAATAATTTTATTGAATTAACCCTTTGAAAACTCAAAGAAATTTACTTTAGACAATAAAATTGCATTACGTTTTGTGAAAACTTCGAACTACTAAATCTAAACCTTCGGAAAGCCACTTCAATTTTAAACTTAAATCTCAATCCACCTAGGACATCTAAACATTAATAGACCTTTCAAACAATCCTAGATACTACTTTAAACTAGATATTGAGTCCAAATATCACAATATACATTCTAGAGTATGCATGCAATACAAAGTTTCATGATTATAATCCGCAAATTATAATTTATTAAATTAGTGAATTGAAGAATACAATTAGTTTAAAGCATTAACTAAAAAATCATATCATCATGACTACATCACAAAACAAATCAAGTTCATGTTCGAACTTTGTTTAGATTAATAAACTACTTACTCATCATTGTAATAAAAATTGAAATAAAGTAAATATCAAATATAGATACATACCTCTGAATAAATACTTTAGTTCTTCAAATCGTCTCCAAAAGCAATAAACAATAAATATAAAAACTAAAAAATAGATTATGGTTCCAAAAGCAATAAGATATTGATCTAAGTACTCAAGGGCAATTGATTCCGTAGCCCTAGGGTGATTATATATATATATATATATATATATATATATATATGTAGTATTCTAGATAGTACGTATCCCAAACTAACACCATTGTCTCGCGGTTATCTAAAATTCTTGAAATCGAACTCAGTAATTCCTGATTGATTCCACTTAATACTCATATCGCTGGTTAAATCCTTGAAAAACTGCCTCTATGCTCCACCGATTTGCCTGGCGATTTACATACAAATCCCAAATCGCCGCCAAATCGCCAGCAGTGATTTCCAGTTCTTTTTTTATATGTTGATGATTCGTTATGTATCTCTTCCACTTGATCAAATTCTTCATTTTCTTCCCTTTTTCATCCATTTCTTCAAATATTTCAATTATAATATGAAATAACAAAAATAAGAGAAAACCTAGTGTCATATTGTTTTTTACATCTAAAATTACCCTAAAATATATTATAAAACACTGTCTAATTATTTATTTATCAAAGTCCATGGCAGTGGAGATCACTGAGTGTTTTCTCAGTGTTTCTATCTAAGTTTCATTTCAGGGCATTGGCAATTGTTGGTTCGTACCATATCCATTGTCTTTCCTGGAATTCTCAATGTTTAGACTCCAATAATTCTTTGAGATCTCAATTCAAAGCCAGGGCAGTTGGAATTGTTGAGCCTTGATTTAGCTTATTAACTCAATTTTTACACGAGTTTGTTTTTTTTTTCCAAAATTGCCTATTTCGACCTTGAAAATATAAAAACAAAGGATAAGTGTTGTCAATGGGGAAAAATTTCTTGTAAAACATACCAAATTCACACTAAAACATAACACATTTACAAACTTATCAAATAATCCCAAACTTAGACACTTGCTCGTCTCGAGCAAAGGAATATAATATAAGCAACTTGTATACAAAGATTTCACATCAATTCCTCTAATGCTTAACTCAAACTTATAGGTTTTGTCAAATCTTATGATTTTGCCAAATTGAAACAAGAATACTCAAGCAAAGCTGGTTACTTCGAGTCAAGATATTTCAGTCCTTTTCCTGATGAATACTTTTCCAAATACTAGGCTTCCTCAAGACTAAAGCAAACTATTACTAACAAGTTACATCAAAATATATATTCAAGCTTAAACTTTTAATCTCTAAATAGAGCAATGAATACTAAGATTCCACAAACAAAACTTATACAAGCATTCTCCACTCAAGGCATTATTTCGAGTCAATAGGACTTATTCTCTCAGCTCATTTTGGATGTGGCTGGGGGTACCAAGGAAAAAGGTATTGAAGGATTCAAAACATTGAAGAAACTTGACTTAACCTAGCTATAAGCACTCAGACTAAGTATTTTATTTGAGGAGTTTATTATTATTTTCTTTTTCACTCATTTGATAACCATCCCCTTTTGCCAACCACCCAATTCCTTTTTCTATTTTAGGAAGAAATTATGCATTTCATTGGAATTGTTTTAGATGGGACTTTTTTCGCTCATTTACCTCTTATTCGAGGTTTTCTACTCTAGTTAGCCCTTTTCACTTAGTATGATTAAGTAAGCTCTCTAACTGGGTCTGAAAGGTTAATAAGGGTAATGAGTTAAGGGTTTAAAGATAGGTGATTAAAGAATCAGGTTTGGTTATATTAACGTGCCTAACTAGCGAATAATGATAGGTTGGCTAAGGCTATTATCAAAAGCTAGAAGGCCTCCGTCTTCCCCAAAACTTAGTTTTGAAAGTAAAATCCAATTTGAAATGGTATGTAAACCATTTTTGGAATCTATAGAGATTTAATTAACATTTGCTCTATTTTGACCTTCTACCGCTTTCATATCTAGCATAGAGCCTCAACTCCATACTATCATTCTTTGGTGTAGTCTCGATACGCTAAAACCAATCACAAGAACATGGTTTTCATGTGAACTCTACTTAAATTCTTATTTCTCAATGGCAATCATTAAAACATGGGTTTCCTTAATTTTCAACCACTATTCTAAGCTAGAATTGGACATTCATTTTAGGCTCATAACAATGAATAACAAGTGAAGGTAATGAAAATGAAAAAAAAGCAAGATAAATAATGTATACCATCATCAATTCCTCAATTCCATAAACGAAAAATGAAACTGTATTACCTATATTTCCCACTAGAATATTCTGTAAAATCTAAAAATTTTGCAAAAAATTTACCACATCCTCCATTTACGGTTCATTCATGCCAAAAAATCCATCTTACATAATTGCAATACCCCTAAACTTACCTCAAACTTTGTCTTCAAGGTTCAAGAAAGTAGGAGAGACAATATACAATTCTAAAAGAATAAGTGAAAGCAAAGTATGGAAGATATGAAATGATAAGGAATGAAATGAAAAATATATACAAGAATGTGTAAAAATGTATGTAAATGTGGTGTTGTTGTGAGATGTAGCAAAATTATGGCATAAAGTTAAACCATATCTTACTAGAATTACAATACAAAATAGAGTGCAGATACTCTCTCACTCATACATGTAGGGAAAAGAAGTCTTCTCTCTCAACTCTCAGCATCGCTAGAATTATTATGTTACTACTCTACCTCTCCCTACTATGGAGGCTGCACTCGTTGTATGGATCGGGATGGAGTGGCAGTCCCATATTCCTCATGAGCTCTATATACCATGTTCTCTAAGAGCATGATGAATAGGCTTCCAGTATTGGAAGGGCTTTATCAGTAGGATGATGGTGTATATTTTTGTCTCTTATCTTCACATAACAAATGAAACTGCTAAGCTCTATCTGATTATGCATAATCATCTGCTCGAGACTCATGGTCTAAGCCGACGCTCCTTTTGATTGTGGTGGCAGTGCTGATGATGAAGAAGCTCTGGATGCAGGTGTAGCTTCTATCCTCCTCCCAATAGCTCTCATAACCTGAGTATCCCGCATGCCGCTTCCACAATCTTTCTGCTTGCTAGGCCCATAACTGCCATCATTCTTTCTCTTCGTTGAAATCCTACTCCACCGGTGGATATAAAGAAGAGACATCGCCATTAATGAGGTTTAGTTGAGGAGGGATATCAAACTCTAATTTAGCTATGGAACCCCTGATGCATGTCGAGCGTGTACAATAAATATCCCACCTTTATTATACTTTTCAATTTGTATTAATGGTAAGTGGGATCACCTCCACAGGGATTTTGCAAATTCCTTAAAAAGAATGGTTTTATTATTTTTTATTATTTTTACTTTAATTAAAAAAAGAATCTAAATTACTATTTCAAACTATATTAATCGACCAAACTAATTATACTAACTTAATAAACATAAATAATCAAAGTCACTAAATTCAAATCAATTCAATTCAATGGAAAAAAAACATAAATAAACAGCTAAACAAACATCTAGAACAATGAAACATCCATTCGTTTTGCATCCAAACATGTTACTCAAATCATAGTCAATCATGCTTTAACATCTTTATAAAGTATTCTTTATTATTAAACCTAAATCATAAGTAAGTAGATAGCCCTTAACAAGCCATCATTTCTCCTTATATCGATGGAAAAGTCACATTCTGATTTTATTGAATTAACCCTTTGAAAACTCAAAGAAATTATTTTTAGGTAATAAATCTGCATTACGTTCCGTGAAAACTTCGAACTACTAAATCTAATATATTCGGAAAGCCACTTCAATATTAAATATAGATCTCAATCCACATAGGAAATCTAAATGGTAATAAACCTTTTAAATAATCGTAGTTACTACTTTAAACTAGATATAGAATCAAAATACTAAAATACACATTGGTCACTATGCATTCAATGCAAAGATTCATGATTGTAGTCTACAAATAACAATATTAAATTAGTGAATTAAAGAATATAGCTGCTTTGAAACACTAAGCACAAAATCATCTCATTATGACTACATTGCAAACGGATTAAGTTCATGTTCGAACTTTGTTTAGACTAATAAAATACTCACTCATAATCATAAACATCACAACATAATAAATAAAATACATAATTAAAAATATTTTATTGAAAGCTTGAATCCCCTTATCTTCTTCAAAAACGATAAAAACAACAAAGAATGACCTCCAAACTGAATTAAAAGTGTTGCACTATCAAAAGTCTCTTTTTTGTCGGCTATGGTTCATATATATATAGTATTATAAGTAATGCATATCCAAAACCAACTCAAAATTCTCGTTGTAATCCGAAATTCTCGAAACCGACTCCATCGATTCGTCACCGATTTCACTTACAAGGCAAATCATTGGTTAAATCCTTGAAAAACTGCCTCTGTACTCCACTAATTTATCTAGCGATTTATGTGTAAACCCCAAATCGATGAGGAATCGTTGTATAATACTTCCACTTGGTCAAATCCTTTATTTTCTTCATTTTTTCATTCATTTCTTCAAATATTCTAATTATTATATGAAATAATAAAAACAAGAGAAAACCCAGTATAATATAGCATTTTACATCCAAAATTACCCTAAAATACATTATAAAATATTATCTAATTATTTACTTATCAAATATCCTCGAACTCGGCACTTTGTTGTCCTGAGCAAATGAATATTTTAAATTTTATTCTATTTTCTTCCCTCGATCCGATTTCATAATTACTTACTCTTATTCTTAAACATAAGTGATTATTCTATCCAATTTAGTAAAATTTATTGGCTAATTTCCTATTTCTTCCCTTCAATTGTGGCATACATTCTTTTCATCGTATATATATTTCTAAAAATACTAGGTCAATAATCTTTGTATAACAAGATTCTTAGGAATTTGTCTAGTTTATCTTGCACTTTTGTTTCAATTTTCTACCCATTATAATGTCTAATACAAAGCAACCAATCCCCTCAAAACTCCACTTGAGCATACACAATCTAGGTTAAGTTAAATAGGGTATAACAACTCCTTTCTATCATAAACTTTCTATTTTCATGGGTAATAAAAATATATCACTTATATTTATATCCAAATTTTATTCAATTCATATTCCAAACTAAGTAAATTCAAATGAATAAATATTACTTGGATCTTCAAAAAATTCAAAAACTTTCAGCCAACTATTTACATTGAAAATATAAATTCTACCTCTCAAGTCTTCTATACATGGCTTTTATATACTTCAATTCACTAAATACCCCTAAACGCATTACAAACCTTGTCTTCAAGTAATAAAAATTGAGTCGGGTTTCCAACAAAACAAATATACCTCGTAAAACATAATAGAATTAAATAGAAAATAAACTGCTTTTCAAAATAGACAATCAAACATCTCATAATAGCGAAGTGTAATAGAGTAAATCATTCATTTCTTATTGATGATGCTAAACAAAGTTAACATTCTACATATACGAGTAAACATTAGAAAGATTACAAGTTACTTTGTGCAGAAGTAAATTCGTCTTCAATATATTCAGTTTTGTATTCATTCTAACTGCAGTAGTTTAGTTTGTGAAGTGTAGGTATTAGCAAGGTTATAAACTCTCGATGGAAATCGAAATTGCAATAAAGAAATATCAATGCTCCTTTTTTGATCTTGTGAACATTCGATAAACCCCTTTTTTGTCTTGGAATGGTGACATGCCAAAGCTCGCTCATTTTCTTCTAACATCCCTGATTCTTCAAAATTCATTTCTCGGTAGGCACAAAAGCTGACAATAAGGATCGAATAAAAATCCTTTCCTTTTAGCTCTCACAAGAGATGTAGAACTTCCCTCTGTCCGTGGAACATTCATTTGAGCTATCAGACTTGCTGCTCGTTTCACATCTTCTTGTGTTACGCTATGAATTCTTTATCTTTTACACATTTCTTCAACTCTAGATCTTCTTAACTCATTGAGCTCCTTTTCATTCTCGAATCAAAATACCCATCGACAGTTCTCATTCTCATGACCATAGCATCAATAATGGTCCTCTAGGGTAGCACATCAAACCAAACCCCGTGGCAACCTACCTTGGCTTTCATGCAGAGCTTAGTAATCAAAATTGGGAATGGTAGACCGTCTCGCTTCATGGTGTTCATTGCTTGTCTCATTGCATCATGGATTGCATACCCAACGTCGATATACCCTCACTTCGCAACAATGTGATTAAGTAAAGCGGCTCAATGGTTCTTTACTTCAAATTGTTGTATAGTGGCATATAAGAAAGCATCTATAGTATAGCTAGAACATTTCCTGATTTTTCTAAAGTATGTGGTTTCGATGAATTTGGGGTAGCCTTCGGTATCGACAGCAAATCCTCGTCTGGAATTACCTCTCAGGCTTCTTGAATCATCGTGAAGGGGTAAGATTTTTTATGGATGTAGATGATATTTGGGTAAACACATTTCAGTCTAATTTCGGCATTAGGAAGTCTAATGTTTATTCACTGCGGTGTATGAAATGTTGATCTTCTTCACTTGAACTATTAGTTCATTTGCATTATTACTCACATACCCATTCGCGTAGAATTGGGGAACTAATTCTGAGCATCCACTCTCTAATTTTCCATCATAGTCCCTAAGAAGGTTCTCCCATTTCCTTTCTCTTATGATGGTCACGATTTTGTCTTTGTACTTGTGCACATTTTGAATGTGAAATCCTCTTTTAGGTATGATAACTTTTTCACATCTCTAAAGTATTTATTTTGTACTTTAGGACTAACAAATCTCATGGGAAGGGACATGTGTAATCGTTTCTAAGTGGTCAAAGTCCTCGTTGGAGTAAGGTAGGAATGGTTTTCTCAACTTAGCCATCCCAGGTGTCGATTCTTTAATACTAATCCCCATATGTTGAATGGGCATTTGTTGGTCCACATAGTTCATCTTGGACTTTTCTATCATAATTCCTTTCCATTTTTCTTATGCACTACTCCTACCTCTTCCTCTACCTCTTCTTGCCATAGTCGATAAATCAACTACGATGAATTGATAAATCAAAATCTTGTATTTGATAAAAAAATGGATTTAAGGCGAGTAATTATTGGAAATCAAATTGTTATCAAGAAATTTGAAACATTTTTTTTTAAAAGGGTAAAATCCGCAAAACTTATTAAAAGTCACGCAAGTCAAAAATATGAGATCAAATCTATCAAAATGATTTTTCAAAGATATGAGAAATACTCCTCCAATTTGTTTAAAACTAAATTTAAAATTTATTACAAATACTTGTCTTTTTAATTGATAAAAACTCTAAAATTTTGAAAATATCCAATTTGTAAATCGATGATCATTTTCATTACGATACCTAATCTATTAGAATCAATGGAATCATTCATTCATTCTACCAAAATGAATTCCTTTAATAATTTTCAAAATCATTTTAAAAGTTTGCAAAAATCCTTCAAACCAAAATTTCATCAAAATAAAGAATTAGGGTTCGTTGTGATTACCTTCTTGAGAGTGAAATTCTCAAGATATGTGCTCTTGAACTCCTCTAAATTGGTTTTCGAAGCTCAAAGTCAAAATCCGTTAAACCCTAGTTCGACTATTCTTTTCCAAATTCAAATTTTTTTTGGTTGAATTAAACTAGAATTAAGTGGGAATCATTTAAATACACTAAAATTGAGCTTAAGAAGGTTGAATCAAGGAAAGAAATCAATTGTATGGATGAAGAGGTGCAATGGTGTCTATTTGGGAGGTGGGTTTGTGTTTGGTGATTTGGTGTTTTATATAAAAACTCCAAATCGTGCCTTGCGATTCATGTGTTAAGTGGAATCACTGAGAAATCTCTATGTAAATCGGTGAAAATGAGGTGCAGTGACTCACCGATATGACTAGCGATTCATGTTGAAAGACCGAATTGTTGGGGATTCGCTAAAGTCAAGTTCTCGCTTAAATTTTATGGCTTATATCATTGATTTAGCCAGAGATTCCTAGTGTTATTTCGAATCGTTGAGGAGTCGATGGGTTTGCTTTATTATTTTTCAAATTTATCTCGTAATTAACTTATATACCATTCAATAAAACTTATATAAAGTAGAATTGATTGCAAATTTGAAAGTTTATTCACGATATGTAACTAACTAATAATTTAATTAATTAATTAATTAAATGAATAAATAAAACAAATAAGCAAGTGAATAATGCAAACATGCATAAAGGCCATAAAAACAAAAAAAAAAGAACTTTATCATCCCTCTCTTGTAAAAGCTACTCCAGAGCTTGAGTCCCAAAAATAATTCCATAAGAGAGTCAAAAGGAGAGAATAAAAGCAAACTATGCTAATACTAGATTTTCTACTAAAAACTGAAATAAATAAAGAAATAAGGAATATGGGTTGCCTCCCACAAAGCGTTATTGCTCTAATCACCGTTATTGAATTGTGATCCTTCAATATCATTACAAATTTCTTTTCTATCTTAGAGTGTCATTTCATCGTTACATATCCTAAGCATAACTATGTGGTTACATATGGATGATGACTTCGACAATTGATAAGAATGGTCTTCCCAATAATAGCTTATCATATCGAGTGTTCTATGGCATGACTAAGAAATTTATAGTGAATGTGAATGTTCCCACTCGTACCAATGCATTCTTTGATATAACAAATGGGACTTTGAAAGTACCATTTGGCTTGTACACCTTGATAGGATGCTTGCTATGTAACATCCCTTATCCCGATTAAGAGAATACCCAGCTTAAAATCTTAATTAAGCCCCGGTACACCAGTCAGACTCAATTAGAGTAACAGTATAGCCGTCTTTCGTATTTGATAATCATAATATAGTATATAGTATATCGAATAAATAATTGAAAATGCAGCGAAATTAAAACTTTTTTCAACAATACAAATGATATACTAAACTATACTAATCAAAGTCCAAATCTGGTATCAACATCGGTTTACGAAACAATCCAAACCCTGTGTTAATACATATTATATTTCAGTTTAAATATATAAGACAAAGAGAAATCAACTCACCGTAGAGAGGACTATAAACTCATAATCTTCTATGTTCCTGAGTCAAAGCGCACGTTGGTATTCCTAAAATGTTAATTAGGATAAGCACTCCAACTTGCTCAGTAAGTGACTTACAATATAATAATCATGTAATATAAATAACAATATGAATCCAACAATATCTATCAGGGCATGATAAATAATATAAATGATAGATAAATAGATGTAAAGCCATAGTTCTATAGCCCCTACACAAGTGACTTTAATTATATTTCGATATACAAGAGTCTTATCTCAGTTGTCCAAGAATACCACTATCGAAATCTACACACTGGCTAAATGTATGATTTCGTCAGTGTATTCAAGAATAACTGAATCTCCGCACTCTTAGGACAATGAGTAGTATATATATCGGTCGACGGCCGTATGAGGAGACAGTGAAGGCATGGCGGCCTAGCTACCATCTGTCGTCACAGGGAGAGTTTCCATCGTGGGTCACTTGTTGCATCGACTCATACTAAGAGACATAAATTTACTCATCTCCTCATTTATTTTTAGTGTGTGATGCTTGTCATTGTGCAATGCTCCCATTCCCAGTTCATAACTACGTGAACTAGATATAGTACGATATATAACATAAATGATAAATGTAATTGAGTCCCATTTACCTGTACCGAGCTGTCCTAACTTTAGATCGACTTACACGATTGCTAGAATCTCCCCAATTAAAGACAATTTCATCCTCAAAATTAAAGGAAACGTACATGTTACCAATAGTTCTTAAACGAAATAGAATTTACTTTTTGATTTATAACTCTCGTTCCCTGATTATCTCTTTTTTTCATGGCACATTTATTTTATTGTAATCCGAATCTATAAATCCTTTTCATAAATGAGACTTTCGAAAGCACAATGAGTTTGCGTTTTGAATTCTCCATCAATCTATAATGCTTGACTCCTCAACATCTTTGTTTTTACCTTAACTAGTTGTAGTTATAAATTACCTAATATGTTGTACCCTCATGTGTAGCTCTTAACTATCTCATTTTTCACAAAAGCTATATCTCCAATCTTAGTTATGTACATAAATGCAAAACAAGATTGAGCATATTCAGCTTTATCATCCAACATTGTAATCCACCTAATTACCTTTATTATCAGAGAGCTTACATAAAGGAATATGTTTTCTTTCATTTGTTAAACATTATAGACATAAGCACAAAATATTTACTCTTTAGAACCAAGATTAACAGCTCAGTTTCTTCGTCAATATGAAGAAAAATACATTATACTGAGATTGAGAATGATTTTCAAATATATCAATAACTTCTTCCAGCTCTGGAAGCAAGTCTCAAATCTCCATCCGGAGAATCAAACACTGAAACACCATATCTTCTCACATCTTCATATACATATATCTTGTTCAATTTGTCAAGAGAATAACATAACCTCACTGACAAGAATTTGCAGACTTCAGTCAATTTATCAATTATAACTCATACATCATTGTAATAATGCCAACATCTAGTTAATTTCATTACACAACCCCCAGTTATGTTATCCTTCTACCATCAGATATAGACAAGAATATATTTAACCTTTCAGGTTTTTATTATCTTTCCTCAACCTACAGAATAACTCTCATATCTCTTTATGTATTTAATAATATATATCATCACCTCAAACAATCTATAATCTTCTCGTATACCTTAATACGATATGATATTGCATGTATAACCAATATAAAGAGAATCATAAGGTCATTGATGTACTTCTTGCCTAAAATCCTTCCTGAACTAGAATTTGATTTCAAAATCTACTACATTCAACACAATTTCTCTAAAATATCTAATTATAATACTAATCCTTGACACCCAAATCTTAGTGTATCAAGTGGTTCCCATTAAACTTCTTAATCACCTTATCACCCAGTTAATCAAACACTTGGCTCAACTCTAATCTAAGCTTTAAAGAACAAATATATAATTACTAATCCCAATAACTTAGTTGATGATGTGCCTGTGCAAGACTTTATTCTATCATCATTATTACACATCTCTCTTATTACACATCTCTCTCAAGAGATAGTACATAGAAGTTCCTATTATAGTTGCAATTCATATTCTTTTCTCTATTTAACGTATTGATGACATCAATTACTTTATGTGGGTGATTTCTCAAAGTGAATTCATTATATTCATGAATTTAGATTACTCACTTCATCTCCAATTTCTTTCACTCTGACAACTATACACTTCAAACTCTCATAGCTTAAATATTTCCAATCACATTGAACCAGCTCTTTGGTTTTCATACTTCTCATTTATCTTCTAGTGTTTCCTCTAGGATTCTCTAATCTTAGGGATACCTAAAAAACTCTCCGAAAATCTTTCATATGAGTATATATGTATTTCAAACCCTACGATGAATGAATGAATTTCCATAACCTTTGCCACCACCTTAGTTTAGAGGTAAGGGCAAAATTAGAGCACAATCATCACAGAAATCAAGTAGATCAAGGCAGGTTTCTCAAAATAGTATTTTTCCTTAGAGGGCTTCCATGATATGCTATCAGTGTGGGCAGGCAGGGCATCTTTAGAGAGAGTGTTCTATGCCACCGGCCATATCGATAGGCAGTAAAGTACCGTCTACACGAGGGTAGACTTATGCAGTGCATGAGGCATATCTAGAGGCCAATAAGAGGCTTGTAGAAGGTATATTAAACATTTGTGGTCGAGATATGCATGTTTTGATTGATAGTGATTCTATAGTTTCCTTTATTGCTAGTGCAATGGTTTATGAGTTGAAATTGAAACCTGTTAGAGCCAGTACCTTGTTGATTTTGAACACAACAGTAAGTGAGAATGTTTATCCTAACTTGATCTGCGAGAGATGTGTAATCGAAATTGGAGAGAATGAACTTCTAATTGATCTCGGGGTAATGGAGTTCCTAGAGTACGATGCATTACTAGGGATGGATTGGTTATGAGCATATCATGTCAGTATTGATTGTTTTCATAAGAAGGTAATCTTTCAGATCCTAAACTTTTTGAAATTATAGTCTATAAAGGCTATAATCCTTCACTTTCAACTCATGGAAAGGAAGCTACTCCTCGACATTTAGAAGTTATGGCGGGAGTTATCACATTTGGAGAGCCTAGTCTGGAACTTAAGGTTGGTGAGATACCTGTGGTTTATGAATCTTTAGAAGTCTTTCATTCTGACTTGCTTGTACTTCCACCGCCATGTGTCATTGACTTCATCATTAATCTTATTTCTGGTACCAAACCTATATTTATTCGTCCATACCATTTGGACTGAAGGAATTACTTGAGTTGCAAACTCAGCTTGAGGAGTTGTTATCGAAAGGGTTTATCCATCCAAGTATGTCATCATGGGGAGCACCAGTTCTTTTGTGAAAAAAAAAAGAACAGAACCCAACGTATGTGCATTGATTGTAGACAACTTAATTAAGTGACTATTAGGAACAAATACCCATTGCTCAGGATCGATTATTTATTTGATTAGTTGAAGGGTGCCAGACATTTCTCAAAGATTGATTAGAGGTCTAGTTATCATCAACTGAGGATAAGGATGATGATATATCAAAGACAGCTTTCACTACTCGTTATAGGCATTTCGAGTATAAAATGATGTCATTTTGGCTCACTAACGCTCCTGCTATGTTTATGGACTTTATGCATAGGGTGTTTGAACCCTATCTTGACCAGTTTATCATCGTGTTTATCAATGATATTTTGATCTATTCGAAGACTTAGGAAGAGCATTCGCATCACCTTAGAGTTACATCCCAAACTCTAAAAAGATAATTGGTTGTATGCAAAGTTTAGTAAGTGCTAATTTTAGTCTTCAGAGGTTAAATTTCATGGACATATGGTTAATGTTGTGGGTATATCTATTAATCCAGCAAAGGTTGAGGCAATCAAGGATTAGCCTACTCCTGCAATAGTGTCAAAGGTTCGAAGTTTTAAGGGGTTAGCAGGTTATTACAGATGATTAATAGTTTCTCTCGCATTGCTCTGGCAATGACTCGGCTAACAAAGAAAGATTTTGATTGTGTTTGGTCAAATGAATGCAAGGCTGCCTTCAAAGGTTTAAAGGATAGTTTGACTATGACACATGTTCATACATTACCTAAATTGGGGAAAGAATTAGTGATTTATACTGATGTTTCTCATTCAGGCTTGGGCTGTTTGCTGATGCAAGAAAGCGAAATTATAGCTTATGCTTCAATGCAACTCAAGATTCATGAAATAAACTATCTAGTTCATTATCTTGAGCTAGCTACGGTTGTCTTTGCCTTGAAGATTTGGAGGCACTACTTGTACGATGATAAGTTTATAGTATTTTAAGATCATAAGTGTCTAAAACACTTGCTTATTCAGAGTGAATTGAATATATATGAGACAGCGTGGATGGCTTGAGTTCCTCAAAGATTATGATTTCAAACTAAAGTACCATCTAGGTAAAGCATATGTAATTGTTGATGCCTTGCGTATGAGAAGAACAAGTAAAGAGAATGTAGAAACGGTCACAGCTTCTCAGTTTAAACTTCTTGAGGAAGCTTTAGCGATAATGATTCGCGAAAGCCTGACTGGCACATTATCAACTAAGAAAGCTAGTTCTAGAGCTACTAATATGTTCTTCTATGCTCAGATTCGAGCTGAACCAGAGATGATTCAGCAGGTGGTTGATTTTCAGAAACCCGATCAGGATTTTATAGCGTATTGGAGGTTAGCGGCTATTGTAAATCATCCTGATAGGCCAGTTTTTAATGATGGTGCAATACGATTTAGAGATAGATTTATAGATTCCAACACAAGATCAGGTGAGGTAACAGTTGCTACGGGAATCCAATAGATCTCTTTACTTTATTCATCTAGGTAAAACTAAGATCTTTCGAGATATGAGGTGTATTTTGTCAGACCCCACCTAATTAAGGCATCTGACCGACCTAGATTACCTTAATCCATTGATAATCTAGCAGTCTTAATCCTGCCATTAATAAATAATTAAGATCTATCATCTCAATTAACAAATATAATTGTTAATCAACCACAAAAGATTCTAAAGTGAATCTTAAACCCCAAAGTTCAATTGGATTGATTACACTATCCTTATAATTTGAAAAAAAATTTCGACGGCATCTCCTCCATTTTGAAGCCTACATCGAAAAACTCGGCCTTCAAAATTTTTTAACAAAACCTGCTCAGCTTGGTGGAAATGCCGAATGACTCACAATCTACCCCATAATAATATATATTACATTCACAAAAATTATTTACTCGTTCTAACCTATCTTAGACTTTCAAAATCCTTAAACTATCATTACCTTAGCTCTGCAGCATTCCAATCCGTCCTAAAACCATTATAACAATTCCAAAAGAGATCTTAATCGCACATGAACCCAAAAACTCATTTATACCATATTTTATGTTCAAAAATAATACATACATAGAGAAAAAGAAACTGAGCAAGTCACTAATAATCGGAAAGCTTTTCATTTCCCTTGTCGCCACTAAAACCTTCATTACCCAATTCTAAAAATTCAAAAATGTCAAATAAGTAAATCCTACACTATCCAGTACACCCGTAGTAGTCAAATGCATAACAATCCAAGGAATTTAAACGAATAATATAATCCAAGGATATTAAATACAATCGTGAATCCATCCCGTTATTGTTATCCGAACACAATCAGATGATCGGCCTCCAAAAGTGATATGTAAACAGTAATAAGCACTCATATGCAGGGAGAATAACCAAACGAGTCTCGTTCCTCTAGTCTATCAAAGTATGATCTGGTTCAACGTGACCTCATGATAATCACGTGATGCAAAGTATCAGTGACTTTAACCCCTCAAGTATAATATAGTTCCACCCTGTACATAGTCAGGTAGACACTAAATAGTTATACTCTGTAATACAGTCAAAAAGACACTATAAGAAGACTCGTAACGTCATATCCTCCTAAACCATGTATGTATGTACAATAAAAATGCAATTTCAACGATTAATGCAATTTATACAACATTAAAATCATACAATGTAAAGGTTACCATGGGATTTACTTAACCTTACAAAAGTGATACCCACATTCCCTTGCACTCCGAATCGGCCAACTAGTCCACACAAGGTTCCAATTGCGGTCCTACAATTCATTTATAAATTTGATAAGATTCCACACTCACACCACAATTGTTTTCCAATTAGTTGTACTTAAATTAACCCAATCACGTCCCAAAACCCCTAAATTATTTCCAAACCGAATTTCATTTTTGACTCAAAATTATTATTCGACATCGAAAATTACGTAGTCTAGAGTTAAATATAATTTTTTCCAATTTATTACATATTTATCGGTCTAACCTTAACTAGAAAACCCCAAAATCTCTCCAAATCATATCCTCGGATGTCCGAATCCCAATTTTGACTTGAAATTACGATTCAGAATAAAAAATTAACCTAGACTAGGCCATAAATCTTTTTTCCAAATTTTGGACATTTTTCGGGTATTGTAACACAGATTACGAGTAATATACGCGGTAAAAGTCATCGAGAAAATCCCTAAATACTTATTTTTCATAAAAATCTTCAATATTCATCAATTTTTCCAAAAATCCAACTTTCCCTAATTTTTAAGGATTTTATTTCATTTTTATTTCATTTTTTTAAAGTCTTTTTTATTAAGGGAAGGCGTTTATGCAGTTCAGGGATCATCCCCTTCCTAACGAAACACAACAGAGCATTACTCTGTTCATTTTTTTATTTTTTTATTTTTTATTCTTCTGGGCAGGGGAGCTTGAAGCTCCCCCTTCGTCTCCTTAACCCCCTTCATCTACCTCCCTCATACACTTTCTTCTTTTTCTTCTCGAAATTATAGTTCTCACTGTATTTTCATTTTTTCTTTCGATCAACTATTTTTCTCTTTTGATCATCTCCTCCTTGTTCTTCAATTCACATGGGTGTATTCAATTGAGATTTTAATGGACTTTTGGTTACTTTTATTGACTAAAAAAAGTTTAGGGGTATTCAATTAAAACTTTTAGAGAATTCATAAAAGTAAGGTGTATTCAATATGAACTTTTATAGACCTTTAAAAAGTCTCTAAAATTTTTGGGGTATTCAATTGAAACTTTTGTAATCTCTCTAATTCTAAGGCGTATTCAATTTTTTAAGAAATTTTGTGGATTTGTGGGTTTGGATGACTTTTCAAGACTTTCCACCTAACCCTATATATATATAAATTTTTCTCATCTTTTCAGCCTCCACCAGAAACCTTTGTGAACTTGTAAGACCTACCTCGCAGAGTTCTCTCCTTTCCACTTCCCCTTCACTTGCTTCTACACTACCGGAGGTAACGTCGTTCACCAACGTCTCTCTCTCTCTCTCTCTCTCTCTCTCTCTCCATTGCAAATAGATGAAACCAACTGGTCCGATTTGGGCAAAATGACTCGGTTCATGTATTTGAGGGTACGACTCATTCCATAATTGATTTACGATTTTGTGTTAGTATTTGATCTACCGTTGCTTTGTGTTTTGTGTTTGAAAAAACAAGGCAAGGATTCATGTATTTGGGTATGAACAGTGAATATTATTGTTTTAGTATTCTGATCTCAAACACAAAATAAAACAACAATCTCACTTTTCTTTCCCCAAAGAAAGAGTGATGAACAGTCAAGTTAGCTCCATATATATTTGCTTCATATATTTGATCTACGGTTCATATATATATTTGCTTCATCTATTTGTACGGTTCATATATTTGGGTATGCGTCTATTCTATTTTATATATATATATATATTTGCTTCATCTATTTGATCTAAATAGTTTACAATTTGTTTCATCTATTAATTGCTAATCAATGTGTTTTGTCCTATTTGATCTAAGATAATTTATAGTTTGTTTCATTGATTTGGCTAAAAACAAACTGAAATTTGCATGAACACATATGGGTCTATATTCTCTTTACTCATTAATTGCTAGCCAATGTCTGAGAGACATGGAGGAGCTAGCCAATGTTTTTTTGTCTTCATTATTTATGTGTCCTATTTGATCTAAAGATAGTTTACAGTGGCATGTAAATTAGACATAGAGGAGCTAGCTTTTTCTAATAAGCCAAATCACAATAGTCCTTAAAGACACTACCACCCTTCACTTTGTCCCCACAACCCATACAGGCGATGATAACAACACCACACACATACATACACACACACACACACACACACACACACACACACACAAACACATATCAATGATAAACCCATAGTTGTTTTGTTCATCATTGACATTAACTATTCCAATCTAATTCCGAATTTGTTTAACTAGTATATGTTGATTTAGTACATATTTGAATGCTATGTTTAGTTAAGTTCTCAAACTTTACTTGTCATGCATGTATGCACATGTACAGTATGTACTGCAATTCCTCTCTGCAACTAATTTAATAGCATTATCATGCATGTAACACTAAGAGAAATAAATTTACAATTAGCTTACTTGTTTTTCCTTTTTCTTTTTCTTTTTTTCTAGTGAGCCTTTTTTTAATGATTAGCAAAAGACCATTAGGAAGGTTTTATTTGGTTATGACAATTTTTATATATATGATAATAGTGTGATGGGAGACTCACAAGTAAATGTTGAAAACCAAAAAAATAAAGGAAAAGGTATGGTAAAATATATTACATGGACTGTGGAATAGAGCAATGAGTTGTTTAAATTGTTGATTGATGCTGCAACTCGCGGATGGCGTGATAGTAATGATGTTTTTAGTAAAGTAACGATTGAAAATAAATACTTCATGTTCTTAATGCAACACTTGGATGTGAAAGAAATTTCTGAAATTACAAAAGTCGGTGGAAATGGTTCAAATACCGTTATCAAGGCTGTGTTGAGCTTATGCGTTGCAACTCTGGATTTGGATGAGATCCTTACCAAAAAAGTCACGGCAAGCAATGAAGTATGGGAGGAATACCTCAAGGTGAGATCTTTAATTATTTCAATAACATATTGTACCGAAGTATGTATTAACCCTTTTTGTTTTTGACCAGTCTCATCCTAATCAAAGACATTATCAGACGGACAGGATTATTGATTATGATGAATTAAGGATAATTGTCGGATATGCAACTGCCTCAGGGAGATACTAGATTGGACTTAGGGATGATACTGATGCTAAGACATTTGAAGCAGAGGAAACTAGTGGTGATGTATTGGAAGATCTTACTTACGACTATGATGCCGAGGCTTTTGTGCAAAGAAGTGAGCATCAACAAAAAAACCTAAATCAAACTCCAACAGTTAGAATCTTTAATGTGCCTCCAACAATTGAGCCAATGAATTTGGAGGTCCATTCAATAACCAAAAAGAGGAACATAACTGAGACAGAAGGAAAATTTGACTCAAGCATAAATAATACTTTTCAAATTGATTTTTTGAATAAATTGACCGAAACAATTTCCAGTTTTACTGATAAGGTTGATAGATTAATGGTTAGAGACCAAGGATGCTGGAAGCTTATTAAGGAAATCCTAAATTTGCACAATAGTACTCGTTACAAGGTCCTCGAGTTGTTGAACACAAGAGCCAAAAAGATCGAATTCATGGAAATGTCTTCTTAAGAACGTTCTAAGTGGATATCATTTCAATTGACAGAATAATTATTTATCTTAGAATTCTTTTTTTGGAAGCCACTTAGAATTTATTTTATTATTTTATAAATGACTACCTTCTTATTTTATTAGTTAGAGATTTTTTTTCAGACTCCGCCAGAATGTTGGATTGATGAGTGATACTTTGTTTGAAGTTGACGATGTATTTTTAGTATTATTCAATATTGTCATTGTTAACCTTGTTTTAAACTTCCACTTGTTGAATGTTATATTTTCGGCATGTTTATTTTTTTTTCTTTTTTTGATTTTAGGTGATTTTATTTACATGATGTCTCATTTAAATATGCAAAGATACGATGAATCAGATGAAGTGGAAATGGAAGAGAACGAGATGGAAGAACTAAAAGAAATACTTAAGTGTTTGTTGGTTTCTATGCATGCAATTCTACAAACATTGCATGAAGTTATACTTTCTATGTATTGTGAGCCCATTACACGACCCTTAACCAGACACTCTGTAACTAGATATGGGTCTGAATACATAGAAACAATATTGAACGAGGGTGCATAACACTTTCGACAAATTTATAGGATGTATCCCGACGTGTTTAGAAAGTTATCCAAACTTATTAGAGAAAAAGCTCTGTTACATGATACACGATTCGTAACTATTAAAGAAATGTTGACTACATTTTTACTTAATGTGGGTCAAAATTATCGATATTGTTTGATTCAAAAAACCTTCAATAGATCACATTTTAGCACCAGCCGAAGTTTCAACAAAATTTTAATGGCTCTGAACATAATTGCAGTAGATATGATAGTGAAGCCTAAATCATCTACCGCACAAATCATAAGAGATAGTATAATATTTTATTCTTACTTCAATGTAAGTTCTAATTATTGCTAGAGTTGTTATAATAGAAGTAATTTTTGTTGATGATGATGAGGTTACTAATTATTCTTGCTCTTATTTTTAGGATTGCATTGGAACTATCGGTGGTACCCATATTCCTGCAATTATTGTTGGAAATGATAGTATCAACTATCGCAATCGTCATGGCTTCACTTCCCAAAATTTCTTGGCTGCATGTAACTTTGATTTGGAGGTCATATATGTTTTTAGCGGATGGGAAGGATCGACATATGATTCAAGAATATTGAGTGATGCTTTATCTAGGAGAAATGGACTTAAAGTACCACAACGTAAGATCTAATTAATGTCAAAATTACTTGTTTTTATATTTTTTTATTTAGTGTATTTATTTTAGTATGTTTTTATGTAAATATTTTTTAGTGGACTGTGGTTTTTCGAATTGGCGTCAGTTTTTAGCTCCTTTTCGAGGTGTTCGTTATCATCTTTCCGATTTTACCAGGCAAGGTCAACATCCTGAAAATGCTAATGAATTATTCAATCTTTGACATGCATCTTTGAGGAATGTGGTTGAAAGGTTGTTTGGCATATTCAAATCGCGGTTCACGATTTTTAAAATAGCTCCACCATTTCCATTTAAAACTCAAGCAAAGTTCGTGTTGGCTTGTGCAGGATTACATAACTTTCTTCGCAAGGAGTGTCGTTCTAATGAATTTCTAGTTGAATGAGATACTGAAGATGCATTGTCCTCAAATAGTGAAGAAGATCATGATTTTGAAATACTTTATGAGACTCAAGAACAGCAAAGGGAGAATGCTAACCAATGTTGGAATTTTATAGCTACTGAAATGTATAGTGATGTTGATGTAGTGAATAATAATATGAATTAGATCTAAGTTATTTCTTCGTGCTTTATTTGTTATTTTTACAATAGAGACTTTTAATAATCCTAGTAGTTTATTTTTTCAATTAAAAAGTAAGGGATGCTTTATTTTTAAAAATGTGCAAGAAGCATACTTTTAAAAATTAACTATAATTTTTAAGGAGAAGTATATTTTACAAAAAAATAAAAAAGGGCAATGTTTAAGAAGTCCCAAAAGTCAATGTTCATGGATGTTTAACAAAAGTCATCAAAATAAAGTTTATCAAAGTCTACAAAAGTACTTAAAAAAGTTCATCAAAGTTAATAAAAGTCATTAAAATAAAGTCTATCAAAGTCTACCACAGTTTATAAAAAGTCTACAAAAATCTTAAAGTCTCTAAAAGTCATCCACTTATAAAAGTAACCAAAATTCTATTAAAATCTCAATTGAATACACCCATGTCAATAAACAACAAAACACACCCAGTCCCAGAAAATCTAAATTGAAAATTCAAAACTTAAACTCACCTTCAACACCGCCAGCAACAACATCAACAACAACTCCAACAGTTTGATTTAAAGAGGGAGAGAGAGATTTGAACGAGAGAGAAAGACGAGTGAGAGAGAGAGATGAGAGAGACGAGAGAAGAAATGAAGAAGACGATGCAACAATAGCCCCCATTCGATTTTGACTTTTGATGTATGGGAGGGTCAAATGACCGTTTTGCCTCTCCAATATTATCCTATACTATATAAACCAAATACCCTTTTAGGTAATTCTCCACTTTTCTTTTATTTTTCATAATTATCTCTTTGATTTTAAGTCTGAATTAAAACTCAAAAAATACCCCAATTCCTCCAAAAATTGAAGAATTTACCAAAACACTCCAAAACTCCTGAACCACTAGTCTTTGCATGAAAATAGAGGCGTGGGGCCCACGTCGACCCGTTAAATCCAATTAAAATCCGAAATTCGAATTTTTAAACTTAAAACCATTATTTTTCATGAAATTTAAAACTAATGTTCAATTCAACATTTTAACTATTTCCGCACCCTTCTTAACACGTATTTCGAGATAAAACCCAGCGAAACACTAAATTTACTCAACTGACTTGAATTTTCAATAATAAAATAATATATAATAAGGCAAAAATCAAAGAATAATAAATTTAATTACAAATCTCAAATTCACTAGTATTTAACTCCGACTCGCGGCTAAAACCATAATTAGGATCCGCTAATCCTTGATTAACTGTAATTACTGGTTTAGAAATTTCGAGATTTGAAAATCTTCCCAATTAATAAAAATTTCATCCTCGAAATTAAAATTTAACCAAATTAAACTTGACTAAAAGAGATCCAAAACAATACTCTCCCATGTGTGCATCTTGTTTCCATATTAACTCCGAATCACTATGAAATTTCCACTTAACCAAAACAAGTGGAGAATTCTTTATTTCGAAACTTTTGGACCTTCCGATCCATGATTAAAATTGGAAACTCTTCATACAACATGTCACCCTGCAAATCAAACTGATTCTATTCAACTATGTAATACGAATCAGTTTCCTTTCGCCTAAACATAAACACGTGAAATACATTACAAACTCCAATTAACTAAGGCGATACTACAAATCCATGCACAACCTTCCCAATTCGTTTCACAATCTCGAATGGTCGTACAAATCTAAGAGAGAGCTTTCCTTTTAGTCCAAACCTATGATGGCCTTTTGCAAAGGGAAACGTTCAAATACACTCAATCTTCTTCACTATATGTCACAAATCGGTGATAGAGATCATAATAACTTTTGTATCTTTCTTGAACCATTTTTCAGTCTTAGACAAATTTGCTGCACAACCTTAGTGTGATCTCTAACTATCTGTGACCCTAACTCCACCAAATCCTCCGGTTCAACCCAACCGGCAAGACATCGACAAAGTACCCCATACCATGCCTAAAACTGAGTCATTTCAATACATGATTAAAAATAGTTATTATAAAAGAACTCACACAAAGATATGTAGTTTTCCCATGAACCTCCAAATACCAGTACACAAACTCCGAGCAAGTCCTCTAATATATAGATCAACCTTTCAGTCTGACCATCCACCTGTGGATGAACTACAGTACTGATATGTAATTGAGTGCCGAGTTTTTCCTGCATGCTCTGCCATAACCCCGATGTGTACCGAACATCACGATCAGAAACTATCATCAGCGACACTCTAAACAAGCGAGCCACCTCTCGCCCACACAAAAAGTTAGGTAAAGGTATCCGAAATGTACATAGAAAGAAAATGAGCAGATTTCATCAGTCCATCATCAATAATCCAGACTGCATCAAGTTTCCTTTAAGAAGTAGGCAGATGATTAACAAATTCTATCGCAATATGTTCCCATTTCATTACAATATAGGAAATGGCTACAACATATCTCTAGGTTTCCGCTTATCGGCCTTAACCTATTGGTAAATCTCACATTTTTTACACATAATCACCCTCGTCAGCTTTCATCCCTGACCACCAATACAATCACCCCATATCATGATACATTTAAGTCTTGCTATGATGAATGTTATACCTGGATCGATGAGATTCTCTCAATACCTCATCCTGAATTTCACCCACCGATGGAATCCACAATCTGCCTCTACGCCTTAAACTTTAATCCATAGACTCAACCCAATCTGGATTATTATTGTCATCAACAAACCCATTTGAATTTTTCCACAATCCACATCACTATGCTGACATTCTATCACTTTCTGGATAGATACTAGTGGTACACTAAGCTGAGCACAAATTGATTCATCAATATCCTCAGGAATCTCCGACAAAGTCATAATGATGACTTTTTCAAATAAGTTATACACATAAGTCAATCGACTAGTTGCACATAATGTTTTAGCACTCCTCATGCTCAATGCGTCAGCAACAACGTTAGCTTTACCCGAATGGTATTCAAGACTAAAATCAAAGTCTCTTAAATATTCAAACCATCGTCATTGTCTCATATTCAATTTTGTTTGAGAGAACAAATAATTCAAAATCTTATGATTTGAAAATAGCGTAAGACTTTCCCCATATAAATAGTGTTTCCACAGCTTCAAAGCAAACATAATCGCCGTTAATTTCAAATCATTAACAAAATAATTCTTCTTGTGAATATTTAATTGTCGAGAAGCATAAGAAAATACCTTGCTATTCTGCATTGACACACAACCTAATCCCACTTTCGATGCATCATTATAAACTGTAAGATTTTTCCCTAGTTCAGGTAATAGTAAAATTAATGTTGAAGTCAAACACTTCTTCGGTTCCTAAAATGTAGCATCACATTCATTTGACCAAACAAATGGAACATTCTTCTCAGTTAATTTAGTAATTGGCGCAACTATCATAGAAAAATCTTTTATAAATCTACAATAATAGCCAGCCAAACTCAGAAAACTTTGTATCTTCGTCACTGTGACAGGTTCCAACTAACCAATGATAGCCTCAATTTTGGATGAATCTACCAAAATTCCTTTTGCACTAACCACATGACCCTAAAACTTCACCTGAGACAACTAAAACTTACATTTGCTAAACTTAGTGTAGAGCTTATGATTTCTCAAATTTTAGAGACTAACTCTAAGATATTATTCATGATCCTAGCGAGTCTTAAAGTATATCTAGATATCATTAATAAAGACTATCATAAAGTGACCTAGATTCAACCTAAACAATTTTATCATCAAATCCATAAACATAGTCGAACCATCAGTCTACCCAAAACAACATAACAACAAACTTAAAATGATCATATCTGGTACCAAACACAGTCTTCTGCACATCATCTTCCCTAATTATCAACTGATGATAATCAGAATGAAAACAACTCTTTGAAAAGAACTTTGACCTATTTAGTTGATCAAACAAATCATCAACTTGAGGCAATGTATATTTATTTTGATCAGTTACTATGTTTCACTGTCTATAATAAATGCAGAGCCTCAAATTAACATCCTTCTTTTTCACAAAAATGATTGGTGCAGCCCATGACGACTTACATCGATGAATAAATTTCTTCATCCATCTACTCCTCCAACTTAATTTATGCAACTCATACAATTCCTTTGGAGCCATCCTATAGAACAAAATAGTTATTTGTTTAGTTCTAAAACCAAATTAATCACAAAATTAATTTCCCTTAGAAATTGAATTCAAGGTAAATCATCAAGAAACACGTCCAAGAATTCACAACCACAAGGATTTCCTCTAGTTTAATTTCAGATATTGCCTCTGTATTGTAGTTCTAGCATGAGTTTCTATTTTTTTCCTAGTGACTAGCCAATCCATTATCAACAACACATTAAAATCCAATAACTCTAACACATAGAGATCCATAGTCATCTCGTGTCCGAAGATCTCAACAACACATTTCTCATAAATAAAGCGAGGATCCACTTTATCCCCAAACACTGTATTGGGTATAAAATGAATAGGGACTCATACCGGAGTTAACCCTAACTCAATCACCACACAACCACAAACTGAAATCTTACATTCGATAAGATTACGATTTATATTTGAATCTTGTTCAGTCACCACCTGAACACATTCCCTGATATGTTCTAGAGTCTATGACACACAGGACACTCTTAAGAGTGGCGAACACGAAATCTTGTAATGTCCTTCATTCCATACCCAAACATTTAATCACACTCAAATTTTGAGAATAGTCTCGGGTGATTTGACCTTACTTTTCACACCTAAAACATGTAACTATAGGTTTACTACATACCAAAGATTCTTAAATAGGTGTCGATCTCTTATTTACACTTTGTCTCTAAAATCCTCAGCCCTTACTTCCATTCCTTTGCAACTAAGGTATACCTTTTTTATTGGAAGGCTAAAAGATATGATCGAGTCGGTCCTAAGCCAGTCGATGTCATCTCAGATGGTCTATTGGTTGTATTCGGAAAAGAATTATGATGTGCATATGATGAGATGACAGGTATCGTAAGCAAGAATAATGGTTCTCCACTCTTCTTTTTCTTTTGAGACTTTGAGTCAAGCCTGAAAGGAAATATTTTTTTCTTACCCTGAAAATCTAAACTTTAGCCTAACTCCACGACGCCCTGATATCATCGTGATTTGCAGTGAAAAGCTTATATAGTCATATAGGCTCTAACTCTATTTTGAACCTCTCGTAGTGTTCAGTTTAGTCGTCGATATAATGGTACAAAACTCTTCCTACATTTCCTCTCGTGACATTCCACTATCCATGAATGAATCAGTCTGAATCGAAAACTACAACAACCAGTTCAACTCTTGAACGAACTGCAATGGTAGCTTGCTCTTACTAAGCGACAAGAGTGACAGTAGGAACTTCCTAAGCCACACAAACCATAAATACCTGAGCTGCCACTTGTGCTCGTAAGGTATTTATCGACTCTATCATCTGCCACGCCATGTTTTGAAACATATTTGAATCTACACATTGCAGATCCCTAACCCAACTCTTACTATCCACTTATAATTTTTTGCGACAAAAATTGCAAGAAAAATGGTTCAGCAAGCCCATATCCATCGATTTCTCGATAATATAAAACATAAATAATACAATCATAAAGTTTTTAAACTTTTTAACCTTGTTCCATCGCGTTACTTTCCAACTAATCACTCATTAAACCTCAATCAACAAGATTGCTTTAGGATCTTAAGCTCTTACACCAACATTGTCAGACCCCACCTAATTAGGGCATCTGACCGGCCTAGATTGCCTTAATCCACCGATAATCTAGCCGCCTTAATCCTGCCATCATTAAATAATTAAGATATATCATCTCAATTAACAAATATAATTCTTAATCAATAATAAAAGATTTTAAAGTGAATCTTAAACCTCATAGTTCAATTGGATTGATTATATTATCCTTATAATTCCATAAAAAAATTTCGACAGCATCTCTATTTTTAAGCTTACACCGGAAAACTCGGCCTTCAAAAATTTTCAACAAAACCTGCTCAGCTTGGTGGAAATGTTGAACGACTTACAATCCACCCCATAACAATATATATTGCATTCACAAAAATTACTTATTCATTCTAACCTATCTCATACTTTAAAAATCCTTAAACTATTATTACCTTAGCTCTGCAGCATTCCAGTCTATCCTAAAACCATTATAAAAATTCCAAAAGAGATCCTAATCGCATATGAACCCAAAAACCCATATACCATATTTTATATTCAAAAATAATACATACATAGAGAGAATGAAACTGAGCAAGTCACCAATAATTGGAAAGCTTTTCTTTTTTCTTTTCGCCGCTAGAACCTGTCATTACCCAATTATAAAAATTCAATAATGTCATATAAGTAAATCCCACACTATCCAGTACACTATAGTAAACAAATGAATAATAATCCAAGGAACTTAAATGAAAAATATAATCCAAGGACTTTAAATACAACAGTGAACTGACCAAAATTAAATGACCAGCCTCCGAAAGTGGTACGTAAACAGTGACCTCATGATAATCACGTGATGCAAAGTATTAGTGACTCTATCCCCTCAAGCATATAGTTCCACCTTGTACACAGTCAGATAGACACTATAAGTTCTACCTTATAATAAACAGTCAGGTAGCTTAATATACCCTGTGCACACAGTTAGCCAGACATTAAATAGTTTTATCCTGTAATACAGTCAGGCAGACACTATAAGGAGACTCGTAACGTGTGATGACCCTTTCTAAAATTAGGGTACCGCCCGGCCTAATCCCATCATTAAGCCCAAACCTCACCTCGTAAAACTTAACACGAGACTAGTCAGCCTTTTCAAAACCATTTACCTACTTACAAATTGAAACTTTAATATGTGTTTTAATGTCTTATATAATATAATAAATCAGAGTGAATTAAAATTTTGCTTACTTACAAGTTTATTCAGTGGAAGTCTTACAAATTAATGAAACCATTAATGTGATACCTAACAATCGTGAATAAAACCAGGGAATAAAGATCACATGCATATATATAAAAAACGACGATATATAACAACATGTGTTTGGTCAAGGAACTAATCACTTAACCCATAATATATAACCTCAAAAGTAAATGATAGGCCGTATACATACCCTAGATCTAAACCATATACTTTAAAATCAACAACAATGAAATAGGAGACAACAACAACAATAACAACAACAACAACATAGCCTCAGTCCCAAATTAACTGAGGTCGGCTACATGGATCAAACTTTTCCGTTGTGCTCGATTAAGTGCAATTGATGGTGAGCTTTTCAAACCATTTAAATCCCTCATAATTAATGCATCCCATGTTAACTTTGGTCCTGCCCTTACTACCACGTCGAATTTCTACAGTTTCAATTGAGTCAAGTTTTCTAATTAGGGCATTTGTAGGCCGTCTTTGCAGGTGACCAAACCACCGCAACCGCCCTTCCCTAATCTTTGTATCAATTGGTGCTACTCCTACTTGTCTTTGAATTTCTATTTTTTATTCTATCTTTACGAGTTTTACCACACATCCACCTAATCATCCTCATTTCTGCTACGTTCATTTTATGTAATTGTTGTAGCTTTACCACCCAACATTCACTTTCATAGAGCATAGCTGGCCTAATTGCGGTCCTATAAAATTTTTCTTTTAACTTAGTAGGAACATTTCGATCACAAATCACCCCTATTGCACTCCTCAATTTCTTCAATCCAGCTTGAATTCTATGTGTAACATCATTCTCAATGTTACCATCATTTTGTATGATCGATCCTAGGTATCTAAAGTGGTTTACCTTAGGAACTTCTACTTCCCCTAATTTTATCACTCCATCTTCTCGATGTCTAGTGTTTCTAAACTCATAGTGCATGTATTCAGTTTTCATCCTACTAAACTTAAAGCCTTTAGATTCTAATGTATTCCTCCAGAGTTCTAAGTTCCTATTCACTCCATCTTTAGTTTCATCCACTAAGACAATATCATCTGCAAATAGCATACACCATGGTATATCCTCTTGAATATTTTTAGTTAGTTCATCCATAACTTAAGTAAATAGATATGGGCTTAAAGCCGATCCTTGATGTAGTCATATCATAATTGACCATTCTTTTGTAGCTCCTCCAAATGTCTTTATACTCGTTACTACTCCATCATACATATCCTTAATAGTGTCTATATATCTAGCGTGCACTATTTTTTCTTTCTAGAACCCACCAAAGAACATCTCTAGGGACCCTATCATATGCTTTTTCTAAATCTACGAATACCATATGAAGATTTTTTTTCTTTTCCCTATATTTTTCTAACAATCGTCTTACAAGGAAAATTGCCTCCATAGTTGACCTCCCAGGCATGAAAGCAAATTGGTTCTCTGATATTGTTGTTTCTCTCCTTAGCCTATTGTCAATTATCCCCTCTCAAAGTTTCATAGTGTGACTCATAAGTTTAATTCCCCGATAGTTTAAGCAACTTTGAATGTCTCCTTTGTTTTTGAAGATTGGCACAAGCGTGCTTCTTCTCCAATCCATTGACATCCATTTTGATTTGAAAATTTTATTGAAAAGTTTTGTTAACCAAGTCAATCCAATTTCTCCTAAACATTTCCAAACCTCTATGGGTATTTCATCTGGGCCACATGTTTTCCTTATTTTCATTCTTTTCAATGTCTCTTTAACTTCTACAATTCTAATATTGCGTGTATAGTTTACATTTCTTTCTTGGTGTGGGTTTTCATCTATGATAGTATCAACTTGGCCATCATTAAATAAACTATCGAAGTAACTTCTCCATCTCTCCTTAATATCCTCCTCACGCGTTAAAATATTTTGATTTTCGTCCTTAATACATCTTACATGACTTAGGTCTTTTTTTATCTCTTAATTTTGCTAGCCTATATATATATTTTTTGTCATCTCTATTACCTAACCTTGTATATTGATCTTCCATAAAAAAAATTTTAGCTTGACTAACTACTTTTTTAGCATGTTTTCAAGCTTCTCTATATTGATTGTAAACATCTTCATCTTGACACTTAGGTATTTTCCTATACATCTCTCTTTTAGTCTTAATTGCTCGTTGGACATCCTCGTTTCACCACCATGTTTCCTTTTTTGGTGGTCCCAAGCCTTTAGATATACCTCATATGTTTGATCTCACTCGATCTCCTTATGCAACTACTCATTTCTAGCCACATTGTATTAGCATCTAAGTCAAGATTCCAAACATTTTCCTTTAGTAGTTTTTCTCTAAACTCTACTTGTTTACTATGTTTTAGGTTCCACCACTTTATTCTAGGGTCGCTAACTCTTTTATTCATATTATGTAATCATGTTAGCTTAATATCAAGTACTACTAACTTACGTTGGGAAGTAAGTGCTTCACCAGGTATTGCTTTGCGGTGTCTACATATTTTTCTATCTATTTTTCTTGTTAAAAGAAAATCTATTTGACTCTTGTTATGACCACTACTAAAAGTAATTATATGCGACTCCCTCTTCCTAAAACTAGTATTTACAAAGACAAGATCGTATCGAAGCAAATTCTAAGATTGATTCTCCTTCTTCATTTCTATTACCGTAATCAAAACCTCCATGAACTCTCTCAAACCCATCGTTACTTGCCCCGACATGCCCATTTAAATCTCCTCCAATAAAAGCTTTTTCATCTAATGGTATACTTTGCATAAATCCATCCATATCATCCCAAAACTTGCGTTTGATGCTCTCGCTTAATCCTACTTGTGGTGCATAGGCGCTAAGTATGTTAATTTTTCGTCTCCAATGATTAATTTAACTAGAATCAATCTATCCCCCATTCTTTTAACCTCTACGACCTTATCCTTATAATCATTATCCACCACAATTCCTACTCCATTGCATTTTATATCTATACCAGTGTGCTTCCTATTTCTCTACTCTTTTCTCCTACCCATTTTGTCTCTTGGAGGCAAGCAATATTGACTCTCCTTCTAATCATGGTATCTCTCTATTGACTTCCCCGTAAGTGTTTCTATGTTCCATGTTCCTAAACTAATTTTTTCTCCCATTTGTATTTGTTTTCCTTTTATATTTCTATTTTGTCTAAAAGATCTAGTGTTCGTATCTATGATTTTATTTTTGTTTTCGTGTTTGTTTTGAACTAGCTTCTTTACCACCACCCGTCCTTTGTGTGGGTACCCTTGCTCATTTTTCTTCACATCCGGGCGACGATGTGAAGGGACTAGCTTATTTATCCACACACGTCCTATGTGTGGGAACCCTTGCTCATTTTTCTTCACACCCATGCGACGATGTGAAACACACCCTTGCTCATTTCTCACAACACTCGGGCTCCGATGCAGCGCGTCGCTAGGTGGGAACGCCCCAACGTTTATATATGTTTGATCTATTTCATGAAAAGTGACAAACGTTTTACGCTGGCTGTCAACCTATCGCAACCCTCCTCCATTTTCCAAGAATGGAAAATGAGCTTGGGGCCTCCCTCCCCCACTTTTCAGGTATGAAAAATGAGTTTGGGACCTCCCTACACATTTTTCGGTATGAAAAAATGGGCGTCAAAGTCCTCCTCCTTTATCCGGACTCGGGACCGGCTATGTAGCGCATATAGTGTACAACATAGGTGGAGTTAACAATGAAATAGGAGAATTTAAACTAAATTAAATAATAAAATAAAAGATCTCACATACTATGCCATGAATCTATGATCCTGACTTGTTTCCCCTCCGACATAGGCAAGGACTTGATTAGCCGAACATCATCGTCGAAGAAAGTCGATAAGAAAACAATTATAGTCGGTGGTTCAAATAATAAAACCTAAGTTCCTAATATATAAAACTACTAAAAATTGGTCTCGGAAGGTGAGAGAAACTAATTTTAGGGGTTGGGGAGGTGACTCGTGCGCCAAGGAGCGTCGTAGGGCTGTTTTTGGCTAAAAAATAGGTGTCCGCCACTCCGCAGCCTATTGGCTCGTTTCTTGCAGAGTGCTGACGTGTCGCCTTCTGATACGAGGAGAGCGCTGTTGATTATGATGTGGGTCGGTGAGTGAGCGCCACGTGGTGTCGTCTTATTGGCTGAACCGGAGCTTGTGACGTGGTTGGCGATGTGAGTGTGCGACACGTGGCATCCAAGTGGCGGTGAAGAATCGCGCAATTTAGTGTGAAAATCATGAAGCTTGTGCAAACGTGCATCCCGAGGTAAACCAACAGCTACTGTGCGAGGAGAAGAACCGGTGGACACGTTGTGCAGTGTTGATGACGCGTGGCGCTGATGTGGCGGCATGTGATTGGAGGAGAGAAAATAGGTGACGTGCTTGGAGAGGGTGAGAACGCGCCACGTGTCTGCTGCTGTGATGAGAACCGCTGACGTGGCAGCGTGTTATTGGTTGAGAAAAGATATGCGCTGACGTGGCAACTCCCAATTGGTTGAAATATGATGTCTCCTATTTTACCCACAGTGGAACGTGTAACTCGAGGCAAATTGTCCGGCATTCGATCACTGCAAGTAAATACTCCATTTTGAGTATTTTTTCGCCACAAATTCAACCGCGCACTCCATTTCACCTAAAAATGACCAAAAAATATAATTAAATATATAAAAGTAATACTCCTTTGCATATAAAAGCTATAAAAGGTAGCAACACTCATTTGGCTCAGAGGTAGTCGCCGATCTTCTATTTGCATGGCCTGCTACTCGATGAATCTGCACCCATGTCATAAAAAGGACGGTGAGTAAAGGAAAGTAGAAAGTAACACTAAGAGACCTTTATTCACATTCCTAAATATGCAACAAGTATCAAAATGCATAATAATAGTAACTATGATGAAAGGAAATCATGCAAAGGGATACTTTAGTTAAACATAATGAAACTGACGCTAGGCTAAGTAGTACTGATCTAGGGCCGATTGGCCAGGAGTCCTATCCCAATGCCTATTCCACTATAGAAGGATGGAGTTATGCTCTACATCTCTGTGAAGGTCGTAATTGAACTACGCCTTTATAATTATCCCAAATGTTAGTCATCAGGGATGTATACTTGACAACAACCCCGAGTCTTATTACTCGTGAAGTCACCCAAGTAATGCTTGCCAACAACCCAGAGTCCCATACCTCGTGTGTTGTGCAAGATGGTAGCAAAATCCCGATCACCCTGGAAATTCTAGTGACCTCCGTATGTCCGCCATATTTCTATCATAAAGTGGTCCTAGATACAAGAACTACTTTCATATTCAAGAACAACACATTTTGCATTTTAATGCACAAATGATATAGATTCTCAACACTATGTAATAACCACCTAATAGCATGCTATTTCACTGACCTTATGTATTAACAATCAATAATGATAACACATGAGTTGGAGTCAATGAAATCATTTTATCAATAAATTATACCATGAAAGCAACCTCACGTAATGAGAATGAAGAACAATTCATGGTATATGGAGTACAAAGGCAATTCAGTCCAAATGACTGGAAATGAACATAAGAATAGGAATGAAATATAAATAAATATCTCAATCAATTTACTTACAATATACGCAATTTCCTAAGCTACCCCAGTCTCCAAATACCTCAAAACTCGTATTTGAATCCTCGGAACACTTCCCTAGTTTTCTGATATCAAACTAATCCAAATAGGTTAGGTTTCAATCAGGTCAAATGGGTTCAGGAACCTTAACCCAAAACAGCCCTTTAAGGCTAAACAACATTGAAATTTTAGCCTTAAATTGCAGGGCAATTTTAGGCATGAAATTGTTTAAATATAAAAATCTTCCACCATTACAAAGATTTTTGTTCTCTATATCACCTTTCCAAAAAAGGTTTAGTTTTCAAAATTCTGATTTAAAATGAAAGAAATATCATATTTCTACTAAACATAACTCTAATTGAAATCCAATCCAATCAGCGGACTTAGAAAATCTATTTCTCCTAATATATAGTACTAAAAAATGTGATTTTTGGTCACAAGGCTACAACCATATACCCAATAACAACATACTAAAAAATCAGCTCGTTTGGACAAGTAGGTAGGGATTTATGCCTTTAACAATTTGAATTATGTAAATATTCTACTACATTCCAGCACCTACTTGTAGAACACTTTTGGATATGAAAACATTTGAATTACAACATCTCCAACTAAGAAAAGTCTTTTCCTTTGGGTAAGCTTTTAAATGCCACCACTTAGAGTCGATTTCGATCTAAAATGAGCAAGTTATGACCAAATCACATGACTAATCCCTAATACAACATGCATAAATTCAGTTTTGGTCTTACGACTTCAAAAATTCATATCTTTATGATTTCAAAACCAAATTATGAACTTTAATATAGCTGTATTATCAGCTTGAAAGGACGAATCCAAATATATAAACCAATTGTAAAATCTTAATCATTTACCCTCTGAATTTGACCAAAAACCAGAACTAGTTTCAATTAAATAGTGAGATATGTACCTAGTTTTATGAAAACCTAGCATAACTTGATCTCTCCTTCACCGAACCCACTTTGGTTGCTAATCTTCTTCTTCCGCCAGCCCTTCTCCTTCTCTCCAGCAAGTTTCCTTCTCAATTAAGCAAATGAAATGAAGTTGATTTGGTTGTATGAGTTGATTACTAGCTTTATATAGTTAGTAGATATGGTTGATTAATAACCATTGATCTCATTATGCACACGTGTCTCGAGGATCATCTAGTGAAACACCTATTAACACATGTCCCACTAACTCATGCTATGTGACACCAATATGTAACTCCATTGGTGTTGAGATGAGTCAATACGTGTCTCGATGAAAATTAAGTGGCTAATGTTTTAACTTACTAACTAAGGCAAACTTAATATACTATCAACCATAGCCCATTTAAATCACTATAAAAGCAATATAAGATTTATGCCAACTTACCATTTCACTTTCTACCTTGATCCCCACGACGGAACTCAACTCGAGGCGCATTCTCACACACGTATCGACACCTATATGTACGTAGAAATGACGTAGTAGTCTACACATAAAATACACTAGGCATACACCTCAAAAAATATAACATTTACCTCGACCACCAAGCCTTAGTTACGACACATATCTTGTTGCGGGTTCACGTTATGGGTCATTTCATCCTAATTAAGATATTAAACTGGGATTAAAAATTTGGGCCGTGAGAATTCTTCCCAACCAATGGAAATTTCGTCCCCAAAATTAAACTTAACTTATAATTATACCTGACTTGTAGAGGTACGGAAACTTATCGCGCATATAGTTTTCCCATTCCTAAGTGAGTTTCAATTCTTCATAGAACTGCCACTTGACTAACCCTTTCAGGATTGACTTGCCTCTCAACACTTGTACCCTCTAGTCTAAGATATGTACGGGCTGCTCCTCATAAGATATGTCCTCGCTCAGATCAATTTGACTCAAGTTAACTATCAGTCTCTCGCCTACCTTAGACTTGGCTAGTCGAAACATAGAAATATGAAACAATGGATGAATCTCTGGCATCTGTAGAGGTAGATCCAGTTCATAAGCAACCTTTCTGACCTATTTCTTGATCTTGAAAGACTTGATGAATCTCGGTGCTAACTTGCCTTTAAAACCAAATATGTGAAGACCCTTCCAAGGAGAAACCTTAAGATACACCAAGGCTCCCTCATCATACTAAGATCACCACAATACGTGTCTGCATACTTCTTTTGCCTCTCTTAGGCTCCTTTAAGCCTTTGGCGAATCTGTCGTAGCTTCTCCGTGTAGTCAACAACAATTTATGGCCCTATAATGTCCAATCCTCTAGTTCAGCCCAGCAAGATGGTAAGCGAAACGGTCTGCCATATAAAGCCTAAATGGTGTCATCTCAATGCTAGCATTGTTGTATGCAAACTCACACAATGGTAGGTAGTCCTCCTATGATTCGCCAAACTCAAGTACAAAAGCCCTGAGCATATCCTCGAGAGTTTGAATAAACCTCTCAGTTTACCCATCAATCTGAGTGAAAAGCTGTGCTAAACTGTAGGTGTGTACCATACTGCTCTTGCATACTCTGCCACATCCTGGACGTATAAATAACATCTTTGTCTGATGTAATAGTTAATGGTACCACATGTAGCTTAATAATCTCTCTCTCAAACAATACACTCAACTGGTCAAATGTGTAATGAACTGCAACTAGTATGAATGGACAGATTTTATCAATTTGTCCACAATCACCCAGATGGAATCGTGTCGATGAACAGTCCTCGGCAATCATCTAACAAAATCCATGGCTATGTCTTACCACTTCCATCATGGAATGGTAAGTAGCTGTAACAATCCTTCCAGTCTACGATGCTCTAGCTTCACCTATTGGCAAATCCCACAGTTCCTGATAGACTCTGATACGTCTGCTTTCATCCTAGGCCACCAAAAATGTATCTTCATGTCATGGTTCGTTTTGGTCCTACCTGGATGAACAGTGAACCGGGAACGGTGTAAATCTTGAAAAATCTAATCTCTTAGCTCTATCGAGTTAGTACATTTAGTACACTAAATACTCTAGGCCAACTCACTGAATCTCGAGTATAAGATGTCGACTCTCTGTCCCTCTAACACTCTCTGAGTAGACATTGTCTAAAGCCTCATCTGTGCACAAATTATCACCCGAATATTGGTAGGAATATTTGTCTAAGTCATCATTGTTGCTGCCTTGAGTAATCCATATTCATATGTCATATGGCATCTAACAACTTCAGCATCTCCTACCGGCATCATATTCAGTGAATCATCAACTACGCTAGCTTTTCCTATGTGATATTCCAGATAGAAGTCGTAGTCCTTCAGAAATTCTAACCATCGGTGTTGTCTCATATTAAGCTCTTTCTGTGTGAAGAGGTATTTCAAACTCTTATGATCAGTATAGAGTGTGTCTCTATACAGATGATGTCTTCATATATTCAAAGCAAACACTACTGCCACCAATTCTAAGTCATGAGTAGGATAGTTTTTCACATGTATCTTCAGTTGTCTAGATGCATAAGCTACCGTGCCTCTATCCTGCATTAGTACACAACTTAGACCTATATGAGAAGCATCTGTATATACTAGGAATCTATGTCTAGCCTCTTGCAATATCAACACTGGTGTGGTAGTCAACAATCTTTTTAGTTGAGCAAATGCCTCCTTGCATTCGTCAGACCAATCAAACTTGACGTCTTTTTGTGTCAATCTGGTCATTGGTGAAGCGATCTTTGAGAAATCTTTCACGAACCTGCAATAATACCCTACTAATCCCAAAAAACTCCTGATCTCTGTGTTGGGGTATGTGCCTTTGGCCGATTCTATAAATGTTGTTTAACTATTATAAGTAAATGCATGTTTTTTTAATAGTATCCATGATGATTATTGTATTATTCTAAATGTCCCTAGTCAGTTATTATTGTGGTAACAATAATAAATTAAGACTAGTATGAGTCTTGATTGATAATCATGTGATGATTATGCATATACGGATATGGATCAAGATAATGGGTATCTGTAGGGAACAGATGTCAGACCGACTCGCTATGACTACACTACATGGTCAATGTCATAAGTGATTCTAATGAGAGTTATATCATTTATTCCTTTGACATGAGATCACAAGAGACTCCAACATTAGGAGCACAATGATTTGATATAATCAAACGTTGTCTTTAACAAGATGATTATAAAGATTGTGATTAGTCATTGTTCGACTAATGTGTGGATGTTGTGTGATCAAGATGGAATTTATCCCTCTCTTTTATAAAGAGATATCTATTAGGCCCCTCGATATGTTAAACTGATAAATGGCCATGTCTAGTGAATTGATTGGATCAATGTCACTTGACAATTTTAGTCTACTCGGAGATTAATACTATTGGGTTGAACTATAAGGGCGATATTCCATGTCTTAAGTTCAATCAAAAGATATTGCATGACAAAGGAATATGATATACACTGTCTATTAGGTTGTATCAATTTATTGATCTTCATGCTACTTGGGTAGTAATAATTCCTTGCTAGAGACCGCTTATGGCCTGTATACCAAAATGGTTTTGGTTCACTGCCAACGTTGTATGAACCTATTGGGTCGCACACAAAGATCGAATTTGTGCGATTTAATATTGTTTGGGTTAATGAATTTTATTTGATAAAATTCATTTTGAAGATTCACATTAAATGTCCTAGTTTGACTAGGATTCAAGATTCTCATACATTTCTAGTGTGACTAGAAATTTTGTCTCATAGTCCTATTTTAAATAGGATTCTAATTGGAATTATATTTGAATTTAATTCTAATTTGAGTTTTAGATAAATTACAAATCTTATTGGATTAGTAATTGTAGATTATCTATGACTCTATCCTTTTTAGAGTTGGACTTTATCTAAGACTCTATTTGGAGTGTGACTAGGAGATGAAGTTCTTTTCCAACTCGACCTAGTGTACTATAAATAAGACATTAGGGTCACAATTGTTGTAGGGAATTCCTAAGAGAGATTTTTCCTAGAGGATTTTTGTGAGAATTTATGTCCTAGGATATTATGGGGCTAGCACTCCGGATCGTGATCGTCCGTTCGTGTATAGATTTCTGATAGAGGACGTTCGTCTTTGACAGCGTCTTGAAGGAATCGATCAACACCAAACAAGGCAAACATGGAGTTATTCTTATTAAGGTATGATTTTTATTGGCACTTCAATTTAATGGAATCGATAGGATCGTTGTTCGGGGATGTTCGAAAAAGGTTTCAAAACCTCCTCTACGCATGATCCTCAAAACCAACAGTGGTATCCGAGCAACTAGGCTTGATTTAGTTAAACTGTAATGTGCCCTTATTTTTTGATATATATGATATATAAGACAATCATGATATTTTATATATATGGTTGCATCATTGTGTTTAATAGAATTAATCTATGTGCAAAAGTGTGAAAGTATCGGCATGGTGTAGTTGATGTATTCGCACCGTCACGCACGTACATGCACAAAACATGTGCACATCAAATTTAGCGGTTAAGATCTCACTATTTGTGTACATAGATATGTGTAATTTAATATGTTGGCAGTTGTATGCGATATGAAAGCCATGATATTGATACAAAATAAAGAGATTTTAGCTAAGATGGTATTCGATCCCTAGCCATTCAACTCTTTTAGGAATGCTTTAGCCAAAATAAAATAAAAGGACTTTTCGATGAGAGGGGGATTCGATCCCTGACTTCCCCTCTTCTAGTTGAAGACTTTAACTACCCCAACTCACAAGCCAAGCTTGTATTATTTGTAATAGGATTACAAAATAAAGGCATATATTGTTTGTAATGGGATTACAAAATAAAGGCTTATATTGTTTGTAATGGGAGTACAAATTACTTATAGTTTTAGTAAAATACAAGGAGATTTTATAAAAAAAAAGGGATTCAATCCCTAATACTCGAACTCATTGTGGTCCTTTAACCATCTTGGCTATCCATTCCAAGTTGTAATAGGATTACAACTCTATTTATATTAATTGAAATAAGTTTTAATTGATTAATTACCACTAATTAAATGGGGTTATTCTTCATTAATTGGATTGAATTATTTGAATTGGAAGATGTTTTAATTGAATTAATATCAATTTGAATTAGTGGGACTATTATTAATATTAATTAAAATATTTAATTAAAAGGGGTTTTAATTAAATAGGGTCCGATAAAAAAATTATATTGATATATATTTAATTAATGAGATTAATGAAAATATAATTGTTCATGCACTTGGAAAATTTTAAGGTATTTAATTTCCTTGATTTGTTTTATGATGCCTTGTTGATATATGAAGATGTTTATTCTTGTTTTATATAAATGATCTTTATTCTATGCATATTGGGTATATATGATATTCCATAATTAAATAGATGCTAGAATTAATCATTGTAAAAACAGTACATGGATCATAAAACTTGATAAAAATCCCTCGATTAAAATTTTAACTTAATGCCACCCATTTTAAACACTTGTCAAGGCCATGATCACATCAATATGGGTCTGCCTTCGCAGGGTATCTTGATTATCTTGGGGAGGCAAGCTAGGTAACGGTTACCTGGATGTTTTAAATTGGTTTGACTTAATAAAGCTATCAAAATGGTTTTGGGCTTTAGGCATAGATGAGACGTAACATGTTGTGACATATGATGTCTAGGTCTCATAAAGAACATAAGAGTTGCATATGATGCAATTGGTAATGGTTACGTATCTAAATAACTTGATTTGGAGTGTCATGCCTTAGTTGTCTTAAAATTAAGAGAAATATGGGTCTTAGACCACTAAATAAATATTTACGAGGGTTATTGATTTAATGAGAGTTTAATTACTCACTAATAAATTATTCTGCATAATCTTCTAGGTGTAGATGTTAAACTTCTAGTAACACTAATCCACAGTAACTGAGATCAATCCTTGATAAGGATAAAATAATTTCTAAGACTAATTTCTCTATTATGATTAGAAAATTGATAAATGTTATTAACCATAAAACAAGGATGTATGTCTTAGATTAATGATTTCTTTAAAATACCATCTATTAGTACAAGGATTATATGTCATGTTAGCAATTATAAAACCAGACTTTAGGAAAGATTCGGGCCATGAAAACTAATGATATGACAGTGATGCTAAAGGAAATGTTCTAACAGTAAGTCACACGGGAAGGGCATAAGGTTGCCAAATTCCTAGATTTTTGTAAAATGGTTGAGAACCTATTAATATGTGTTTATGTTTGGAACATGAAAGAACTATATTAATTATCTCAAAAGGCTTGAATCTTCATGTGCCAAAAGTTGGCAGTAGATTTGATCTATAATTTATCAAAATAGTTTTAAACTACATAATTTGAAAGACATGGAGAACACTATTTAGAGTTGCATATGATATTTAAATTGTAAGACAGAATAATAAGAAGGGGCCTTAAATTTATATTTGATGGTTCATAACATAAAGGAATTTAATAAAGAAAGATAAAGGGAAGGTAAAAGCTACAAAAGGTGTTTGTGTCGGACACAAAAACCTTAGTTGTGAGCTAGACTTTGCCAAGTTCTAAAGAAAGCCTTAAAGAACGAATTTGTTTTTCATAGAATGAAATTGTTAATTTTATAACGAATTGCAAATCCTATCAGGAAGACATAATTTTGAATTATTACGAGCATTTCAAAATGAGTATAAAAAAAATCACTTGGCAAACTATTAACATATTTTGATGAGATCAAGGTGGATATATTTGAGCCAAGAGTTTAAGTGACCATCTTTTAATTTGTGGGATTGTCTTGCAATTAACTCCACTAGGAATGTCATTTGAGAAATGATGTTTTAAGAGGAGAAATCGAACTATATAGGATATAATTCAATTTATGATGTGTCACATAGACCTTCTTAAGATGTCCTATTGAGGCTATACTTTAGAAACCAAGGCACTTGCAGTAAACCTTATTTTTGTTAAAATGGTTGATAAAACTCCATATATGATATGGAATAAAAAGAACTAGTTTGTGTTTTTTTTAGATTTGAGGCGGCGAGACTTCAGTAAGAAGTTAAGTCACATAAAGTTTGATGCCTAAATCTTTTGTGCTAATTGAGGTTGAACACTATGATACTATTTTATACAATTGAGAACAAATTATTTATTTTAAAGACACTATTGGGAATAAAGTAAATCTTGAAATGTTCGAGTGCCACAAATGAGAACCGAACCACTTTAGGAAGGTCAACAAAGTTTTGAACTAGTTGAGTATGCACAAGTAACATATATCTCTTGAAAATCTAGAATAATTAGGAATTGGCAAGAGAAATTTGGGATTTCTTATTATTGATAGTTGTGATATATTTTTGATACTGGATCATAATGAATCACTACTTATCAAGAGACATGTCTCGTCTAGACTGAACGAAGAAACTAAGTGTTATTAACTCTGAATTTTAATTCATGTATGTTAACCAAGTTCAGAACTTGAATTATTTACCTGAAAATGGTATGACCATTGGATGTAAATGAGTTAAAGTGACATGAAAAAGAAAAGATGCATACTTAAAAGCACGACTTATCGAAAATTTCAATCTAAATCAAGGTGTTGATTATGATAAGATTTTCACTGGTAGCGAAGCTCAAGTTCTAGAATGTTATTGTCATTACTTCATAGTTTGACTATAAGATATGACAAACGGGGAAAGAAAAAAAAAAGAAAAAAATCTTCATATGGTATTCGTAGATTTAGAAAAAACATATGATAGGGTCCCTAGAGATGTTCTAGAAAGAAAAAAAGTGCATGCTAGATACATAGACACTATTTAGGATATGTATGATGAGGTAGTAACGAGTATAAAAACATTTGGAGGAGCTACAAAAGAATTCCTCATTACGATAGGACTACATCAAGGATGGGTTTTAATTCCATATCTATTTACATTAGTAATGGATGAACTAACTAGACATATTCGAGAGGATATACCATGGTGTATGTTATTTGCATATGATATTGTCTTAGTGGATGAAACAAAAGATGGAGTGAATAGGAAACTAGAACTCTAGAGGAATACATTAGAATCTAAAGGCTTTAAGTTGAGTAGGACGAAAAGTGAATACATGCATGTAAGTTTAGAAACACTAGACATCGAGATGATAGAGTGATAAAATTAGGGGAAGTAGAAGTTCCTAAGGTGAACCACTTTAGATACCTAGGATCAATCATACAAAATGATGGTAATATTAAAAATGATGTCACACATAGAATTCAAGCTGGATGGAAGAAATGGAGGAGTGCAACATGGGTAATTTGTGATCGAAATGTTCCTACTAATTTAAAAGGAAAATTTTATAGGACCGCAATTAGGCCAGCTATGCTCTATGGAAGTGAATGTTGGGCGGTAAAGCAACAATAATTACATAAAATGAACGTAGCAGAAATGAGGATGCTTAGGTGGATATGTGGTAAAACTCGTAAAGATAGAATAAGAAATATAGGAATTCAAAGAAAATAGGAGTAGCACCAATTGATACAAAAATTAGGGAAGGGCGGTTGCAGTGGTTTGGTCACCTGCAAAGACGGCCTACAAATGCCACCACTAGAAAACTTGACTCAATAGAAACTATAGAAATTTGATGAGGTAGGGGTAGACCAAAGTTAACATGGGATGCATTAATTATGAGGGACTTGAATGGTTTGGAAAGCTCACCATCAATTGCATTTTATCGAACACAATGGAAAAGTTTGATCCATGTAGCCGACCCCAATTAATTTGGGACTGAGGCTATGTTGTTGTTGTTGTATTACTTCATAGTTTGACTATAAGATATGACAAACGGATGTCAAAAATAGCATTGCTCTATGCTCCTTACAGATGTGTATGATACAACTATAAGGGTTTTTTGATTATTTTGATAATTTGAGAAAGGTATGCAAGCTTAAAGGATCCATTTATGGATTATAGTAAGCTTATCAGAGTCGGGATCTTTGTTTTGATGAAATAATTAATGAATTACATTCATTAAATCGAAGATAAACCTTGTATATACATAAAGGTTAGTGGGAGCACAATTATCTTTCTGAATTTGTATGTGTGATATATTATTTATTGGAAACAACATCTTAACCCTGCAGAATGTCATGTCTTGGCTAATGAAAGTTTCTCAATGAGATTCTTTGCTAATTAGGCCTATATCCTTGTGATATAGATCTATGGAGATAGATCTAAGAGGCTAATTGCTTTAAATAAGAGTGCTTATATAGACAAATAACTGAAAAGGTTTCAGTGTACGAGATTCTTAAAAGAATTCGTACTTATGTCTTATAACATAAGTCTTTACAAGACTCAATGTCTTAAGACAAATGATGAGCGAGACAATGTGAATAAGATTTCATACGCATAAGCTATGAGAATCATCACATAAGTTATACTTTGCACTCAACTTGATATGTCGTATGTTTTGGGCAAAACATACATACTTCTCATAGATTCCAGTGAAGATCACTGGATATTTATTAATAACATTCTTAAGTACTTCAGAAGCACTTGAGAGATGTTATTAGATTTTGCAGAGGTTTGAAAGATATGAGTCTTGTAAATGGTTACACGATACAAACTTTCAAATTAATATCAAAGATAAATGATCGCAATATGGATACGTGTTAACTTTGTAGGAATGAGTTGGAAATGTTCTAAACTCATTCTAACGAGTCTTATAACATAAACTGAGTTTTTAGTAGCATTTGATGCAGCCAAAGAAAATTTTTAGATCGTAAGGTTCATGATTGAATAAGGTGTGGTTCCAAGTGTTGGAAATAATGTTGGCTTTTATTGTAAAACCGGTGGACAAACTCAGGTTATGGAACCTAAATCACACTATAGATATAAACAATCGCTTAAGCGTTTTTGTCTTATAAAAAAAAGAACGTAAAGATTTGCAGAACATTGATAACAAACAATGTAGTAGATACATAAACAAACTTCTTCCACTAAGAATGCATTAAGGTTACTCAGTATTGGATACGTGTAGGATTGGACCTAGTGCAAGTGGGAGATGTCGGGGTATGTGCCCTAGGCCAATTCTGTAAATGTTGTTTAACTATTATAAGTAGATGCATGTTTCTTTTATAATAGTATCCATGGATGATTATTATATTATTCTAAATGTCTCTAGTATGTTATTATTGTGGGAACAATAATAAATTAAGACTAGTATGAGTCTTGATTGATAATTATCTGACAATTATGCGTATACGGATACGGATCAAGATAATGGGTATCTGTTGGGAACAAATGTTGGACCGATCCACTATGAGAACACTACATGATCAATGTTATAAGTGATTCTCATGAGAGTTATATCATTTAGTGTTGGGTTTTTGGGGTTCATACGCAGCGAAAAATTCAAAACAAATTTTGAAAAACCCCAATAGGATCGAAAATAAGTTCCATTAAACTAAATCTATGAAAGTAAATCATAACTTATTCCGTGATTTCCTTTTTGTTTGTTCGATTTTCAAGAAGTTCAAGTGCCCATCCTCTATCAGAAATCCACACACAAACGCTGACCACAATTTGGAGTGCTAGCCCCAAGAGAGATTGAACATGATTTTTCTTTCTCTCCCTAAATTCAGAGAACTCAAAAATTGTAAAACGAAAATCTCTATTTGTTGTTAGGGTTACGCCCTTTATTTATATGTGTAGATTAACCCTCATTTAAAATCCTATTCATAATACAACTGTTGTATTTAGGCAGTTTAAACAAATTACACATACAGCCCTATTAAAAAGTTATCATATAACAAATCATAAGGGCTTTTATGTCATGAATTTTATTACTCTGGACCAATTGAAATTGTGCAAAGCCATTCTTTGTATGCGACCCAATAGGTTCATGTGACGTTGGCAGTGAACCAAAAACCATTTTGGTACACATGTCATAAACGGTATCTAGCAAGGCATTATAGTCACCAAGTAGCATGAATATCAACATCGATACAGCCTAATTAATAACATATATCATATCCTTTTGTCGTGCAATATCCTTTGATTAAACATAAGGCAAGGAAAGTCACCCTTAATTGTCAATTGTACTAGTCTCGATATTTAGGTAAACAAAAACATCCAAGTGACATTGATCATATCAATATATATGGACTTGGCCATTATCAGTTTATCTTATCGAGGGATCTACCGATATCTCCCTCTATATGAGAGTGAAACTTCTATCTTAATTACACACCTTCATATATTATTCACACGATAACCAATCACAATCTTTATAATTGTCCAGTTAAAGAAAACATTTGATCGTGTCAAATTATCGTGCTCCTAATATTGAAGTCTATGGTAATCTCAAGTCAATTGACTAAATGATATACATATCATGAGTAACACCTATGACTTAATCCATGTGGTGTTCTCATAGCAGGTCGGTCCAGTACCTTAATCCCTAATAAGTACTCATGATCTTGATTCGTATCATTATACGCATGATAATTACATGGCCATCAATCAAGATTCATACTAGTCTTAATTCATTATAGTTCCCAATATAATGGCCGACTAGAGACATTTTTAATATTTCAACAAATACCTATGGATCTTACTATAAGGTAAACATGCAATCACTTATAATAAAACAATAAATAAAACCTCTATTTTATTAACTAAAATTATAAGATAAACAATGTTTGTAGATTGACTTTGGGCACATGCCCTAACATTTAGTCCTTTGACTTGATATCACCAGAGACTCCAACATTAGGAGCACAATGATTTGATACAATCAAACGTCGTCTTTAACTGGATGATTATAAAGATTATGATTGGTCATTGTTCGACTAATGTGTGGATGTTGTGAGATCAAGATGGAATTTATACCTCTCCTTTAGAGAGAGATATCTATTGGGCCCCTCGATATGTTAGACTGATAAATGGCCATGTCTAGTGAATTGATTGGATCAATGTCACTTGACAATTTCAGTCTACTCGGAGATCGATTCTAGTAGATTGAACTATAAGGGCGACATTTCATGTCTTATGTTCAATCAAAAGATATTGCGTGACAAAGGGATATGATATACACTGTCTACTAGGTTGTATCGATTTATGGATCTTCATGCTACTTGGGTAGTCATAATTCCTTACTAGAGACCACTTATGACTTATATACCAAAATGATTTTGGTTCACTGCGAACGTTGTATGAACCTATTGGGTCGCACACAAAGAACGATTTGCGCGATTTAATATTATCTGGGTTAATGAATTTTATTTGATAAAATTCATATTGAAGATTCTCAGTAAATGTCCTAGTTTGACTAGGATTCAAGATTCTCATGCATTTCTAGTGTGACTAAAAATTTTGTTTCTTAGTAAATCCTATTTTGAATATGACTCTAATTGGAATTATAGTATGACTTTAATTATTATTTGAGTTTTAGATAAATTACAACTCTTATTTGATTAGTAATTGTAGATTATCTATGACTTTATCCTTTTTAGTGTTGGACTTTATCTAGGACTCTATTTGGAGTGTGACTAGGAGATGGAGTTCTTTTACAACTCGACCTAGTTTACTATAAATAAGACATTAGGGTCACAGTTGTTGTAGGGAATTCCGAGAGAGATTTTTCCTAAAGAATTTTTTTCCTAGGATTCTTTAGGGCTAGCACTCCGGATCGTGATCATCCATTCATGTGTGGATTTCTGATAGAGGACGTTTATTTCTGGCAGCGTCTTGAAAGAATCGATCAACACCAAACATGGAAGATATGGAGTTGTTCTTGTTAATGTATGATTTTTATTGGCACATCAATTTAATGGAATCTATATGATCTTTGTTTGGGGATGTTCGAAAAAGGTTTCAAAACTTCCGCTGTGCATGATCCCCGAAACCCAACACTCTGTAACTAATGTCAACGCTGGCCAATCCATAATAGCCTGAATCTTAGCTGGATCTACATGCCACTCCAAATGTCCTAAAAACTTAACCTTTGACAGCCAAAACTCACACTTACTAAACTTGGCGTATAGTCTTTGCTCCCTCAAAGTCTGCAACGTCTCTTTGAGGTGTTGCTCGTGATCTTCTCGAGTCGTCGAATATATCAATATATCATCGATGAAAACTATCACGAATAAGTCAAGAAATTGTCTCATTACCCAGTGCATCAAATACATAAACATGGCAGGAGCGTTAGACAAGCCAAACGGCATGACTGTAAACTGATAGTGTCCATATCTCATGCTAAACGTCGTCTTGGACATATATTCATCCCTGATCCTAAGCTGATGATACCCTGATCTCAAGTTTATTTTGGAGAAAAATTGTGCTCCTCTTAGCTGATCAAATAAGTCATCCATCTGTGGTAATGGATACTTGTTCTTGACTGTGACCATGTTCAATTGTCAATAATCGATACATAGTCTCAAAGTACCATCATTCTTCTTCACAAACAGGACCAGTGCTCCTCATGGTGACATAAAAGGTGTGATGACTCCTTAACTCCTCCTCATGGTGGTATAGATATAGGTCTAGTACCTGGTACCAACTCAATAATGAAATATATGTCTCTCGGTAGTGGTAAACTAGGTAAGTCCTCTAGAAATACGTCAGGAGACTCGTATACAACTGGAATCTCTTCAAGTCTGGGTCCCTGACTCTCTGCTACGGTATATAAAGATACTAGAGTCTCCATCTCTCTACTAGTCGCAAGATGACCTCTAGTGCCCTTAGCTCATTACCACTATATATGAACATCAGACACCCTAGGATCTCAAATATCACTGTTTTACTAAAACAATCGATATGAGCATGATACGATGCTAGAAAATCCATCCCTAGCAATGCATCGAAGTTTAAGAACTTGAGCACTCTGAAATTCGCAGGTAACTCTACCCTGCATATCTTTAATGGACATCCCTCTCATGAATTCATTCATCAACTTTTTCATCATTGTAGATGGGAAGTACTCTGGTAAAACTTTATCTTGAAGGCGTCTTATGTCGCTAACTCTCCCTCAGAGGCTACCGTCGCACACCACCATACATCTACATCTCTCTATAAAGTGTACGAAAAAATATCAGCTCGGAGTTTGTCCTCAATCATCAAGACTCGATGCAACTTCTCCTAATATAGTACCCACTTCTCGATCTTCTCGAAGTCTATCTGACCATCAAAGTAGACTAGCTTCAGTCTGATAAAATCCTTCACCAGCGGAACCTTAGCTGTTGAGCTAGAAGATGGAGGTGTGAAAGATGGTGTCAAAACTATCTCGATGACTGGAGCTGTCATCATCGGTATAGTCTATACAACCAGCACTACTGTCGGGTGGGAGTAGTCCTAGTAGTAAGGGCTGGTGTCTGTGCTGGTGGAGTGAAACGTGAAGTCATCATGGAAACAAACTTTGCTACCTGCTGTCCCTGAGCAACCACTCAATCAAATAGCCTATAAAAATCATTAGTTGACGGTATAGAAGGTTAGCTGCCACTCACACCTGCATCTGCGTTATTGCGGGAATCCGCCATCGGTGTCTAAAAGTTGATAACGAACGCGAATCAGCTACTATGTAAATAACGCTACATACATATAGAAAACTAACATGTACAAATAAAACATTCCTATCTCACTTTCACTCACTTCCTAACTAATGGTTTCTATGCAAGGATCATCTGGTTTTCCATAACTAAGATTTATGTTTTCTTGTTTAAATTTTTATTTGTTACTCATTGGAAAAGTTATGCATTTTGCTACACATTGTAGCTTTGGTATCACCTTGTGGAATGACTATTTTCCACAATCCTAAACTCTATAAACTTAGGCTCTTCTAAGCTTTATAAATTAAGAATATGATACCACATGTGAATATGGTATTTCAACTTTAGACAATTCCATAAACTGTCCATAATATTCAAGAACTTAGGCTCTAATACAAACCGTGACGACCACTTCTCAAATTAGGGCACCGCCCGACCTAATCCCGTCATTAAGCCCTAACCTCACCTCGTAGAACTTAAAATGAAACTAGTCAGCCTTTTCAAAACCATTTACCTACTTACAAATTATAAGTTCAATATGTGTTTAAATGTCTTATGTAATATAATAAATCAAAGTGAATTAAAATTTTGCTTACTTACAAGTATATTCTGCGGAAGTCTTACAAATTAACGAAAGCATTATGTGATACCTAACAATCGTGGAAAAACAAGGGAATAAAGATCACATGCATATATATACGATATATAACAACATGTGTCTGATCAAGGTACTAATCACTCAACCCATATTATACTACCCCAAAAGTATATGATTTGCATATAAAAGTAACACATCAAAAATCAAAACCTATAAAATCTGGTGTAACAGCACTACACTGGTTCAAAAGTAGTTGTTGATCTTCTCTTTGCATGGACTGCTACTCGATCTATCTGCACCCACCATCATAAAAAGGACGGTGAGTACAGGAAAGTAAAAAACAACACTGAGAGATATTTTTTCACATTTCCAAATAAGCAACAAGTATCAAAATGCATAATAATAGCAACTACGCTGAAAGGGAATCATGCAAAGAGATACTTTAGTTAAACAAAATGATACTGACGCTAGGCTCAGTAGTATTGATCTATAGCCAGTCAGTCAGGAGTCCTATCCCAATGCCTATTCTACTATATAAGGATGGAGTTGAGCTTTGCATCTTTGTGAAGGTCGTAATTGCACTCTACGACTTTATAATTTATCCCAAATTTCGGTCATCTGGGATGTATACTTGCCGACAACCCTAAATCTTATAACTTTTGAAGTCACCCAAATTATGTTTGCCAACAACCCCGAGTCCCACACCCTGTGTGTTGCGCAAGATAGTGGAGAAATCCCGATTACCCTGGAAATTCTAGTGACCCCCATGTGTCGCCGGACTTTTATCATAAAGTGGTCCTAGATACAAGAACTACTTTCATATTCAAGAACAACACAGTAATGGAATCCAACAAAACCATTGCATACTAATGCACAAAGGATATAGATTCTCAACACTATGTAATAACTACATATAAGCATGCTATTTCATTAACCTCATGTATTAACAATCAATAATGACATAACACATGAATTGGAGTCAATGAAATTATTTTATCAACAAATTATACCATAAAAACAAACTCATGCAATGAGAATGAAGAACAAGTCATGGCATATTGAGTACAAAGGCAATTCTGTCCAAATGACTGGAAATGAAGATATGAATAGGAATGAAATGTAAATAAATATCTCAATTAGTTTACTTACAATCCACACAATTTCCTAAGCTACTTAGATCTCCCAACACCTCGAAACTCGTATTTGAATCCCAAAAAATACTTCCCTAGTTTCTTGATATCAAACTAATCCAAGTAAGTTGGGTTTAAATCAGTTCAAATGGGTTTAGGAACCTTAACCCAAAACAACCCTTTAAGACTAAATAACATCAAAATTTTAGTCTTATATTGCAGCGCGATTTTAGGCATGAAATTGTCCAAATATCAAAATCTTTACCAATACAAAGATTGTTGGTCTCTATCTCAACTTTCCAAAAAATTTTAGTTTTCGAAATTCTGATTTAAAATGAAAGAAATATCATATTTCTACTAAACATAGCTCTAATTGAAATCTAATCCAATCAGCGGAATTAGAAAATTTATTTCTCCCAATATATAGTTCCAAGAAATGTGATTTTTGGTCACAACGCAGCAGATATAACTAATAACAACATATTAAAAAATCAGCTCATTTGGAAAAGTAGGTATGGAGTTATGCCTTTAACAATTTTAGTCTAAAAAATCTTCTACTACATTCCAGCACCTACTTGTATAGCACTTTTGGACATGAAAACATTTGAATTACAACACCTCCAGTTAAGCAAACTTGTTCCTCTTTGAGTAAGCTTTCAAATGCTACCAGTTTGAGTCGATTTGGATCTAAAATGAGCAAGTAATAACAATATTACATAGACTAATCCCTAATACAACATGCAGAAATTTAGTTTTGGTCTTACAACTTCAAAAATACATATCTTTATGATTTCAAAACAAAATTAAGAACTTTAATATAGCTGGATTATCAGCTTGAAATGATTAATCCAAATATATAAACCAATTTCAAAATCTTAATCATCTACCTTCTGAATTTGACTAAAAACCAGAACTGGTTTCAATTAAATAGGGAGATATGTACCTAGTTTTATGAACACCTAGCTTAACTTGATCTCTCCTTCACTAGACCCACTTTGGTTGCTAGTCTTCTTCTTCCTCTAGCCCTTCTCCTTCTCTCCAGCAAGTTTCATTCTCAATTAAGCAAATGAAATGAAGTTGATTTGGTTGTATGAGTTGATTACTAGCTTTATATAGTAAGTGGATATGGTTGATTAATAACCATTGATCTCATTGTGCATACGTGTCTCGAGGCTCATCTAGTGAAACATCTATTAACACATGTCCCACTAACTCATGCTATGTGACACCAATATGTAACTCCATTGGTGTTGAGATGAGTCAATACATGTCTCGATGAAAATGAAGTGGCTATTATTTTAACTTACTAAGACATACTTAATATATTATCAACCATAGCCCATTTAAATCACTATAAAAGCTATATAAGATTTATGCCAACTTACCATTTCACTCTCTACCTTGATCCCCACGCCGGAACTCAACTCGAGGCGCATTCTCACACACGTATCGACACCTATATGTACGTAGAAATGACTTAGTAGTCTACACATATACAATACACTAGGCATACACCACAACAAATATAACATTTACCTCGGCCACCTAGCCTCGGTTACGACACATATCTTGTTATGGGTCCCACGTCACATGTCATTTGATCTTGATTAAGAGATTAAACTAGGATTAGAAATTTTTGCCGTGATATAACGCTTTATCCTCCCAAACTGTGTATGCATGTACAACAAAAATGCAATTTCAAGGATTAATGCAATTTATACGAAATTATAATCATAGAATGTAAAGGTTACCATGAGTTTTACTTAATCTTACAAACGCAATACCCACGTTCCCTTGCGCTCCGAATCGATCAACTAGTCCACATGAGGTTCCAATTGCGGTTCTACAATTCATTTATAAATACGATAAGATTTCACAACCACTCCACAATTCTATTTCAATTAGTTGTAGTTAAATTAACCCAATCGCGTCCCGAAACCCCTAAATTATTTCCAAAATAAATTATCCGATGCCCGAATTTCATTTTTGACTCAAAATTATTATTCGACATCGAAAACTACAGTCTAGGCTTAAATATAATTTTTTTCCAATTTATTATGTATTTATCGGTCCAACCTCGACTAGAAAACCTCAAAATCTCTCTGAATCATATCCTCGGATGTCTGGATCCCAATTTTGACTTCAAATTGTGATTCAGAATCAAAAATTAATCTAGACTAGGCCATAAAATAATTTTTTAAATTTTGGACATTTTCGGGTATCATAACACGCATTACGAGAAAAATATATTCGATAAAATTCAGTGAGAAAATCCCATAATACTCATTTTTCATAAAAAATCTTCAATTTTCTTCAATTTGTCGAAAAATCCAATTTCTTCAATTTTCCCTAATTTCCAGGGATTTTATTTCATTTTTTTTTTCTCATTTTTTAAAACCCTTTTTTTAATTAAGGGAAGGGGTTTATCCCTCAACCGGATCCGGTTCAGGGATCATCATCCCCTTCCCCACGAAACACAACAGAGCATTGCTCTGTTCGTTTATTTTTTTATTTATTTTTTATTATTTTATTCTTCTGGGCAGGGGAGCTCGAAGCTCCCCCCTCGTCTCCCTAACCCCCTTCATCTACCTCCCTCACAAACTTTCTTCTTCTTCTTCTTCTCGAAATTACAGTTTCTCACTGTATTTTCATTTTTTTTTTCGATCAACTGTTTTTCTCTTTTGATCGACTCCTCCTTGTTCTTCAATTCAATAAACAACAACAACACACCTAGTCCCAGAAAACCTAAATTGAAAATTGAAAACTTAAACTCACCTTCAACACTGCCAGCAACAACACCAACAACAACTCCAACAGTTTGATTCAAAGAGGGAGAGAGATATTTGAACGAGAGAGAAAGACGAGTAAGAGAGAGAGAGAGAGAGAGAGAGAGAGAGAGAGAGAAACGAAACCAGGGGAAGAAACGAAGAAGACGATGCAACAGTAGCCCCCATTCGATTTCAATTTTTGATGTATTGGGGTCAAATGACTGTTTTGCCTCTGCAATATTATCTTATAATATATAAACCAAATACCCTTTTGGGTAATTTGCCACTTTTCTTTTATTTTTTATAATTATCTCTATGATTTTGAATCCTAATTAAACCCTGAAAAATACCCCAATTTCACCAAAAATTAGAAAATTTACCAAAATACTCCAAAACTCCCAAACGACCCCTTTTTGCACGAAATCGAGGCGTGGGGCCCACGTTGGCCCGTTAATTCCAATTAAAATCCAAAATTTGAATTTTTAAACTTTAAACCATTATTTGTTGCGAAATTCGAAACTAATGTTCAATTCAACATTTTAACTGTCTTCGCACCCTTCTCGACACGTATTTCGAGACAAAACCTCGCGAAACACTAAATTCACTCAACCGACTTGAATTTTACAAAATAAAATAATATATAATACTTAACACAAGGCAAACATCACAGAATAATAAAATTAATTATAAATCTCAAATTCACCAGTATTTAACTCCCGAGTCGCGGCTAAAACCATAATTAGGATCCCTAATCCTTGATTAATAGTAATTACTGGTTTAGGAATTTCGGGATTCGACATGTTTATTGGTGGCTTGGGATGAAGACTGATATTCTTTGAGTTTGTAAAGAGATGTGAGATATGTGAGCAAGTTAAGGTTGAGCATAGGGAACTTGGAGGGTTATTGCATTCGCTACCTATTCCTGAGTGGAAATGAGAACATATATCGATGGATTTTATTTCAAGTCTACCTCTTAGTCAAAGTAAGCACGTTGCAGTATCAGTTATAGTTGACAGGTTGACAAAGTCTGCAAATTTCTTGCTAGTTTCCATATGAGATCCTCTTGACCGATTGTGTGAGGTGTACGTACGTGAGTATTGAGATTTCATGGAGTTCCAATGTCGATTACTTCGGATAGAGATACGATATTTACTTCCAAACTATGAAATGAATTTCGGAGACAGCTGGGAACTGTTCTTAACCTCAACACGGCATACCATCCATAGATTCATGGACAAACTGAGTTGTTAATATTGGTGCTAAAGGATATCCTTCGAGTTTGTATCTTGGAGTTTAATTGTAACTGGGAGAAATACATTCCTCAGTGTAAGTTCTCTTATAATAATAGCTATTAGGTAAGCATCATAATGACTCATTTTGAAGCTCTGTATGGTCAGCCTTGTCGTTCACCTGCGTGTTGGGCAGAGGTTGGAGATATAATTTTGTTGGGGCAGGAGTTGATTCGGATCTACATAGAGAGAATTCAACAGATTCGTCAACGTTTGACTACAGCGCAGCTAAGATAGAAAAGATACGTTGATAAACATCATAGGTTTTTAGAGTTTTCAAAGGATGATTTTGTCCTGTTTAAACTCTCACCTATGAAAGGATTGTATAGATTTGGATTACGAGGTAAGCTAGCTCCAATGTACATTGGTTTGCTCAGATTACAGGAAAGAATTGGTCTTGTTTCCTACGGTTAGAGTTACCTCCTCAGTTAGCTGGAATTTACAATGTCTTCCACGTGTCTATGCTTTGCAAAAATGAGACTTGATTGGAATGAATTTGATATACGGGAAGACTTACCTTACAACGAGCAGCCGATTTAGATATTTGATCGTAAAATTCAGAGGCTGAGAACCAAAGAGATTCCTTTGGTTAAGGTGAAATGACAATTTCACATAGATGAGAAACTAACCTAGGAGTGGGAGTCCTATATGAAGGAGTAGTTTCCATTTCCTTTCGAAACTACTAGTGATTTTACATTTACTTTAATTTCGAAAATAAATTACTTTAAATTGGGGAGACTGTAACGATCTGTTACCTTAAGCTAGTGATTAATGTTAATCTAAATTCTAATTAACCCGAGTTAGGCTCGTGGTTAAGTCCCCCGTATCTCGATTAGCATGTGCGTGTGTTTGCATGATGGTTTGTGTTTGGTTGGAATGTTTATGAATTTTATAGGTTGTAGTATAATAAAGGATTTATATACAAACCTATAATCAGAAAATACGTAACTAAACAATAAATAGCCGTTATACCAAGTGCGACGAGGGGGTCGTGAAATGAATGTGCACATCCGAGAATACTCGTAGGTATGTCCGTTGAATTTATTGGTGATAAAAACACGAGAAATATATATTTGTATATATTTGATATATAAATATATTTTAAAAACTATAAGTCAGTTTGAATTATATGGATCATCGAATTGCTTCAAGATGAGCGTAAGTGTTGATGGTGTCAACATGTATGTCACCTTAAGGGTGTCTTTTTAACGCATCAATCGTTCAATCAGTCTTGAGATATCATGATGTGTATCTCAAGAAAAATTCATATATTTAATCTTAAGACCTCATATTTATCTCTATAATTCGATCAAGAGAGTGAGGGAAAGAGTAGAAGGTTTTGATTTTGATCCTACGAGATCACTCGAGGAGCTGATTCAACGTGGATCGAGGAGCTTAAATGATTAAGAATCCATATATCATCACTTCGAAAGTTTAGTTTTCATGTTTTTGAAGTTTAATTTGATAGTATGTAATGATATCTATGTGAATTGTTTTGTTTGATGACTGGAAATGGTTTGTTACCTCACTAGAGATCATCCCTGATGTATTTTTAGAGTATTAGATGTTGCTTTGTGAATTTGTGGATTAAATAGTGGCTGCTGCTCTATGTACTATCGAGACAGTACATGGTGGAGCGTGCTCCACCTTGCAAAGGAGTGCGCTCCCTACATCAGTGAGGATGAACTCAGCTGCTGGAGTGCACTCCACCTAGTGAGAGAGCGCGCTCCCACCCAAAAAACATCAAATAAGTTGAGTTTTGATTAGAATTTCTTGATGGCTTAGAGACTAAACAAATGGTTATAAATATAGGGTATTATACCTATATTGATCACAAATGGTTGTTCAATAGGTGTTAGATCCCTGGGAAAGCATTAGTGACCTGAAAGTTAGGGAATTTGGAACGGAAACCTAAATCGAGGTAAGTATGGATTCGCTTATTTATCAATGATGTCTGGCTATCCTAATGTATATAGCTCATGTAGTTTATGGACTAAATGGGAGACTATGTACACTGTGATGATTTTCAATAAATGGAAAATGGTATGTAATGTGACCCACGAAAGTAACTCCTAGTTTTGAGAATAGGTTTATAGGAGATGGGTTACCTTCCCAGCCTATCTATAACTCCTACTTAATTCAATATGTTGCGTTGATTACATACTCACTAGAAGGTTTTGGATATAACTATTGGGCATTAATAGATTGGCTAGACAGCACATCGACCAATGTGTTGGTCTAGCAATCGCATTAATGGCGTAAGTGGGTACTCGACCTTAGTTTTATACATAAAATGGGAATCACGGTGTAATAGTCATTAACAGTTTGATTCTCATCCATTCTTTATTGAATTATATGCTTTCCATATTCTTGTTAGTTACCATTGGTGCAAAATGTTATTGCACAATGTTCTTGATTATTATATGTTAGTTACCATTGGTGCAAAATGCTATTGCACAATGTTCTTGATTATTATATGGAATGTTGATGGCTATGTGAATACTTACTCACTAAGCAAGTTGGAGCGCTCACCCTAAATTTAATATTTCAAGTTCGCAACCTAGCGATTCAGGGAAAGGCAAAGAGAAGATTTATGAGTCTTGTAATCTTCTTTACGATGTAATGAGCCTTGTTGTACATATATACAATGTTTGATATATTTTATTGTATATAAACAGTGTTGGGAGGTTTATAAATGAAGTTTTGGGTTTTGATAAACTTTGTATCCTGTATATTGTTTAAATATCAAAAAAGTTTTGATTTTCCGATGCATATACTTTATATTAGTTATTCGATATCAATATACAGGTTGAGTTTATCATGTACTGACGGAGAGGCTATAGGCTCTAGTTAAGCGTGGCTGGATTGTCGGGGCTTAATTAGTGTTTCAGGCAGTATGCCCTTATCTGGGTAGGGGATCCTACAGACACATCCTACAGATGCATGTTGTACTTTATAAGAAGAAAACAATGAAGAAGTCAACATGGTTATGAACCAATATTCTAGTCCGCCTAGAAACCAATATAACAACAATTATTACAATGGAAAACTAAATTCAAATCTTAGCTACGGTTTACAAAATCAAAACTATACCACATTTAAACCGAGTGCACCAACACAACCTACAATAATGCAACAACCTCAACAAATTATTCAACCTATACAACGTAACCAATAACAAATATTACACAACTTTATCACCCAAAGTCATCAAAACTTTATGCAAATTTTGCGAAATCAAGTTAAAACCGATACATCTATTAACAAGCTGAAAAATCAATTAAGTCAAATGACTGTACAAATCAACAAATTAAGCCGCCAAACTAAAGCAACTACTCAACCTATTAACAATACTAATCAAGCACAAGTTAACACTTTATTTTATGAAAACGAAAAAAAACAAATACGCAACAAAAGACACCAAAAGAGGTAAAAATAAAACTTAAATACCTAAGACATTAGAACAAAAAGAATAGGAGATGATGAAAAATGTCATTCCTACTAGGGAGTGGATGGTCGAGCAATTAAAATATACACCTTTTTCCCGAAATACTAAACTCTTCGTATTTAGCCAAAGTAGAAGCGTACGAAAAATCTTTACAAAATTCTAAATTAATTAACTAAGAAAAAGTAAATGATAATTATAAGTTAAATAAATATACACATTCCAATTCTACCGTTCCACAACAATTAGCTCATGCTAGGGAGGAAGAGCCCAAAGAAGTCATATCTGAACCATTTAAGAAATTAGAAACTAGTGAAAATTTAAAATAAAAGATTTCATATTCAACAAGAATGCCTAAGAAATGTTTCGACCGGGAATGTTTGTCATACCAATCACTATAGGCAATTCTTCTATTGAATTTGCTATATGTAATCTTGGGGCATCAATTAATGTTATGTCACTTAAAATTTATGAATAATCGAAAATAGAATCGTTAACCACTATGCCTATTAATGTTACTTTAGCAAACAACACCATTATTAAACCGTATGGATTATTAGAAAATATCCTATTACAAGTACACAATTTCATATTTCCAACCTATATCATGAAAATAGGAGATTCTACATCACCTAATCCTTTACCTATACTACTTGGTAGAACTTTTCTAAAGACAACTAGGACTAAGTTAGATATTTTCGAAAGAACAATGTCTATGAAGTTTGAAGATTAGATTGTCAAATTAAAGATTAATGATGAACATAATTATGACACTTATGAAGAATATTATGAATTATTTGAAAATGACATAGATGATAATGAATTTTTAGAGTTAGACTATTAAGATAACTTTAATACTGAAATTTATGCAATTAATGCAGTAGCAATGGAAACCAAGAAAGGGATTTCAAGGAAAAAAACTATTGAAGACACTTTAAAAGAGAACAAAGTAACTCAAGAATGGAGAGTTAATTAGCCAGAGAATGGAAAAATCAGTAGCAAGACGGTAGTTTCAAGATCCGAGTACAATGAGAAATAAAAAGTCAGACTTGAATCCTATAAAGCTTAATGATCCAGGAGGCATAAACTTGCACATTAAAATCAAATGGGCTTAATGCTACCGAGCTCAGTGTGATACAAATTCCAATACAAACATTATGTCCAAATATTTTTTTCTTCATACTCAATTTCTGTTGAATTCACTTGCTTCTAAATGATTCTCTTTACCAAATTTTAACAACCTATTACCTTAAACTGGTGATTAGTGTTAATCCAAATCCTAATTAATATGAGTTTTAGACATTGTAAGATAATTTATGTTTGTTGAATTTAAAGGTTGTAGTATAAAAAGAGAATTTATATACAAGCCTATAATTGAAAAATAAGTAATTAAACAATAAATAGTCGGTACATCAAGTGCGACGAGGGGGCTGTGAAATGATTATGAAACCCGAGAATACTTGTAGGTATGTCCGGTGAATTTATTGGCGTGAAAATACACGAAGTATATATATATATATATATTAATATATATTTGATATATAAATATATATCAAAAAACTATATGTTTGGTTTGAATTATATGGATCGTTGGATCACCTCGAGATGAGTGTAAGTGTTGAGGCTATTAAAATTTGTGTCACTTTAGGGAGTGTCGTTTTCACACATCAATCACTTGATCAGCCTCGGATAGCGTGATGCGTATCTCGAGAAAAATTCATATATTTAAATAAAACGTCAAGTTTATCCTCACTATTACATCAATTCATCAAGAGAGTGAGAAGAACCAAGTAGCTAAGGGTTTGATCTTGTGAGGTTGGATTTTAGATTGATTTCCAATGGAGATGAGGAGATCAAAACAACAATTATATTATAGATCATCACGTTTGTAAGTAAGTTTTGAGTTTGAAGTTCAATTCAATAGTTGGTGATAATTTTTCTATGGATTTTTGTTGTTGATGATTCTAAATGAGTTTATACCTCACTAGAGGTCCTCCCTGATGATTTGGGAGAGTGTTTGAGATTGTTGTGATGATTTTGTAATGAAACATAGCTGCTGCTATATTCACTGTCAAGACATTGTAGGGTGGAGCACGCTCCATCTAGCAGAGAAGTGTGCACCTTTCATCAGTAGGGATGTGTAACGGCCCATTTTATTAATGTCGTTAATTATCTTAAAATTGTAGTACATGGACGGCAGCTCAGATCCACGTAGTCACTGCGGGTAGGCTAGGACACACGTCGACCTAGGTACACTGGTTAAATTTTGTGTTGGATGGCTTAATTGCGATGCTATTTATTCAATTATTTGTTAAATGCATCGCATGTGTGTATGTTGAATAACGAGAGCGTGCGAGGTTGTGTGACGGGTAGCTGCCTTGAAGTACGTGCTAACGCGAGTATCGAGAGGCGATATACGGGTACACTAGAGAAAACTCAATAAACTTACATAAATATGTATAGGTTATCAAATTGATATAATTAATGTAACCATAGGCTAAGTAAATAAACTTGAACAATAGGCTATGACGAGCCTCGAAATACGTGTCAAGACGCAAGGCACCGGGTACGGGTAGCCGATGGTTAGTGTTACCATGAGTTGGTTAAATTTGATAAATAAAACACTACCCATATGGTTGGATTATGCTTAAGGTAATGTGACATTAATTGAATAAATGGAAGCCTATAGTTTACATTAAATTAAAGAGACCTTGTGATTGACATCTAGATCATCATGGGGGTTAGTACTAGGAGATGAGTGGGCTATTGGAGTCATCAGGAGGTGTAGGACAGCATGCTTGTGAGCCACAACATAAGCCTCAGGATACATACACACAATTGATTACAAAAAACATATATATAGGAGAGTTTGTAGATTGTTTGATCACAACACTCACCAATTCATGCAAAACTAGAGAATTCAAAGGAAGAAGAAGGACTTCCAAGTGGTAATTCAACAACCTAGGCATCAAATTAAGTGATCTAACCTAGGTAATCATCTTCTCCACCTTCTAAGCTTGCAAATGAACCATTTTTTTGGTATGTTTAGTGAAATTCGAGTTTGATGATTAATTCATTGATTCATTGTGTAAATATGATCAATTTCATGTTAATAGATTGTATATAAGGAGAATTTATCACTGGTTTAGCTAGATTTGACGAATTTGATTGTTAATGGAGATGATGGTGAATGCATGATTGTGGAAATGGATGTAATTTGAGGTTTCTGGAGTGTTATAAATGGTGGTTTGGAGGATATCGTGTGTAGGGAGTGTATATAAACTGATAAAGTAGGTAATGGAGGGGATTGGGATAGAATTCTGGGTTGAGAACTCTATCCCAGAGGCTAGGTAGCGCGCTACCTGTGGAGGATAGCACGCTACTAGTTCTGGGTTGCTACCTGTTCTTCAAGAAGAAAAACAGTAGCGCATTAAAAACTCCCTTAGCGCTACCAAAAGATAGCGCGCAACACAAGTCTCGTAGTGCGCTAACAACATATCGGAATGGGAATCTAAGGACTGTTTTGGGATTTCTCACCTAATACATGACTAAACACTAGAATATAACCTGAAATTATACAAATTTGACTTCAGGGACTTGGGGAAATCGAAGCTCGGTAGCGAGAGCTTGACAGGTTTGGTACGGGAGACCGGGGAGGTCGGAGAGCGGTGTGAGGTTTGTAAAACCTAACTAAAAGACTCTGATTATTTATTCTGCTTTACATTTCATTTCTATCATTCCTTGTTGTTCATTATTCTTTTCGGTTACTTGGACGTGGGTTGAGGTTACTTCCTCGGATTTCTTAGTTGTGTGTTCATGATGCACTAGACTGTAGCACATGTGATGCAGCCCTCAGTGAATGGTGACCTGAGCTTGCCTTTAGTGCACGTGTCGGTGACTCAGTGGATTTGGCCAGCACCGCGAGGGACCAAGTGTCGGGCTAGTTGTACGTGACCACTGGTGGGAACTTGGCGACCCGAAGTATAGTCTAGTCCATCTGGAGCGAGCACACACATTTATTAGCTTGTCTGTTATTTATTCATGTAATGAGCCATTTACAGTTGTCTGTTTTATATTCCGCATGTTTACTTGACAACATTCCTTGTATTTCATTTACTTTATTATATGAATGCTCATAGGAGTTCCTTGGGATTTTACTTACTGTACTCGTCATCTTTCTTTTGTGATGATTGAGTACAGATCCTAGTACCAGTAGGGGCAAGGGGATCCTAGGCGGCAACATCTGATTGCCCATTGTCGAGGACCTAATTGTAAGTGTTTATGTTTATTTTGGATATTTTGTATATTTTAGGTATTGAGAGACTTGAGATAACATCGTACATGTATATATACCCTGCTGTGGTGATGTCACTTATATACAGAGTACTTTCTAGGGTTTTCCACAGTAGGATTTGCCTTTGAACAATGTTTATCATGCTAAATTACCTTGTTTTAAATGGTATTAATTAAGACTTCCGCTGAATATGTTAATTTGTAAGATACAACCCACTAGTATGGGTAGGATCTCAATAAAATGCCAACTAAGTAACAGTTGAAACAGTTAGGTTCCCATAGAGAATAAATAAGAATATAAGGATAAATTACTAATTTATCAGATAATACACACGTGGACACAATTTACGAGACATGAAGAGGACGGGTAGGTGTCGTACACGTGTAGTTGGGCCAACCGGCAAGGAGTACACAAATATACGTCACCCCGGGGCGGCAGGGGCCGTCGCAGGATGAACCCAATTAATGGAACTCTCCATTAAGTAAGGAAGCATGCTCCACCTTAGAAAACGACTATGTTGTAATTTACTTAGAATTTCTTGAGATCTTAAGGACTGACTTAGGGGTTCTAAACATAGGGTATTAGACTTATATTGATCACAAATTATTTGTCATAGATGTTGGATCACAGGGAAAACATGAGTGATCCAGAAAGTTAGGGAGTTTGGAAATGAAAACTTTAACCAAGGTAAGTATGGATTCGCTTATTTATCAATATTGCCTGGATATGTTAGTATATGTAGTTCATGTAGTTAATGGGCTAAATGGGGAGACTATGTACACTGTGATGTTTTTAATTAATGAAAAACGTTATTTAGTGTGATTCACGAGAGTAATTCCTAGAACTGAGAATAGGTTATATAGGAGATGGGTTATCTTCCCGGCCTATATGTAACTTCCTACTCAGTTAGATAGGTTGCGCATATTACATATTTACTAGAGGGTTTAGGATAAAACCTTTGGACATTTAATGGATTGACTAGACATCACATCAACCAATATGTTGGTCTAGCAATCACATTAATGGTCTCAATGGGTAATCGACCATAGTCATACAAATAAAATGGGAATCATGACGGACTTGTATCTGTTATTTATTGAATTATATATTTTTTATAATTTCGTTAGTAACATTGGTGGATATTATTATTACAAAATGTTCTTGATTATTATATGGAATGTTGATGGCTTTGTTAATCATTACTTACTGAGCAAGTTGGAGTGCTTACCCCAATTAATATTTCAAAAATACCAACGAGCGCTACGACTATGTGATAGAAAAGATTTAGGAGTCTTGATCTTCTCTTTATTGTAATGAATCTCCCCTGTTCTCATATATTTGTATTAAATTAAAATTTTTTAATACCATAAGCGATGGGAGGTTTTGCATAATCGAGATTTATTTCGGTTGGATTTTGTTTTGTATATCATGTTTAATATAAAAAAAGTTTTAATTTTTGTTGAGTTTAATATTTGTTTTACATCAATATTTGATATACAGGTTGTGTTTATTAGGTATAAATGAAAGGATGCTGGCTATAGTTAAGTCTGGTCAGGTTAGCGGGGCTTAAATAGGGATTCAGGTTGAGTATCGCCCTAATCGGGATAGAGAATGCTACAGTTTAGTATCAAAGCCTAGGTTTAAAGGCTTTGTTACATTTAATAGCTCTGATATAGTTTGGTATCGGAGACTGGTCAGAGCCAACTCCAAAGTTTAAGATGATTAACTCTGATACAATGTGGTATTAGAGTCTATTTCAGAGAATAACCTTATTACTTAGAAATAAGAGATAACTCGGATATAGTTGGGTATCAAAGTTTAAGGTTATTGACTCTGATATATATTGATACCATAACCTAAGTTTACTAACTTTAAGAGTTGTCTTGAGTTACGAAGAAGCTTAGGACACAATAAACAATTTTTATCTTGATTTTGGGGGGTAACAAAAAGAAAAAAAAACTTAGATATGTTATTTATTGTGCTATATTATATCTACGTGGTAGATATAAGAGTTATGTCTTTCCTGAAAGATTATAAGATGGTTCATGTCCATCAATTTCTCATGATATGAGAAAGCATTGAAGGTAATAGTTTAAAAGAATCTAAACAACGAGGAGATTGAAAAAGGAAAATATAAGGAAAACTTATAAAAATGAAATTAGACTTTCTTTTATTAACTGCTCTTAAAGGTCTTTGTTCTCTCGATATTATTAAACAAATAATAGTTAGTGAAGAAGTATCTACTTGATCTAGACCTTGAGATGTGTATTAAGAGAATGGGATTTATGAAGCAATGGAATACTGAATGACTCTAGATGGTAAACCACTTTGAGATGTGAAACACTAGTATAGTAGAGAAATGATGAAAGTTATTCAGAAAAAAAACTAGTGGTTAATGATAAAGCCTATTTATGATTAAGAAACTACTAATGTATTTATACTTCATAAGTTGTTATGAAGTAGAAATTCTAGATATGGTGTGAATCCATATTGGAATGACAAGCAACTTGTTGGATAGTAAAAGGTAAAATTAAGAATTTAAAACTGGAAGATAGTTTAGTCTAGAACATAGCAGTGAGTTGATAAGATATCCTAATTTGATGTTTTAGACTGGTATAGTCAAAATTGAGGAGAATGAGTTATCAAAGAATAGTGTGTGATAGTGGGAATGAATATTTATTCATTGCCTAGAATTGATAACTTATTCTGATAATAAGGTGAAATCTGTTGTTCCAAGAATTAGTTGAGATCGGCTTGTCACAGTCGTATGATTAGAGTTAAGGATACATATATATATATAGATGATTTCAGGCGAATGCTGAATTATTTTAAGTGGATAGTGGAAACCATTAGAACTTACTAGAACTCATGCTATGTTCGTGAATGAAGGGGGTTGTGTTTTGAAACCCTATTTTAATTAAGTTGCAATGGTATTATCGATAACAAGATGAAACTTTGAAGACTTAGAAAATGCACTACCATTTTCGTAAAGAGTTACAAATTATGACGGTAAATTGGTTCATGCCAGATGTTGCTAGTGCATGTACTAAGTTTCAAAGGTAAATTACTTGTATAGGTGTTGAATATTAAAAACAAATCAAGATATTTGACTGGAATTGAGACAATATGGGATTGTCATATATTCTACATAAAAGCAAAAGAGAAAAGTAATCTTGAAATAATTGAATATTACAAATAATTGATCTTGGGATCTCTAGTATCGTTGTGTAATTTATTCGACTAACTCAAGTACGAGGTTGGTGTAAGTTAAAATTAGATACAAGGATGCCTTGGAGGAAGTTGAAGTATAGTTTGATTTCAATGTTTGCTTGATAATACCTAAATTATGGAAAAAGGTTAGAGGGTTCATCTCAAGACTTCTTATTTAGGTAAGCTTGTGTGTTGACACAATAAAGTAAAATTGCAGCTTATACTTCTATATATTTATAAATATAGTTTAAGACGTTTGTATTTTAGTAGTTGTAATAAATAAGGAAATGCATCACTTGTAAAACCAGTAGATCGTTGTAAGGTTAAAACTCCGAGTTTCAAACTGTGGAAGTTTGAATAGTAGAATTGTCGGAGTAATAGAAATGGAAGGTGAGATTGATACCTTAGATTTCTCAAATGTAGAAATTCACTCTGAAACATCACTCATTAACATGAATGTGTTGACAATGCCTTGAGTAGAAAAAAGACAGATGCCGTAGTTATGATAAAAGTTTCTCAGTAATATATCTTAAATGAGATGTATAATGGTGATCCATTGAAATCCTGCGCAGGCACATCATCAACTGATTTCTCTAGTTTTGATATTATCAGGCTATATATGACGTTGAGGTGTTTCCTTTAAAATATTGTATGCTTAATTTTGTCGTAAATTGGTGTGGGATGAGAAGTAATGATACAAGCAAGTTGGAGCCTGAGTAATTTGGGCGCATAGAAAAGTGTTTAACTGATTGTCGGTATGCAATTATACTCAAATAAATGGAAAGAACATGTTAATAAGCATCATAGAATGTTAAAATATTCAAAAGATATTTGAGGAAGTGTAGATGGCTTGAGTTTATCAAGAACTACAACTTCGTTCTAGAGTATCACCCAAGCAAGGCAAATGGGGTTGCGAATGCTTTAAGTAGGAGAAAATCATGCATAGAAAATGTAGCTACTCCCAAAGCTTGTCAGTTTAGACTTTTTGAGGTAGCATCTATGATGATGACTTGTGTGAGTTTAGCTGACAAATCATCAACTGAAAGAGCTAATATTTTATAGCTACTAATTTATTTTTCTTAACATCAAATTCAAGTTGAAATGGAGATGATTCAATGGGTGATTGGTTGTCAAAAAACAAATCAAGATTATATAGTGCTTTAAAGGCTAGCGACTGTTTGGATCATCCTAATTGGTCGGTTTTTGGTAATGGTGCATAATGATTCCAAGACATATTATGGGTTCCAGCTCAGGATTAGTTGAGGCAGGAATTTCTACGAAATCTCATAGATCTCTCTACTTTATTCATTCAGATAACACTAAGATGTATTGCGAAATGAGGCATATTTATTGGTGACCTGGATTGAAAACTCATATTGTCGAGTTTGTAAAGCGATGTGAGATATCTCAGCAAGTTAAGGCTGAGCATAGGAAACCTGGAGGGTTATTGGATTTACTACCTATTCTTGAGTGGAAATGGAAACATATATTGATGGATTTTATATTCGGTCTACCTCTGAGTCAGCGTAAGCACGATGACATGTGAGTTGTAGTTAACAAGTTAATGAAGTGTGTGCATTTCTTGCCGGTTTCCATAAGAGATCCTCTTGATCGATTATGTGAGGTTTACGTACGTAAGGTGTTGATATCCCATAAAGGTCTAGTGTTGATTAGTTCGGTTAGAGATCGAGATACACGTCTAGATTGTAAAGTGAATTTTAGAGACAACTAAGAACTATTTTAAACCTCAATACGATATACTATCATGAGAGTGATGAGCGACTAGAGCGCTTGATTTTGTGTTAGAGGACATGTTTCCAGCTTGTGTCATGGAGTTGGTAGCAACTGGAAGAAATACATTCCTCTATGTAAGTTCTTTTGTAATAATAGCTTTCAGGCTAGTATTATAATGCTCTTATTGAAGCTCTGTATGGTCAGCCTTGTCATTCACCGGAGTGTTTGGGCAGAGGTTGAGATACAATATTGTTGAGCCAGAGTTGATTAAGAACTACACAGAGAGAATTCAACAGATTCGCCAGCGTTTGACTATGACACAATTAAGACAAAAGAGATACGCTAATAAACATCATAGGTTGTTGGAGTTTTCAATGGACGATTTCGTTCAGTCAAAAATCTCACCTATGAAAGGATTGTACAAGTTTTGATTGCAGGGTAATCTAGCTCCAAGGTACATAGGGTCATTCAAAGTGCAAGAAAAAGTTGTTCTAGCTGCTTACAGGTTAGAGTTATATGCTCCTTAGCTACCTTAAGTCCATAATGTTTTCCACGTGTCTATGCTTCGCAAAACAGAGACTCAGTTCATTTTAAGGATTGATTGAAATGAATTTGATCTTCAAGAAGACTTCTCTTATGTTTAGCAGGCGTTTTAGATACTTGATCGTAAGATTCATAGGTTGATAACCAAAGAGATTTCTTTGGTTCAATGATAGGAGCGGGAGTCTTATATGAAATAACAATTCCTATTTCTATTTGAAACTATATGTAATTTTGTGTTTACTTTAATTTCGAGGAAGAAATTGCTTTAAATCGGGAGACTGTAAAGACCCATTATCTTAAACTGATGATAAGTGTTAATCCAAATTCTAATTAATTTGAGTTAGACTCATGATTAAGTTCGGCGTACCTCGACTAGCATGTGCGTGGGTTTTTATGATGATTTGTATTTATTTGGAATGTTTGTTGAATTTATTGGTTATAATATAAAAAGAGAATTTATATACAAGCTTATAATTGGAAAATAAGTAATTAAATAATAAATAATCGGTACAACAAGTGCGATGAAGGGGTCGTGAAATGAATGTGCACACCTAAGAATACTCGTAGGCATGTCTGATGTATTTATTGGTGAGAAAATACATGAAGTATGTAAATATATTTATATACATTTGATATATAAATATAGATATAATAAAATTCTATGTTTGGTTTGAATTATATGATCGTTGTATCGCCTCGAGATGAGCGTAAGTGTTGATGGTGTTAAAATTTGTGACACTTTAGGGACTTTCATTTTAACACATCAATCACTTGATCAGCCTCGAGATAGACTGATGTGTATCTCATGGAAAATCCATATATTCAAATCAAAAACCTTAAGTTTATTCTCATTGTTGCATCTGTTCATCGAGAGAGTGAGAGGAACCATGTAGCAGAGGGTTTGATCTTGAGAGGTTGGATTCAAAGTGATTTCCAGTTGAGATGAGGAGATCAAAATTTGTTTGTTAGATCATAGATCATCACGTGGGTATGTAAGTTTTGAGTTTGAAGTTCAATTTACTAGTGGGTGATGATTTCTCTATGAATTGCTGTTGTTGATGATTCTAAATTAGTTTATACCTCAGTAAAGGTCCTCGCTGATGAATTGGGAGAATGTTTGAGGTTGTTGTGATAAATTGCTATTGGAACAGTGGCTACTGCCTTGTTTACTATTAAGACAATGCATGGTGGAAAACGCTCCATCTAGCAGAGGAGGCAATTCCTTCATTAGTTGGGATGAACCCAATTGGTGGAGCGTGCTCCATCAAGTGAAGGAGCACGCTCCCACCCTAGAAAATAGCAACTATGTTGTAATTCACTTATAATTTACTTAAATCTTTGGGACTAACTTAAGGGTTCTAAACATAAGGTATTAACCTTATATTCTCAAATGACTTGTAATAGGTGTTGGATCAGAGGGGACATTGTATATTGTGATGTTTTTTAATAAATGGAAAACATTGTCTAATGTGATTCATGAAAGTAATTCCTAGAACTGTGAATATGTTATATAGGAAATGGGTTACTTTCCCGACCTATATGTAACTAACTACTCAGTTAGATAGGTTGCGTGGATTACATATTCACTAGAGGGTTTATGATACAACCATTGGACATTAATGGATTGACTAGACAACACATCGACCAATGTGTTTGTCTAACAATCGCATGAATGGTATCAGTGGGTAATGACCATAGTTTTACATATAAAATGGGAATCACACTGTCATAGTAATTGACAGACGGACTTGCATATGTTATTTATTGAATTATATGTTTTTTTATGATCTCGTTATTTAACATTGGTGCATATTGTTATTGCATAATGTTCTTCATTATTAGATGGAATGTTGATGGCTTTGTGAATCCTTACTTACTAAGCAAGCTAGAGCACTCACCTCAATTAATATTTCAGGATTACCGACGAGTGCTACAACTATTGGATAGAGAAGATTTTTGATTGAATTACAGTTTTATTTAATATCACAAGGATTGAGATGTTTTGTATAACCGAGATTTATTCAGGTTGGATTTTGTTTTGTATATCTTATTTCATATTGAAAAATTTTAATTTTCGTTGGGTTTAATATTTTCTTACATCGATATTCAATTTACAGGTTGAGTTTATCAGGTACAGACGGAGAGGCTGCATGCTCTAGTTAAGTCTGGATGGGTTACCGTGACTTAATTAGGGTTTCGGGCCAAATATCTACCTAATCGGGGTAGGGGATGCTACACGGATGGAACTTTAATTCAACTAATAGGAGTGGTTATAGATTTGCCAATTCAACTGGACAGTAACATCGTACTTATGGACTTCTTGGTAATGCCACAATTTATTAATGAAGATCCTCCTTAAATATTAAGACGACCTTTCTTAGCCACTACTCATGCTATCGTGGATATTCTAAATAAAATAATCACTCTAACAATCAATAGCCGAGTACTTACTTTATGGAGTGACACTAGAGTGGAAATCCTAAATTCAAGTTTAGAGATCTAAACAAATCTTGGAAGGGTTAAGTCGACCCAAAGATAGTAAACAAAAATGCTTTGTGGGAGGCAGCCTGTATTCTATATTTATTTCATGTTTATTTAATTTTATAAGGAATATAGTTTAGTATCAGTATAATATGTTTTTATTATCTCTCTTTTTGACTCTTCTATTAAAGTATTTTTAGAATTTAAACTCCAAGGTGATTTCAATTAAGGGGGAGTGATTGAATTGTTTTTGCTTATATGTCATTTATGCAAGTCACATTATTTACTTGCTTATATGTTTATTTATTTATTTATTTTAATTAATAAAAGTATTTATTTAGTTATGTGTCCCTCTCAAACTTTCGGATTTTCAGTCAATCTACCTTGATATGATTTATTATGAATTAGGAATATGTTAATTATGAGATGAATTACAAAAATAGAAAAATATGCGTAGCGATTCAAATTAACACTAGCAAACGCTGACTAAATCTGGAAAATCAATTCAAAAATTGTTGTATGGAAGTTCCTATTGATTCCAAATCGCGGGTTAAATCGACAGGTCTAGAAATTTTCTAGCAGCTTAAAACCAAAAACACCAAATTGCAACACACTCTACACCTTTCACACTTGCAAACCATTACACCTCTTCACCAAAATCCAAATTTTTTGCCTAGATTCAACCATTCTAAGCTCAATCCCATAGTATTTAAGTGAATCCCACCTCAACCTAGCCTCATTCAAACCAAAAATCTTAATTTTGGGGGGTTTTTTAGCAAACTAGGGTTTAAGGAATTTTTGACTTAGAGCTTGATTAGACGGTTTAGAGTAGTTCAAGTGCTTTAATTTTCAGAAATTCACTCTCAAGATGGCAATTCATTAACTCTAGCTTTTTACTTCATCGAATTTTTGATTCGGGGGTTTGTGGAGGTTTTTCAATATTTTTTGAAATTGTTTTGTTGGAATTTATTCAAACGCCTTGCACTAATGGCTTTATTGACTCAAATAGTCTAGGAATAGCAATCACATTGATCTTTGGTTTAAAAATTCAACTATTTCAAATTTTTGCTATAATTATACATATTTGCAAATGATTTACAAATGCAAGCTTGAAATGAGTTTGGGGGTTTGTTTACGGTTTTATTTTAATTTAAAATGCTATGATTTCGAAAAGACTACTAATTGTCACCAAATTGCTTTACAATATTTAGGAAATCGATTTTCCAAGTTTACATTTTTCCTAAATTTTAGCGAACTATTTTTGAAAACATTATTTCTATCGATTCTTTGGTTTCTAAAGTTTTCAAACTTGTGACTTTTTGAAATCTGAGACTATGACAAGAGGAGGAAAAGGTAGAAGTTCACGAGAGGAGAAGGGAAAAGCACCAATTTAAGAAAAACCTAAACAAAAATTCAAAGCTCCATCCAAACCTATTAGGCCTACGGGATTTCTATAAATAACCCTCGAACTAGGGTACCAATAGAGCCTTCTCCACCCTTAAGTTTTCAATATGATTCAAAAGGAAATGAAGAGATTGAAGATTCACCCATCATTTCTTTCCATGCCCACAACATTATTAATGCTAAAGCCATTGCTAGGATAGAGAGCGACTTTAGTAAGAACCAAAGGATTATACCAAATATGGGTTTTAACATTAAAAACAAAGTTAAATATGGGTGTAAGATCTTAAACATAATTAGGGAACAGAAGTGGGAATCATTAAGTAGGGACTACTACGCCGATAATGACGCGAGATACTTAGTTGAGAAGAGGTGTGAAATTCTAGTTTTAGAATTATATGCGACGGGTACGAGAATGAGAATAAAACAGTAGCCATAGTCCGAGGAAGACCATTGGACTACTCACCCGAAAGAATAAATTGGTATGATGGTTTATTAGAGTTTCATTTGAGAAAATATAATGAGTACCTTTAACTTGAGTACATGTATATACGTGGATTTCCCCACGAGACCATTAGGATCACATTAGAAGCTATTCCGGTGGATGGTTTCCATTTTAATTTAGATGGGTACTCAAAATACATACAAGCCAAAACTTTTAGGAAACCAACCAAAGCTTGGAGCTTTTTCCTGAACACGAGCCTACAACCTAGTCTACAACACTATGACATAGTGAACTATTGGGCGACTCTCCTATACTAAATAGTCCAAGGGATCGGGTACATTAACATTGGCAAAATAATCTATGAATCAATTAAGAACGCCATGACCACAAAGAAAAATGAAAGACTATATTTTCCCTTAATGATTATTGAGTTTTGTAAGCAAGATCGAGTCCCGATGAGAGGATTTTCGTTGGATGTATTTCAGGAGAAGACCATCAATGACGATGTCATTAAGAAAAGTAAGAAGGTACCGAGATACGTTGACTCAAAGGACAAACGAGAGAGAAATGCAACACGAATGAGATAGACCATAGAGAGAAAAAGAGTACGGACATACAACCGAAGATATTTAGAGGAAACTCAAGTTGCAGCATACCATGAGCACACTAATCAGACCACAGAGCCACCTGCTAAGGTCTTCCTTGACGTAGATGTGGAAGACACTGAAATGGCCACGATACAGATGATCTTTCCTAATAAAATGAGAACTCTAAGACATTAAAAGTTCATGTTCCTAAACCAATGCGAGATTGCCAAAAGCATCTATGGATCAGAATGACGCAGGACCAGGAGGACTCATGGCGGGGGGGCCAGCATTCACATTCCATCATTCCAACTAAGGGTGTCGAACCAGGGAGTCTTCAATGAAGATAACCTCCTGGAGGGAGTAGACTACACCTTATATGATCATGAGACGAGCTATCAGTCCCAACAACCTGATCACGGGGATGATGGTGATGATGCAACTCCGTGTAATTGTTTCTTGAGTGTTATTATTAAGCGGTCTTTGTTTGTAATCATATGATTAGAATGATGCGGTATGTTATAATGATACATTTGCTTTGATGTGTTTAAATTTTATACATTCGTTTGATATATCCCTATAAATCATATGATGCTTGAAATGTTTAAATATATCATGTTTTCAATCACTTATTCAATTCATTCTTATGTTAGTAGTTATTTAATTTATTCATTTATGCTTCACAGGGTATTTTTATTTTTGTGGAAAAACTTGATTTAATTTTTAAACCTTGAAGACAAGGTCTGGAATGACTTTGGGGTATTAGGTTAATTTTTAAACCTTGAAGAGAGGTAGAATCCATTTATTTATCTAAAGTTGATTGAATTTTTCAAAATTTTCCACAATATAGGTAATATTTTTTTATTTATTTTACTTTATTTAGTTAGGAATATGAATATGATTAAAATTTGAATGGAAATGATACATTATTATTACCCTTTGAAAATAGAAATTTGATGATGAAAGAAATTTTTATGCCCTATTTGACTTCACCTAGATTATGTAGACACTAGAGGAGTTTAGAGGGGATTGATTACTTTGTGTTAGACATTATAATGGATAGAAGAACGAAACGATATAGCAAGATAAACATGATAGATTTCTAAGAATCATGTTATATAAAGATTATTGATCAAGTTTTTATATAAATGTATTGAAAAGAGTTTATGCTACAATTGAGGAGAAAAATATGAAATAACCAATAAACTTTACTTAGTTGGAAAGAATGCTTCCATAATAATAGTGACAAAGTGAGAAGAGCTAACAACAATTTTGATTGAAAAAAATAAAGAGACCAATAGATTCCAAAAGAAATTGAGTAGGGAACTGTAGGAATATAAAGAATAAAATGAATATTTATATGATTAAAGAAGAAGAAAGAGAGATATATAAAAATGAAGGAAGTTTATATGAAAACTCTTCAAATAAAATAGTTAGCTCGAATGCTTATAGCAAAGTTAAGTGGAGTATGTCTTTTAATTCCAACAAGTGAACATAAAATGATGGTTATTGGTGAATAAGATTTCCTATCGACTATGATTGTGGTGATATTTTAAGTATTATTTAAAAAATGAGATTAATTAAGTGATTTTGTATCTTGAGATTCTATATTACCAATAGTAAGCTTGATGATTGTCAATGGATATTGAGAAAACATACGTGGTTCTTTGACCTTGGTGATTGGTTTAACTTCGAATTATGAGGTATATTACACAATTAGGAGGTTGAAATGTCAAATAAATGGCTTATTCTTTAGTTCTTTCTATTCTATCATGATTCTTATTTTTATGATGGTAATATGTTGTTACATTTCTTGATCGTTTTTGTTTAAGAATAAGATTATATATTTATGAAATCAGAATGAGGGAAAAAAGAATATCATTGAGAGTATTCATTTGCTCGAGATGGCAAAGTTCTGAGTTTAGGGATATTTGACAAGTCAATAATTAGAAATGTTTTATAGTTCATTTTAGGATGATTTTATATGTAAAAGACTATATTACACATGGTTTTCTCTTGTTTTTGATATTTTAGGTAATAAATAGAGAATAAGAAGAAATGAAGGAAAAAGGGAAGATTATGAATGAATTAATCAAGAGGAAGAAATATATAAAGAATTATCACCAAGGAAGTAAAGAAGAACTAGAAATGAACAACAATTCTCAGCGATTCCTAGAGACACCCAAATCATTGGCTAAATCGGTGGATACGAAAGAGGACCACCGAGCTTAGAAATTTATATTTTTCCAGCAATTTAGTGATTCCTACTAAACACAAATCGCTGTGAATCGCTAAGCTAGATTTTAGAAATTTTAGATAACTACGAGTTGTTTGAGTTATTTTGAGATGTTTACTACTTAGAATACTATAAATAAGAACCCTAGGTTTCAAAATTAATCTTCATTAATCGTACTTTGAAGCCCTAAAAGCCTTGGTTGTTTTTGGAGCCATTGTTTAGTATTTCATTGCTTTTGAATATTCAACTATTTTAATTCGAGGGTATTTTCAATTATGTCTTTTATTTATATTATTGTAATGATATTTACAATTATGAGTAAGTAGTTTGTTTGATCTAAACAAAGTCCGAACATGAGCTAGATCCGTTTTGCATGTAGTTATGATGAAATGAATATGTGCTTAATGTTTTAAACTTAATTGTATTATTTGATTCACTGATTTAATAGGTTAATATATATATATCGATTTTAATCATGGATGTAGGTATTGTATTCATAGTTGTAAATATGTATGTGATATGTGGTTTCATTATTTATTTAAAGTACTAACTAGGATTGTTTGAAAGGCACACACTGTTTAAATATCCTAAGTGAATTTGAAATCTAAATCTAGTGTTGAAGTGATTTTTTGAAGATTTTAGATTTAGTAGTTCAAAGTTCTAATAAAGTTTAATGTGGTTTTATTGCGTGAAGTTAATGTCTTTGTGTAAATAAAGAGGTTAGCTCAATAGAATTAGAACGTGACTTTTCCACCAGTATATGGAGAATAAATGGCTGGGTAAAGCCTGTTTATTTACTTATGATTAGAGTTTAATGATTTATCTTACTTTATTAAGTATGCTCGTGACTATATTGATTGAATTTACATGTTTGGAATGCTAAACGGGTTTATGTTTCATTGCTTAAGATATATTTTTTAGATATTTACTAATTATTCAATTTAATCTATTCTATTGATTAGATTCTGGATTGTGTAGTTATTTAAGGTAATATATTTAGTTAAGTATTATTGTATTGTAGTTAGTTATAAGTTAGTTTAGTTATTATTATTAATAAAATAAAAATAAAAATAAAAACCTTAAAAGTTCTTTTTCCTATAGAGATTTAATAAATCCCTTTAGAGCAGATTCCCACTTACCACTGCTACAAAATAATTTAAGTATAATATATAAGGGAAAATTATTGTACACGCTCGACACGTGTCATCTACTCATTTGGACACATAATCTACGACTAGTAAAATTTAAATATTTCCATTAGATGGTCTAAAATGTCCCATAAATTATATTCCCAAAACATCAAATACTTCGCCAAAAAGTATAGGAGATAAGGGTATTTGGTTCCTACATCTCAAATTTCGGTTCTTTGACAATTTGGAAAAGCTTTTGTATAAACATAACAGTCGTGGAATAAGGTAGGCCAAAAGAATCCTGAGTCTAATATCTTACGGGTTGTACAACGTGGACTAAAATGTCCTCCACAAGTATAAGTATGGCAATGAGCCACGATAGATTGTATTTCTTTTTATGGAATTCATCTTCGAATGGTTTTGTCGAAACAAAATCTTCATAGGTAAGGTACATCACATAAATAATGTTTAGAATCATATCTTATCTTATTCTTTTGAGCACTTGTTAGATGGGATGATAGCCTATTAGTAGTGAGATAGTTGTTTATATCGGCATACCATGGGCTAGTGATAGCTATTTTGTATAAATATTTATTTGAAAATTCATTTTTTAATGGTATTGGGGGTTCTCCTTTTTGTAGTCTACTTAGAAGGTATGCTACTAAGTTTTCGACGCCCTTCTTGTCTTTTATAGTAAGATCAAATTCTTGTAACAATAAGATCCATCTTATTAATCTTTGTTTAGCATAAATCTTTGTCATCAAATATCTCAATGTTACATGATCTGAGTAAACTATTACTTTTCTTCCTAATTCTAAGCTTTTCTAATGCAAACATAATGACTAAGAGTTCCTTTCTGTGGTGGTATATAAGATGAGAATCCTTTCCTATATTTTGAGCTAAAATAGCTCTTATTGCATAATTGCTTGCATCACACATTATTTCGAAAGGTTATGACCAATTTGGTGAATTTATTACAAGTGTGGTGATCAATGCTTCTTTTTAATTTATTAAAAGTTATCCTGCATTCAGTTGTGAACTTAAAGGTAACATCTTTTTGCAAGAGTTTGCATAAATGTTATGTTATTTTGGAAAAGTCTTTCACAGAACACCTATAGAATCTTGCACGATCAAGGAAAGATCTTACCTCCCTCACAATAGTAGGGTAAGGTTATGTTTTTATAACTCAAATTTTAGCGAGACTACTTCTATTCCTTTTGCTGACACTATGGTGTCCTGTATAAGTCCTTGATTTACCATACAATAACATTTTCATAAGTCAATACTAGATTTTTTTCTATGAGTCTTTTAAGTGCTTTTGTTAAATGAACTAAGCATTCGGTGAAAGAGTTACCATATATGATAAAATCATCCATGAAGACTTCAATAAAATGCTCTACATTGTCTGAGAAAATACTAAGCATACACATTCGAAATGTTAGTTTTTCTAACATTAGATTTATAAGCCAAAGTGGATAGTGATCTTTTCTAGTTGCAACGTTTAATTTTCTATAATCTATGCATACTCTCCAACCATTTTGGATTATAGTTGGAACTAATTCTACATGTTCGTTTGTTAAAATTGTGATCCTTGTCTTTTTAGGAACTACTTGTACCGGGCTAACCTAAGCACTATCTGCTATAGGAAATATCATTCCTACTCCCAGTAATTTTAATATTACATTTTTTACTAATTCCATCATCGGTGGGTCAATCTAAGTTGAGCTTGTCTAGAGGGTTTTATATATGTTTTCAGATTAATCCTATGCATATATGTGGATGGACTTATTCTTTTCATATCAGTTATGTCCATCATATTGCTTTCTTGAATTCTTTAAGGACATTTATTAGTTTATCTTCTTCTAACTTGTTTAATTTATTAGATATTATAACTAGTAAAGCATTGTTATTATGAAATCCGAGAATTTCGTAAACTTGATTAGGTGACTAATTAAGTATTTTTGACTTTTATTCGGAGTTAAAGTATCTGAGGTGGGGCCCATGCATTATGGAGCAGAGATTATAAGGTTTATTTTATTTTTGTGTGTTGTGTGTATAGTGTGTGAATTATACGGTATTTTCACATGAAGTCGGAGTATGTTGAGATGTATCGTCAATTTTTCCTACTCGGGGTTGTAAGTGAGTGTCTAAAGGGCACGAGTGAAAATTAATTATTAGTTGCTCGAAAACAAATGAACCAAGTGTTAATCCTCACGTGATGATATTGCCTCGATTTGCATGCAAGTCGGGATCAGTGGTATTATACAATGAGAATGAAGTTGGTGCAAGACCTTATTTTGAGGTTTTAAGGTTAAAAAGTTACCCCAAGTTGGCTAGTTGAAAGCCAGTTGAAGCAATTATATAAATTAATATTTTTGGAAACTATTCTCAAGCATACTTTGGCCACAGTTTTCATTGGTTTTCGTGATTTGGTTTCACTTGAAACTTGACCCATAATATAATTGGGTATGCAGGGAAGTTATTGGAATCATTTTCAAGGTGATTGGACGATCCGGGAACCCCAAAAATTAAGCTCAAAGTTGTTGTAAGTAAACCCTACACTGGTATTTACTATTTATGAGACTTTTATCTTTGTATCTGCATTGGTGATTAGTCTGCATTGTGTTTTGGATTATTCTTGGCAATGCATTCATGTCATTCCGGACGATGGCTTGTTAGTGCTACAGCTCACGGGTGGGACTCAGAACTATGTTTCCTAACCAGTTAGACTAGAATATAGAAGACCAATGGCACGCAAGTTTTTCTGGGGAGCATGCATTGGACTTTTATTACTATTTTTGGTTCATTCTTGGGTCGGCCAACTTGTTTATGAACCTTGAATTGTAATAAAAGGGTTTCACGTTGTTATATAAATTTCTTGTTCTTTGGGAATGCAATTGCATGTCTCCATGTGTTCAGACTCACATTTCCAAGAGTACAGAGAAGTTTAAGAGTTTACTTAGCTGACATTTTCGAGTTGTTTGTTATGATGTCAGGTTCTTTGTGAGGATAGGGAAGAATAAACAAGACTCCAAGAACTTGGTGAATGGTTTCAATGCTAAAAGTTTGATTATCTTCTTGTAATCACTTTATATATATACATTTATATATATAGTCTTGGGTTTTGGGGTGAGTGTAGGACTTGAAATACTCTCGAATAAGTTATGAGAGTTTCTTAAGTTAGTTTACAAGAAGTTGAGAGGTTTATGTTTTCATTTTTATCTTTATGAGATTGTAAGATGTAAATAAGGTATCAGAAACTTTAAGTTAGTTTAAATGTTCTAAATTGATATATATACATAGTGAACTGCAGGGAGTTGTGAGTCCTTCTAGGCTTCTCCCCATTCTGTTGTCTATCAGGTGGATTTTCTGGCAGACCACTTTTAGGGGAGGTGCTGTCAAAATTTTTAAAAAATAAGGAGAACAATCCGTAAGATTTCCTAATTTGCTTCAATTAAACAAATTATGAATTGAGTTTCATTGAGGATATAAATTTAGTTTTGGAACATTATTGTGGATTAAATTATAAATTATTTTGAATTTAAGTTAATTGAATGGATTAGGTGCATAATTAGGGAAATTAGGCTAAGTCGGGACTTAGTGAGACGAGTCCTAACAAACTTGGTATCAAAGCTATGGTTAAGCTCAATTAACGAGAATGTAAGAAATGATAATAAAGTTGAGCTCATGATTGAGTCGATCGGGAAGAGGGGTATGGCTCTTGGATTATATTAAATTGCATGAACTTAAGTGATGGTCTTGAGGAACAAGGTTCAGTATGAGGTTGTGAATAGTCTGGAAGTGATTGTGGGCTAGGAATATTTGGTTATTGTGTTGTGCTTTTAATGTAATTATATATATGATCGCCAAATATGCGAGAGGAAGTTTATTCTCCTTGTTTGTTCGATACTTATCTTGTGAGATACTTATCTTGTGAAATGGACTTGTGAAAAAGAATAATTATGAAAGGTAATGTAAGTAGTTCGGTACAAATATAATTGATGAAAGTTATCAGTTATGAAACCAATAGAAATTAGGTTGAACAAGAATTTTAGATGATTCAAAACATAAGTACTGAACATGGATTTCTTGGAAATTGAAAATACCAAATTATTACAATTTTTGAATCTCTCGGGAAAATATTAAAATAAAATTAAATTAAGTCTCAAACGATTGAGAATCATTTGGAAAATGAAAATGAAATTGAGACTTGTGGGAATCACAAGATATATATAATCTTAGATTTCAGAATAAGGTTAGTAATGGTTACACGGTTAACTAGGAAATACCAATTCTACGAGTAATTGGTTTGATTCATACCCAATTGAAAGCTGCTTTTGAAACAATCTCAATGAAAATAAAAAAGAGACACATAGTATTTAAAAATGATTGGATAAGATGAATTTGACTGAAAATCACAATGGATTGTGATAGGATCAAATAAAGTTGTGTAAGTCAGTTTCTATTAAAATAAAATACTTTGAGGCAAAGTATTGTCTCTTTTTCGAAACAAAACACTAAGTGAAATGTGGAATAAAACCACAGTTGAAAATAATCAAATGCCTTTAAAAAAAATACTGAAACTTTTGATTGTTTATCACTTAAGTTAATTATTCATGAGTGACGTTGAGTATTGTGGTTCTATGAATCGAATAAAAAAATGATAATAAATGGAAATATACGAGTTAGAATTAATTTTTGTTAACACCAGATTAGGTGTTGTTATAGAACAAAGATAAGTAAAATTTCTAACTTGTGAATGAAAGGTGTAATGATAAGATTAACGTGTTAGAAGTTAACGTGTTAGGGAAGTGGTCTAATAATAGCTTGGATTAGCTATTAAACATCAACGAAAGTGATTATGTTTTGAGACTCAAGGTACCTAATAGTCACTTCTAATCAAATTAAGTAATGATGTATGTCACTATGACTTAAATATAACCAATGAGGAGATAGACGTACTAATTGAGTATCAATAAGTGAGTTGTATAGGATGCCAGTATGAGCTCCTATATTGCGAGAATTTCCATTTGTAGGACTTAAAGGATTGAAATAGCATCCTTTAAAAGTTTGATTAGTCGTTACATTAATCAAGGCATTGGAAATTCAAATTCTTTTATCTCTTCAAATGGATAATAACGAAATGATGAATTCGTAAAAACGAAATAGATGAACAGTAATATAATTTTATATTTTAAATAGTATCTTGAAAAGTACCGAAATTTTTTTTGAAAGAAAGAAAAGTTGGGAAAATTTGAGACTAATGAAAACAACTAAGGCAATAATAAGGAGTAGAATTATTTGAGTCGCAAAATTTCTTTTTTTCAAATAAAGGTTAGCCAAGGATGACTTCAATTGATTGAATGATCATAAAAGGCGTATTATACTTAGCTAAGTTTTCAAAAAGAGAATATGTATATATCGCCTTTCTAAGTCAAGATTAAGGAGCTATAAGTGGTGTAGGTGTCGATTGAAAATCATGATATGTCTGAAAAGGAGGCCAATAAGTGAGATCAATGTGGTAATAGTTAAGATTGACAAAAATGGAACTGAGTAGAGTATGTATCGTAATCACGATTCATTCATAATGTAGAAGACTAGTATGAGGGCCATACCCCATCTTTGAATAAACGAATGAATTGTAAGGTTCGGTATAAAAGAGTCTATGATGTTTCATCGGAGTCAATGAAAGCTTAAGTATAGGTAAATAAATGGTCAATAAATTCTCAAATATGCATGAATATGGAAATATAAGGTTAACGAGTCCCAACAAGACTTAAGATATCAAACTATGAGTTTGATAAAAGCTATTGTATCTTCACAAGGATCTTACAAGAATCAAATTCTAAAAGTGGAAAGTTTTGAACCAAAGTAATACACAACTGATATTATTGAATATGTTGTATATTGGTTCAAATATTTTGTTACACCACGTGATTAGTCAGTGGTAAAGTTTAAATCACTAGTTATTAAAAATTGGAGTTGATGTAAGATACGTGAATGACGGTGAAGATTCGAATGAAATGTAAAGATACGTACAACTTACAGCTTAGTTAGTAAGTATTATCCATATTGGTTGAGAGTATTAAATAGAGGACGGTATATCTGACTTGACATATTTGAAGAATTGAATATTTAAGAAAAGCCAGAGTGTGTATTGAGTATAGATGGCAAATAGAGATAGCATATTTATAACTTGTATGTGATACAAATTAAATGTTATACTATGAGAGTATACTCATTGAATACGTCGATATCTTTATTTAAAAACTTATATCTACTCAGGAAAAAGATAAATGTCTTTATTCAAATAATGGAAGAAGTCGGTTGAATAGCAATGATTGAGATAATATGAAATTTCAAAAATTAGAGAAATGGTAGAAAAAAATGCAAAAATAATGGAAACTTAAGTAGTACTGATTAAGTTAATCTGGAAAAGATTGGTTGTTAAGTGAAAGAATGAGGTTCTTAGTTAACTCCTGAATAGAAAATGATTTGATGAAGTTAGATAAGTTAACTTTCTAATCGCTCAAAGGAAAAGTTAAGAGAATTGGCTGACGAGTTGGAATTGATAATTGCTTTCTAGTCCATGACTTGAATAATATTTTGAGTAGACATGTAAAGAATGAGTGAAAGTTGGACGATGTTTCATGTTTCTTTTTCTGATCAGATTGAAATTCAAAATATCTTGTCATGGGATGACAAATGTATTATGAGATCTATAGTCATGAGATGACTTGTTTAATTCCAAGTTTCTGTTGAGGAATGCTAGAATGGTGGTGGATCAGATAAACACGTAACTCTACTTAGTATCTAATATTGTGCTTAAATATTATTTGCATCACAATGTAATTTTAGACGGATGATAGTCTAAAAATTGATTAGCCGACAACTTTGATGAAAAGATTAGCAATTAGAAAGTAAACTGAGATGTGCACCAGTGTTTGGATGGATAGAGAAAGAATTATCAACGGTTTGTGGAATTGTTATAAGTGAAAAAGGAAAATTGTTTTATTGAAAAGTAAGATAGGCTAAATCTTGCGGTGTATTGATGTTTGAATGAGATTCAAGGTGTGAAATGAGAAATAAAATAAGGTTATTGGATATTCCATAGAGTTGATTATATAACTCGTCATAAATCCACAAAATGCAAGAATTGTCAAAGTAAATGAGAGAACTTTTAATTAAACTAAGAATTTTAAAAAGAAAAGTTGAAATGTTTATGATCTCTACCACTGAGTTGTTAAATACAAATGAAAGTGATTGGGTCCACTTAATGGTTCACATAGGAAATGGTTTTTACAAGTTTGAAGTAATAGAGTTGTATATGAAGAATCATATTCTTATATCTCTTTTGATTTAGTAACCTGTAAGTTTAAATTTCGAGAACGATATTTTTAATTAGTTGAGAAGAATTTTGAAATCCGAGAATTTTGTAAACTCGATTAGGCGGCTAATTAAGTATTTTCGGATTTTATTTAAAGTTAAAGCATCCGAGGTGGGACCCACGCATTATGGACCAGAGATTATAAGGTTTATTTTAATTTTGTGTATCATGTGCTTAGTGTGTGTATTACATGATATTTTGGCCCGAAGTCGGGGTGTGTTGAGATGTATCATCAGTTTGTCCTACTCAGGGTTGGAAGTGAGTGTCTAAAGGGCACGAGTGAAAATTAATTATTAGTTGCTCGAAAACTAATTAACCAAGTGTTAATCCTTACATGATGATTTTTCCTCAGTTTACGTGCACGATGGGATCAATGGTATTAGAAAATGAGAGAAAAGTTGGCATGAGACCTTATCTCGAGCCTTATGTTAGTTGGCGGTGGTCGAAGTTGAGATTGGCTCCAAATTGATGTAAGTTTGGTTTTGTATGACAAGAGAATTGGTCCGTAAGGGTTCAATATGTCGTGGATAAAGTTACAATTTTTGGAGTTTTGGTGTGACCAAAACCAGTGTTATGGACATTTTATGAAGATTGATTTTTTTTTTCTAGAGTTTGGTTCAATTTAGTGAAAAACCTTAATCGAAAACGAGCACGAAAAGTTAAAGCACGAAAAAAAAGGATTTCATGAATTAATAATTAAAAAGAAATTAAGCTGCTGACAAGCAACTGAGAGTTTATATATAAATATATATAAAAAATTTCAAAAATCAAAACAAACGTTTTGATTTTCAACAGAACGATGAAATCCTTAACTCCCTACCCTTCCCAACTCCGTCTCTCGCTCCGTGATTTCCTGATGTTTGATTTTAATCTGGTTTCTTTCCGCAAAATAGTAGAGCGTCACGAGACGGTCAGTTCAAGCCAAGTTTCTGTGACAAAGACAAGGTATTCGACAGGAAATTTGGTAAATTGTCAATGCAGGGCATTTTTCATAAATTCAATATGAATTCTTGCGATCTTTCGATTTCTTTTGTAGGGTTTTGATAAAAATTGGTAGGAATTGTTGTGAATTGATATATTGGATTGATTTGCGGTAATTTGGAATAAACCTAACTGACGTGAGTTAAGGTTTTGGTGAAGTGAATAGAAGTAACTGAATTGATAACTATTTTGGAGATATTTCTATAATTGATATGCATTTATATTAGATTTTTGGATGAATCAATTATTTATTTTAATCCATGTTGTCTAAACGGGCTTTGGAAATATTTTGATGTTGGTATCGAGTGGTTTTGTGATGATTGTTGTTGAGTTTTGAGCATTTAATTGTGAAAATTTAGATTTGGAGAAGTTTTTCAATTCAAAATAAATAAAGTTTGCCTAGTTCACGGCCATATTGAAAAATTCATAACTTCTCCATCGGTTATTTGATTTGAGTGTTCTTAGAGTCTATGAAGATCAGTACATAAGTACTACAAGTTCCTTTTAGGTCATTATGAAAAATATTGAGGTTTTCAAGGTAAAAAGTTACCCCAAGTTGGCTAGTTGAAAGCCAGTTGAAACAGTTGTATAAATTAATATTTTTGGAAACTGTTCTCAAGCGTATTTTGGCCGCAATTTTCATTGGGTTTCATGATTTGGTTTCGTTTGAAACTTGACTCAAAATATAACTGGGTATATAGGGAAGCTATTGGAACTATTTTCAAGGTGATCCGACGCTCTGGGAGCCCTAAAAATTAAGCTCAAAGTTGGTTGTAAGTAAACCCTATAGTGGTCTTTACTATAAATGGGACTTTATCTTTATACATGCATTTGTTATTAGTCTGCATTGCATTTTACATCATTTTTGGTCATCCATTCATGCCATTCTAGATGATGGCTTGTCAATGTTACGGCTCACAGGTGGGACTCGGAGCTAGGTTTCTTGAGTGGTTAGATTGGAACACAAAAGACCAAAGGCACGCAAGTTTTTTGGGGAAGCATGCACTGGACTTTTATTACTATTTTTGTTCATTTTTGGGTCAGCCAACTTGTTTATGAACCCTAAATAGTAATAACACGATTTCACGTCGTTATGTAAATTCTTTGTTATTTGGAAATGCAATTACATGTCTCCATGTGTTCAGACTAACATTTACAGGAGTACAGAGCAGTGTAGGAGTTTACTTACCTAACATCTTCAAGTTGTTTTTTATGATGTCAGGCTATTTGTAAGGAGAGGGAAGAATGAACATGACTCGAAGACCTTAGTGAATGGTTTCTATTCTTAAAGTTTAATTTTCTTATTGTAATCAGTTTCTATATATAGATATATATATGTATATACAAATATATTGTATTGGGCTTTTGGATGAGTGTAAGATGCGAAATACTCTCAAATAAGTTATGAGAGCTTCCTAAGTTAGTTTAAAATAAGTTGAGAGATTTATGTTTCCATTTTTATCTTATTTGAGATTGTAAGATGCAAATAAGGTATCAGAAACTTTAAGTTAGTTTAAATGTTCTAAATTGATATATATTGTGAACTGCAGGGAGTTGTAAGTCCTTCTAGGTTTCTCCCCATTCTGCTGTCTATTAGGTGGATTTTCTGACATACCACTTTTGAGTGAGGTGCTATCAAAATTTTTTAAAACTACGGAGAACAATTCAGTATGATTTCCTAATTTGCTCCAATTAAAAAAAATCTTAAATTGTGTTTATTGAGGATATAAATTTAGTTTTGGAGCATTATTGATGATTGAATTAAAAATAATTTTAAAGTTAATTTAATTGAATAGATTAGGTGCATAATTAAAGGAAATTAGACTAAGTAAAGACTTAGTGAGACGAACCCTGACAGTTATTTTTTAAATACGCATATTTTAAATTATCAGGCTAAACTTTTAAGTCTAATTCTGGAGCTTTTTAGTGTAAATGTAAAAGTTTCGAATGGGTTATCGGTAGATCCATATGGTAAGAGAGTTCAGGGAGTGTAGTATAAGATTGTAAAGCATTGATTATCTCCCTTGTCACTTCATCTATATAATCGTCATCATTTGAATCCTCTATAACTTTTTCAAGCTTGTTTAATTTATTGTTTGTAATAGATTTGTCTATTAAAGGATCTAACATATCTATGATGCATATGGATGAAACATCTAAAAGTTATTTCATAGCGTCGTAGATGTTAAAGCTAACCGTTTCCTTATCTACTTCCATTGTTAGAGTTCCATTAGAAATATCTATTTTGAATTTTGCGGTTTTTAAGATAGGGCGTCCTAGGATAAAAGAGGTTTTATTAGAGAATGGTCTTCTTTCATCTCTATGACATGAAAATTTGCTGGGAAAACTAAATCATTGACCCGAATCAATACATTCTCTAACACTCCTACAGGTTGAATGGTATATCTATCTTCTAATTGTATTATTATACTAGTTTCATCTAAGGGTATGTTTTATTGGGTTTTTGGGGTTCATACGTAGTAGAAAGTTCAAAACGATTTTTGAAAAACCCCAACAGGATCGAAAATAGGTTCCATTAAACTAGGTCTAAAAAGTAAGCCATACGTTAATTTGTGATTTTTTCTATGATTGTTCGATCTCCACGACTTTCAAGGGCGTGTTCTTTATCGAAAATCCACACATGAATGGTGACCACAATTTGGAGTGATAGCCCCAATAGAGATTGAAAACGTTTTCCTTTCTGTCTCAAAATCCTGAGAACTCAAAATTTGCAAAAAACAAAATTATTATGTCGTTTTACGGTTTCACACTTAATTTATATGTGTAGATAAGCCATCACTTAAAGACCTATTCGTAATACAACTATTGTATTTAGGCAGTTTAAGCAAATTACACATGCATCCCTATTAATAAGTTATCATATGACAAATCGTAAGGGCTTTTATGTCATGAATTTTATCATATAAAATTCATTACTCTAGACCAATTCAAATTGCACAAAGCCATTTTTTTGTGTATGACCCAATGGGTTCATGCGATGTAGGCAATGAACCAAAGCCATTTTGGTACACAAGTCATAAGCGGTCTTTAGCAAGGCATTATGACTACCCAAGTAGCATGAATATCAAAATCGATACAACCTAACGAATAACATATATCATATCTTTTTGTCGTGCAATATCCTTTAACTAAACATAAGGCATGGAAAGTCACCCTTAATGTTCAATCGTACTAGTCTCGATCTTTAGATAAACTGAAAACATTCAAGTGACATTGATCATATCAATTCACATGGACTTGGCTATTATTAGTCTATCATATCGAGGGATCCACTGATGTCTCTATATATATGAGAGTGAAAAATTATATCTTCATTACATATCTTCTCATATTATTCACATGGTAACCAATCACATTTTTATAATCGTCCGGTTAAAGACAACATTTGATTGTCTCAAATTACCATGCTCCTAATATTGAAGTCCAAGGTAATCTTAAGTCAAAGGACTAAATGATATACTTATCATGATTAACACCGATGACTTAATCTATGTGGTGTTCTCATAGCAGGTCTATCCTGTACCTTGTTCTCTAATAAGTACTCATGATTTCAATTCGTATCCCTATACGCATGATCATCGTATGACCATCAATCAAGATTTACACTAGTCTTAATTCATTATAGTTCCTAATATAATGATCGATTAAAGAAATTTAGGATATTTCAATCAATACCCATGGATCTTGCTATAAGGTAAACATGCAATCATTAATAATAAAACAACGCATGAAAACCTCAATTTCTTTAACTAAAATTATAAAATAAACACTATTTGTAGATTGAGCTAGGGCATATGCCCCCAACATCTCCCACTTGCACTAGGGTCAATCATTTATGTATGTAATACCTAATGGCCTAACATGACCATCACGCGCTTGTCGAAGAGCCTTCATCAAAGGATCTACAACATTATCTTATGTAGGAACTCTGTAAATCTTCACATCTCCCTTCTCAATGATTTCTCGAATGAGATGAAAACATCTAAGTATATGTTTAGATCGATGGTGTGATCTTAGTTCCTTGGCCTGTGCTATCGCCCTGTTGTTGTCATAATACAAGCAAACGGGGTTATCTATACTAGGAACTACACTAAGTTCAGAGATGAACTTTTTTATCCAAACTGTCTCCTTAACTGCATCAAACGCTCAATTTCTATTATAGAATCTGCCACAGTTTCTTGCTTCAAACTTTTTTTGCTCACTGTGCCTCCATTCAAAGTAAACACATATCTAGACTACGATCTGAAATCATCTATATCAGTTTGACAACTTGCATCTGTGTAACCATTTACAACAAGCTCGTCTTCCAAACTTCCATAGACCAATAACACTTCTTTAGTCCTTCTCAAGTACTTAAGAATCTTTTTTACTGCTATCTAATGAGTCTCACTGGGATTAGACTGATATCTGCTTATTGATACGTTAGGTCAGGTGCATAACATGACATACATGATAGATCCAATAGTTGATGCCTATGGAATCGTATTCATGCGCTCTCGTTCATCATTAGCCTTTAGAGATCAAGTCTTACTGAGACTTATAACATGAGACATTGTTAACGACCTTTTTTTAGAGTCTTGCATACTGAACCTATTCAGTACCTTATTTATGTACGCACTCTGACTTAGACCGATCAGCCTTTTAGATCTATCCCTATAGATCTTAACCCAAGGATGTAGGCTGCATCTCCTAAGTCATTCATTAAGAAACACTTACCTAACAAAGACTTGACACTCAGCAAGGTTAGGATGTCATTTCCAATGAGTAATATATCATCAACATACGGTGCCAAGAAAACAACTACACTCCCACTGACCTTCTTGCATACATTAGGCTCATCTTAATTTTTAATCATTTTTAATGAAACCAAATTCCTTAATTGCTTCATCAAAACAAATATTCCAACTCCGAGAAGCTTGCTTTAATCCATAAATGGATCTTTGAAGCCTGCACACCTTCTTAGAATTCCCAGGATAAACAAACCCTTCAGGATGTATCATATACACTTCCTCAAGTAATTTTCCATTTAAGCAAGCTATTTTGACATCCATTTGCCATATCTCATAGTCATAGTATGCGATTATGGCAATTAGAATTCTAATGGATATAAGAATAGTTACAGGAGAAAAAGTCTCATCATAATCAACACCTTGAGTTTGTCTAGAACCTTTTGCTACTAGCTGTGCTTTATAAGTATGCACATTGCCATTCATGTCAGTTTTCATCTTGAAAACCCATTTACATCCAATGGTCTTACCACCTTCAAGTAAATCAACTAGGTTTCAAACTTGGTTATCATACATGGATTGCATATCAGAATTCATGGCACTTAGCCATTTATCTGCCTTAGAGCTAGACACAACCTCCAGATAAATAATAGGTTCATTTTGATCCATAAGTAACACCTCACTACTATCAGTAATAAGAAATCCGAATCTCTCAAGCCGATGTCTTACCCTATCAGAACAACGTAGTCCTTGTGATACCTGTGGGGTTCAACTAGTTCAAGACTTTGTTGATCTTCCATTGGTGGTTGAGTGTTTATTTATGGTTCTTGAACTTCTTCGAAACTTACTTTATTCTCACTGTTGCCTTTTGAAATAAACTCTTTTTCCATAAAGACACCATTCCGAGCCACAAACAATTTTTTCTCAGTGGGATTATAATAGTAGTATCCTCTAGCTTCATTAGGATAACCAACAAATACATACTTGATAGATTTGGCTGATAATTTTTTTGAGATTTATCGTCATACGAAAACCTCACAGCCCTAAATCTTAAGGAAAGACAAACTTGATCTTTCCCCAAACCACATCTCATGTGGTGTTTAATCGATCGTTTTAGAAGGATTAATATTTAGTGTAAATGCTGTAGTTTCTAAGGCATAACCCCAAAAGGAAATAGGAAGATCTGCATGACTTATCATAGATTGAACCATATCCAATAAAGTTCGATTTCTCCTCTCAGAAACACCATTGCATTGTGGAGTTGCTGGGAGAGTTAACTGCGAGACAATCCCATAGTTTCTAAGATGATTATCAAACTCTTGTCTCAAATATTAATCACATCGATCTGATCAAAGTGCTTTAATAGTTTTACCAAGTTGATTTTGCACTTCATTCTAAAATGTTCGAAACATCTCAAAATATTCACCTTTATGTTTCATGAGATACACGTAACCATATCTGCTGAAATCATCAGTGAATGTAATGAAGTACTGATAACCACCTCTAGCCATTGTGTTTATAGGACCGTATACATTAATATGTATTAGACCCAATAAAACATTTACCATTTCATTGTGTCAAGTAAAGGGACTCTTTGTCATCTTGCCTAGCAAACAAGATACATGTATTTCATATGATTCAAAATCAAATGAATCAAAAAGTTCATCTTTATGGAGTTTAGAAATGTGTTTCTCATTTATGTGGCCTAGACGATAATGCCAAAGGTAGGTTTAACTCAAATCGTTTGACTTGAATCTCTTTGTATTTACGTTAAGAATAGGAGTATCTGCAAACTTTTTCATGTTCAATATATAAAGACCATCACACAAATCAACATTCGCATAGAAAACGTTATTACGAAAAATAGAGCATTAATTATTCATAATAAGAAATTAAAACCATCAAAATCCAAACATGAAACTGAAATGATGTTTCTGCTCAAAGCAGGGTTAAAATAAAATTACATAAAAATAAAACAAGTCCACTATGTAAAATTAACTCATAGCATCCAACAGCCAACACATCAACCTTTGCGTCATTTCCAACTCGTAGGATGACTTCTCTTTTCTTTAGTTTTATACTTTTTGTGAGACCATGCAAATTAATAAAAATGTGAGATCCATATCTAGTATCCAATACCTAGGAATCACTAGTAGACAAGTTAACTTCTATAACGTAAATACCTGAAGCAGTAGTCGCACTACTCTTTTTTTTTTAGATCTTCAAGATAGAGCTTGCAATTTTTAAACCAATGCCTAGGTGCATGGCATAAATGACAATTTCCTTCTTTTCCATTTCCTTCTGGGACTGTGAAGTAGAAGGAACATGAGGCTTGATTTCTTCCATAGGCTTTGTGATAGCCACAACAGCCTTGACATTTTAGCCTTGCCTTTGTCCTTTTTCTTTAGAGTCTTTCATTTTTGAACCATCAACACATTAGCAATGGGATTCTTGACATTCTGCGCAGTAGTTTTTAGCATCAAATGCAACTCTGAGATAGACTTCTCCATGTTAATCATGTTATAGTTCCTCACAAATTGTGAATAACTATCAGGTAATGGATTCAGGATTGAATCCGTAGCCAACTCTTGACTTATGGGAAATCTAAGTCCTGTCAAGATGGTTAATATAGCCCTTCATTTTCAAAACATGAGGACTAACTGATGCACCCTCAGCCATTTTGCAAGAATGAAGGTTCTAGATTGCCTCAAATTATTTTTCGCCTAACCTGCCGTTGGAACATTTCCTTCAGCATCGTAGCCATGTCATAAGCTTCCATGTGTTCCATGTCCTTTCGAAGTTCAGGAACCATGGTTGCCAACATAATGCATGCAACATCAGTTAAGTCATTAACATGCTTAGTATGTGCATCCTTCACGTCTCTTAAAGTATTGGCTAGTGGTTCCTCAGGAATAGGATTATCTAGGACATACAACTTACATTCATGCTTAAGAACAATTCTCAAGTTTCTAAACCAGTCATGAAAGTTTGTCCTGGACAACTTACCTTTCTAAAGGATGGATCGCATTGACAAGGGATTAGCGTGATTTGAAGAAGTCATAGATCTACAACAAAGATTATGCAAAAGTTCATTTTAGTATAGAGGAATAGACTCCCACTAAATTAACAACCCTCATAAAAACATTATGTTAATTTAAGGGACTAAAATCCATGTTTCACCTAATTCTAAGACAGCTAATGCATGACACTTTGAATTAGATTATTTAGGTAGGTACCAATTACCAATTACATCATATGTAACTTTTAGTTGTTTTTATGAGATTATGAAATCTTATGTTTTAGCATGTTTTAAATAATCTAATCCCTAAAGCCCAAAACCATTTTGATAGCTTTATCAACTCTAACCATTTCAAAGAATAGAGTAATCATTACTTAACTTGCCTCACCAAGATAACACAATACACTTTGTGGATGCAGATCCATATTGATGTGATCGAAGCCTTAACAAGTGTTTGAGAATGGATGACACTTGGCTTAAAATTTGGAAAAAGGATTTTTGTTAGACAAAGAATCTCAATTCCAAAAATCGAAATTCGCCTAAAATTTCTCATTATTTTAGTCAATCCAATTAACTAAAATTGCCCCTAATATTAATTTCAAAAAATATTAATTAAAATGTTTTTAATTAACTCGGGCCCACCTTTAATTTAATATCTTATCCTAATCCGATTAGAATTTAATATACTTTAAATCATTACCCAATTAGAATTTAAGATACTTTGAATCCTTATCCAATTAGAATTTATTATATATCTCACCTATCTTATAGGATTTGTAATTCTTATTCGATTACAAGTTTATCTCCTATCTGATAGGAATACACTAAGGATCACCACAATGAGATATATGATAAAAATCAATTTCAAAATATTAATCATGCATTCAACACCAGAATCATATTAAATTATCATATTATCCAAATCATGATTTCTATCATGGAGAGATACATAATTATTGAAAAAAATGAAATATGTATTTAATACTAGAATCACTTTAATCTAAACATGACTTTTACGATGAACATATAAAATTCGCATTGTTCAATATTAAAAACATATGTTAATCGAAATATTTAAAACATGAATACTATCATTGAATCAAATCATGCGTACATATCAATATACATGAATTAACAATAAGCTTTAAAACTAATTCTTGATAACATTTATCACAAAACCCATATGTACATCATATATATACATAAATCAAGATCATGTTTTCACATATATATATCATATATACATCTGTGAAAACATGTAAACATCTAATAGAATCGAGCCTAAGGCTATGATACGACTATTGGGTTCTTGTGGTTCATACGCAGTGGAAAACTCAAAACAATTTTTTTTGAAAAATCCCAACATGATAAAAAATAGGTTCCATTAAAGTAGATCTCGAAGCTAAACCATACCTTAATCCATGATTTTCTTCTATGATTGTTCGATCTCCAAGACGTTTAAATGTGCACCCTCTATCGAAATTCCACACACGAATGGTGACAATTTGGTGTGCTATCCCCATGAGAGATTGAAAATGTTTTTATTTTACTCCCAAAATAAGAGAGCTCAAAATTTGCAAAGATGAAAAAAACTTATTTTGTTTTAGGGTTTCAACCTCTACTTATATGTGTAAATAAGCCTTCATTTAAAACCCTATTCGTAATAACTATTGTATTTAGGCAGTTTAAGCAAATTATACATACACCCCTATTAATAAATTATCATATAACAAATCGTAAAGGCTTTTATGTCATGAGTTTTATCATATAAAATTCATTACTCTGGACCAATTGAAATTTCACAAAGCCATTCTTTGTGTGAGACTTAATAGGTTCATGCGACTTTGGCAATGAGCCAAAACCATTTTGGAACACAAGTCATAAGTGGTCTCTAGCAAGGCTTTATGACTACCCAAGTAGCAAGAATATCAAACTCAATACAACCTAATCAATAACATATATCATATCCTTTTGTTATCCGATATCCTTTGACTAAACATAAGGCATGGAAAGTCACCTATAATGTTCAATTGTATTAGTCTCTATCTTTAGGTAAATTGAAAACATCTAAGTGACATTGATCATATCAATTCACATGGACTTGGCCATTATCAGTCTATCATATCGAGGGATCCACTGATATCTCTCTCTATACGAGAGCGACAAATTATATCTTAATTGCACACATTCACATATTATTCACATAGTAACTAATCACATTCTTTATAATCATCTGATTAAAGACAACGTTTGATTATGTTAAATTACCATGCTCCTAATATTGAAGTCTATGGTAATCTCAAGTCGTATGACTAAATGATATACCTATCATGAGTAACACCTATGACTTAATTCATGTGGTGTTCTCATAGTGGGTCGGTCCATTACCTTATTCTCTAACAAGTACTCATGATCTCGATTGGTATCCCTATACGCATGATCATCATATGAACATCAATCAAGATTCCCACTAGTTTTAATTCATTATAGTTTCCAGTATAAGGATCGACTAGGAACATTTAAGATATTTCAACAAATACCCATGGATCTTACTATAAGGTAAACATGCAATCACTTATAATACAACAGCAAATGAAAACCATAATTTTATTACCTAAAATTATAAGATAAATAATGTTTATAGATTGACTTAGGGCACATGCCCCAACATGCTAAGCAGACAATTATGACTATTTGTACTATAAAACCTGAGTTATAGTTTAAAGTTACAAATCAAAGATTATATTTTCAGAACTTCATTTTAGGGCTTTGTATAATATTAACTCAATTTTTATCCCTTTGAAGATTGATTATGATAATTCCGCAGTTGTATTTTCTTCAAGTTATTATCAATATTGAATTGAAGTCAAGCATATGGAGATAAAATACTTTGCAGTTAAAGGAGAAGTTCAAAAGTAAAGAGTGTCAATAAAAACATATTAGCACAAATCTTATGGTTACAAAACCCCTTATGAAAAGATTACGCGAAAGGCAATTAAAGAATATGTCGACATAATGAATCTTGGTTGTAATTCTTAAATTATTTTAATTTGAGATTTGATTATGTTTAGGTTAATGTTTACTTTATGAGATCTCATTTACAGTGTTAATTATACTAATGTATGTGCACACTTATATTAATGATAATTGTAAGTGAGTTTAGTCATTGACACGGATATTATGTTTTATGAATAATTTAAAATGAATTTGTACTGCTCGTAGTACATGGAAGGGAATATGTCATATTTTGATGTATAAATGCTATACATGACTCGCATTGCTATTTTATTTTATAATGAGTTAAAGATACCAAACATATATGCGCAATGATATAGAAGTTATGTGATGCTTGGTTATGTGGGTAAAGTGAGAGAATCATTAAGCTATATGTGACAAACATATTGAAATGAAGTATGAGAAAAGTGGGAGAATGTAAGACATTATTTGTCACAAAAACTTATGTTTAATTTAAGTAACTTATGAATTATCTATAGTCTTTTGAGCTTCCTTTAGGTTACCAATTTGATGGAAATTGGTATTAAAACGGAAAGTTTAAAGGTTCTTCCTCATGCCTATAAAAAGGCACTTATACAATCAAACAAGGTGTGGAATGTTTGAAGCTTATGAGGGCAATAAAGTTCTTGGTGATTTTTAGGAGACTAAAAGTGTGACGACCCCAATTCCTATAACTAGGGCTACCTGGCCTAAACCATCGCCAAACCCCCTCGAGATAACCCAATGAGTTGGGCGATGATCTAATAAGCCTTATCCTTTGGAAATACTACAAGACAATTTACAAATAGACTACCAAGACATATAATTAGTGCGGAATGAAAGTCTTCTAAGTCTATTAGGTAGGAAAATAAAGTAAAAAGTCTTACAAAAGTTTAACAACTAACTTATGGGTTTCAAAAAATCTACCCATGGTAAAACCCCCTTTTTATTACATAATGTATTAAAATAAATAAAATATAAATTAAACAACCTTGCAAACAAGAAAAGAGCTTATACGCTACGACCTTGCCCTTTCTTTTGTCCTTAACATCAACTAAGGTACCTAAAGGGGAAATAGTGGGATGAGCAATATTTGAACGGGCTCAGTAAGGCAGAAGCCTATTTTACCCTCAATCATCCAAATTTAACTAAATATAAATTAAACAACCTTGCAAACAAGAAATGAGCTTATACACTATGACCTTGCCTTTTCTTTTATCTTGAACATCAGCTGAGGTACATAGATGGGGAAAAAAGTGGGATGAGCAATATTTCAACGGGCTCAGTAAGGCAGAAGGTTGTTTTACCCTCAATCATCCAAGTAATACCTAATGCGTAATAACTAGCATGAACAAGTGTATTCATTAATTCCAACTATCATTCCGAGCATGAAAGGATAACATAAACAAGCATACTATATAATGCAAGACATAATGAAACAAAGTCCGAACAAGATAGTCAACATGATAACAATGATAACATGAATGCCATAAATTCAACGAAGTGGAAACAAATACAAGTGTGTAATGTGACAACAAACCGGCTTCAACAGTGTCATAAATGACTCGATTTCAATAGATTAGTGTCTAAATAACCAACTCGCTTCAACAGTATCCAATAAGACTCGGCCTTAATAGATTGGTGTCCAAGCATAATGGAGGGAGATGATCGATGGCTGCTATTTCTCCAGTCCAGGATATCATTAATATTATTCATTCCTAGCACATTAGTTCTGTAGGCATTCATAAATAAACAGCTCAAAGGATAAGATTAAACAGAACGACAAGATATATTCAACTTGATTAATAGAGAAGAAAGGGAGTGATATACCTAATCTTGGTGACACAATGATTGAGTTCCCTCTCCTCTACCAAATCCACTAAGAAAGGTTTCCTAGAGCTCACTCCTCAATTCCTTTACGTAGTGTTTTCAATCCATAAGTGGCTTTAAGCCCTATTTTGGTTTAAATACTTAGTTAACACAATTAGGATTATATTGATCAATCAGAACCCTACATCTCATCTTGATGGGTTTAAGCACTAGGATGATCCTAAACCCCTCAATTAATCCATCCATTCTTTTGTTTTACAAAAGTACCCTTATTTATGTTTACAATCTTAGCCATTATATGCTTTATTTAAATCATCTAACAACTTATTTCAGTTTGTTCTCCTTCATTTGGGCCAAGTTCCACACTTTACTCTACTAGTCTTATTTAATACATATATTAATCACTCCATCTTACAAATATCAAGCATATATACTAAAATAACCACGGTGTCGGGACAATTTACCAGAATAGATTTTAGGGGCCTTACAAAAAGCTTCCATAGGTAGTTCTCTAAGTGATCTATATTTCTTATGTTAAAGAATGCTTACATAGTATTGCTATTTTTTCAGAAGTTAAACGAATCCCAAGCTAAGATTTTCCATTATAAAATATCAATGTTTAGGACCTAGGTTCATGAATTAAATGTTTTTCAACAAACTGAGGTTTACAATATAAGTTCAGGTATTAAATTCTTTTCAACTGATTGAGGCGTTTAATGAAACAGTTGATACTCATCTTTTAGTTCAAGGTTCAAAATTTAAAATAAAAATCAAAACAATAATTAAAAAAAAAACTACAAAGATTAAACCTGGTAAAGAGAAGACAGAGTAAGGCTGCCCCAATTCATCTCAACTAATTCTTAACGGCATTAGAGAACTAATATTTTTAGAATTAATTGAGTTTGAAGTTCACAACTGACAATAGATTGTGTTGTCACGAACTATGATTAAAAATATAGATGTTAAATAGGCTAGAACCTTGAAAGGTATCGATTATGATTACCAATGACCAATAAATTTAGATTGAGAAGTTACAAAAGAACACATCTAATAGAAAATTAAAGTTGGGATAATCTTAGATCATCTTCAATGACCCAATGCGAAGACTATGGGAGACTAAAGAAATAGAGCAACCAGAGAGAACGAAGAGGCCAAGCGAGAGACTTTGCGAAAGAAGGCTCGTTAGAGAGATAAGAAATAGTGAGGCAAGAGATCCATCGCGAATTGAAGAAAAAAAAAGGGAAAAATAGCAGTAGAGAGTGAGGGAAGAGAGACCACGAAGTAGGAGGAGAGCAAGAGTGGAGATATAGCATCCGAGAATTTTGTAAACTTGATTAGGATGTTAATTAAGTATTTTGAATTTAATTAGGAATTTAAGTATCCGAGTCGGGACCCACGTTTAACGGACCAGAGATCATAAGTTTAAAATATTATTTTTTTATGTCGCGTGACTAATTGGTGTATTATATTATAGTCGACGCGAAGTTAAGGCTTAGATCCGGTGTTTGCATGGGAGCACGTTGGAAATTTTCTCCAATTTTAGTGAAATTAGAGTATTAATCGGGGTTGTAAGGGTGTGTTTGAAGGGCACAGGTGAAAATAAAATCATTGGTTGCTTGAAAACTCATAAATCAAGTGTCAAGTATCACGTGAAGATTTTGCCTTGGTTTGTGTGCAAGTTGGTATCGATGGCAGTGTAAGATGAGAATGAAGTTAGTGCAAGTGTTGGGGCATGTTCCCTAAGTCAATCTACAAACATTGTTTATCTTATAAATTTAGTTAATAAAATTGAAGTTTTTCATTTGCTATTTATTATAAGTGATTGCATGTTTACCTTATAGTAAGATCCATGCGTATTTATTGAAATATCCTAAATGTCCTTAATCGGTCATTATGCTGAGAACTATAACGAATTAAGACTAGTATGATTCTTGATTGATGGTCATGTTATGATCATGTGTATAAGGATACAAATCGAGATCATGAGTACTTGTGAGGGAACACGGTACTGGACCGGCCTACTATGAGAACATCACATGGATTAAGTCATTGATGTTACTCATGATAGCTATGTCATTTTGTGTAGCGACCCATTCTCTAAATAGAGCACTACCCGTCCTAATCCCGTCATGAAGCCCTAATCTCACCACATAGGACTTAACAAGGAATTAGTTAGCTTTTCCAAAATACTATGACATTCCAAATAATTAATTTTAATTTCTTTTACTATCCTATGTCAATTCATAAATCAGAGTTAACTAAAATTATACTTAAAAGTTTATTCAGCGGAATTCCTAACAAATTAGCATAAGCTAATAACACAATGCCTAACAATTGTGGAAAAACCAGGAAATAAAGATCACTTGCATATATATATAATAAACGATGATAATATATCATCATGTATCTAGTCAAGGTACTAGTCACTCAACCCATAAAATACAATCCTAAAATTATATGAAATACATATAAAAGTAATATATCAAAATGAAAACCTAAAAGTCTAGTGTAACAGGGCTCCACTACCTCAGATGTAGTCGCCAATCTTCTCTTTGCATAGTCTGATACTCGATGGATCTGCACCCACCGTCATAAAAAGGACGGTGAGTACAGGAAAGAAAGTAACACTGAGAGACATTTATTCACATTCCCAAATATGCAACAAATATCTAAAACCATGATAATAACAACTATGCTGAAAAGAGAACATGCAAAGAGATACTTTAGTTAAACAAAATGAAACTGACAAATGGTTAAGTAGTAATAATCTAGGGCCGGTCGGCTGTGATCTTCATCACATCTGCCTTTTACACTATATGAGGATGGAGCTGAGCTCTACATCTATGTGAAGGTCTGAGCAGTACTCTTTGCTTTTATAATCTTTTGCTGGTGCCAGTCGCTTACGATATATACTTGCCAACATCCACAGGTCCCATACCCCATGTGCTGCACAAGTTACGCTTGCCAAAAACCCTGGGACTCATTTCCCGTATGTTGCGCAAGAAAATAGAAAGATTCAGATCACTTTAGAAGTCGAGTGACCCTCGTATTTCCGCCGGACCTCTATCATAAAATGGTCCTAGACATAAGAAGTACTTTCATATTTCAAGGAATATCATGGTTTAAGAATCCAACAAAGCAATTGCATTTATGATGCATAATGAAATTAGATTCACAACTATGTAACACCTACCTAATAACATACTATTTCACTAACCACATATTTTAACAATCAAAATGACATAGCACATGATTTGGAGTCAATGAAGTCATCTAATCAACAATCTATATCATGAAAGCAACCTCATGAAATGAGAAAGGACAACAGGTCATGGCATATGTGTACAATGGAAAATCAGTCCAAATGGCTGGAAATGAACATATAATAGGAATAAATTGTAAATAAATATCTCAATCAGTTTACTTACATTCCACACAATTTCCTAAGCTATTTCGGCCTCTCGACACCTCGAAACTCGTGTTTGAGCCCCCAAGACACTTCCCTAGGTACCTGATATCATATAACATGTGTTTTGAGTACGTTTGGACCTTTACTTAAGGTACTAGACTTGTTTATGATGTTTGAGAAATTTTTGAAAATTGAAGATTTTTATATTGCATTAGCACCTAGCGCACTAAGTATCTTGATTAGCGCGCTAATAAGATCATTAGCGCGCTACCAAGTTTTCTTTAGCGCGCTAATTGAAGTTAGCTGCTAGTTACCCTACCTAGCATACTATGTGCAGGAAAACCCAAAATTCTACACTCAAAATTTTGAGTTTTCCCCACACATAGGCCATATCAATGCCCTAGGAACCCCCATACACACCTCAAACTCCCAAGACATCAACAACAACATAAAATAGCCACATATAACATCTAATTCATGAATTTCTTGATTTGAGCTAAGTCTATGGTGTAAGTTACTTAACTAGATGAACACTAGCTTGATCAATACCACCTTCACCAAACCCAATAAGTTGCTAATCTTCTTCTCCCTCCAGCACCTTCTCTTTCTCTAACAAGCTTTCTTAATTGCTAAGTTGATGAAATAAAGATGGTTTGAGTTGTATTGAGTTGATCATAAGCTATATATATGAATTGGATATGGTTGATTAATAGCCATTGATCCTCATATGCATACGTATCTCGAGACCCATCTAGTGGTCCACATACTAACATATGTCTCACTTACTCTCCACTTACTCATGCTAAGTGACACCAATTTTTACTTAATTGGTTTCTAGATTTGTCACTACGTATCTCAATGAATATGAAGTGGCTATTGTTTTTAAATGCTAACTTAGGTTACATTTAATATATAATCAACCATAGCTACATTTAAATCACTATAAAAGCTATATAAAACCTGAATAAAACTTACCATATCACTATGTACCTCTGTCCCACATCGACACGTAACTCGAGGTGCGTTTCTACTCACGTTTTGACACCTATACTCAAGTAGGAATGACTTAGTAGCCTACACATATACAATACACTAGGCATACACCATAACAAATATAACATATACCTTAGCCACATTACCTCGGTCATGATAGTATCTCAATGTGGGTCCCACGTCATGGATCGTTTGATCCTAATTAAGAGAATAAACTAGGATTTAGAAATTTGGGTCAGTGATAATTCTTCCCAAGTAATGGAAATTTCATCCTCGAAATTAAACTTAAACTAAAATTATACCTGACTTGAAGAAGTATGGAAACCTATCTCACATATAGTCTTCCCGCTCCCAAGTGAGCTTCGAGTCTCCATGAAATTGCCACTTGACTAAAACCTTTAGGATAGACTTGCCTCTCAATTGTTGTACCCTCTTGTCTAGGATCTGTATTTGCAACTCTCTGTATGATATGTTCTCGCTCAAATAAATCTGGCTCAAGTCAACTGTCGGTCGTACGTCTGCTTTAGACTTAGCTAGTCGAAGCAAAGAAATATAGAACGTTGGATGAATCCCTGACATCTATGGAGGTAACTCAAGCTCATAAGAAACCTTTCGGACTTGCCGTTTGATCTTGAAAGGCCCGATGAATCTCGCTGCTAACTTGCTTTTCAGACCAAATCTGTGAATACCCTTTCCGAAGAGAATCCTTTAGATATACAAAGGCTCCCTCGTCATACGTGTGATCACTGCAATATGTGTCTGCATACTTCTTTTGCCTTTTTTTGGCTCCTTTAAGACTCTAGCGAATCTGTCGTACCTTTTCAGTGTGATCAACAACAATTTCAGGCCTTATCAACTCCCGGTCCTCTAGCTCAGCCCAACAAGATGGTGAGCGACACGACCTACCATATAAAGCCTCAAATGGCACCATTTCAATATTGGCCTGATAACTATTGTATAAAAACTCACATAATGGTAGGCATTCCTCCCATAATTCGCCAAACTTAAGTACACAAGCCCTGAGAATATACTCGAGAGTCTGAAAAAAATCATCACAAATTAAGCTCAAAGTTGGTTGGTTGTAACTAAACCCTACATTGAACTTTACTATTTATGGAATTTATGTTTGTACATGTAATTGTATCATAGTTTGCAGTGCATTTCATTATTCTTGGTCATTCATAAATAGAGAAAGTAAGAGGGATAAGCTTGTTTTGGAGTTTGGTTTGCTTAAAATTAGATTTCAATCCTACTTCTAAGTCGTTTAGTGAGACTAGTGGAGTGTAACACCAACAAGTTATCTTTGCATCTCATGATCTCTTAATCCTATTTATGTACTATTTTTGGAAGTCACGTCTGATTATAGTTAATAGACAACAACATAGTGGATTGCATGTCATGTTGACGCATATATCTTATTGTTTATTTGGAAATGCAATTACATTTTTCCATGTATCAGACTAACAATTGCAGGAGTACAGATCAATGTACAAATTTACTTACCTGACATCTTCGAGTTATTTTTCATGGTGTCAGATTCTATGTGAAGAGAAGGGAAGAGTGGAAAAGACTCAAAGATTCTGGTGATTATTTTCAAACTTCAAAGTAAATTCTTGTTTTAAATTGTTTATATATATAATGTTTTGGAATTCTTGGGGTGAGTGTAAGACGTGAAGTTTCATTGATTGGTTATGAGAGTCTCCTAAACTAGTTTAAAATACATAGAGAAGTTTATGTTTCAATTTTGGTTTATTAGGAATTGTTAAGTTATAGGTAAGCTTTTAGAGACTCTAAGTTAGTTTATAAATTTGATTTTGCTATATATTATGAACTGCGGGGAGTTGAGTCCTTTTAGTATTCTCCCTAATTTTGTTGTCTATTAGGTAGATTTTCTGACAAACCATTTTTAAGAGAGGTGCTGTTGAATTTTTTAAAAAAAACATACGAAGAATAATCCATTTAATTTCCTTATTTGCTCCAATTAAACAAATCATGAATTGATTTTCAATTAAGATAAATTATAATTTGGAAAATTATTAAGGATTCAAATAAAGATTACTTGGAGGTCAAAGTTAAAAAAATGGATCAAACTGACTAGATTATCCGAGGATCAAGATAATTTGGGCCAGTTAGTCGCCTTAATGATGAGGGGCTGACAGGAGAAATCGCTACAAATATTTTGTGTTGGTCGAGTTGATTTTTTGATGAAGAAAGCAAGAGTGAATTGGGAATGGATTGAGAGTTGGAGACAAAAACGAGTTTGTGATGAATTCGACAACTACTCCGACAACCCTCTCATCCGACAAAATCTGAATTCTCATTCTTATTTCGCGAATTCCTTTTCCATGATTGACGAGTCCTTAAATAAGTACTTTTCATAGGTGTTTGGCTATGTGAATCAAGTCCAAAGTCATGTTTTATAGTTTTATATGTTTACTATTTATAGGGTATTTGAGTAAATCTGCGTGAATTAGACAATTATAGGAAAGAAGTCAACTGATGGTCAAAGCAGTTTCAAGCTTGAAGTTGTGAATGACAATAGATGGCGCCAGCATAGAACAGAAGGCGCCACCAAGGCACTAGGCCAGATAAACATGTGATGACCAAATTGAATTGACTGTGCCAAGATTAATACAAGCTGTATAACCCACAACACCAAACTTAAAATTAGAAGTTCCAGCTGATTTGGAGACCAAAACTTTCTATAAAGACTATGTCGTGACCCGTGTAGTCAATACATAATGGCAACGCCATGACGGCGCCAGAATTGTAGAATAGAAGTTTTCGTATTTTTTTAGAATGTTCTTATTTCCTAGGCTTTCCTCTTCTCATATCGAGGCTCACCTATATAAAGGAGGGACCTCAACGAACAAAAATATATTATATTTAGAGTGATTTATGAGGTAAGCAAGGTAGAGTAGCCATGTCCAGCTAGGTTTTTGTGACGGCCCCTCTCCTAATCTAGGACACCGCCCGGCCTAATCCCGTAATTAAGCCCTAATCATATCCACGCAGGACTGAACTACGTATTAGTCAGCCTTTACAACCTAGACGCCTTTTTTCTCATGTTCAGGATAAGTAATACATTAGTCCTACCAATTTATAAAATTTAGAGTTAATTAAAACTTTATATTAAATTAATTAATTAACGGAAGGCTTATTGATTATGCGCAAGCAATAAGTAACTTATGCGGAAGCCATTTATAAAATCCTAAGTGTGGAAAACCAGGAAATGACATCACATATATAAAGTCCTCAAAATGCATTGAAACAGTAAAATAGTTTAAGTCAAGTAGGGGAACTAACGCTCAACCCAATATACAACCCCAAATAGTATCTGAAAGACATATAACATATAAAATCAAAATACCAAAAGAAGACCTACAATCGATGCAGTGACGCGCCGCGGGCTCAGGGATAATCGACGATCTTCTCTTTGTCCGGCTTGTTGGTAGACAGCTCTGCACCCACCGTCATAAAAAGGACGGTGAGTACAAGAATAAAACATAAATCCCCGATGACAAGTTTAATTTGCATTTCCAAATATTCAAATGGTATTTAAAAGCATATAAATGGGAAAACTGGAAAATAAACCGTATGCGAGTAAATACCAGAGTTAAATAAGTGATACTGACACTAGGCTAAGTAGTGGTGATTTAGGTCCGGTCGGCAGTGAAAAATGTCACTCCGACTCAACAATCATATAGCACAAGGGACTCTAACCCAAGTGTTACCAGAGACTCTAACCCCGGTGTGTAGACCACCTCAGGGACTCCAACCCCGAGTGTCATACAGTGTCAGGTAACATGTGCCGACATCTCCAGGGACTCTAACCCTGTGAGTCGCGCACACCTCGATCGAGTACAATACCTAAATGCGAAAACTATTTTTTAAATTTCAAGAAATACCAAGTATGAATTGTCAAGGCATAGGCACATCTACACACCTAAACAAATAAGGAATACAAGTCCTCTTAAATATTTATAAGATATTCACTAGCCTAATAGCATGCTATTTGTCATTCAATTCACATTTAAAACAACAAGAATAGACATAGCATGGGATAGAATCAATGAATCAAATCAAATGAATGGATATCATGCAAACTAGACTCATCAAGTTAGCATAGACACAAAGAACACATGATACAAGAATACAAAGGCAAAATAGTCAAAAGGACTATGCAAGGACAACAATTAATAGAAATGAAATGCCAAGTAAAGTTGTCATTGGGTATACTCACAACAACAAAGTAAAGTCCTAGCTTTACTGGCCTCCCGATACTCCAAATCTTATATTCGCTCTCCCGTACCCTTTTCCTAGGTTCCTGAGTTTGGTGTCTCATTAGTTCAAATATAGTGGGTTTAAGCTCAATTTAGTGGTGTTTATTGTGTATTCAAATTGGTTAAATAGACTTTAAATCAATCTTCGTAAATCAGCCCCTAAAGACTAAATTAAGTTTCAATTTCAGTCCTACATTTTAATGCACTTTTAGGCATGAAATGGTCGAAATATCCAAATTCTCCATCAGTACAATTATTGTTGATCTCTCTCTTAGCTTTCCGGAAAGGTTTAGTTTACAAAATTCTGATTTAAAATGAAAGAGATTTCATGATTTTACTAAACATAGGTCTAATTGAGATTTAATCCGACCAGCGAAATTAGAAAATCTATTTCTCACAATATATAGTTCCTAAAAATGTGATTTTTCTTCAAAAGGCGGAAAATATAACCAAATAAAACATACTAAAAGATTAGGTCATTTGGATAAGTAGTTAGGGAGTTATGCCCTTAACAAGTTTAGTTTCAAAACATTCCTTTTTAATTCCAGTACCTATTTGTAGAGCATGTTTGGACATAAAAAAATTTGAATAAAAATACCTTCAGTTATGTAAAGTTATTCCACTTTAAATAAGCTTTCAAATTCCACTGGTTTGGATCAATTTGGATCTAAAATGGGCAGATTATGACCAAATTACCCAGGTTGATTCCTAATACAACATGCAGAATTCTTGTTTTCGTGTTGCAACTGCAAAAATTCATATCTTTATGATTTCAAAACCAAATTAAGAACTTAAATATAGCTCGATTATCAGCTTGAAATGAGGAATCTAAATATATAAATCAATTGCAAACACTCAATCATCTACCATCTGAAATTAGCCTAAAACCAGAACTTGTTCTAATTTCAACTAAAAGGATGTGTACCTAGTTGATGTAACACCCTAGCATGAGAATTTCTCACCAACTCCCATGGATTCCTTCAACACCTTGATGATTCACTCCTCTCCAGCAATTCCTTCTTCTTCTCCAGCAAAAATGAATGAGTGATTTGGTTTGCATGTTATTTGATCACTAATATTATATATTAAGGTGATGTTCCTTCTTAGCCCTTGATATTTATGGATTTATGTATCCCGAGGAACATCTAATGGTCCACCTTTTGCCATATATCCCACTAACTCCCACTATCTCAACCTCAAGTGACACCATTTCATTACTCAGCTAGTTCCTAGATGTGTCAATGTGTATCTCTAGACCAATCCTATGCTTTCCATTTAATTGACTCAACTATAGGCCTTTAATTTGATTTACATTAACAAACACAACCATAGGCTTATAAGTAATTCCTTATTTCATATTAGTATTAAATAAGACTTACCAAAATGCTAACTACCCGATTCCCCGGCTCGCACGCTACTCGAGGCGTGTCCCTGCTCTCATCTCGACGCCTACAACTATACAAACTGACTTAGTAAGTCTACACAATACATAACACTAGGCATACATCAATACAAAAATATAATATACCTCAGCCACGTGCCTCGATCGGTGCACGTATCACAGTGTAGGTCCCACGTTAAGGGTCGGTGATCCTGATTAAGGAATTAAAACAGGGGTTAGAGATTTGGGCCGTGACAGTTTTTTAATACTTAGGTCGAGGATGAAAGTCTCTAGCCAATAGTAGGTTGTTATCTATGTCTTATTGAGATTTTCTATAATAATAGTGTTTTATTTTAGTTCTTTATCTTTGTCTTGCTATTTTTAACTATGTCTCAATGGTGGTTTAGAGTTTTTATATTCATTGCAAATTTCTAGGCATAAACCCATTGACCTGCTATCAATCAGGTTAAGTTCATGATATTAATCGGGTTGAGAAGTGGCGATTTCCTAGAGCAAGAAACCTAACACACTTTTTGTTCTAGGTGAGTAACATGGAGAACTAGGCTAAATTTCTAGAGCGGTTGCCCAAGAATGTCTAGGGGTAGATGTTCCCACAGAGCAATTAATGTTGCTCACGTGCCAAATCTTAATATTAGTTGCCCAAGGTTGTACGATGGAGTAAGAAGTATTTAGAGAGCAATTTCCCTACCTATCGAGAATAGGGGGACTAGGGTGTTGGTGACCCTAACACCTATAGCCTATCTAGGAAAAACTATTTTTAAACCCATCTTTAAAGTCAATGATACAAGACATGGAAACAACGCGGAGCTAGATTGTGGTCTCATACTTATGTATGTCTTTATTTTCTGTTTTACAACTATTTTACTTTCCTATTTATAAGACTTTTAGATAAAACTCTTTCAAAAATCCCTAGATTTACCTTTTTGCTTGTTGAATTAGTTTGACTGAATCCTGTGGATTCGACCCCATTCTTACATCTAATACATTTTGTAGGATTTGGTAACCTATTAAGGGTTATATTTGATACGCATGACATGTGATCAAGTTTTAGCGTCATTGGCAGGGATTTGGTGCCAAATTGAGTTTGACATTTATTTTCTTTTTGTTTTTTTTGTTCTTTGAGCCTACTAGTTTATGCACGATCGGATACCTCGATCTAAATTGACTAGTTCACTATTACCTTTTAATTCAGAAATTGAAAGAACCAATGGAAGGTTGGCTAGGGAAGCTCTAAACAGAGAGGCTAGTTTCCCCAACCTACTATGGCTGATGATGTTCACCACGCTGGCGGTGATCACCTGATTACCATTGGGCACATCAATGAAGATCTCCAAAATCTTCTTGTTCGGCATCCACTCTGCATAAACTTCCAACCTAACGGCAAAGCATTCGAGCTTAAGTGTGGCTTTATTCACCTCTTGCCCACCTTCCATGGCATGGAGAGTTAAGACCCAGTGGCATTCTTGAAGGAATTTTAGACAAGTTGCCGGTCTATGAAACCTCCTCAAATGAAAGAGAATGAAGTTAAGCTTAAGGCTTTCCCGTTCTACTTAAAGGATAAAGTGAAATAATGGCTCTTTTATCTTCGCCCAGGCTGCAGTAACTCATGGCACAACATGATAAATGAGTTCCTCAGGGAATATTTCTCTAAGGATAAGATAGTCCAAATCATCTCTGAGATATGCATCATTAAGATGAAGACCGGCGAGTCTTTTGGCGATTACTGGGAGTGCTATAAGCGCCTAATTGCTAATTGCCCATAATATGGCAAATCCGATATGGCTATTGTCAGCTCCTTCTATGTCAACGTGTCCCCCTAGAGAGGTGTATGATTGAAATCACTTGTGGTGGTCACATTTATGACAAAACCCTTGCGCAGATAAGGCAACGGTATGGAGAATAGCACAACAGTCCCGACTATACGGGGATATTGGTATTGTTGTTTGCCGAAGTCCATCAGTTGGAGCTACTACTAGCTTAACTGACAGAAGAATTGATCAGTTGTTTTCCCGAATGGAATTTCTCCTAAATAATGGTCAAACGCATGTTAAATCTTGTGGATTATGCTCAGCCATAAGCCATGCCACTGATGAATGTCCTACTCTATTGAAGAACCATCAGCAGGATAATGTGGTAGGTAACCAATTCCAAGGGCAAACTTGAGTGCCTTTCGGAAATGCTTACAATCAACTAATGTTGAGGAACAACCCTAACTTCAGTTATAGGCCTCGAATCCAAAACTACCAATATTTCATACCCAGAGGACAACCATTGCCCGAACCAGTGACTAGTCATTCCACACTAGAGGTGTGACGGCCCCAATTGCTACAAACTGGGCCCCTCCTGGCACTAGACCTACGTGTACCCCCAGTCAACTTCCGTCGAGTCAACACAAGCCTAGTCAGCCTCTATTTCAAATTACTTTTCCTTATTTTCCTTATTAGGGTTATAAAGTTCATGATGCTAACTTTAATGTTGATTAAAACAACACAAGCAATTCAAAACAATTTAAACAACATTTTTGATAATAAGAATTAAGGTCGGGACAACCTATGCGTGCAAATCCTGGAAATAGTGTGGTATCATGCATATAATTGATGATAAAGAGTACAATACTATCATGGCCCGAATTTCTAATCAAGTTTATTTTCTGTAATCAGGATTATCGACCCGTGACGTGGAACACACACCATGTTACATGCATTGACCGAGGCGAAATGGCCTAGGTATATGTTATATTTATTATGGTGTATGCCTAGTGTATTGTATATGTATAGACTATTAAGTCTCTCCTACTCATGTATAAGTATGGAGACATGAGTGGGAACGTGCCTCAAGATGCATGCTGACGCCGGACTGGGTTAGAGAGTGATGTGGTAAGTTCATTTTAAGCTTAGTGTAGCTTATATAGTTGAAATAATGTGGCTATGGCCGATTTTAGATTAAATGATTAGCATTTTAAAAAATAACCATGTAATATTTCTCGAGTTACGTATTGACACATCTAGAAAACAACTGAGTTACACATTATTGTTACTTTGGTTAAATAAGTGGAGGTAAGTGGAAAATGTGTCAATGTATGCACCATTAGATGGGTCTCGAGATACGTGTGTGTGCAATAAGATCAATGGCTATTAATCAACCATAGCCATTTTGTATATATAGCTAATGATCTACACATGCAACCAAAACACTTCATTTACAACCTTATGAGAGAAGAAACCTTAATGGAGAAGAATTGAAAATGAAGAAGATCAGTTGCTTTGGAGGATTTGATGTTAGGAGGAGTTGGTCAAGCTTGTGTACATCAACTAGGTAATTTACATACACTATTAGCTTAGTTTAAATTGATGAATTCATGAATTAGATGTTGTGTATGGTTGTTTTATGTTGTTGATTGATATCTTGGGGCTCTGGAGGTGTGTATGGGAGTTCCTAAGTCATTGGTGTAGCCTATGTGTGGAGTAAACTCAGAACTCTAATTGCAAAATTCTAGGTTTTCTTGCACATAGTGCTAGGTAGGTCAGTTGGCGCGCTAACTTCAGATAGCACATTAGAGAAAGTTTGGTAGTGCGCTAATGAGGCCACTAGCGCGTTAATCAAATCACCCACCGCGCTAGGTGCTATGACATCATAAAAATCCGCAATTTTCTAAATTTGCTTAAACACTATAAACAAATCTAACACCCTAGTTAAAGGTCTAAGCATATTTAAAAACATGTTAAATGATATCAGGAACCTAAGGAAGTGTCTCAAGGGTTTAGAAACGAGATTTGGGGTGTTAGGAGGTCTGTAAAGCTAGGACTTTACATTGCTTGATGTGAGTGTACCCATTGATTGTTTTATTTACATTTCATATCCACTTTATGCTTGTTTATTGTAGTATGTATTGACTATGTCCAGCATTGTACTCTTACATCATGAACTTATTTGTTACTTCTCACTTGTTCAGCCTGATTTTCATGATATTATGATGAATTGAATTCCTTTGAAATCCATCCATGTGCTTTATGTCATTTCTTGTTATTTCACAGTGAATATAGTGTAAATAGCATGCTATTAGGAAATAGAGTTATGAATGGCTTTGTGGACTTATACTCTTTAGGAATTAAGCTTTGTATCATAGCCAAGCCTTGGAATCTTTAACGAGTCCATTTCTTGGAATTATAAAGTAGTTATAGAATCTAGAGTCTATTGCACTATGTTGGAGTTGATTGACGCACGGGTTTAGAGTCCCCGGGGATGTCAGCCCTTGCCACTATGATGCGGTACACGGGGTTAGTGTCCTTTGGGTTGTCGATACCCTGGGGTTAGAGTCCCTGGTGACACTGGGTTAGAGTCCCTAGTGATATTAGATTGTGTGATACCACGCACATTCTTTAGTGGTTTTAAAGGCTTCAATGATACATGTCAAGACCGACCGGATCTAGATCATAACTATTTAGCCTCGTGTCAGTTTCACTTGCTTAACTGTGGTATTTCTTAGCATATTTTTGGTACTAATCTTTCTTTATTTATCTTATGCTTTTAAATACCATTTAGTTTGTTTTGGAAATGTAAATGAATATGTCAACGGGGATTACTGTTACTTTTTGTACTCACCGTCTTTTTTATGATGGTGGGTGTAGAGCTGTCGACAAGCAAGCCTTGGAAGCAGAAGATTGGCGACTAACTATGAGTCAGCGACGTACTTCTGCTTCGATATTTAGTAGGTTTTGATATTTTGTGTAATATATAGTTATGTTTTTTATACACTTTGAGATTGTATATTTAGTTGAATGTTTAGTTTCCCAACTTATGATGACCATCACACTATTTATATTTGTCAGCTTATTATATATGCATGTGATCATTGTTTCCTGGTTTCCATACACTTAGGATTTATTATATTGCCTCTGCATAATTTGTTAAAACTTTCACTAAATTTTATAACTTTTAATAAGTTTTAATTACTCTGAAATCTGTTAATATGTTGACGTATGGATTACTTGTCCTAAACACAAATATCGAGTAAATCTGGATAAAAAGGCTGACTAATACATGGTCAAGTCTTATGTTTCTACGATTTGGGCTTAATTACGAGATTAGGCCGAGCGGTGCCCTAGATTAGGGAAGGGGTCGTCATAGTTGGTATCAGAGACATGATTTCTCAATAAGTAAGGCACAAACTTGAATAAAACACAAGTTTTAGATGTAGAAATTAGATGATCTTTGCCTCGAAACTATTAGTTAGGAAGTAAGTGAAATAAGTAGGCTGGGAAGTATTTTATTTATATGTTAAATTCTATATGTACATAAATACGAGTTACGCCATGTAGTAGCCGATTCGCGTTCGTTATCTATCTACAAACATCAATAGCAGACACATGCAATGGCGGAGACAATGGAGCTAACGATAGTCAGCCTTCTACTACCTCAGTGGATGACTATCAGAGGTTGTCTGATCGTGTAGCCGCTCAGGGGCAGCAGCTAGCCGATTTCATCACCTTCATGAGGGAGCATATGGTGCCTATCACACCAGCCCTCCCCGCCACTCATACTACTACGATGACACCCCAGACTGTCGGGACTAAGATTGCACTAGGTACTACTACTTCAGGGCCTCGAGTACCCGCAGCACCAGTGCAACAGCCACATGTATATCTTATAGTACCACATCCACTAGAGTTATTGATAGTGATTGTACAGGAGACAACTACAGCTAGGGACACACTCACTCTTACACCTACATCTTTAGAGACTACAGGACTATCCAGGGACGCCAAGCTGGTGAAAGAGTTCATCAGGTTATGCCAATATTCTTTGTCGGAGAGAGATACCATGAGAAGATCGAGAGGTAGATTATCTTATAGGAGAAGTTATATCTATTGTTGGGTATTAAGGACAGATTGCAGTCAATTCTCCTTTACTACACCATCAAGAAGGGTGTAGATGCCTGGTGGAGGACTATAGTGGCGAGCAAAGGCAATTTTACCTTATGGGATTATTTCAAGATAGAATTTTTCAAGCAACACTTTCCAGCATCGATGGTAAAAAGAATAAGGAAGAATTTTATGGCTTTGAGATAAGCTGAGGGAGAGACAGTGATGAGCTATAGTGATAGATATGGCTACCTCAAACAGTAAGTCGAGGACTTGGTTACGAGTAATGCTGATGAAACGTTTTATTTTGGTGATGGGTTGAGTCGAGACATTGCACAATCAATTGTGAGCACCGGGACTAGATCTCTTTAGGAGATTTATCAGCAGGTCCTATCCCATGAGACATATGAGTTGCCTAGAGAGGAGGATGGACGTGCTGAGGGACCGGAGATAGGAGGTGATTATGAGCAAAGTGGTCAGAGGGGTAAAAGACAGAGGAATTGAGATAGTCGGTTTCAGAGGGGCGGAGCACAAGGCACGTACATACATCCAGTGGAACATGCACCACCACCAGCCCCCACACTTGACACTTATGGTAGACCACCTTTACCCCCTCCAACTAGGCAGGCATTACTAGCACCACCAACACTCCGATAGCAGTAACAGTAGCAGGGTCGACGAGCAGGCCTGGCAAGGAGAAGATTGGCAACTCTTCTGAGCCGATGGCATACTTCTACATCGATATTTAGTGGGTTTTGATATTTTGTGTAATATATAATTATGTTTTTTATACACTTTGGGATTGTATATTGGGTTGAGTGTTTAGTTTCCCAACTTATGCTGACCGTCACACTGTTTATATTCATCACCTTGTTATATATGTATGTGATCATTGTTTCTTGGTTTCCACACACTTAGGATTTGTTATATTGCTTTCGCATAATTTGATAAGACTTCCAGTAAATTTTATAACTTTTAATAAGTTTTAATTACTCTGAAATCTATTAGTATGTTGACGTTTGGAATGCTTATCCTAAACATAAATATCAAGGAAATTTGGATAGAAAGGCTGACTAATACATAGTTAAGTCCTATGTGGCTAAGATTTGGGCTTAATTACGGGATTATGCCTGGCAGTGCCCTGGATTAGGGAAGGGGCCATCACAAATACACATATACATATATCATCAAGTGTATCTCACATCCCCAAGGACTCGATAGCATCAAAACATCATGAATACATAGTCATATATATAACAAAATGACAAAAGAACCTACGAAGTAAGAGTAATGGAGCTGGCTCTGAGGGTAGCTTAGAGGTAATCACCAAATACAGGCTCCTTCCCCTTACTCCTCTAGGGACTTGCAATTGTCACCAACAACGGAGAAAAATCTAATGAGTAAAGCCAGAAGAGATTCAAGAGTATTTCTAAGTAATACATTACAATAGTATCTAAATCATATGGATATTTAAAAGAAATATGTAAATAAAATAACAAAAAGCATGATAAATAGAATAATCAAGTAAGTAGTGAAAAATCAAGTGGCAAGGAAGTAAAAGATTGGCGAATAGGTAATCCGGTCTAAACTGTAAGTTTTTAAAGCATAACTATCACTGCTCGAGATTTAAAGCCTAGTTTAATCTCTTAATCAGGATCAGTGACCCATGACATGGGACTCGTATTGAGATACGCATCATGACCAAGGTGAGAGAGCTGAGGTATATGTTATATTTGTTATGGTGTATGCCTAGTGTATTGTATATGTGTAGATTACTAGATCACTCATACTTATGTGTTGGTGTAGAGACGTGAGTGGGGATGCGCTTTGAGATGCATGCCGACGTGCGACCAGTGTAGAGAGTGATATTCGTAAGTTTATTTAGGCTTAATGTAACTTAAATAGTGATCTAAATGTGGCTATGGTTGATTATACATTTAATGCACCTAAGTTAGCAAGTTAAAACAATAGTCATGTGATGATCATAGAGATACGTATTGACACATCTAGACACCAAGTGAGTTACACATGCATGTTACTTAAATTGAGTAAGTAGAAAATGTGTCAATATGTACATCATTAGATATGTCTCGAGATACGTGTGCACATGAGAATCAATGGCTATTAATCAACCATATCCTTTTCATATAAAAAGCTAGAGATCAACTCATGTAATCAAACCAACTTCATTTCAACAACTTAGGAGCTAAGTAAGCTTGCTTAGGGGGAGAAGAAAAGATTGCTGGAGAAGAAGGTAAATTAGAGAAGATCTAGGAGAAATCAGTGGGTTTGGAGTACGAGGTGTTGATCAAGTTAGGTGTTCATCAAACTAGGTACACATCTCTCTATTTAAGTTGAAACAAGTTCTGGTTTTTGGCCATTTTTAAAGGCTAGATGATGATAATCCAACTATTAAAAATTTCTAAATTTGGTTTTGAAATAAAAAAGATATGAATTTTTGAAGTTTTAAGTCCAACATAGAAATTCTACTTGTTGTATTATAATCCAACCTATGTAATTTGGTCATAACATGCACATTTTAAATCAAAATGAACACAATCTAGTGGCATTTGAAAGCTAACTTAAAGGGGAACAACTTTATCCTACTAGAATTTTGTAGTTCAAATATTTTCATATCTAAAAGTCATGAATTACCCAATCAAAAGTGCTCTACAAATAGGTGATTAAATGCATTACGAGATTTTTGAAACTAAACTTGTAAATATTATAAATCCGTAATTACTAATCTAAATGATCTCACTCTTTTAGTTTGTTCTTGCTATGTTAGCTACCTTGTAACTAAAAGTCACAAATTTTGAAACTATAGATTGTGAGAAATGAATTTTCTAAGTTTGCTGGTTAAATTAGGTTCCAATTTGAGTTGTGTTTAGTAAAAGTCTGATATGACTTTTGTTTTAAATCGGAATTACGCAAACTAAACCTTTTTGAAAAGCTAATTTAGAGATAAAAAACTTTGTATAAGGGAAGACATTAAGATTTGGACAATTTCATGCATAAGAGTGCATTGCAATACAAGACTAAAATTTTAAAATATTTAGTCTTAAGGGGTTGTTTTGGGTTAAGGTTCCTAAACCTATTTGACTTGAACTAAACCCAATTTATTTGGATTAGTTTGATGTCAGGAACCTAAGGAAGCATCTCGAGAGTTTAGATACATGACACGAGGTGTTGGGAGGCCGAAATAGCATAGAAAAATATGTGGATTGTAAGTAAACTAATTGAGATATTTATTTACATTTCATTCATATTTACTAGTTTACTTCTAGTCAATTGGACTTATTGTCCATTATACTCCATATACCATGACTTGTTGTCCTTTCTCATTTCATGAGGTTGCTTTCAAGGTATAGATTGTTGATTAAATGATTTCATTGACTCCAAATCATGTAATATGTCATTTCGATTGTTAATACATGTAGTCAGTGAAATAGCATGCTATTAGATAGGTGTTACATAGTGTTGTGAATCTATTTCCATTGTGTATTAGCTATGCAATTACTTTGTCTAATTCTCAAACCATGTTATCCCTCAAAATCTAAAAGTAGTTCTTGAATCTAAGGCCATTTTATGATAGAGGTCTGGCTGACATACGGGGTCATTAGACTTCTAAGGTGATCTGGATATCTCCAGTATCTTGGCAATGCACAGGAAATGAGTTTCGGAGTTGTTGGCAAGCATAATTTGGGTGACATCCCAGGGTATGGGGCCTAGGGTTGTTATCAAGTATATATTGCAAGTGACTGGCACTAGCGAAAGGTTATAAAGGCAAAGAGCACTGCTCAAAATTTCATATTGATGTAGAGCTCAGCTTTATCCTTCTATAGTGGAAAGGCTGATGTGATGAAGATCACGGCTGACCGACCCTAGATCATTACTACTAAACCGATTGTCAGTTTCATTTTGTTTAACTAAAGTATATCTTTGCATGTTCTCTTTTCAGCATAATTGCTATTATTATGCTTTTAAGTACTTGTTGCATATTTGAGAATGTGAACAAATGTCTCTCAGTGTTACTTTCTACTTTCCTGTACTCACCGTCCATTTTATGATGGTGGGTGCAAATCGATCAAGTAGCAGGCTAGGCAAATAGCAGATCGGCGACTACCTCTGAGCCATTGGAGTAGTGCTACACCTAATTTTGTAGGTTTTGGTTTTGGTGTATTACTTTTATATGTATTTCATATACTTTTAGGGTTATTTATTATGGGTTGAGAGACTAGTACCTTGAACAGACACATGATGATATATTATCGCCGTTTGTTATATATGTATACGTGCATGTGATCTTTATTTCCCTGGTTTTGTTACAATTGTTAGATATAACATTAAAAGCTTCCGCCAATTTGTTAAGACTTCCACTCAATAACTTTTAAGTAAGTAAAATTTTAATTAACTCTAATTTATGAATTGACATAGGATATGTAAGAGTCTATTTGAAAAATAATGGGTAAGTAATGAGGTTTTTGAAAGGCTGACTAATTCCTTGTTAAGTCTTATATGGTGAGATTAGGGCTTAATGACTGAATTAGGTCGGTCAGTGCCTTAATTTAAGAAGGGGTCGTCACAATAACATAGCTTAAAGTTGACATAGCGGGCCCTAGGCTGCTTCCAACTACCGTGACATGACCTTTTAGGCACTGCGGAGTCATCAAGTCACTTCCAACAGCCCTTTAACTATCAAGGTAAGCCACAAAGGCCCCAGATGCTTTATCCCTTGAATAATCCTCAACAAGAAGCTATTATGACTTTGGATGCTTAACCCGTGAAATGACACAACTGGTGAACTTCCTAGACCCTATGCCACTTGAGACAAGAATGGAATACAAATATGGCATTCTTTTCAAGATATTAACAATAAAAATTTGAAAAGAAATCATGTTGACGCTCTTACTATTTTACTTACCACAAAATGCAATAACATCCAAGATAAATGCAGCTCCTACATGTCCGCACTACACCCCAATACTTGGCATTGACGCTCTAGACCCTTGTACCTATTAGAATTCATTTGGTATGTGTTAGATCTTATTTAAATTTAATTATCTCAGTTCATTGTAAAATAGTTCACTATTCGCCTCAATGTCTTTTTTGTTTAACTTAGACAAAATTTCAACTTCGATGTGTCTTAAACAAGCTTATGCTAAATCCTCGGGGTCCCTAGTCACTTATTCTTACCATATAAGAAGGCTTGATGTGAAGGAACAACCTTGAGAGGTATCTTTTAATCATTTTAAATACCTATTTGACACTTAACTCGGCCAAAATGCCTAAACTTGATGTTACAAGGTTGTTGACATTTCCCTATTATTTTTAAGTGTTATTGAATTAAAAGTTTCCATTGGAAATCATTTCAAGTTGGTTTAATGCATTGGTTTGCAAAACAGTCCCTCAGGGACCTTAAAATATTTTTTCAAAAACTTGGTTTTTATGCAACTTGAAATACGGCTAAAACACTCATAGAAGTTTCCAAAATTCTTGGTGTTAGTTCATTAAAGTCTATTTACTTTAAACCATAGTTTTTGAGTGATAAAATCTCATTAATGTGATCAAAAACCATATTTGAGGCTCTAAGTAAAACTTTAAGTCCTTATTTGTAATTATCCATCTCATATTTGAAACTTGACTTGAAAATAGATTTAGACACATTGGAAAATCACGAAACTCTGTGGACACCTTTACTATGATCTAATATCATGTTAAAGAAACTTTGGCTTAATTCTGATATCATTTGATGCCCAGAACACCTTAATTAAAATATAAGCTCACTAAGTAAATTTTGCCTTTTCAAAACTCATGTGGAAAACCATTAAAAACACCTTTGAATCACTTGAAACTGTTAGATAACCTAAATTGTAGTATTTCAAGCTATTTTAAAGATTTTAGTTATTTTTGGACTAGTGGAAGTGGAGACCACCAGAAGAGGTCCCAACTTCCAAACACTTGCAAAAAGAATATCTCGACAGATTAGCATTGATTTTCAGCTCATTTTTTAAAAAGAGAATGACTAAGTTTTTAAGAAATATAGATCTTAAGTTGTTTTTCTATGTATTAGCTTTCTGAAATGGTAAAACACGCTAAAATCCAATTAAAATTGAGAGAGTTACGCTCAAAATACCAAAAAACAAATCAATTTGAGAGAGTTTCGGACTAGCAATATTAGAAAATTCATAACTCTAAAACTATACACCTAAAAAACATGATTTTTAGTGAGAAGCGTTTCCAATCATCTCAGAATAACGCATACAAAAATCAGCTAATTCTGAAAAGAAATGAAGGACTTATGTTATCTAGAATTTCAGCTATAACTTTAGCTCAATTCAAGGCATCAATTCTCTATTCAACTCAATTCAAGACACCAACTCATAATACCAATTCCATCCATTTTTTGACTCTATTTGGGTCCTAATAATCCCTTCAAATTAACCAAATAATCTATAAAAAAAATCGTAATCAATGAATCCCAAACACTTAATATAATGCAACTCTTTATTGTGGCATTTCGTCAAACATGTATTGTTCATGCACAATATAAACATCAAATATTAGAAACCATGAATCCAATTCCAAGAAGTTTATGTCCATAATTGAAATCATTCAAGATACTTATTTTTGAAGTTAAGATGAGTGATCCAAACATTCCACAACTTTATAGAACAATTTGTTATCAATTTGAACACAAAACTCCAAATTTGAACAAGAAACATGGCTTGTTTGAAAGCAAAGACTTGGTATTCTCAAGTCCTAAAAACTCGAAATCACCCCAAATCAACTCCTTGGATGTTCATATCCGATTTTTGACTGCAAATTGTGGTTTAGAATCAAAAAATTAACCTTAACTAAGCTTTTAAATGATTTTCTAAATTTTGAATATTTTTTAGTATCGTAACATGTACTACAAGGAAAAACCCAGTATAAATCGTCGAGAAAATTTTGATATCCTCATTTTTCATAGATATCTATAATTTCTACTGATTTGGCTCAAAATTATAATTTTCCTAGTTTTCTTCACATTTTCTAGAATTTCTATTCCAAAATTCTAGTTTTTCCCATTTTTTATGATGAGGGTTTGACCTCTGAACCAGACCCGATTCGGTCTGGTCTGGGGATCAAACCCCCTATTCTTCCTCGTTTCTCCCTGCTTACTGTATATTAAAACCAGTCATTTTTTTCAATTTAGGTTGGACTCCCAACCCCGACCCCAGGTTGGGTTTGGGCAGGGGAGACCCTCCCCTACCATCGCCTTCCTCGGACGGTCGAGTCTCCCCTCTCCATCCGAGTTCAAACAACATAACGATAACACAAACAGTACAACAAACAATTACACAACATCAACAACCAACATTAACAACCTAACAACAATAACCCTTACCTAAGTTGATTCATTGTTTTGATCTCTTTTTCTTATCCCCACAACGGTCTCGATCCCTAACTCTCAATCGATTTTCAGTTTCGATTTCGAAACAGAGATAAGGCGAGGCAATGTGTGTCGTTAGAGATAAATATTACATTTCCTTGAGATTCGCATCTTATGAATCTCCAAGCAGATCTGATGGTTCATTTTTATTATATATTTTGTCTTCCTCGATATACATGATGCGTATCCCGAGGTCAATCATTGTGGATATTAACAAGATCATCACCCCTAATCAACTTATATAAAATCAATTATATTAATCTTCTTGAGATATGTATCGTGTATCTCGAGGTATATCAAATGATTTTTTTAATTAACCATAAACCACTTGATTTTTCTTGGGATAGGATGGCACGCATTTCGAGACATGAATACACTTTTCCAACAGCCAACATTCGACCATTTTCTTCCTCGATCCTTATGTTATGCGTATCTCAAGACGAATCCAATATTTTGAACAATTCAAATCAAACTATATGATTCATTTATTATATATTAATATAATATATATTGTAATATATCTACACTTATATATTTTCGCGGCTCTAAATTCGTCATGCGTGCCAACGACCATCCTCGGGCGTGCACATTATTGTACATCCCAGGCGTGTCACCCTCGACCCCACGTGTCACTAGGTGCCCACTAATTTATTAATTATTCTATTTAATTTCGTGATTATTTCTTCAATTTATGTCCAAATTAAACCCCAAAAATACACAAATCTCGTCAAAAAATTGAGAAATATTTGTAACTCGGTCCGAAACTCGCGGACACTACGTATACACTTCAACTTGACCATATTTCGTGTCGAATATAGTATAATACACAAATTAGTCACGCTTTACACAAAAATAATATTTAGAGTTATGATCTTCGGTCCTTAATGCGTGGGTCCCACCTCGAATACTTAAATCTCAAATTAAATACTAAAATACTTAATTAGCATCTTAATCAATTTTACGAAATTATCGAATGTCACAATCTTCCCAACTAATTAAAAGTTTCGTTCTCAAAATTTAAACTTAAATGTTATTGAACCAAAAGAGATATAAGAAAATGATTCTTCATATATAACTCTTTTAATTCAAAAGTGTAAAAATATTTCCAAGGTGAAACATTATGTGGGCCCAATTACTTTCATTATATTCAACAATTAGGTGGTAGAGATCATAACCATTTCATTTTTCATTTTCAACATCTCGGTGTAGTGAAAAATTATAACTTCTCTGCCAACATGACATTTTTTGAATTTCTGACAAGTAAAACGATCAACTTTATGGAATATCCAGTAACCCTTATTGTACTACACATTTCACGTCTTGAATCTCATTCAAGCATTAATACTTAGCAAAACCTAACTTATCTTGGTTTTATACCACCATTTTCATTCTTAATTGATAACAATTCCACAAACCGCTGATAATTCTTTCTCTGTTCACCAAATTATGGTATACAAATACCAATTTTTTTTTTTCATCACTGATCATCTTTTTATCAGAATTGTCGGTCGATTAATTCTTAGACTATCATTAGTCTAAAATTACACAGTAATGGAAATAATATTTGAGCACAACATTAGATACAAAGTAGAGTTGCATGTCTATATGATTAATCATCATTCCAGTGTTTCTGAACAAAAACCAAGAATTACACAAGGTATCCCATGACTATAGATCTCTAATTACATCTATCATCCCATGACTAGAGATCTCAATTTTTCAATCTGATCAGAAAATGAAACCAGACACATCGTGCAACTCTCACTTATTCTCTAAAAGTCTACTCACAATATTATTTATACTGTGGACTAGAAAGCAGTTACCAATTCCAACCCGTCAGTCAATTCTTTTAACATTTCATTTAACTGGTTAGAAAATTATCGACTTTTCTAACTTCGTCAAATCATTTTCTATCCATGAGTTCACCAAGAACCTCATTTCATTCACTTACTGAGATATCTCATTATCTCATGTCTTAATCATTTACTGTTCACCAATTTCTCACATTGCCTAAATAGAGATAGTTATCCGTAATTTGAGTAGACGTATGTTTCTAAATAGAGATATCGACATATTCCAGGATTATACTATTGTTGTATAATTTTTTTCACTTGTATTCTATACAAGTTATAAAATATGATATCTCCATTTGCCTTTACTCAATTTACTGTACAATAATATTCAATTCTTCAAACATATTTAGTCAGATATAATGTCATATATTCAGTATTTTCAACCAATACAGATAATACTGACTAACTGACCTATTAGTAACACATCTCTTTTCATTTGTGTCTTCACCATCATATAGGTATCTTACATCAACTCCAACTTAAAATAACCTTATGCTTAAAACAAAACTTAATCACTGACTAATCATATGGTGTAGCACTACATTTGATCCAATATACAACATATTCACTGATATCAGTTGTATATTTCTTTGGTTCAAAACTTTCAACATTTGGAGTTTGATTCCTTGTGAAGATATGTTAAGTTCCATCAAACTTATAGTTTGACATACTAATTTGATTGGTACTCGTTAACTTGAGATTTTCATTTTTATACATATGTGAGAAGTTATTGACCATATTTTGTTGCCTATAATTTAGCCTCTAATTGACTCTGACAAAACTTCATAGACTCTTTTATTCTGGTTGTCACCAATTCATTCGATTATTCAAAGGCAAGTGAATATGTTACACTAATCTTCTACGCTTTGAATGAATCGTGATTATAATACCAAGTTACTTAGACTTTTGGTTATGCACAACTATTCTAGTGCCTTACCTTAACTAAAGAAGTATGGTTGTGTCACTTCAAACGGTCACAAGTCATCTCAACGTCACATTTTATTTTACATGTAAACTCCATTATGTTTGATTTTCGTCAATCTTAGTTATTCTCGCATTGATCTCAATCTTGGTCCTTTTATAAACTTACCACAACTTATGTTCAACCCGTATGCCACTGACAGCTTTTTAGTTTGAACTTACTAATGCAATTTTATATCTCTTCTCTTTTCAAAAACTTAGCTAAGGATGGTGCGACTTTTTATTATCATTCAGTCAGTCCAAACCTTCTTTAGCTATTCTTTGTTCGAAACAGAGAAGTTCCTAACACAAACAGTTCCACTGTTTGTCGTATTCTTACCCATCCTCAATTAAAGGCATGAGCTTTGCAAATTAATTACTTATTCACTACATATTACTATATAAAACCTAATCTATACTACCTAAACATATTCAAATAATAAGTAAATGAAAAAGAATACAATACCATGCTTTCCTCTTTAACAGCTTCAAAAATAAAGTTTTTATGATCATATCTGCAGTGTTTATCCTTATTCCATCATTTCTTACCACTTCACATAGTGTAGTGTTGATGCCCCCAAACTTAAACTAAACCTTATCCTCAAGGTTTAAAAATAAGCCTAAAATATAAAAAACATTAACACACAAACATATTAATAATAATAATAATAACAAGACATAATAATGCATAAACATAAAATCTAAACAACTAATAAAGTGATCAAATATCCCAAATGTAAAAGAGAGTCAATATAAATGTATCGCTCATATCTCCAACGTCTAAAGAAATCCATAAACTTAGACTTTAGGATTGTGCATCATCATTAACATCATCATCATCAGCTCCAGGGAAAGGTGGTGACAAGGACGCTCCACCTTTCTACTCTACACCACATTAGGATCATACATGTAGTTCGATGCTGCTGGAAAACTAATAGACCTATCAGTAGGTCTTATCCTTCTGCTCCTCTCATATCTAACTGTCTCTTTGATGATCTGCAAATAACATTAAGTTTCACTTTCCATTTAGTAAGTCTTGCCCACTTCTCATTAAGGTTTCATGATATTGATCGATGTCCTCATTGTACTGTCTCCTCATCTCAGCAATCCACATCCTATGCTGCCATGGAGTCAAGTTCTCAGACAATTGTACTGGTGCTTGTGGTCATAGAGGTGGTGGAAAAACCTCCATCCAAGTCCTGCTCTCTTATAAGTGGGTCTACAAACTCGTAGACCTCAACAAATCCCAATTTATGATCCTCCTCCTCTTCATATCCTTCATTCTGTAACTCTTGGGCTAACTCCATTGCTGCTGCTACTGCTATTTGGTCATCCTCTTGATCCTTGGCTAATAACTCAGCCTCAAGTTTGTACCTATCGTCTCTCTCTCTCTCTCTCTCTCTCTCTCTCTCTCTCTCTCTCTCTCTCTCTCTCTCTCTCTCTTCCATCCTCAGAGTCTTGGTATCCAGTCGGTGATTTCAAGGTTAGCATAAACTCATCATCTATTTTTGCTTGGTCCTCAATATCAAACTCCTCATCCGGAATCAATCGCACTCCGACCTTCAAGCATATCTGGGTGATTAGTAATGGAAACAACAATTTATTGTCTCTCTCATACATAATAGACTCACTTAAGTTCTTGTAGATTATCTCCCCTACGTTGATCCTCCCGTTCTTTATAATCTCATACAAATAAGCCACCTTGGGCTTGTTGATCTCACCCTACTGAGTTGTCGGGTACAATGAAATAACTAGAAAGTGTTGCCATATTCTAAAACATTTCCTCATGCTCCCCTTCTTAATGTGCTTCGGCACATTCTCAGCTCCCATTGCCTATCCTTGTTCTCCTGAAACAACCAATGCCCTCTAAATTATTATAAAACATCCGGGAAGGTCTATGATTCTCAAACCATACATAAATGCTCTAACTCGTAGATGTTATTTATGTAATGCTCATTAAAGGGGGCCAATACCCCTCTCACCTTTACTAGGTCACCTTTATTGGTAAACTTCATATTGGCATAAAATTCATAAACAATTCCACTCACTCCATTAACATTTTTCTCTCAATAGTCTTGCGTGAATTGCTCTAACCTTGTTGCCTGATAAAATTGTTTACTCTAATGACATACTTAGCCGGTAAGTTTATTCCTCTCTTACAAATGAATTCTCTATGCTCAATGACCTCATATCTCTCCTTAGCCTATTTACAAATGTAGTACTTAGACTTAACAAGTCTCGATTCATCCTTATTTGGATCTCTTGAGGATGATGCCTCATAATCATTTGCCCTCACTTCACTTACTTGACTTGCTTTCCTTCTTATTCTTAGCATTTTCAAAAATTCACATAACACAACAACTCAAAACATAAGTCTTTAAATCATATAAAATCAAAATTTCATCCACAAGGGACATTCACATGCCAAATAATGCAAAAGAAATAGACTAGTTCACCATAAGCCACATTGATGCTCAAAATCAACACAACTTAAAATTTCTATCCAGCAACCTCATATCCACTATTCATGTAATTTCATCAAGAATTTTCAAAAATCTCTAAGCATAACTAATGAAATTGTAAATTTACCTTAATGTCAGACTACTTTCTGGTGTAGATGACTCCTCCATGCCTTTATCAATCAAAGCCCTCTCACTTTGCTCACAAAATAAAACCCTAGTGCTCTCTTGAATATTTTCTTCAAATTAATGCCCTAGCTCTCCTCCTTGTGCAAGTCTACAATGTACTCTCTCTTTTCACTCTTGATCACTAGGAACACTCTTTTCTCTCTTAAAATTGATCAAACTTAGGTTCTAGAGAGATGTATGCTTGGTTGCTGGTGTATGGATTAGGTTTTAAATGTAGAGAATATGAGCTAAAATAGTTTAAAAGACCTATCTCGATGTCAGCGTCATCCCTTATAGGGCAAGGCGCCGCCATAGCATGGCGACGACGTCAAGACCACTGTGAGCATTTTTTTGCTAACAATTCAGCGCGTGCTGGCATTATCCCTTTGTACTTATGGAGCCGTGTGTGTATACACATGACGTCAACTAGTTTGTCTCTATAGTTTTGCAAATTTTTCATTAACTCCCTATTGGCGCTCTCCCGATTTTGTGTATTACTACACAAGGCATTGTGATGGTGTGAAATACCCTGTATATATAAAAATTTCATAATAAATTACATGTGATTTGTCCATGTACCTGACTTTTACCACTTTAACTCCTTTGCTCTTTTATGCTATTTGATGAGTTAGTCAAGACTTTCGCATTCTGATGAAATATCACTCGAAAAATGGTCTTTCTTGCGTAATTTGCACAAAACTTTTCAATAGTTAGAAAACTAAAACATTTGGATTGTTCTAACTAAGCAAAATAAATAGCTAAGTGAAATCCAAAAATTGAAATTAAAAACTCATGGACTGCCACCCAGTAGCGCTTAGTTCAACGTCATTAGCACGATGCCTTTTCGCTCGTTTAGTTCGAGTCTAAATCAAAATACTTCATTTATAGTTCGAAGATAACGATATCTCTCCCATTTGGATGTACTTCTTTCCCCTCAACAAAGACAATATTCTCAGTGTCAACATCCTCCTCAATATTCATAGTGATCATTTCATTCCTAATATGTAAGACCATATTGGCAGTGTTCAAGAATGGCTGCTTAAGTATCATAGACACATCATCATCTGTATCATGATTCATAATCTCAAAATAAGCGATGAGTGTAAATCTACCCACTTTCACATGCACATTCAAGACTATCCCTATTTTTTTACCAAGCTACCATCAACTACTTGCAAATTTATTGTACCAGGACAATTGATCTTCAAAATCAGTGTATAACTTGTCCTTTATTGGCATGACATTGATTGAGGCTCCCGTATCACATAAGATATTTCTTAACTGGTGCCCATCAATGCTCAATAGTATGCATATATCTCCAGGATCTCTCCTCTTGATTGTTTGAAGTCTCGATGTGAACTTTAATTTTGGTACTGGCTTCTTTGGAACAATTTTGATGTTATTTTCTTTTAGTGTTTCTTCAGAAAGGTCATTCATCTTGTTGCTTAGCTCTCCATTATTTCTTCCTCTTCTTTTGATTCTTCAAGGCATGGATCCTTTGTTGCTTGAATCATTTAAGTTCATCTTGCCTCACTTATTTTCCATTCTCATGCATCACTTCATATTTTCTCACAGCCAAGGTGTTGACTCTTTCTGACTTATATGTCAATTGCTCTTACATTAGCTCATTCGTTGCCATAGTGCTCATCATGTGAATAGCACTAACATTCTCATTGGGGTTTATGATAGTGTTACTCAAAAACTGCATTTTCTTTCTTGAATTCGAAGCAATACCTAGCTAATAAATCTTTCTCTCCATTATCTTGATGGATTGTGATATCTCGTCATCCATCCTCTTTAGGGCTTGATTTACATTTTCCATCTCTTTCTCATACTTTTCATGGCGTTCCCTATTGTTCATGTTGATGGCATGCAAGAATTCTTCAATTGGCTTCAATGAAGTCATCTCTTTACTCTGCCCTAGTTTCCCTTGTTGGACTTGTTGATCAAAACCCAGTGGTAACTTCAGCGCGTTATCAAGATTTCTATAAGAGAAATTTAGGTTATTGTTATATCTTTGATAAAACCTTTGAGGAGCCATTACTCTCGGCCTGAAGTTGTTTCCATAGCTCTGGTTGTTCGCGAAGTTGATGTTTTCAAACTCCATTCCTTGCTAGATGTCGATTGGATTAACCACCATGGGTTAGTAATTAACGGGTTGTTGTATAGCTTGCACTTGTAGACCTTGTTATCCATTTGAAGCATCGCAATTTGACTACTTAGGTTGGATAGTTTTTCATGATTGCGGCTTACGAATCAGTCTCATATACGCCTGCTAATTTTATCATGGTGGAAAAACTACCAGCTGTGGAGTTTTCAGACATAAGATCCAAAAGATCTAATGCTCTATCTTCATCCTTGGTTAGTAGGGAACCACTTGATGCGGCATCTACAAGTGTGCTAGTGCTATGATTCATCCCATAGTAGAAAATCTGTAGTCGTGCCCATTTCACGTATCCAAGTCCTAGACATCCCCTTAACATTTCCTTGAGTCTTTCTAAAGCCACCAAGAGACTCTGTGTCCTCCTACTTGAACTGATTGATTTCCAGTTTCCTTTTACTAACCTTTACTGGGGAAAGAACTCGTCTAAGAACTTTTCCTTCATTTTCGCCCATGAAGTCATATTCCTTACATTCAGTCCTTAGAACCAGGATTTGGCTTTTCCACCTAATGAGAATAGGAAAAGTCGCATCTTGATCGCCTCCTTTGTAACTCCGATAATGTGCACAGTGTCACACATCTCCAAGAAATTCTCTACATGTGCAACTGGATCTTCATTCGCTAACCCGTTGAACAGGTTATTTTGCACCATGTTAATTAGAAATGGTCTAAGTTCAAACTCAGTGGTGTTGGCTAGAAGCCTCATTACTCCGTTGTAAGTCTTTTGAACTTCTGGCTTGAAGTATTCACGAAGACATCTATGTCCTATCACTCAATCTTGCACTACCAGATCACCTTCAGGTTGGTTATTTCCTCAGCCCTATTGTTAGTTTCGAGCTTGATCCTCCGCCATCTTGATTCCTTTATTTTGCTTTCCTTTATTGGTTATGTCAATCTCAGGGTCATAAGGCACTAAGTCCTTTTCACCTTTACTACGCATACACTAATTCTCCCTTGAAAGAAAACATACAAGATCAAGTGCAGATTGTCAAAATTGAAACTAAAAATAGTTTTTTATTATTTTTTTAAAACTTGAGAGTAAGTTACTTAAAATAAAACGTAATAATTTTGTAAACTAACTAAACTAGTGTGGCTACCTATCCACGGCAACGGCACCAAAAACTTAATCGTGGCTGAATGCATGACGGCTCAATTATAGTAATAATATGATCAACTAGCGTTGATTACGAATATCGTCTTCAGGGAAATGTGTATTGCACATTATTCAATTAGTCTGATTTACTCTATTGTTAAGAAAATCTCATTTTAATTGGTTAGAACTAAACTATTATATTCTAAAAAAAACAATGTAAATACTTGTACTCTTATATTAAGAAGATCTTAGATCACAACTTCACCTAGGCAATGAATAATGATATTTTTCAACTCATATCCTTCATCTTCATTATGTGTGTGCAATGTTCAATTTGAATAGGCAAATTTTGTAACGACCCATTACTTTAAGGTGGTGATTAGTGTTAACCTGAATCTTAAATAACCCGAGTTAGGCTCGAGTTAAGTTTGACGTACCTCGATTAGCATATCGCGGGTTTGTGTGATGATTGGTGTTTGTTTGGAATGTTAGGTGAATTTATAGGTTGTAGTATAAAAATAGAATTTATATACAAGCCTATAATTAGAAAATAAACAATTAAATAATAAATATCTAGTACACTAAGTGCGATGAGGGGGTTGTGAAATGAATGTGCACACCCGAGAATACTCTAAGCATGTACGGTGAATTTATTGGTGAAAAAATACACGAAGTATATATATTTAAAAGGTTTAGATATCCTGCTTTTTCTTTTGTCAAAAAAGTCCTAGATATGCCGCATCCACCGGTAATAGCCGATAGTACTAATCCTAGGTGCGAGGGGATTTTGTTGTCCTAACTTCTTTCGGGGAGTAGAAGATACCCACAGACATAGAATAAATAGGCTCTTCTGGTCCCTTTTCTCCGAGTATGGATGGCTTGTATTAGTTATGCGCACCAGACCTGTACTTTTATATATAATTGATATATAAATATATATAATTAAACTATAAGTTTGGTTTGAGTTTTATGGATCGTTGGATCACCTCGAGATAAGCGTAAGTGGTGATGGTATTAAGATTTGTCACTTTAGGATGCGTCATTTTAACATATTATTCACTTGACTAGCCTTAAGCTAGCATGATGCGTATCTCTAGAAAAATTCATATATATATAAATCAAAAGCTTCAAACTTATCTTCACTGATCAATTCGATAGAGAGAGGAACGTAGTTAAGGGTTTGATCTTGAAAGGGATTGATTCAGGAGTGATTTCCAGTGTGATTTGAGGAGATATAACCACTGTAGATCTGAGATCATTGCGGAGGTAAGTTGAGTTTTAATGTTTTGAAGTCCAATTCATAGGTTGATGATGATTTCTTTGTGAATTGTTATTGTTGATCACTAAAAATGGATTTATAACTCACTAGAGGTCCTCCCTGATGTATTGGGGGAGTGTTTAACGTTGTTGTTGTGATTTGGTAATGGAATAATGGTTGTTGCCATATTCATTATCGAGAGAGTGCAGGGTGGAGCGTGTTCCATGTAACAGAGGAGTGCGCTCCCTTCGTAAAATGTGATGAACCTAGTTGGTGGAAGTGAGGGAGCGCCCTCTCTAGAAAAAAGTAATTGTGCTGTGTTTTGCTTAGTATTTCCTGAGGTCTTAAGGAATCACTTAGGGGTTGTAAATATAGGGTATTAAGCCTATATTAACCACAAATGGTTTGTGATAATTTTTGGAACACCGGTAAAGCTTGAATAACCTAAAAAGTTAGTGAATTTGGAAACGAAACCTAAACCGAAGTAAGCATGGATTCACTTATTTATCTATATTGCATGGATATGTTACTATATGTAGTTCATATAGTTTATGCACTGAATAGGGGACTATGTAGTAGTGGAAAATTCAAAACAAATTTTGAATAACCCCAACATGATCGAAAATAGTTCCATTAAACTAAATCTACGAAAGTAAATCATACCTTATTCCGTGATTTCCTTTTGATTGTTCGATTTTCAAGACGTTCAAGTGCGCGTCCTCCATCAGAAATCCACACACGAACAGTGACTACAATTTGGAGTGCTATCCCCAAGAGAGATTGAAAAATGATTTTTCTTTCTCTACCTAAATCCAGAGAACTCAAAAAATTGAAAAACAAAATCTTATTTCATTTTTAGGGATCCACCCTTTATTTATGTGTGGATATGCCCTCACTTAAAATTCTATTTGTAATACAACTATTGTATTTACGTAGTTTAAGCAAATTACACATACGCCCCTATTAATAAATTATCATATAACAAATCATAAGGGCTTTTATGTCATGAATTTTATTATATAAAATTCATTACTCTGGAGCAATTGAAATTGTGTAAAGCCATTCTTTGTGTGCGACCCAATAGGTTCATGCGACGTTGGCAGTGAACCAAAAACAATTTTGGTATACAAGTCATAAGCGGTCTCTAGCAAGGCATTCTAACTACCCAAGTAGCATGAATATCAACATCGATACAACCTAATTAATAACGTATATCATATACATTTGTCATGCGATATCATTTGATTAAACATAAGGCATGGAAAGTCACCCTTAATGTTCAATCGTACTAGTCTAGATCTTTAGGTAAACTAAAAAAACATCCAAGTGACATTAATCATATCAATTCACATGGACTTGGCCATTATCAGTCTATCTTATCGAGGGATCCACTAATACCTTTCTCTATGCGAGAGTGATAAATTATATCTTGATTACACACCTTCACATATTATTCACACGTTAACAAATCACAATCTTTATAATTGTTTGGTTAAAGGCAACATTTGATTGTGTCAAATTATCATGCTCCTAATATTGAAGTCTATGGTAATCTCAAGTCGAATGACTAAATGATATACCTATTATGAGTAACACATATCACTTAATCCATGTGGTGTTTTCATAGTGGGTCGGTCCAGTATCTTATTCCATAATAAGTACTCATGATCTTGATTCATATCCTTATATGCATGATCATCATATGAACATCAATCGAGATTCACACTAGCCTTAATTTATTATAGTTCCCAGTATAATGACCTACTAGCGACTTTTAGGATATTTCAACAAATAGCCATGGATTTTACTATAAGGTAAACATGCAATCACTTATAATAAAACAACAAATAAAACCTCTATTTTATTAACTAAAATTATAAGATAAACAATGTTTGTAGATTGACCTATGGCACATGCCCTAACATTATTAAATAAAAAACGATGTTTAATGTGATCGGCGAGAGTAAATCCCGAAATTGGGAATACGTTATATAGGATATGGGTTTGATTCTCGGTCTATATGGTATGTCCTACTTAGCTAAACAATTTGCATGGATTACGTATTCATTAGAGGTTTTGGGATAGAACCATTGAACATTAATCGATTGGCGAGACAACACGTCGGCCAATTTATTGATCTAGCAATCGCATTAATGGTGTATGTGGGTAATCGACCCTAAATTTACAAAAGAAATGGGAATCATTGTGTAATTTGCATTGACAGTTTGACTTGCATCTGTTATTAATTAGATTATATGCTTTTCATAATATTGTTAGTTATCTTTGGTGCATATTGTTATTGCATATCACTCTTGATTATTATACGAAATGTTAATGGCTTTGTGAATCCTTATTGAGCAAGTTGAAGCGCTCACCCTAAATTAAACATTTAAGGTTCTCAAGCTAGCGCTTCAGCAAAGGGAAAAGATAAGATTAGGAGTATTATTATATTATCTATGATGTAATGAAGCTTTTGGTATATATACACTATTTGAGTTACATTTTTGTAAATGAACAAGGTTGGGAGGTTTTATAATCGAGTTTTGGGTTTTGATAAACTCTGTATTTATGTATATCATTTTAATTATCAAAAAATCTTTAATTTTTTGCTACGTATATTTTGAATTCTTAATTTGACATCAATATACATGTTGAATTTATTAGCCACAGAAGGAGAGGCTGCTAGCTCTATTTAAGTCTGGCTGGGTTATCGGGGCTTAATTAGGGTTTTAGGTCGAGCATCGCCTTAATCGGGATAGGAAATGCTACAGCTTGGTATCAGAGCCTAAATTTAGGGGCTTTGTTAAATTTAATAACTCTGACATAGCTTGGTATCAAAGACTGGTCAGAGCCTCGTTTTCATTTTAGACTTTTTTTCAAAATAAGTGATAGCTTTGATGCAGTTTGGTATTAGAGCTTAGTTCAGAGGACAAACTTATAACTTATATACACTTTGGTATCAAAGCTTAAGGTTATTAGCTCTGATGAACCTTAGTACCAAAACCTAAGTTTAGTAACTTTGAGAGTTGTCTCAAGTTATGAATAAGCTTATGGTATGATAAATGGTATTCATCGTGGTTTTGGGGGGGAAATAAAAATGAAAACATTAGTATCTGTTATTTGCTACACTTATTGTTATCTATTATATAGATATGATTTCCTAGTCTTCTCTAAATATTACACATATGGTATTATATTTCCTTTGATTTCAGAATCTAATGACAGATCAGGGAGAGGGTTCGCAGAGGTTTGGACCTCAAGGTAACCAAGAAACTAACTATTAATAGAAATCTAGAATGGAGAAGCAAATGGCTCAGATGGGACCACCAGTATAGAGACCTAAGGCACAGCCTACAACCAGTCTCGAGGTTAGCAGAGCTGAGGGAGGAGCTGAGATAGTAACAGCTTCTGCTCTACAAGTTCTAGCACATGTATAAGTGTCGAAAATAGCTGTCACGATACAAGTTGATTTTCAGAAGGCGGCATTTCTAAAAAACCGCAAGCAATTTATGAAATACGACATCATGAGGTTCAATAGCACAATGGAGGAAGGGGTAGCTAAGACTTGGATATTAGAGATGGAGCAACATTTGTTGATATGAATGTTGAGGACCAGTTTAAACTTATACTGGTTATTTTCTTGCTGATTGAATATGCTCGAAAATGGTGGAATTCGTTAAAGTATGAGAAGACTATCACTACTTGGCCACAGTTCAGGACCGTATCTTATGGGCAATACTTCTTGAAATCAGTCAGGAATAGGAAGAAGATTGAGTTTATACAGTTGCGATAGGGAGCCATGTCTATATGGGAATACGAGCGGAAGTTCACTGAGTTGAGCGAGTTCACTCCTAAGATGGTGGTGTCAGAGGGGAATAAAATAGATTTATTTTTGGTTGGGGCTAAATTATGAGATACATGTTGTGGTTTCCTCTCATCCTCGCACTAGCTATGCATTTATATTTGAGAGTGCGATGGATGTAGAAACAGTTATTTTAGTCGGCTCCATAGTAGTATCTATGCCACCACCAGTACCACAGTTTTAAGGAGTCATAGTACCCAGGAATTTTTTTATTTTCGTCCTTCAAAGAGACAGAGGAGTGCAGCTAGACTAGCTGCACAGATAGGGTTTATAGGGATGACATTTGTCAGTGCACTGATTCCCCCTATTTCTTATGCTTCGGTAGCCAAACAACATTTTGCCAACGCCTCAATTTGGAGGTAAGGGCAAGAGTAGGACTTAGTCGTCACAGAAATTGAGTGGATCTGGACAAATTCCACTGGCTAGTAGATTTTCTCAAAGTGCTTCTACGATATGTTTGGTGTGGGCAGGAAAGGCATATTCAAAGAGATTGTTCTATGCCACCGATTACATTAGTAGGCAGTACAGAACAGCCAGCACGAGTATAGACTCATGTAGTGGCTGAGGCAGATCCAAAGGCTAATAGGAGGCCTATGGAAGGTATTTTAAACATTTGTGATCGAGATATACAATGTCTTAATTGATGCTAGTTCTACAGTTTCCTTTATTGCTGGTGCAATGGTTGATGAGTTGAGACTGAAACCTATTAGAGCCTGTACATTTTTTTTAGCACAACAGGGAGTGAGAAAGTTTATCCTAACCTAATATGCGAGTGATGTGTAGTCAAAATTAAGGAGAATGAACTTCCAATTGATGTGAGGGTAATGGTGTTCTTGGAGTGTGATGCATTACTAGAGATGGATTGGTTATCAACATACGATGCCAGTATTGACTGTTTTATAAGAGGAAAATCTTTTAGATCCGTAATCTTTCAGAAATTATAGTTTATAAGGGCCATAATCCTTCATGACTTGCAACTTGTGGAAGGGAAGCTACTCTTCGACATTTAGAGGTTATGGCAGGGGTAGTTACATTTGGAGAGCCTTGTCAGGAACTTAATGTTAGTGAGATACCCATGGTTTGTGAGTTTTCAAAAATCTTTCCATATGAATTCCCTGGACTTCCACCACCACGTGGCATTGACTTCATTATTAATCTTATTCTTGGTACTAAACCTATATCTATTCCTTCATACCATATGACACCGAAGGAATTACATGAGTTGTACACTGTAACGATCTATTACCTTAAGTAGGTGATTAGTATTTATCTAAATTTTGATTAACCTGAGTTAGGCTTAAGGTGAAGCCCGACTTATCTCGATTAGGGTGTGCATGGATTTGCATGTCGTTTGGTGTTTGTTTGATGTGTATTAGTGTTTATTAGAATTAATGGGATTAATTAGCCTATAATTGAATAATTGGAAAATTATGGGACGCCTAATACAGAGTATAGTGTGGTCAAAGGTGACGCACACGAGTCATGGGGTAGCGTGCACGCCTGAGTGAACTTGTTGGCGCGCATGGTGAGGTCATAAGCATGTTAATATAGGCTTATATATTGCAAATAAATTTACAATTAATATTTGGTGGGCGCCTAGTGTTACGCGAGGTTAAGGGTGACACGATTGGGACGTACAATAGTGTGCACACCCGAAGGTGGTCGTTGGCACGCACATCGAGTTTATAGGTGCGAAATACAAGTTATCTATATATTTATATATATATTTGGTTTATATATATATATAAATGAATCCTAAAGTTTAAATTAAATAAATACATTGGATTCGCCATGAGATACATGCAACTACATCTTGAGGAAAATCAATGTGACATTGATTCTCATATGTTAGATCGTCCTCGAGATTTATGCGCACGAATCTTGAGGAAAGTGGTATTGATCCCACGTAAGTCGGTCAAGAGGTTTTTGAGTTGGTTGATAGCCATAAGATCAACCTCGAGATATGTAACATGTATCTCGAGAAAAATAAAATATAAAAAATAAAAAATTAGATCTGCCTCGAGATTCATGCGGTGCAAATCTCGAGGAAATCTAATATTTATCCAAACCCAAACCGAATCGTCTCCTTTGGGTATCGAAATTGATTTTGAAAAAGAGAGAGAAAAGAAAAATTAAAAAATAAAAAAATAAAAGAAAGAGGGAAGGACACCGATGCATTGGAGATGATGATGAGTAGTTGTAGGCTGTTGCGTTGATGACGTTGTAGTTGTTGTATAGAGTTGAAGGGGAGACTCGACGAACTGTATAACATTTCGTCAGAGGAAGGAGCCGTCTCCCTTCCCAAAAATGTCCTGGGGTTGGGACAAACCCAACCTTAATGAAAAAAAAGAAAAAAAAATATATGCAACGAAGCAGAGCTTCGTTCATGAAGAAGAAAGGGGTTGTGCTCCTAATCCCCAGTTCATGCCTAAATTCCTTTTCCTATTTAAAAAATAATGAAAAATGAAATAAAAAGCTGGAAAATTGGAGAAAAATTCATAAAAATTGAGGAAAAATCTCAAAAATATTATTTTGATAAAATAAATAGAAATCGATGAATTTGTATGAAAAACGAAGAACTCAGTATTTGTGTAGGACTTTATAACAAGGTTTTTAGCTCGAAAAATGTGAAATGGTCGAATTGACCCAAAAAGTAGCAAATTACTTTCAGATTTGATTAGGACCAAAATTTATGGATCTCAGGAGTTATGTAAATCTGTAAAAAATAAAAATAAAAAAGTTCGGCACAGGTAAGTGGGACTCGTACTCTTATCAATGATGCATCGTAAAGTACTTATATTTAGTGCACGTAGTTCATGGACTGGGGAAATGGGGCAATGTACCGTGACTTGAATGTGTCACTAAACCGTTTTATGAAAAATTTTCAGAAAATAGGTACGACAGGCGAATCGAACTAGAATGACAATGAAGTTGATTAGCTAGCTACCGACACTTTCCCTTCAGCAACCTTGAGGTACTCGATTATTGCTTTCTTATTGTTTTATATCGAAAAGTGAACTTTAAGAGGGGTGCGACGAGGGAATCTGATTGAAGTTGATGACTGAGGTATTAGGAGGCCATCTAATACCCTTCCTTTAGATTCGTGATGCTAACTGATTATTGCTTTCCATTTAATAGTGGGTAGCTATGTTATACCTTGATACACCACAGAATCACATACGTGTGATTTTGTGGGTTGTAACCCAAGGTGACGAAAGTCTACAACTTTTGTTTTGAATGCAAAAGAAATTAAAAATACAAGTCATGGGTACAATTGCAATGGCCATTGAACTTGCATTTCGTTGCATATTGTTTATATCATTTTCAATGCCTGAATAGATATGCTTTAGTATTATATTGTTATTCATTGATTTGTTAATATTTAGATGATAGTTGATATGTTTACATGCATCACTTACTGAGCAAATTGGAGCGTTCATTCCCCAATCAACATTTCAAGTTATCAGCGTGCGCTTCGACTTAGGAATGGAGATAATTAAGAGTTTAATGTCTTCTCTATGATGTAATGATATTCTTTATTGTTTATATGTTATATTGAATTATTATTTTTCTAATAAACGAGTTTGGTGAAAATGTTTACTACCGAGAATTATGATGGTTTTAGTATATCTTGTAATTAAAAAAAATTTAAATTTTTGGTACAATTACTTTTAATTATTAATCTATTATCAAGATATACAGTTTGGGATTATCAGGTATGAAGGACGGTTGTACTGTTACTCTAGTTAAGACTGACTGGTGTACCTGGGCTTAATTAGGTTTTCAGTCTGGGTATCGCCCTAATTTGGGTTAAGGGATGCTACAGTTGGTATCAGAGCCTACTTAAGAGTATAACCTTATTACTTGGAAACAAGTAATAACTCGGATACAGTTTGGTATCAAGATATAAGGTTATTGGCTCTTATATACATTGCTACCATAACCTAAGTTTACTAACTCTGAGAGTTGTCTCGAGCTACGAAGAGGCTTAGGACGTATAAATAGTTTTTAGAGGGGTTTTGGAGGGTAATGAAAGATAAAATACTGAGATATGTTATGTGTTGTGATGTATTGTATGTATGTGATAAATATAAGTGCTATGTCTTTTCTGAACGATAGTAAGATGGTTTGTATCCATTAATGTCTTAGGAATTGAAAAAAAAATATTGAGGATTAGGGTTTGTAGAAACCTAAATCCCAATGATGTTTGAAACAAGGAAAGACATAAGAAGTCGTATGAAGACAAAAAGAAACCTCTTCTCCTATGTGATAGTCTCTAATAGTCTTTATTCTCACAAATATTGTTAAGTTAATGATAGACAGTGAAGAAGGATCGATTGGACCTAGACCTTGAGATATATATTAGGAGAAAGAAAACTAATAAGAAAATGATCTTAATGGCGAAATTACATTAAAAGTGAAGATTCACTGTAAGAGATAAGAGTTGAAGGATTATGGAAAGTCCGCGTTGATAGTCAATTATATCTTATATGTTGGACTTTTATCACTTTATAGTAATTTTAGTTGAAAACTTAAAGTTGAAAATATATATAGTTTGGGTTAGAACATGGTAGTGAGCCAGTGAAGTATCCTAATCTGACTACTTAGCCTAGTGTAGTCTAAATTGGGGAGAATGAGTTGTCAATGAATCCAAGAATTAGAGAATCCAAAGAATATTTTACGATATTGGGAATGAAAAAGTAAGCAGTATATCAAGAGATTAGTATTAACTGCTATTTTTGGTAAAAAAGATTGTATAAATTTATAAATTTTTATGAAAAATGATTCATAGAAATGAAGCTAGCACTCAAGGTTCAATGGTTCAACTTGTTTTTGAATTGTAGTAAATCCTTAACGAGAACTTAAGATTGATGAACAAAAATTATGACTCCAAAGGTTTCAAGAGATTTGTTTATTTGATTCTCTTGAAATTTTGTCACATTTTGATATTAAATCCATCATTTACTTGATTTTTGATATTCAACCAATGATCAATTCCATTCTACTTGATGTATTATGAGAATTGTATGAGTTTGAGAACTCAACTCGAGTTATGAGTTAAGTTTAAGTAAATCAAGATTGAATATTCATTGCCTAGAATTGACAACTCATTTGGATCTATTACATGAAACCAGTTGTTCTCAAAGGTTAGTTGAGAAATGGTTTTCATTAAATTAAGATCAGAATTAGGAGTATATGAAAATGAAGTCAAGCAATGGCTTGATTATGTTAGAAATTATGGTGAGAACCATCGAAACTTGCTAGAGCTCATGCTATGTTCATAAATGAGTAAAGAAATAGAGTTGTTGAACTCTATCAAAATAAGATTATCATTGTGTTATCAATGATAATATTAAAATGGTTGAAACTTAGCAAAGGCACAAGGAATATCGCAAAGTCATGTGAATTCTAACGATAAATTGGTTTATACCAAAGATTGCCAATGCAAGTACTATGCTTCAAATGTAAATCACTCGGATATGTGTTGAATGCAAATTGCAAGTCAAATGATTTGATTAGGATTGAGACAATCAGAGAATTGGCTATATTCAACACAGAATAAAAAAATGTAATGTTATTTTGGAATAATTGAATGATACAAACCACGTATACAAAGATTTGTGGTATCATTTTGTTGTATATTCAATTAACCTAAGCGTAAGATTATGATAAGTTATAAGTGATACAAGGATGCCTTGAGAGGAAGTTAAAATATGGTTTAACTATAATAATTGCTTGGTTATACCTGGAATATGAAAAAAAGTAAAAAGTTTAGCCTAATACTTTATTTCAGGTAGATGTGTGATGACACAACGAAGCAAGAGATTGTAGTTTATATTATTATATAGTTCAAGAAAGTTTGAGAATAACTATTATGAAATAACTATTTTGGTAGTCGCACCAAATAGTTTAAGGCATCACTTGTAGAATAAAAGCTTGAAATGTATTTAAAACGATGAATTGAATGAATAGTAAAGATAAATCCTAAAGCTGAGACTTAGGATTATAAAATATGAGTGTATATTCCAATTTATTTGTGAATCCATTCAATTGAATAGGTTGCGCAAGTCCATTCATATATCGTAGGGTTTGAAATACTAATTTACTCAAGTGAAAAAGATTTTGAGAGTCTTTTGTTATCTTTAAGATTAGAGAATCTTAAAGGAAACTCTAGAAGACAAATGAGAAGTATGAAAATGAATGAGTGGTGCAATGGAATTTGAAGATCTTCAAGCTATGAGAGTTTGAAGAATATAGTTATTAAAGTGAAAGAAATTAGAGGTGAAGTGAGTAATCTGAATTTATGAATACAATAAATTCACTATGAGAAACTACCAACATAAAGTAATTGATGTGATCAATACTCTGAGTAGAGAAAAGAACACAAAATGTAATTATAATAGGAACTTCTCAGTACTATCTTTTGAGAGAAATATTCAATAATAATGATGAAATGAAGTCCTGCAGGCACATCATCAATTGAGTTGTTGGAATTGATAATTATAAATCTGTTCTTTGAAGCTCAGATTGGTGCTGAGCTAAATGATTGATTAACTGGGTGATAAGGTAATTAAGAAGTCTGATTGGAATCACTTGATATGCTAAGATTTGGTTATCAAGGATTAGCATCCATATTATACTATATAATTAAATTATGTCGGACACATTAGATTCTGAGATAAAAATTCCAATTTAGAAAGGTTTTAGGCAATAATTACTTTGAAGACCTCATGGATCTCTTTATATTGGTTATTCAGACCATGCCATATCGTATTGAAGTATACGAGAAAATTATGGATTGTCTGAGATGATAGTATATGTTATTGATTTCATAAAGAGATATGATAGATATTCAGTAGTTTGAGACTGGATACTAGAAACCTGAAGGATTTGTCTATATCTGATGGTAGAAGGATAACATAACTAGAGGTTATGTAATGAAATTAGCTAGATTTTGGTGTCAGCATAATATAATGGAAGTTGTAGTTAATAGATTGATCAAGTTTGCAAATTCTTGTAGGTTAGGTTATGTTATTCTTTTGACGGATTGATCAAGATATATGTATTTGGAGATGTGAGACGTTAGGGTGTTTCAGTATTTGATTCCCCCGACGGAGGTCCGAGACTTGCTTCCAGCGGTGGAAAAAGTTATTGAAAGAGCTGAAAACCATTTGCAATCTCAATATAGGATATTTTCTTTGTGTTGACAAGGAAATTGAGCTGCTAATCCTGGTTCTTAAGAATAAATATTTTGAGCTTGTGTCTCATAATGTCTAACCACTGAAAGAAAATAGATTCCTTTGTGTGAGCTCTCTGATAACAAAAGTAATCAGGTGGAATACATCGTCGAATGATAAAGCTGAATATGCTCAATCATATTGTACGTTGATGTACAAAACTAAGATTGGAGGTATAGCTTTTGTGAAAAAATGTGATAGTTAAAAGCTACGCAGAGAAAGTATGGCAGACTGGGTGATATAAAACTACAACTTGGTTAAAATTAAAATGTTAAGGAGATAAGCATCATAGATTGTTGGAAAATTCAAAAGACAAATTCATTGTGCTTGTGAAATTCTCATTTATGAAAGGGCTTTGTAGATTAAGATTATAGTAAAGTAGTTTTGAAATGAAAAGACCACTTGGGAACGAGAGTTATACAAGGAAGAGCAATTTTCGTTTCTCTTCGGAACTACTAGTAACTTGTACATTTCCTTTAACTTCGAGGATTAAATTGCCATAAATTGGAGATACTGTAACGACCTATTACCTTAAGTAGGTGATTAGTATTAATTTTAACTTTAATTAACCCGAGTTAAGCTTGTGGTTAAGCCCAGCTTGTCTCGATTAGCGTATGCATGGATTTGCATATCATTTGGTATTTGTTTGATGTGTATTAGTATTTATTAGAATTAATCGGATTAATTAGCTTAAAAATGAATAGTTGACAAATTATGGGACTCTTAATACCGTGTGTATGGTCAAGGGTGACGTAGACGAGTTGTGGGGTAGCATGCACGCCCGAGTAAACTCGTTCATGCGCGCGACGAGGTCAAAGGCATGTTAATGTATGCTTATTTATACTTATATATATCGTATATATAAATATATATTGGAAATAAATATATAATTAATAATTAGTGGGCACCTAGTGATACGCGAGGTTGAAGGTGACACACGTGGGATGTTACAATAGTGTGCACGCCCAAAGGTGGCCGTTGACACACATCGAATTTATAGGCGCGAAATACAAGTTATCTATGTATATTTGGTTTGTATATATAAATATATAAAAATGAATCCTAAAGTTTAAATTAAATAAAGTTATACATTAGATTCGCCACGAGACATGAGTAGTGCGAGAATCGAGGAAGTAAATGGGTTGAATGGTTTGGTGGTTGCCAATGTGATGCCTTGAGATGCGTGCAATTACATATCACAAAAAATTAATATGACTTTGGTTTTCATATGTTGGATCGTGCTCGAGATTTGTGCCCATGAATCTCAAGGAAAGTGGTATTGATCCCACGTAAATCAATCAAGAGGTATTTAGGTTGGTTGATGGCCACAGGATCGACCTCGAGATACGTAACACGTATCTCAAGAAATATAAAAAAATAAGAAATAAACATTAAATCTGCCTCGAGATTCATGTAGTACAAATCTCAAGGAAATCTAATATTTATCTAAACCCAATCTGAATTCTCCTTTATGTATCTAAATTGATTTCGAAACAAAGAGAAAAGAGAAAAATTTAAAGAGAGAGAGAGAGTTCGAATGAGGGAAAGAGACCGAAGCATTGGAGATGATGATGAGTAGTTGTTTGTTGTTATGTTGATGGCGTTGTTGTTGTTGTATAGAGTTGGAAAGGAGACTCGGATGAACTACATAGCAGTTCGTCCGAGGAAGGAGATGCATGGGAGTCGTCTCCCCTCCCAAAAATGTCCTGGGGTTAGGACAAACCCAACCCAGTGAAAAAAAAGGAAAAAAAATTGTGGAACGAAACAGAGCATAAAACTATATTTCATTCGTGTAAAAGAAAGGGGCTAGGTTCAGGCCCAACCCCTTCCCTTTTTAAAAAATAATGAAATGTTCAATAAAAAGCTGGAAAAATGGAGAAAAAATCCAAAAAATTGAGAAAAATCTCGAAAAATAATATTTTGATATAATAAATAGAAATTGATGAATTTTTATGAAAAACAAAGAATTCGAGATTCGTGCAGGACTTTATACCGAGGGTTTTACCTCGAAAAATGTGAAATGGTTAGATTGACCCAAAAAGTTGTAAATTGGTTTCGAATTCAATTAGGACCAGTTTAAGGGTTGTGATTAATGAGTATTGGACCTAAATTGATGACAATCGATCTATTTTAGGTCGACGGGAAAAGGTTTACATATCTCGAGAGTCATGTAAATCAATAAAAAAGAAAATTAGAAAAGCTTGTTACAGGTAAGTGAGACTCGTACTCTTATCAATTATGCATTGTAAAGTAGTTATATTTAATGCACGTAGTTTATGGACTGAAAAAATGGGGGCAATGTATTGTGACTTGAATGTGTTACTAACCTGTTTTATGAGAAATTATCCAAAAAGAGGTACAACGAGCAAGCCGGACTGGAGTGACAATGAAGTTGATTGGCTAGCTACTAACATCTTCCCTTCAGCAACCTTGAGGTACTCGATTGTTGCTTTCTTATTATTTTATATCAAAAAGTAAACTCATAGAGGGGTGCGACGGGGGGATCTGACTAAGGTTTACGACCAATGTATTGGGAAGCTAACCAATACCCTTCCCTCATATTCATGACGCTAATCGATTGCTACTTTCCATTTAATAGTGGGTAGCTATGTTATACCTAATAGACCATAGAATCATAGATGTGTAAGTTTGTGGGTCGTAATCCAGGGTGACGAAAGTCTACAACTTTTGTTTTGAATGCAAAAGAAATTAAAAATACAAGTTATGGGTACAGTTGCAATTGACCATTGAACTTGCATTTTGTTATGTATTGCTTATATCATTTTCAATGCCTAAATATATATGCTTTGGTTTCATATTTCTATTCATTGATTCATTAATATTTAGATGATAGTTGATATGTTTATGAGCATCACTTACTGAGCAAGTTGGAGTGCTCATTCCCCAATCAACATTTCAGGTTATCGTCGTGCGCTTTCACTTAGGAATAGAGAAAATTAAGAGTTTAGTGTCTTCTCTACGATGTAATTATATTCCCTGTAATTTATATATTGTATTGATTTATTATTTTTGTAATAAATAGGGTTGGTGAAAATGTTACTCTAGTTAAGTCTAACTGGTATACCGAGGCTTAATTAGGATTTCAAGCTGGGAATCACCCTAGTTTGGATTAGGGGGTGCTACACAGACTCAACTTGAGGAGTCATTACAAAAATGATTTATTCATCTTAGTATGTCACTATAGGGAGCACCAGTTATTTTGTGAATAAGGATAGAACCCTAAATATGTGCATTGACTATATACAGCTTAATCAGGTGACTATCACAAATAAATACCCATTGGCTAGGATTGATGACATTTTTGATTAGTTGAAGGGTGCCAGATATTTCTCGAAGATTGATTTGAGGTCTGGTTATCATGAACTTAGGATCAGGGATGAGGATATCTCGAAAACGGCTTTCAGCACTCGCTATGGGCACTTCGAGTTCACCGTGATGCTGTTTGGGCTCACTAATTCAACTACTATGTTCATGGACTCAATGCATAGGGTGTTTAAACCCTATCTTGACCAATTCATCACCATGTTTATCGATGATATTTTGATCTATTCGAAGACTCAAGAAGAGCATACGCACCACCTCAGAGTTACATTGTTGACTGAATGATAATCGGCTGTATGCCAAGTTTAGTAAGTGCGAATTTTGATCTTCAGAGGTTAAATTTCTTGGACATGTGGTTAATGCTGAAGGTATATCTATTGACCCAGCAAAAGTTGAAGCAATTCAGGATTGGCATATTCCTACCATAGTGTCAAAGGTTTGGAGTTTTATGGGGTTAGCGGGTTATTACAAATGATTCGTTAATGATTTCTCATGTATTGCTCTGCCAAAGACTCGACTAACATAGAAAGGCATTGACTTTGTTTGGTCTGATAAGTGCAAGGCTGCCTTCAAAGATTTGAACAATAGTTTAACTACGACACATATTCTTACATTACCTGAATCAGGGAAAGAGTTTATGATTTATACTGATGCTTTTCATTAAGGCTTGGGTTGTGTGCTGATGCAGGAAGGCATTCTTGTAGTTTATGCTTCAAGGCAACTCAAGATTCATGAAAGAAATTACCTAGTTCATGATCTTGAGCTAGCTACAGTTATTTTTGCCTTTAAGATTTGGAGGCAGTACTTGTTCGCTGAGAAGTATTTTCGGATCATAAGAGTCTGAAATACTTGTTTACTAAGAGTAAATAAAATATAAGGTAGCGTAAATGGCTTGAGTTCCTCAAGGATTATGATTTCACTCAGGAGTGCCACCTAGGCAAGATAAATGTGGTTGATGATGCTTTGAGTAAGAGAAGAATAGATAGAGAGAATGTAGCTACTACCAGAGCTTCTCAGTTTAGACTTCTTGAGGAAGCATCTATAATTATGATTTGTGAAAGTCTAGCTGGCACATCATCAACTGAAAGAGCTAGTTCTAGAGCTATTAATATGTTCTTATGTGCTTAGATTAAGGCTAAATCGGAGATGGTTCAATGGGTGATTAACTGTCAGAAAGCTAATCAGGATTATATAGATTGTAAGAGGTTAACGGCTAATGTGGATCATCCTGATTGGTCAGGTTTCTGATGATAGTGTGTTACGATTTAGGGATAGACTGTGGGTTCAAGCTTAGGACCAGTTGAGGTAGGATTTGCTACGAGAATCTCATAAATCTCTTTACTCTATTCATTCAAGTAACACTAAGATGTATCTTAATATGAAGAGTTTTATTGGTTGCTTGGAACGAAAACTGACATTGTTGAGTTCGTAAAGAGATGTGAGATATGTTAGCAAGTTAAGAATGAGCATAGAAAACTTGAAGGGTTATTACATTCACTGGCAATTCCTAAGTGGAAATGGGAACATATATCAATGGATTTTGTTTTCGGTCTACCTCTGAGTCGGCATAAGCACGATGTCGTATGGGTTGTAGTTGACAAGTTGACAAAGTCTGCACATTTTTTACCAGTTTCCATGTGAGATCATCTCGACCAATTATGTGATGTGTACGTACGTAAGGTGTTTAGATTTCATGGAGTTCTAGTGTTGATTACTTCAAATACAGATCTGAGATTCACGTCTAGACTGTGGAGTGAATTGTAAAGACAGCTGGGAACTGTTCCTAACCTCAGTATGACATACCATTCGTAGACTAATGGACAGACTGAATGATTTATTTTTGTGCTAAAGAATATGCTTTGAGCTTGTGTCTTGGAGTTTAGTGGTAACTGGGAGAAATACATTCTTTTCTGTGAGTACTCTTATAATAATAGTTATCAGGCTAGTATTAGAATGACTCCTTTTGAAGCTCTATATTGTAATGACCCAATACTTTATTAACGTCGTTATTTATATTATTTTCAGACTCGGACGCAAGCTCAAGCCCACATGGACGCCTCGAATAGGCTAGGATATGCTCGACTAAGATTGAATAGTTATTTTTGTCTGTTTGTTGTTTATTTATGATGTTAATTATTATTTTATTCATTATTTGATCGCATTTGTGAGTTTATATTGACATATCGTGTGAGTACGTGAGACGTGTATTCGCCTCGAAAAGTGTGTCAACGCGGGTATTGGGTAAGCGAAATACGGGTGCACTTAATCTAGACAATGCTAATTAGACTAATGTAAGTATAGTCAAAGTAAATGTGACATTTAATGATAATAAGACTATTGGTTAAGCCAATTAAATCAAGAGGGCAAGAATTGACATGCCTCAAGATGCATTTTAAAACGCAAGGCACAAGATGTCGAGTAGTCGGTACTAGGAGAATTGGTAGTACACCAAATTTAAGACCCTAAATAGCTTACATATGAATTAATGTGCCTATGCTACGAAATTTAATTTATTAAATTAAAAAGGGGACTATAGTTTGATATATTTAATGTAGACCCTTAGATTTCATGGAGATGATCCTAGATGAAGATTCCTAGGCTAGATGTGTACAAGTGTGTGTGTCATTGGAGTGTGTGACTTAGCTAATGAGGATCCCTTGATTTTTCTAGAGATGGGTGTACACATCTAGATCAAGTGCCAAAATTAAATCTTACAAGAATATTAATAGGTGCCTTAGAGTTGTATTTGAACATGCAACCAAACATAAGTTCAGGATATTTATTTGAGAGGGTGGGACAAGGGAGGGGCTAGAGTTATCAATTCAAGGAGGTTTCAAGGAGATATGTAGTAGATTGGAGTTCCAACAATCAAGGTAATTCACCCCATCTCCATCAGTTTCATCTTCTTCAAGTTGTTTTTCCATAAAAATGATATTTTAAAATTTGGAATTTTTAATGGTGATTTTTGTTGTTGTTGTTGTTGGGTGTTGGAGACGACGAAGAGAAGAGAAAAGGAAGAATAATAAAATAAGATAAAATAAAATAAAATAAAAATAACCACGTCTCCGTAAAGAAGATTGGGGGCTCGTACGCACGCTTTTACATGCATGCGTGCTAGCCTGGGCCAAACCGGACTGATTCAGGTGGGCCCAATCCCCATTAAATAATTATGAATTATTAAAAATTAAATTAAATACATGATAAATAAAATAAATTATAAAAAAAATATAGAAAAATAGATATAAAAACATTAAGAAAATACAAAGAAATCCTGAAAAATCAAACAAAATATAAGAAATTGAGAAAAGGTAGAAAATTGGATTCCAAGAAATTTCGGGCATTTAACATCCCAGTGTGACCCGAAAAATGTTCCACAACTAAAAATTAAAATAAAGTTCTAATTTTTAATTTAATATTAATAAATTAACTTAATGTGGCTCTAAATCAATTAAAATGATACATTTGGACTTCAGGGGACTAAGGGGACCGTAGCTCAGGTTCCGAGAGCAAGGCGTGATCAGACTCAGAAGACGAGGAAGTCGGAGCGCGTGTGTGAGGTTTATAAAATCCAATGGAACCTCACTTGAGTATTTACTTGCTTTCATTACTGTTTTACTATATCATGTTCAATGTATTCCTGTTATATTCCTTATTTACTTCAGTTATATGTGTTTATATCACTATTTGAACGGTTGGTTGAGTTTACTCCTGCCAGATAATCCGTTGTATGTCTATGGCACGCCAGAACATAGCATGTGTATCAAGATTCCTCAGTGAATAATGACCCGAGCTACTTTATTGGTACATGTGTAGTATGTCGTGGGTCTACGCCGGCCACCGAGAAGACCATGTGATGAGCAAGTTGGGCGCGCCAAGTGGAGGGATCCTGGGGAGGGAATCCGAAGTAAGGTCTATCCTGACCGGGATGGACACACACATTTTCATTTTATTGTTACGCATATGATGATCTATTTACAGTTGTCTGGTTACATTCTGAATGTTTATTTAACAGTATTTATTGGAATTCCTTTACTTTATCATATGAATGCTCACTAAGTTTCTTATAGATTTTACTCAATGGACTCATCATATGTTTTGTTGTAATGGATGAGTGCAGATCTTTTGTCACGGCCCAAAATTTCTAATCACATTTTAATCCTTAAATAGGATCACCAATCCTGGACGTGGGACCCACATCGTGATACGCACACTAACCAAGGCACATGGCCGAGGTATATGTTACATTTGCGTGATGATTTCCAAGTGTATCTTACATGTGTAGACTACTAAGTTGCCTCTACTTGTTACTTTTAGGTGTCAATACATGAGCGGAGATGCGCTTCGATATGCGTGCAATTGTGGGACCAGGTAGAGAGTGGTATGGTGAGTCATTTATTTAATTGGATGTATTAATGTGGCTAAATTTAGTTAGATTTAATGTGGCTATAATTGATTTATAATAAATATAGGCTAAGTTAGTAAAATAAAACAAGAGCCATTTTATGTTTCTCGAGATACGGGTGGGCACATCAAGAGACCTAAGGAGTATATTTTGGTGTTAGCAAAGGTGAGTTAGTAGAGAGTTAATGGAATTGAAACAAAATGAAAGCCATTAGATTAGTCTCTAGATGAGTGTAAACATTTAGATCAATGGCTATAAATTAATCTTACCTAAATATATATATATATAAAGGATTGGGATGAACATGCAAATCATAGATCCATTTAGAGAGAAAATTCTGATGTGATTGGTTGCTAGAATTGGGGTTCAAGAGATTAAATTCATCATCAAGAAAAGAATTCAAGTGTAGATAACAACTATAGGTAATGCATCTACCCACTTATGCTTTCAATTTTATGAGTTGTATTTCATGAATTGTAGGCATGAAATCAAAGGATTTTCATGTAATAAATTTTTAAAACATTACATGTGTCAAATGTATTCAAATGGAAGTTTTGGTTGAAGTTTTTAAGCTCAATTTGTTAGATTTCAAGAGTTGCTCGAAATTGGGTTTCATTTCAATGAGAGAGAATTTATTAAAAATCAGTGTCCAAGAGATGTTATTTTTAAAATCCATTTACATAGTTGAATTCCTTGAGATTTTCTAATATTTCAGCTATTAACAATTTCGAAAATTGGTTTTGTTTTGATAAACTTATGAATTTTTGAAGTTTTAAGTGTTCTTGAGTTTTTTCAACAAAATCCATGTTTAAATCTCTAAATTTTGATGTAATTAATGGATTATATGAAGTGCCTATTGTAAGTTTGATGGAGGAGGATGTTACGGATCCCTGGTGGCAGAGAACGGGGATCCGAGGCTTTGGAGGAGACCATTCCTAAAAGAAAACTCTAAATTCTGGTTGGAGAATTCTAGGTTTCAGCGCTCCTAGCGCGCTAGAGAAATTCTCTTGCGTGCTAAGTAGCTCTAGCGCACTAGATAAAATCCCTTGCGTGCTAATAGGATCATTAGCATGCTAGATAAATTACCTAGCGTGTTAGGTGCTCTGACAACACCAAAAATCTGTACTTTTTCAAAACACACTTAACATATCTAGCATATCCTAAAACCCAAACTAAAGGTCTAAACACACTCTAATACTTACTAAATTTTACCAGGAGCCTAAGAAAGAGTCTAGGGAGTCTGAGTATACGTTTTACGGTGTCAAGAGGTTGGTTAAGCTAGGAAATACATTGCATGACTTGTAACTAATCTTGTTGAGGTTCTTATTTACATTTCATTCCAACTATCTTTTATTTTACAGTTTATTTGACTATAAATGCCTTGTACTCTGATATCAAGAATTTGTTTCATATTCTACTCATCATGTGGGAGTTTTATCATGATATCATTTGCTTATGGAAATTATTAACTTTATTCTCGTGTTATATGTCTTTATCGTTGTTTTGATGAAAATGTGAGCGAGAATAGCATGTTATTAGAATTAAAGTAATGAAATTAAAGTATATATATATATATGGACGTGTATTATTTGAATGTTGGCTTTGAAGCATATGGCTTTGTCTTGAAATCCTTAATACGAGTCTTCCTTGAGATTATAAAGTAGTGATAGAATTTAGGATCCATTGCACGATTATGAGATGCGCGGCACATGGGGTCACTAGACTACCGGGGTTGTTGGCACTCACCACTACACTTGCGCGTGACATGGGGTATGAAACCCGGGGTAGTTGGCAAGTATTTATATATGGTGATTCATTTATGTGTAGAGCTCAGCTTTACCTTTGAGGATTGAGATAAGGATGATTATGGAGTCGTAGAGCTCTACTCCGACCTTTGATAGAGGTGTAGAGCACAGCTCCATCCTGAGATAATGGAATAAAGGCCCAGTGACAGGACTCGCGGCCGAACGAACCTAGATCATTACTACTTAGTCTGTGTCAGTCTCATATTATTTAACCATGGTATTTCTTAGCGTATTTCATTTTCAGCACTTCTTCGCTATATTTATGCTTTTAAATACAAGTTAATTATGTTTGGAAATGTATATAAGAATCTCTAGGAGTTACTTTATTACATTGTATTCACCGTCCTTTTTATGACGATTGGTGCAGATCCGTCAAGCAGCAGACCGGGCAAGGAGAAGATCGATGATTATGTTTGAGCATTCAATGATTTTCTACTACCTACTTTTGTAGGTCTCGACTTTTTATGTAATATTTACTTTGCTTTTCTATAAATTTTGGGTTGTATATTAGGTTGAGTGTATAGTTCCCCGACTTGAGACTTGGTTATCACATTGTTTATTATCATTTTGATATTTATATGCATGTGATTTTTTTTTGTCTCCACACTTATGATTTTAAATAATTGCTTCCGCAAAACCGTTAAGACTGTTGGGCATGTGCCCTAGGTCAAACTACGAACATTGTTTATTCAATAAATTTAGTTAATAAAATAGAGATTTTTGTTTGCTATTTTATTATAAGTGATTGCATGTTTACCTTATAATAAGATCCATGGGTATTTGTTGAAATATTCTTAATGTCCCTAGTCGATCATTATACTAGGAACTATAATGAATTAAGACTAGTGTGAATCTTTATTGATGGTCATGTGATGATCATGCGTATGGGAATACAAATCGAGATCATAAGTACTTGTTAGGGAACAAGGTACTAGTCTGACTCGCTATGAGAACACCACATGGATTAAGTCATAGGTGTTACTCATGATCGGTATATCATTTAGTTCTTCGATTTGAAATTACCAAAGACTTCAATATTAGGAGCAAGGTAATTTGACATAATCAAACGTTATCTTTAACTAGATAATTATAAAGATTGTGATTGGTTACCATGTGAATAATATGTGAATAAGTGTAATCAAGATAGAATTTGTCACTCTCATATAGATAGATATATCAATGGATCCCTCTATATGATCGACTGATAATGGCCAAGTCCATGTGAATTGATATGATCAATGTCACTTGGATATTTTCAGTTTACCTCAAGATTGAGACTAGTACGATTGAACATTAAGGGTGACTTTCCATGCCTTATATTTAATCAAAGGATATGGCACGTCAAAAGGATATGATATATGTTAATCAAATGGTTGTGTCTATTTAGATATTCACGTTACTTGGTTAGTCATAATGCCTTTCTAGAGACCACTTATGAATTGTGTACCAAAAATGGTTTTTGGTTCACTATCAATGTCTCATGAATCTATTGGGTTACACACAAAGAATGGCTTTACGCAATTTCAATTGGTCCAGAGTAACGAATTTTATATGATAAAATTCATGACATAAAAGCCCTTATGATTTGTTATATGAAAACTTATTAATAGGGGCATATGTGTAATTTGCTTAAACTGCCTAAATACAATAGTTGTATTACGAATAGGATTTTAAGTCATGGCTTATCTACACATATAAATAGAGGGTGAAACCCTAAAATGAAATATTTTTGCTATGTATCGAGTTCTCTTGATTTTGGGAGAGAAAGAAAAACGTTGTATCTCTCTTGGGCTAGCACTCCAAATTGTGGTGACCGTTCGTGTGTGAATAAACTAAATCTTAAAAGAATATAAATAGGTGCCTTAGTGGTGTATTTGAACATGCAAGCAAACATAAGTTTATGAGGTTTATTTGAGAGGGAGAGACAAGGGAGGGGATAGAGTTATCAATTCAAAAAGGTTTCAAGGAGATATGGAGTACATTTGAGTGCCAACAATAAAGGAAATTCACTCCCTCTCCATTAATTTCATTTTCTTCAAGTTGTTTTTTCATAAAAATAAGATTTTAAAATTTGAGATTTTAAATGGTGATTGTTGTTGATGTTATTGGGTGTTGGAGATGACGAAGAGAAGATAAGAGGAAGAAAAATAAAATAAAATAAAAATTAATCGTGGAGGCAGGGACGAATTGCTTAAAGCAATTCGTCTCTGTAGAGAAGATTGGGGGGCTCGCACGCACGTTTTTGCATGCGTGCGTGCGAGCCTGGGCCGGACCGGACCTTCTTCAGGTGGGCCCAACCTCCATTAAATAATTAAAAATATTAAAAATTAAATTAAATACATAATAAATAAAGTAAATTTACAGAAAAATATAAAAATAGATAAAATTTTAGAAAATTACAAAAAAAATCCAAAAATTTTGAAAAAATGTAAAAAATTGGGAAAAGGGTGAAACATTGGATTTCGAGAATTTTTGGGCATTTTCCACCTAATGTAACCCAAAAAACGTGCCACAACCAAAAATTGAAATAAAACTCTAATTTTTAGTTTAATATTAATAATTTAACTTAATGTGGCTCTAAATCGATTAAGAATATACATTTGGACTTAAGGGGACTAAGGGGACTGTAGTTCGGGTATCGGGAGCAGGCAGGGTCAGATTCGGGAGTCCAGGGAAGTCGGAGCGCGTGTCTGAGGTTTGTAAAACTCAATGAAACCTCACTTAAGTATTTACTTGCTTTCATTATTGTTTTACTCTATCTTGTTCAATGTGTTCTTGATCTGTTCTTTATTTACGTTAGTCATATGTGTTTGTATCACTGATTGAACGATTGGTTAAGTTTACTCCCACCGGGTATTTCGTTATGTGTTTGTGGCATGATAGCATATGTATCAGGAGTCCTCGATGAATAACGATTGTTGGGTTTTGGGGTTCATACGCAGCGAAAAATTCAAAACAATATTGAGAAACCCCTAGGATTGAAAATAAGTTCTATTAAACTAGATCTATAAAAGTGAACAATACCTTAATTCATGATTTTCTTCTCTAATTGTTGGATTTCCAAGACGTTCAAGTGTGCGTCATCTATCAGAAATCCACACGCGAACGATGACCACAATTTGGAGTGCTAGCCCCAAGAGAGATTGAAAATGATTTTTCTTTCTCGCGCAAAATCTAGAGAATACGAGAATAGTAAAAACAAAAATTTTATTTCATTTTAGGGTTTCAACCTCTATTTATATGTGTAGATAAGCTCTCACTTAAAATCATATTTGTAATACAATTATTGTATTTAGGCAATTTAAGCAAATTACACATACACCCCTATCGATAAGTTATCATATAACAAATCGTAAGGGCTTTTATGTCATGAATTTTATCATATAAAATTTATTACTCTAGACCAATTGAAATTGAGTAAAGCCATTCTTTGTATGTGATCCAATAGGTTCTAGCGACGTTGGCAGTGAACCAAAACCATTTTGGTACACAAGTCATAAGCACCCTCTAGCAAGGCATAATGACTACCCAAGCAGCATGAATATCAAAATTGATACAACCTAATGAAGAATATATATCATATCCTTTTGTCGTGCGATATCTTTTGATCAAACATAAGGCATGGTAAGTCACCCTTAATGTCTAAACGTACTAGTCTCGATCTTTAGGTAGACTGAAAACATACAAGTGACATTGATCATATCAATTCACTTAGATATGGCCATTTAACAGTGTAACATATCAAGGGATCCACTGATATATCTCTCTATATGAGAGGGACAAATTATATCTTGATTACACACTTTCACATATTATCCACATGGTAACCAATCACAATTTTTATAATTTTTTTGGTTAAAGAAAACATTTGCTTGAGTCAGATTAACAAGACCCTAATATTGAAAACTATGATAATCTTAAGTCGAATGACTAAATGATATACCTATCATGAGCAACACCTATGACTTAATCCATGTGGTGTTCTCATAGCAGGTCGGTTCAGTACCTTTTTCCCTAACAAGTACTCATGATCTCGATTTGTATGCCTAAATGCATGATCATCATATAACCATAAATCAAGATTCACACTAGTCTTTATTCATTATAGTTCCCAATATAATGACCGATTAGGGACATTTAGGATATTTCAACAAATACCTATGAATCTTACTATAAGATAAACATGCAATCAGTTATAATAAAACAACAAATGAAAACCTCAATTTTATTAACTAAAATTATTAGATAAAAAAGGTTTATAGATTGACTTAGGGCACATGCCCCAATAACAACCTGAGCTTCTTCATCCGTCCATGTTTCGGTGCATTGTGGGTCTACGCCGGCCATTGAAAGGACTAGGTGATGAGCCAGTTGGGTGCGCCCAGTGGATGAGGAGGGAGTCTGAAATATGTTCTAACCTGATCGAGGCGAACACACACATTTGCGTTTTATTTTTATTTACGTATGCGATGATCCATTTACAATTGTATGTTTACATTATGCATGCTTATTTAACAGTATTTATTGGAATTCCTTTATTTTAATATATGAATGCTCATTCAATTTCCTTGGAATTTTACTCACTGTATTCGTCATCTATTTTGTTGTGATGACTGACTGCAGATAATTCTACGAGTAAGGGTAAGGGGATTCTCAGCGACTATCTCTGAGCTCGCCCAGTGTTCGGTACACTACTCATAGGTGTTTGTATTTACATACTTTGTTATATATTTTAGGTTTATGGGAGACTTGTCAGACAATTGTACTTGTATATATTTTACTTTTGTCACCTTATATATAGCGTACTCTATTTCGGGTTTTCCACAATAGGATTGATGTTCTACATGACCTTAAAGTTAATGAAAATTCATGTTTATGTTTACTTTAAGACTTCTGTTGTAAATTACTTGTTATTTACTCGCAACTCTGTAAAACACAAACCACACATGTAAATGGTTAATCTGGACTAAAGGACTATAAATTTCATAATGAAATAAGACATGTTAGCACACACTTCGAGAACGTTGAAGTGGCATGGGCATCAGGAAGGCTGTGGGACCTGCGTAGTAGCTCACCCGGCTACTGCGCAGCACAGGGCTGCCACTTGTATGGTCGGCCTTTTCGTTCACCTACGTGTTGGACAGAGGTTAGATATAAAGTTTTGTTAGGGCCAGAGTTGATTCAGGACTTCACAAAGAGAATTCAGCATATTCGCTAGCGTTTAATTACGGCACAGTTGAGACATAAGAGATAAGCCGATAAACATCATAGTTTTTTGGGTTTTCAAAGGATGATTATGTTCTGTTTAAAGTCTCACATATGAAAGGAGTGTATAGGTCTGGATTGCGATGTAAGCTAGCTCTAAGGTATATTTGTCATTCAGAGTCCAAGAAAGAGTTGGTCTCATTGCTTACAGGTTAGAGTTACCTCATCAGCTACCTGCAGTTCATAATATCTTCCACGTGTCTATGCTTTGCAAAACGAGAACTTAGTTCACTTCAAAGATTGATTGGAATGAATTAGATATTCGGGAAGACTTATTTTATGATGACATCCAATTCAGATTTTTTATCGTAAGATTCAGAGCCAGGCAACCAAGCAGATTCCTTTAGTTAAGGTGAAATTACCATTTCAAAGAGATGAGGAGTTAACCAGGGAGCGGGAATCTTATATGAAGGAACGGTTTTCATTTCTCTTCAAAACTACAGGTAATTTTATGTTTACTTTAATTTTGAGGACGAAATTGTGTTAAATTGGGGAGACTGTAATGACATGTTACCTTAAGTTTGTGATTAGTGTTAACCCAAATCTTAATTAACTCGAGTTAGGCTCGTGGTTAAATTCGGCATACCTCGATTAGCATGTGCATGGGTTTGTGTGATGATTGGTGTTTGTTTAGAATGTTTGGTGAATTTATAGGTTGTAGTATAAAAATTGAATTTATATACAAGCCTATAATTGAAAAATAAACAATTAAATAATAAATAGTCGATACATCAAGTGCGATGAGGGGCATGAAATGAATGTACACACCTGAGAATACCCGTAGGCTTGTCCGGTGAATTTATTGGTGAGAAAATACACGAAGTATATATATTTATATATAATCAAACTATAAGTTTGGTTTGAATTATATAGATCGTTGGATCGTCTCGAGATGAGCGTAAGTGATGATTAAGTTAAGATTTGTGTTACTTTAAGATGTGTCATTTGAACACATCGTTCACTCAATAAGCCTCAAGATAACACGATGTGTATCCCAAGAAAAATACATATATATAATTTAAACGCTTCAAACTTATATTTACTAATCAATTCGATAGAGAGATGAGAGCAGCTGAGGGTTTGATCTTGAAGGGGATGAATTCAGGAGTGATTTCCAGTGTGATTTGAGGAGATCAAACCATTATAGATCAGAGATCATCACTAAGGTAAGTCGAGTTTTAGTGTTTTGAAGTTCAATTCATAGGTTGATGATGATTTCTCTGTGATTGTTGTTATTGATCACTGAAAATGAATTTATACCTTACTAGAGGTCCTCCATGATGTGTTGGGTTAGTGTTTGACTTTGTTGTTGTAATTTGGTAATGGAATAATAGTTGTTGCTCTGTTCAGTGTTGAGTCAGTGCAGGGTGGAGTGTGCTCCATGTAGCAAAGGAACGTGCTCCCTTCATAAAATGTGATGAATCCAGTTGGTGGAGCGCGCCCCACCAAGTGACGGAGCATGCTCCCACCCTAGAAAACAACAACTTTGCTATGTTTTGCTTAGTATTTCCTGATCTCTTAAGGACTAACTTAGGGGTTCTAAATATAGTGTATTAGGCCTATATTAACCACAAATGTTTTGTGTTAGGTTTTGGAACACTAGAAAAGCTTGAATGATGCTGAAAGTTAGGGAATTTGGAAACTAAACCTAAACTGAGGTAAGTATGGATTTGCTTATTTATCAATGTTATCTGTATATGTTAGTATATGTAGTTCATATAGCTTATGACTGAATAGGGGACTATCTACACCATGATGTGTTTATAAAATAGAAAATGGTGTTTAATCGGATCAGCGAAAGTAAATCCTAAAATTGAGAATAGGTTACATAGGATAGAACTATTAAATATTAATGGATTGACTAGACAGCACATCGGTGAATGTGTTGGTCTAGCAATCGCATTAATGGTGTCAGTTGGTAATCGACCTTAGATTTTGATAAGTGATTAATTATACTTATATGTATGGCTAATTTAGTCGTATATTTAGTATAAATATCCTCAAATGAGCTCTAAATCTTTGTATTATTGTCTTTTAAGGGAATTAAGGTGTAAAGGAAGGAATTGAGGAAAACGAGAATAAATAGAGTAAAAACACACAAAAACACACTTGGTGTCGTGGCTATATGTGTTGACGCTATGGGCATACAAGGCACAATGTGCGAAGGAAAGGCACGGCACGCAAGAGAAGAAAAAATGAAGAAAACTAGCTCAGGAAGTCCAACGCAGTGGCGACACTGTGGTGCATAGAGGACAACACCGGGTTTATAGGTGACAGCACCGAGACACCAGGGAGTAAAAGACCATGTACGTAGTGGCAATGTAGTCGGCTATAAGGCACAACACTGGGGCAGTAAGTGACAGTGTCGAATACGTAAGAAATAGAAAATAGAGTTTTAATTCGAGTTAAATTTTAAAGAAGAGTTTCTAATTGTTATTAAGGAGTATAAATAGGTATCAGGACGTGGTAAACTTAACACATATAAACTATTAGCCACCATTAGTGTAATTTAGCATAGGATTTACATTGAGTTTAAGTATTAAGGAGTTTGTGTGAAGAAAACATTGAAGACTTTACATTTGCAATTCTAGTTCAGTTTCATTGATTAAATTCAAAATAATATTTATATTCATCTCTTATTTGCAATAACTTCCATAATGAATTATGATATGCATGTTTCAATGAAGTGCGAGTAATCTATTTATCTTAGGGATCAATGGATCTTATGGTATGAATTTTATGCTTTGAATATGAATAAAAAGTGATAATAAAAAGCTTAATGGTTAGATTTTGTATTGATTCTGAGCGTAATGCTCTAGACATCTTGATCATATGTTTCATGAACTTAGGCTTTAGAAGTTATCATGGCCATAGAAGCTTTTAATCCGGATATAAACAGTATAATCATAAAATAGACAACATCGATAGATAGTTGTTGATTAAGGAGGTGCGGATAGCAAACTTAGTTGGTTATGAATCCAATTATTTGAGACTTAAAGGAGTGTGGAGCTTACATCATTCACACTGATAGATGGAGTTCTAGTTTGCACATTAGAATCTTCTTCGTCACGACAGTGGGTTGAAGTGGATTTGTAGGAAATATGTCTATTCTAATTAGGCATTGAACACAACATATTAAAATGTACCCATGAACACAAAGCAAAGTATTAAATTACCTAGGTGAAGTTATGAACTAACACATCCTTAATATAAGAGTTCAAGTAAATTTTAAATTGATTTGTTAAAGTTGTTTAGTTAGTATAAAAACCAATTTAAAATCGAAATTCCTTAGTAATAGTTCAAGTTAAATAGGTAATTAACAACTAGTTCAAAAACCTCTCACTGAGGATGATATTTGTGATCAACGTAAGTTGATTGCACTATTACTACAAGCTAGTCATTACACTTGCGGCACGGATAAAGTTTTTGGCGTCGTTGCTCGGGGATAGGTAGCCATTTGTATTACTTAGTTAGTTTGAATAGTTGCTAAGTTTTATTTTAAGTACTTTACTTTTAAGTTCATAATAACAAAAATAAAAAATAGGCTTAAGTACTGTACTTGATTTTTTTGTGTTTTCTCTTCAGGGATACTTAGTGCATGTGTTGCAAGGGAGAGAAGGACTTAGTGTCTTACGACCTAGCGATTGATAGAACCAACAAAGGAAAGAAAAATGAAGGAATTAAGATGGCTAAGGAGCAAGCTAGAAACTAATAACAGGATCGCGGGAATGACCAACTCACAGGTGATAAGGTAGCGCAGGATAGAGTGCGAGGACAAAGCTGCCTTCGTGACTACTTCAAGCTAGAAGTTTAGGATACTTACAATGGACTGATGAGACTTCTAGCCAACACCACCATATTCGAGTCGAGACCGTCTCTGATAAACACGGTGCAAAATAGTCTGTTCAACGGGCTATCCAATGAAGATCCGGTTCCACATGTCGAGATTTTTTTAGAGAAGTCTGACACCGTGTACATCACCGGAGTTACGAAAGAGGTAATCAAATGCAAGTTTTCTCATTCTCATTAGGTGAAAAAGCCAAATCCTGGTTCCAAGGGCTGAATGCGGGGAGTATGACCTCATGGGTGGAATCAATAAAAGATTTTTGGACAAGTTATTTACCCCAGTAAAGGTCAGCGAAAGGAAACTTGAAATCAACCAATTCAAGCAAGAAGACATTGAGTCTCTTGGCAAGGCTCTGGAAAGAGTCAAATAGATGCTAAGGAGATGTCCTGGACACGGGTACATGAAATGGGCACAACTCTAGATTTTCTACTATAGGAGGAACCACAGCACGAGAACGCTAGTAGATGTCGTATCAGGTGGCTCTCTACTTACCAAGGATGAGGATGGAGCATTAGATCTCCTTGATATTTTTTCTCGAAATGCCACCGTTGGTACTCGTTCAATAGTAAGGAAACTAGCAGGCATCTATGAGATTGACTCACAAGTTGCAATTATGGCATAGCTATCAAATCTGAGCAGTCAAATGGCGAAACTTTAAATAGGACACCAGGGTCCATAACTAACACAGCAACCCATTAATCACCAAGGCATGGTGGTCAACTAAAGAGACATACAACAGGGAATAGGGCATGAAAACATCAACTTCATAAATAACCATGGCTACAGGAACAACTTCAGACCGAGAGGAGTGGCTCTTAAATGATTTTATCAAGGATACAAAAACAGCAACCCGAACTTTTTGTATGGAAATCATGATAATGCACTGAAGTTACCTCAAGGCTTCGAACAACAATTCTAACAAGGAAAGCTGGGGCAAAGCAAAGAGATGACTTCACTGAAGTCAATAAAGAAGTATTTGCAAGCCATGGAAGTGAGAGATAGGGAGAGCCATGAAAAACATGAGAAAGAGTTAGAAGGAATAAAGCAAGCCATGAAAAGGATGGATAATGAGCAATCACAATCACCAATCCCGAGAATCTAGATAGGCAAATTGGTCAACTTGCAATATCCTTGAACTCAAGAAAAGAACGACAGTTTCCTAGCAAGACAATCACCAATCCCAAAGAGAACGTGAGTGTCATTCGCAGGATGAGCGCTACAGCAACAAATGAGCCAAGACAAGACCAAGTAATGCAAGAGCATGAAAAGATGCATGAGCATAACAAGGAAGTGAGGCAAGATGATCTTGATGGTTTCAAGCAACAAAGAATCAATGCCTTGAAGAAGAAGAAAAAGAATGGGAAATAACAATGGAAGGCCGAGAAAAAGATGAAAGAACTTAAAAAGAAGACCCACAAGGGAATGACATCAAGTTGGTTCCGAAAAAAGTGGAACCAAAGCTTAAGTTCATCCGAAGAATTCAACTTATCAAAATGAGAGATCCATGAGAGATAAGCATATCGATAAACATTGACAGACACCATTTTAGAAAACTTTTATTTGATACAGGAGCCTCGGACAATGTCATGCCACTGATGGACATAACACATGTCGACTTGAAGATCAATTGTACCGATACAACAAATTTGCAAGTAGCAAGTGGCAATTTGATACCCATTATATGAAGAATTTTAAATGTGCATATGAAAGTAGGTAGATTCACATTCATCGCGGATCTCGAGATCACGAACCATAATATGGACGATGACGTATCTATCATACTTAGGCGATCATTTTTGAACACAGCCAAAGCAAATTTGTACACAAGAGAAATGAAAATCACGATGAGTATCGATTAGGGTGATGATGCTAAGAAGGTTATCTTTGTCAATAGTGAAGAAGTACATCCGAATGGGAATGACATCATTATCTCTGATTTGCAGATTGATCTTCTCAATTTAGACTAGGACTAAACTAGCGAAAAAGTGTCAGGCTAATGACATTAAATTAAGTGCTACTGAGAAGCAGCCCAAGGTTTTTTAAATTCTAACTTTTTGAATTTCAGTTAGTAGTTAGTTATTTATTTTAATAATCACAATTAACGAGGTTTAGTTCTAACTTTCAAAAATTTGTGTTGAATGTCCAGGAAAGACCATTCGCCGGGTGATGATTCATCGGAATAGAAATGTCTTGATAAATCATGAAATAGCAAAAAATAATGAAGGAGTCCAAATTGGTGAAGGTAAAGTGCATTGACGAATCGAAAAGTTAAGTTTATTAACTTCTATATTTTCATGGATTTTATGAGGTCACGACACATTGTGTGAGTTGTTCACAAAGTCGGAGGAGCGCTGAAGGATAATTAGCGAAAAAATATATGCGAAGATATGAGCTGTGAGGTCGACACCATAGGTATTACCCACGGCATCATGAGTGTAGGTCACAGCGCTGAGGTGGTAGTAGGCAAGAAATGAGAAAAAGGCCCACTGTGTCGTTAATGACGTAGCGGTGTCGATGCCAACTTTAAGGGTTTTAACCTATTTTGCATCCATTATACACACTTGCACTAAAACCCCACCAAAACCACTATGCATACATCCCTCTATAGCCAAAGTTTGGTCATTTTCAAGTGAGATTAGTGAGTTCCTAATGAATTAGAGTGAAGAAACAAGTGCATTGTGGATTAGCACAAGTTGAAGAGCTAGGGCTTAGATTTTTGGATTTGGATTCTAGGGAGAGCTAGGGTTCTAGTTGGCGAGAAAATTTAGAGGGCAAGATTGAATGAGACTTGGAGGAGTGATCTACACCAGAAATTAATCCGGCACTGAGGTGCATTTACAATATCATCTAGTTATGCTTTAAATTTTAGAAATTTTGATGATATTGTATGAAAATTTGGAATTGAGATTATAGGATAGGTTTTGCAAGATTGTGTGAATGTGAGCAATACTATCATCCATGGAGAATTAGTTGATGTCTTTGCATTATTTGGCGTATGCATGATCCATGTCATATGAATTTTGATTTTTAGGTGATTTGAATACCAAGATGCGTTGCATTGTTGTTAGTTGCTTAAAATTTGAAGAAAATAGCAAGAACAAGGAAACAAGTTAGCTAAACTATAGCAAATGAGTTTGAGGCATCTACCTCTAGAAACCCCAATGACGAAGAGCCTAGACATTTTAAATCTGAATTTTTCATTTGCAAAGAGGCTAAGGAAAGATATGAGAAAATTTTATGTAGAGAGTTCATTTGCAAAAGGGAAATTAGTTTGTCGATCAAATATGATAATAGAGTGAACAATTTCATCAGGCACCGAAATTGGGAGAAACTCACTCAAGACTATAGGGAGAATAAAGTAAAAGGAGTGAGTGAGATTGTTTTTAAATTCTATGCTAATGCAAATGTCACGGTTAAAGATGAGTCATTGAAGGTGAGAGGGGTTTATGTTCCTTTCAATAGACGTAAGATCAATACTTTATATAGGTTGGAGGAATTAAGTTTATATGAATCCGCACCTACTTACCCAGCCAGATTATATGAGAGATCCTATAAATTGTATTGATTTAGATCTATAGAAGATGCATTGGTTGTCCCAGGACAACAAGGATGGGTCATGGGAGCTAAGAATGTGTCAAATCACATTAAGAAGGGGAGTGTTAGAAAATTTTACAGAATGTGGAAATATTTACTTGTTGCATAGCTATACCCTACTTCTTAGTAGGGTGAGATCAACAAGCCAAAAGTGGCTTGTCTTTATGAGATTATGAAGTTTAGGGAGATCAACATTTGGGAGATCATACACACCAGTCTGAGGGATTCCATCATGTCGAAAAGGGACAAGAAGTCGCTGTTTCCTATATTAATTACTCAGATGTGCTTAAAGGTCGGAGTGAGACTGAGAGACAATGAAGAATTTGATATAGAGGCCTAACCAACCATGGATGAAAGGTTCATGCTTACGTTGAAATCACCACTTGGTTTGCAAGACTCCGAGGAAAAGAGAGAGGTTCAAAGGAGCTAAACTCGAGATCGAGTTGCTAGCCAAAAGGCAAGAGGATCAAGCAGCAGCAGAACTAGCCCAGGAGCTAGAAAAGGAGGAAAAATGAATAAAAGGGGGGGCAAGAACAACAAGGATTTGCTAAGGGCTACGAGTTTATAGACCCAAAGATAAGAGAGAACGAATTAGACAGACCTAAATTTTTCCACCACTTCCTTCACCGCAAGCACCCGTACTACCACTTGGGGATTTGATTCCACGGTAGCAGAGGCTGTGGATAGTAGATATGAGGAGATAGTACCAGGATGATAGGGCGCAATATCAGGCTGCCATGTTGAGATATGAGCAGGATATGGAGAGGAGATAGCAACACCAATAGAACGGGGAGCACAATTTCATATTCTTTGTTGATCATCATCGAGACATAGCTAGATATGAGAGGAGCAGACGGTTGAGACCTACTGATAGGTCATTAGGCTTTTCAGCAACACTAGCATACGTGTTTGATTAGGACTTGGTGAAGAGTAGGACGGTGGAGCGTCCATGGACACCATCCCAAGCTGGAGCTGATGATGGAGATGACGATGATGACGCACAGTCCTGAAATCAGTTTAATAGGAATCCTTTAGACCTAAGGAGTTGAGAGTGACTTTGATACCATTCATACATTTTTAACATTTGGGATATTTTGTTTAATATTCACTTGTTTCAATGTTTACTTTAGTTTATTATAACTTTTGTTATTATATATGATTGTGTATTTTAGTGTCTTCATGTTTCAGGCTTACTTTTAAACCTTAAAGACATGGTTCCTCATGGTTTGGTTTAAGTTTGGGGCATCGACACTACACTACACTATGGGAAGTTGTAAGATAGGCTAAGATATAAGGATAAACAATACTGGTATGATCATTTTAATTTTAAATTTAAAGCAGTTAAGAAGGAAAACATGGTATTGTATAAAAAATTTTGCTTTTCTTATTATATGAATGTTAAAGTAGTATAGATTAGGTTATATATAGTAATATGTAATGAATAAGTAGTTCATTTGCATGTTCATGCCTTTAATTATAGATGAGTAGATTACAAGTATCTTGTTATGAAAATTAAGTGAGTGTTTTAAATTTTTGAAGAAGAAACAATGAAATGTAGCAAATAATGGTGTGATTTCATGATTAAAAACCTAGAGTTAGGAAAGACCTTGAACTTGAAGCAAAAGCAATAAATTATAAAATTTCTTGTGAAAAAATTTAGATCTCTAAGGATTCTATAATAAGTGTGAATCTTACTTAAAAGTACAAAACAAATAAAGACTTAAAGCAAAGATGGGAAGAAATAGGCATTGTAAATTAGAAGCTAGAGTTAACTTACTTGATTTAATGAAAGCGAGAAGTGCTAACAAGAGTTTTAGAATAAAGAGAAAAATGAGAAAATTCCACAAGTCCTACTAGAAATGGAGTAGAGGACTTGATGGTTGGAAAAAGTGAGGAAGAATAAAGTCTATAGGTAAAGGAGCAGGGACTGTTAAATAAAAAAATGAAAAGAAGAAGAAGAAATGAGAGAAGGAAATAAAGAAAAGAAGGTAGAAGTAAACTAAATTTTCATTCCAACTATGTGAAGTTCTATAAACTTTTGAAGTGCTAAAGTCTATCAAAGATGAGTTTGATCTTTTCTTATTTGTGAATTCCCGAATAAGAGATCGTGAGATTAACTACAAGAAATAAGTCTATCAATGACATTTAAAAACTGTCATTAAAAGTAAAAGATGACAATTTTTAACAGTCATAGTATGGGGCTGTCGTGGAAAGTATAATTTATAATGACAACTTTTTATATGTCATCTTTAATATATAATGACACTTTTAAACTATCATCTTAACTATTCAAGGACATTGGAAAACTATCATCAAATGTTATTTAACGACATTTTATAAATATTGTCAAAATTATATGACAATTAAAAAAATCTATAAATAAATGCATATAAAACCTATTAAACAATCAAATACATTGCGCTAAAATTTATATACCAATAATAACAATAAAAGTATCTAAATTTAAATTCAAATTCAAATTCAATCTCAATATTGTTATTTAGCAACAAAAGGCTACACCTAATATGAAGTATCTTCATGGTTTTTTAGTAACAACTACATATGAGTGCAATGTGAGAGGACAAGCCCATCTTCAAATTCACTACTTCTCTTCTTTAACCTGCATGTCCAAAAATAACCAAAAATTAAAGTAAGATGACTCACAAACAAAGGATTATAGAAAAGCTTTCATGGTTGTTAATGAACCTAACTAACATATTAGTAACTCAATATATCATTTAATCTAAGCATTTCTTCAACAAGAATCTTCATCTCCATAAAAATTCAATTGTGAACTATATATAAAACAATACGACAACATAATTAGAAAACTTCCATTCATTGCCTTTTCAACACTTCCCCTCACCATCGATTACAAAACTTTTTGAGTACCCCAAAAAAATCCTTTTTACCACAAAAAAGTCTTTTTCCTTCACCTCATATATCTCATGTTATATATATGTACACAACTTAACACTATTTCCACAAAAATTAAAATGATCTTCACATGCATGGAATCATATAAATTATATGTAACGGATGAAAATAATTAAAAAGATCATCGATCATACAATCAATCAAAAATACATGCATATATGCTTAATCATTTCCAAATCAAGCTCTTTTCATAAAAAGAAGAAAATTAAGTTGACCACCTTCAATTACAAAATATTGGAATTATTTCATGCAACTAAACACGTACTACAAATTGAACTATAATATGATTAACATCTACACACAAATTGAACTAGGGAACTACAAACAAATTGAGCCTAATCCATAATCAAAATAAGGGACAAACCTAACAGATTGAGTACATTAAAAAATGAAAAAGAAATAAAAAAGCCTGGTTGACTAATATTTAAAAATATAGAAGTTGAAAAAAAAAGTAGAGAAAACACCTTGAGTTTATTTGAATTACTACCTCTGGGTTGACGTGAAGAAACTTGTGAGCAAAGCCAAGAAGATGCATAACCAGAGAAATATAGTATAGATAATTGTACAACACATAACCCTCCTAATTAAGCAGATGTGTATATTGATTCACATTTATCCTTCACATTCTTGTCAACTTGAGATGAGTTCAAGTCAACACATAACCTTCCCACCTTTATCCTTTTACACGCTCTTTTTTGTTATTTATAAGGCATCGACTAGTGGCTCGATCTTGCAACTCTGAAACTCTAGTTGAAGAGTCGGTTAAAGTCCACCGAACCTCTAGTTGAAGAGTCGATCAGAGCCCGCTAAACCTTTAATTAGAGATTCATTGAGAACTTATCGAACCATTAGGTCAGGGGTTATTAACCAAGTTTCACCAAAGTTCCATTAAAAACATTGCCATCTTTTTTTATGTGCCCTTTAATCCAAAGTTCCACCCTTGGTATAGACTCATCATTTCCCTTCTCAGATTTCTAAAAATGGACAAACTTAAATATTAAAAGAAATACAACAACTAAATTATAGATAATAAATTAACAAAACTTAATATACCATATCATGTTCAAATCTCGCATAGCCTTTTCGACTCAAGGTTTGTGGATACATCACTTTTGATCTCACTTTACTCATTTTCATACTAAGTTGTTAAAAATATAAAAAAAATCAAAATAAAAACATGATTTAAAATGATAATACATCAACATATTTAAAATAAAATAATCGTGAAGCCTTACTTTCCATTCAAGTGATCTGCGAACTTGCACGAATTCATTCCATTCATGTTCTTTCACTTCGAGAGGTTTGCATGATGATGGTGAATCTCCTTTTGCCAATTTTGTTGACAACATTGATTTTCAGTTACGCCATATCTTCCCATTTAAGCGAAATAAAAAAAACTTCTTGTGACATTCTTCAATTGTGCATTTTTGCTTCAATATTAAAACAAAAAAGAAATTACAGGTGTAAGAAATAATAAAGTCAAAAGAAGAAAATAAAATTTTAAGCTTACCAGTAAAAGAAACCAAATAGTATTTTTGATACTCCCGTCCACCTTTGTCCAACTAGGTTTGTTTAGTTGAATCATTTCCTTAGCTAGGACTCCTACTAGTGAAACAAACTTTTTAGAATTCTTTCCTACTTGTTGCCCTCTTTCGTTCCACTCAACTTTCATTTGATGGTTCTCTGTAATAATGTTTGCTCCAAGCAATTCAGTGGGCCATCTTCCTTTTTTCTTTTCATTTGATAAATCCTCGCCCAAATTTATATCATCTAAGAGATTAGAAAAATCAAAATCATCTATTCTCACTTCCTTCTTTTTCTCTTTTGATATTTTCACTTCATTCCCTTTGTCTTTTAGTATTCTCACTTTTTTCCTTTTTATCTTTTGGCATTATAATCCTATTTTCTTTGCCTTTTGGTACTCTCACTTCCCTCCCTTTGTCATTTAGCACATCCTTGCCTCTTTGTATATCAGTTAAGAAATTAAAAAAATTTGAATCATCTATTCTTACTTCCTTCCCTGTGTCTTTTGGTACTCTCACTTCCTTCCTTTTATCATTTAGCACATCATTTATCCTTTGTATATCAGTTAAGAGATTAAAAAAATTTGAATCGTCTATTCGTATTTCCTTCTCTTTGCCTTTTGGTATTCTCATTTTTTTCCTTTTGTCTTTTATCGCTGCCATATTTTCCCTATTCTCATTTGTATTGATATTAATGTTTTCTTGTACTATTCTCAAACCTTCATTCTCATTTCGAAAAGCAGCAGCAATTAAAGTCTGTAAGTTCTTTTTTGCTCTCGTTTTAGTTTGTTTAAAGGACTATCAAAAAGAAGAAACAAAAACATAACATTAAAACTTTTGTTTAGCAACATTTAAACAATGTTATATAAAATAAGTAATAGAAAAAAAGACAAAAATAAATTAATATTTTACCTCAATGTTATCATGTTGTTCCATTCCCAAATAGCTAATAAGTGAAATACCTTTTCATAGGTAAGTTTTATGATTATAATGGTAAAACACAAAAGCAAAAACAAAATCAAAATACATATAAACAAATTCTAACATATTGTTCATTCAAGTTCTTCAATTCACTTACAAAAGTACACCTTCACAATCCTCTCTTACATGTGACTCGTCAACATCAACATTACATACATCAGTCCTCGACATGTTAAAGGTGAATGAGAGGTGTACATACTCTCATCAAATGCTTCCAACTCATGAAAACTTCTAGGTGGAGCCTTAAGTACAACATGTTGTGTGATGATAGACTCTCTTTGGAGTAAAAACCTTGTTTGGCTTGCGATGCCATTATGAATGGATCACTTTTAAATTGCCATAATCCATCATGTAAATTAACCAAAAGAAAATTGTCCTCCTTTCTTATACCAGAATTAACATTGGTCCAATCACATAAGAATACTGGCTCCACAAAACAACGAAAATCCAACAATAGAATCTTTCTTATGAATCCATAGTAAGAATGATTTTCTATGACTTGTCTTTCATCTCTTGATATACAAGGAGTTTCAGCTTCAAGATGTACTCAAAAGTTCTATGTAGCCTTCTCAACATCTATTGTATGAAAACATTTTCCATTGATGATGTAACCATCAAAAGAAGTTGTTATGTGTCTAGGACCTTGTGTGAGCCATTTAAGCCTCTTTAGAACTATGATAGTCGCACTATCTTGTAATTTAATATGTTCATAAGTAAATTCCTAAATAAGTTTATTATTCCCATCAAGATTACTTTCAAAGTAATTTTGTTTACTTTATTCAATAACCAAGAAGCAAATGTGTCTACGTGTCTTTTATAGAACAATGAGCTATCCTCCAAAAGTTGTTCATCTTCTTGATTCAATTCATCCTTATGCATCCTTACGAAGCGTAATAAGAAGTTAAGTAAGATAAAGATACTGATCAACAAAATTAAAGGTTGTAAGGATTATATCTTATTATACTTACGCAATATATGGTTCAACTATTGCGTTATTTAATAAGACGTAACGATTAGTAACCTTCAAAATTTCATTAGATAAAATAAACTCTTCACCCTTAAAAAGTGGGCGACCTTGCAAAATCATTTCACTTCATGATCTGCATTGCGAAGATGTTTCGATTCCATAGCTTCAATTTTTATATAAGTGCTACAATGCCTCACACATTCTTCGACTAAATAACATTCAGCAATACATCCTTCTGGACATGCACAATTCCTTACATATCCTTTAAGCACCTTCACAAACTTAAAAGTAATATATTTAAAAAAACTAGATATTAAAGGAAAAATATGATTTTTTTTAAAAAATAGTTATACCTTAAACATTACCTCTCAAAATGCTACATCCATCTGTAGTGTATTGGTCCACATAATCTTGCTTCTCGCCCCAAATGAATTGTAAAGTGTATCATTATATCAAAGAAGGAAGGCGAAAAATACCTCTCCAACATACACAACGTCTCCACGATGTAACAATCAAGTTCTTCCAACTTATTTTTGTCGAGGACTCTCTGGCATAACTCATTGAAAAATGAACTTAAGCGCAAAATAGCATTTCTTGACCCCTTCGTTAAAAGTCCTCTTAGTGCAACTGACATTAATTATTGCATTAATATATGATAATCATGTGACTTGAAACCAATCATTTTACACTCTTTCACTTTGACACTTTCTAATATTAGAACCATAACCATCAGGTAGTTAAAGATCAAATAGCCTCTGACAAAAGAAATGTTTCTCTTTTTTTTGATAATGAATGATGAGTCGTAGGAAGAAAAACTTTAGAGCCTTTTTGTTGGGGATGCAAACCCTTCCTTAAACCTAATCGCTCTAGATCTTTACGTGATTCAAGCTCATCTTTTGACTTTCCCTTCACAATCAAAATTGTTCAAATAATACTTTCACAAATGTTTTTCTCCATATGCATAACATCTAAATTACGATGCAAAATTAAGTCCTGGTAACAAAAAAATGAATCTAAATTAAATCAAACTAAAATTGTAAATTTGAAAATTACTAAATGTCATTAAGCAATAAAGATTTACCTTCCAATATGATAATTCAAAAAATATCGATCTCTTCTTCCACATGTTCATTGGATTGCCTTTTTTCTACTCTTACTTTTCTTGCACTTTCCCTAATTGTTCTTAAAAATTTTCAATGTGTTTGAAATTTCTTTTCCAGTCATTAGTTTGGTCGAACCCTTCTCTCTTTAGTTTCATCAAACCAACTTTTCTTGTCACGCCACAGATGATTTGGGGAAAGAAATCTTCTATGAGCCATGTAAATCATCTTGTTACTATATGTTAACCATTGTGAGCATGTAGCAGGACCACAAACAGGACACGCAAACTCAGCCTTTGTAGTATATCCAACAAGATTACCATATGTAGGGAAGTCAATTATGGTCCACATCAATATTACTTTCAAAGTAAACATAGACTTGGAAGATGCATCATACATTTCAACACCAATATTCCAAAGCATGTTCAAATCATCAATGAGTGGTTAAGAATATACATCAATGTTGTTCCCAGGTTGCTTTGGTCCCGATATGAGCAAACTTAACATTAAATGTTCAAGTAAACATGCACATATGTGGTGGAAGGTTGTAATTTACTAGCCTCACTGGTCAACAACTATATGATGGACTTTGATAACCAAATGGATTGAACCCATCAGAGGCAAGCCCAAATCTGATATTCCTAAGGTTTGAGGCAAAACTTGGCCATTTTTTATCAATCAAGTTCCATGCAAATGAATCAACTGGATGTCGAGCCATACCATCTCGACTATGATGAGCATAATGCACTTTAAGTTCTCTACTGATTTAGTTGACATAAACATCCTTCTAATTCTTGGCACAATAGGAAAATGGCATAAAACTTTAGCAGGCACCCGTTTTTAATCTTTTTAGTGTGAGAATTAACCTTCCATCTAGAACTTCCACACTTAGGACACGAAATCTTTATTCTCATTTCTGAATAAACAGCAATCATTCATACGAGCATGAATTTTCTCATATCCCAAATCAAATTCATTAAAGAATCTTCTCACTCTATACAACGACTTGGGTAGACAATTATCTTCCGGCAATATATCCCTTAAAAGGTTGATAAGCTCATTGAATCCCTTATCAGTCATATAATTAGAAACTTTAAGTTTATATAAAGTTATAGTTGTTGATAGCTTCGTGTATTTCGTACACCCGGGATATAAGGGAACTGTAGCATCTTCAAATTTCTTCTTATACTTATCCTCAACACTAGTCCAAATACTCTTTGTTCCCATTTCATTAAAAAATATGCATCATCATACATCATGAGAGCTTTAGGCATATCAAGATCATCATCTAATGGATCAAAATTTTGAAGTACTTCTGAAGATTCCCCATGGAGTATCCAAACCTTGAAATTAGAATCCAAACCATTCATGACCAAATGATTATATAACTCACTATCCTCTTGTTGAGAGAAACTTTTACAAGATCTACAAAGACAAATAACCATATCAAGATTCCTTGCATATTTTTTAGCTTCTAGAATAAATCTTCTGACCCCTTCTTGGTATTCATGACTAAATCTCAGATATTTAGTCCAACTTTTATCCATCTTAGAATTTCTCAATAACTTTCTTGTCTATTTTCCTAGACAAAAAAATAATGTTAAAAAAACATACACATTACAATACTCAAGACATGAAGATAACTAGGTAAATGTTCAAATAAAAATGCCAATTTTGAGTAATAAATAAGAAAAATATAAATCATCCATAGTATTCAGAACCCTCCAATATAACTTAGTAAACCTAATTTGGGTGAAGAAATTGAGGGCACAATTTTGAATCACCTATAACAGATTAATCATAAATATCTACTTAAGATGAAATATCAAAATCACAAAAAAGACAACCTATTTGAGAGCTAAAATAATAAGAATCCAATCAATCACAAAATAAAGAGTACTTGAGGGAACTGAATTCCAAGCTTCAGATAAGCACAAGAGTTGACATTAATTATGGATCAAAATTTTTAAAACTAGGTTGAAGAATTGAAAGTCTTTGTTGATGAGTCACAAGAGTGGCTATGACTTGCATATAAAATAAACATACAAATATAGCTAGCTAGCTACAATACAATTGCATGAATATTGAACGGCTATATGGATCAAACTCTTCCATTTTTTATGCAACAAAAGAAATATTCTCATATTTCTTCAAATAATCATGTTCATATATTAACGAAAATGCGTGAAAAATGAGTGCTTAAGTTTGTATTTACAATCATAATGTCAAAATAAGTACTAACAATGGTGGACACAGTAGAGGAAATTAGTCCCATCAATGAAAATTGTGATTGATCTCACAAGACACACTTGCTCTAGCTGTTTGTAAAAGGAAAAGATTGGTTATTCTCACTTATTATAGATTTAGCCCCTCTGAAATGGTAGTTTCAGTGACATCAAATTACATTAACGACTTCTTCATTTCTTAGAAAATCAGATATACAATGGTACTAAAAAAACATTCTAAGCGTCACAAGAAGAATTAACTCAATAATACCACAAGTTATAAGAGCAATGGAAGAAACATATTACTTGATGTCACGGATGATTTTCTATGAATATTTTAGTTGACATTTGTCCACAAGAAGAATTAACTCAATAAGCATCACATTTGTTGAGTTTGGTGATTAACAAAAACCATTACATATCATTGTCTATAAATATTTTAGTTGACAGTCACAGTGCCAATCATGCCTGCTCCTTAGTGAATGCGAATTTGACAGACATGGGTAAGGTTAAGGTGAGTGTTGAGCCCAGCAAATTGGTGTTCAAAAGCACCAGAAGCTAAGCCATAAGCACAACTACTAATCTTCAAATTGTTGATGGACGGAATGATTGATTTAATCCTCAAAATTTTAAAATGCATAGTGCTTAAAAAAAATAGATGCACGGTACATAAAGCTAATCTCAACCCCTACACTACCAACAACTAGTAAACAGGAACCATACAGAACAAGTATGAATTATGAATTCATGAGAATCGATAAATCAGTAAATTAACAAAGCTAAAGCTAAGAGGACTCAACTTACCCCCTCTCAAGCCTCGATACTGTTTGTTCACAGGATCAACATTCGAAACTATTGGCCGCCACGTCGCTGCAGACAAGATCACCATGAACTCCCTGCAAACCAAAGACCAAGAACATCTTCACCAAAAATGCAAAACAAATAGGAATATTCATGATAAAAATCCAAACAAATTTCAAATTCAAAGAAAATTAAAAAACCCAAACAAATTTCGGATTCAAAGCAAACGAAGAGGAAAACCCCCAAATTAGAGAAAACCTTCAACAAACGAAGAGGAATCAACTCCAGATCTTCAACTCTTCAATCCTCGGCTCAATGAAGTAGCGAAGACAAATTGCTCGATCAATAAGAGGAGTAGCAAAGACGAGTCGATGAGGAAAGTGTTGAACGTGGGTATTTTTAGGTTGAAATGGAAATGACTAACCTACCCCTTTCTCGAGAGCGGCGAATGCGGAAACAAATTGAACGTAAGCGGCACATTGTTTTCAATTTTTGTGCTTGAAATCAGTGGAGTAAATGAGAGTTAAAGTGTCACACATTATTTTAACTCATACTTTATTATGACAACTGAAATTTTTCATTAAATATTGTTTTAAATGTCATCAAATAAAATCATTATACTTATATGATTTCGTTCCTCTTTCTATGATATTTATAAAAAAAAAACTGTCATCTTAAATCAATTTCTATGACAATTTTCTAAAATTGTTATAAATTTTGTCATTAAAAGCACATTTTGTTGTAGTGAATTGTATACTTGCTACTTCAGTATTGAGATTTAACAAACTTGTGAGCAGTGATGGTTTTTTATTGTGATCTACTTTGGTGTTTTGAAAGTGAAGTTACATATGTTGTTAAAGCTACATGTCTTAAAATATAAGTTTTTACAAAGAAAAACTCATGAGTGGATTATTAACTTGAAACTTAGTGAATTAAAGGATATTCCATGAACAATGTAAATTGAATGAGAACTACTTATTAGGAGACTTACTAGAATACATTTTTGCTCGGGACGCATAAAATCCTAAGTTTGATGGTATTTGATAAGTGATTAATTATACTTATAAATATGGTTAGTTTAGTCTTATATTTAGTATAAATATCCTCAAATGAGCTTTAAGTCATGGTATTATTGCATTTTCAAGGAATTAAAGTGTAAAGGAAGGAGTTATGGAAAATGGGAAGAAACTGAGTGAAAACTCACAAAAACACACTTGGTACCGTGGCTATATGTGCTGACGTTGTGTGCATACAAGGCACAGCGTGGAAAGGAAAAGTACAATGTGGAAGAGAAGAAAAGGTGAAGAAAACTAGCTCTAGAAGTCCACCGTTGTGGTGCACAGGGGACAGTGTCGGTATGCAGCTGACAGTGCCGAGACACCAGGGAGTAAAAAAACATGTACGCAATGGTGACGCAGTCGGCTATAAGGCAAGGCGTCGGGGCAGTAAGTGATAGCGCCACACACGCATGAAATAGAAAGTAGAGTTTTAATTCGAGTTAAATTGTAAAGTAGGGTTTCTAATTGTTATTAGGGAGTATAAGTAGGTATTATGACGCTGTAAATTCTACACATACCAACTATTAGCCACCATTAGAGTAATTTAGCATAAGGTTTACATTGAGTTTGAGTATTAAGGAGTTTGTGTGAAGAAAACATTGAAGACTTCAAGTTTGCAATTCAAGTTCGGTTTCGTTGATTAAATTCAAGGTAATATTTTTATTCATCTCTAATTTGCAATGATTTCCATAATGAATTGTGATATGTGTGTTTCAATGAAGTGTAAGTAGTCTGTTCATCTTAAAGATCAATGGATTTTATGGTATGAATGTTATGCTTTGAATATGAATAAAAAGTGATAATAAAAAGTGCAATGGTTAGAATTTGTATTGATTCTGAGTGTAATGCTTTAGACATCTTGATCACATGTTTAATGAACTTAGGATTTAGAAGTTATCATGACCATTGAAGCTTTTAATCAGGACATGAACGGTACAACCGTAAAATACACAACATCGATATATAGTTATTGATTAGGGAGGCGCGGATAGTAAACTTAGTTGGTTATGAATCCAATGATTTGAGACTTAAAGAAATGTGGAGCTTACGTTATTTACACCAATAGGTGCAGTTCTAGTTTGCACATTAGAATCTTCTCTATCACGATAGTGGGTTGAAGTGGATTTCAAGGAGATATATCTATTCTAATTAAGCATTGAACACGACATATTAAGAAGTACACATGAACACAAAGCATAGTATTAAATTAGTCAGGTGAAGTTGTGAACTAAGATATCTTTAATATAAGAGTTCAAGTAAATTTTAAATTGATTTGTTATAGTAGTTTAGTTAGTATAAAAACCAATTAAAAAGTGAATTCCTTAGCAATAGTTAAGTTAAATAGGTAATTAACAACTAGTGCAAAAACCTTTCCCTGAGGATGATATATGTGATCAACGTAAGTTGATTGCACTATTACTACAAAGTAGCCATTATACTTGCGGCACGCATCAGATTTACAAATGAAATGGGAATCACAGTGTAATAGTCATTGACAATTTGACTTGCATCCGTTATTTATTGAATTATATGTTTTTCATAATCTTGTTAGTTATTTTTTGTGCATATTGATATTGTATATCACTTTTGATTATTATATGGAATGTTGAATCCTTACTTACTAAGCAAGGTGGAGCGCTCACCCTAAATTTAACATTTCAGGTTTTCAGCCTAGCGCTTCAGCAAAGGGAAAAAAAAAGATTTATGAGTCTTATTATCTTCTCTACGATGTAATGAACCTTTCTGTATATGTATATATACACGAGCGCGCGCGTGCACACACACTGTTTAAGTTACTTTGTTGTAAATGAACAAGGTTGGGAGAATTTATAATCGAGTTTGGGATTTTGATAAACTCTTTATTTGTGTATATCATTTTAATTATCGAAAAAGCTTTAATTTTTCATTGTGTATATTTTGAATTCTTAATTCGATATCGATATACATGTTGTGTTTATTAAGTACAGAATGAGAGGTAGCTGGTTTTATTTAAGTATGGTCGGGTTACCGGGGCTTAATTAGGGTTTCAGGCCGAGTACCGCCTTAATCGAGATAGGGGATGCTACAAATTTCCTTGAAATCCACTTCAACCCACTATCACGACGGAAAAGATTCTAATGTGCAAACTAGAACTCCACCTATCAATGTGAATAACGTAAGCCTCACATTGATTTAAGTTCCAAATCTTTAGATTCATAACCAATTAAGTTTACTATCTGTGCTTCCCCAATCAATAACTATCTATCGATGTTATGTATTTTACGATTGTATCAGCTATATCCGTCTTAAAATCTCAAATGGCCATAGTAACCCCTAAAACCTCTAATCAACAAGCATATGATCAAGATTATCGTAGCAATACACATAAAATCAATACAAATTTTAATCATTGCACTTTTTAAATTTATAATCCACTCATAACTACTTTCGCATAACATTCATAACATATGATCCATTGATCCTTAAGATTAATGAACTACTCACTCATCATTGAAACAAGCATACACATCATGGTATTCGTTGCAATCAAAGATTGAATTAAATAACTCTAATTAAATCAAGAAAATAATATTGAATAACCACACATGAGTTTTATATGTCTTCTCTTCCAAAGCTCTTCTCAATACTCAAAAACAAAGTAAAGGTGGTAATATGCGATAATGGGTGAGTTTGTCATGTTATAATACATATTTATACCCCTAAGACACTTTGGAAAACAATTAGAAACCACCTTAATAGACAATTCCACACGAAATAGAACTCTAAACTTTCTATTTTTTACATCCCGGCGCTATCCATAAGTGATCCAGCGATGTTTGTGCAAAACCACGACGCAGCCATAGCTTCGGCCTCTTTGTGTGGATTTTCCCTTCTCAGTAGGCTCGGCGCCCTACTTAAACCATCCCGGCGTCGTTCCTATATACCCTGGTGCCGCCACTGCATCGACACTACTGCACTTTTTTCTTCACTTCTTTTTTTCTCCACACCTTGCCCACACTATGTACACTTTTCCCACGACGTCAAGCCTACTAATCACAGCATCAAACATGGTTTTTTGCATTCTATCCTCATTTCATCATGAAATCACTCCGTTGTCTCTTTTATACCTTGTGTACCTGAAAACATATAAATACCATCAATTAGAGCTCATTTCGGAATATTTATATGTACTACTAAACTAGTCCTATATATAAGCCTAAATAATCACTTATCAATGCGTCATAAATACACAACACATTTTGAGGGGTTCCCATGACATGGCTATGTATTTGGGTTCCATTGTGGAATTTCCCTATATATATATCAGTTACGTGTGACTTTATAAAGAAGTACTTAAGTTATGGTTCTCTCCCCCAAATAGTACCGAGGTCTTTTAAAAATTCCACACCTATTATCAAAAAGTGGTTAAGTTGGGGACAATATTGGCACTAGCTAGTGAGATCTAAGAACTCATGGATAAAGTCACAGGCAAGCCCAACAAGTGGTATCAGATTCAATGGTTCAGCTGGGACAATGCATGCATGTCTAGAGGTAGTCGGTTCCTCGAGTCGTCTCCTCTCGAGATGTAGTGATGAAAAATCATGGATGTGGCACCTTGGATAGATTTCGGTCCAAGGTGGAGATTGTTAGGATGTTAACCAAAATATCATCCCATATTAATTAAGTGTGACTTCATAAAGAAGTACTGAGTTATGGTTCTCTCCCCAAATAGTGCCAAGGCCTTTTGAAGTAAGACCACACATGAAACCCAAAGGTGGTTAAGTTGGGGACGTACAGTCTCGGTACTAGTGAGATCAAAAGACTCATGGATAAAGGCGCGGGCGGGCCCAACATAACGTTTTGAATTCGTTTAAATTGTATCATCAATTACTAATTAATTACTCCCTTTGTTCACAAATATAAGTCGTTTAAGATAAGGGCACAATAATTAAGACGACATTAATTACAAGTATATTTTACATATACGGCCTTTGACATTAAATGAATTGAAGAATTAAAGAATCATAAATACTTGAATTGTATAACGGGTATAATTGGTAAAAAATAATAAATACACTCTCGAATTCCGAAAACAACTTGTAATTTTGATCAAGAAGTTTTTGCTAGAAAGACTTATAGTTTTTATCGGAAGGAGTACAATAATAACCTTAGTTAAAACCAACGATTTGGCATAGTAAAACAATAATTGCTTGTTTCATATTGTTAGTTCCAGAAATAACTTTTAAAAGATAAACAAAACAAAACAAAACTAGCCATGCATACGAGCTCTATGTTTTGATGCAACATTATTGTTCTTTTATATTTGACACCAAAAAAAATAAAAAGTAGTGCTAGAATGACAACAAGCCGGTATATATACCGTACCCGTGTCTTTGACCCTTCCATGCACGCCTTAAGATGTCGATATATACAGATCTTTGTACATAACACGTAGGTTGAGACCGCATGTACAGCTCTAAAAATAAATTGTATTGCCGAATGGACTAGGTTTAAAATGATTTTTGTTGTGAAAAGATTTAAAGTGAAGTTAGTTTGTGCATTGTTCAGCTAGGACATCTTGACATTTGACCCGGACACTCCGCGCAGTCCGGTATTTGTCTTAAACAAATTTGGCTTCTGGTCGAAAAAGGAAGAAACCAATTTGTGGTGGAAAGAAGTATCTTAGAAGCTTGTATTGATTTGGGAAGGGAAGAAGTCTGTTTGAACTTGACATTGCATGCATTTATTATTTATCTAAAAGACAGAAAATAAAAAATAAAAAAATAAAAATAAAAAACACGTGAGCATACAAATTAATTATGGGGGCAGGCAGCGAGGGACGTTGGAAGACTTTTGTTTGAGGTAATGACAAGTGGCACTAATTAAACGGCAACAGTAGTTGATTGCCGCGGAATGTCCAATCGCCAAAACTACAAATTCTGTTACTATCGATCACTGCGCGCAATGCTACTCTCTCTCTCTATGTACAGTCGACTCCAATCCCCATTCTAACTCATCCATTCAAACGTTAGTTGGGTCCATATGTCCATGGCTACGACCGAGAAGGTTAGCTAAAGTGAACCTAGGGCCCACACATATATGCATCCATCTCTCTTTCTATGTATGTTCGTATATGTATATAATATCCAACCATACCTTGAAAAAAACCACTTCACTACTTCTTTTTCATGGCTCCAAAAAATAATTCTACTACTGTTGATAAAAAACACTCATCCCTGATGATGAAGAGATCATCTTCGTCTTCATTGTTGTGTGCAAACAAGGGAGCATGGACGGCGGAGGAAGACCAGAAACTGGCTGATTTTGTGAGAACTCATGGAGCCAAGAAGTGGAAATCAATTCCAGTTCAAGCAGGTAATTAATTCATTCATTCTTTGAGTTAATTACTAATTTGGTACATGTACATGCATTTGAAGTTTCGCGAATCGTTAATTTAATTGGCTAATGATGAGTCTAATTAATTAATTATTTTTTCCTGCCCTTGACGTAATCTTGCAGGTCTGAATCGATGCGGGAAGAGCTGTAGATTCAGATGGTTGAATTATCTAAGGCCCAATATCAAGAGAGGCAACATATCAGACCAAGAGGAGGATTTGATACTTAGGCTTCATAAACTTCTAGGAAACAGGTATATATGTATAAATAGCTAGCTAGGCTACATATATACAGTATATCATAATTTAATTATTTCTTGCTTTCACAATTATACTTGAGCAATCATAGATGTTAGTTAATTGAGGAAAGGTAATAACCATATGATATGACATTCTTAGTTAGTGATTCCTCTTTTAATTGATTAATAATTAGGTGGTCGCTTATAGCTCGAAGGCTACCCGGGAGAACGGACAATGAGATTAAAAACTATTGGAATTCTCATTTGAGCAAGAAAATAATGAATCAAAGCGATTCGACTGTTGAAAGCTCAAGCGTTGAAGCGTCTGCTAATCATATTGTTGAGGAACCACCGCAAGAAGTTCCAATCCAAGAGAATTTATTTGGGGGAAGTTTGGATATTGAAACCAGTTTTAATGTTGATGAGTTCTTTGATTTCTCTAATGACGGGCTCCTGAGTTTAGAGTGGGTGAGCGAGTTTCTTGACCATGCATGACAAGGATTTGATGAGCTGATATTAATTAGTAAAAATTGATTCTATTCATGAGTATATATATATATATATATAACTAATTAATTAATTTGGGGGTGCTTGTGTGTATGTAATTGTTACGTGGTTTGTGAGTTTGGGTTTCCTCCATCTATGTATAATTTATCAATTAGCTAGGATAAATAAGCAAATTCGTTGTGTCAATTAATGAAGCGTGGGCATCAATTTCCATACTTTCTCCCCTCATTAGTCATTATGTAGGTGTGCTAATTAATTTGTTACTTTGCCTACCTATTTGTACTCTATATTATACACGGTATATATATTGTTTGAATGTTGTGATTGCTCCAACTTTAGTTAATATATACAATTAAATTTATTTCCTATCGATTTTTTTTTTCTAGTTGAAGTAGCTAATGCATGATTATTAATGATTTATATGTGTCGTGCAATATTGATCTCACAGAAGAGGAAATAAATTAAGGGAATTTAAATTAAATTAAGAAATTTATGAGCTTTAAAATGAAACTGAGTTCAGAAACATCTTTTCAAAGGTGAATTCCTATATGTTGTGTTTTTGGGTTGAATGATGGGCTAAATCTTCCAGCGTCAAGCACTAGGGCCTTGTTTGGTTAGGGGTGGAATTAACTCCAGGAGATCACTTCGAAGGGAGTAGGAACTAATCTTGTTTGGTTGCAACCTCCCTCCAAGTTATCTCCCAACTCACACCCAAGAGTGAGAGATACCCTCCCCCTCCCTCCTCCCCCTTAGGGGAGTTATCTCCCAATAGTTTGTAGACACAATTACCCCTCATTAATTACATTTTATTACATACATCCATCTTTTCGTTTGAAGGATATTTATGTCGATTCGTATTTTTTATTATTTAAAAATTTTCAATTTCCCTGTAAGTTTAAAGTCACTAGAACAAATTCAGCTTTTGATAGAGGTTTTGAACCTCTATGAAAGACTTTTCATAGAGGTTTTTGACCTCTATGAAAAACGTTATCTTTTAAGGCGTTATCGTATCTTGAAAGCTTACATAGGGTTTCAAACCTCTATCAAATCTAGCTATTTCATAGGGGTTTGAAACCTTTATAATATCTTCAGAGGCTTACATAAGGGTTTCAAACCCCTATCAATTGTAGTGATTTCATAGGGGTTTGAAACCTCTATATTATCGTCAAAGGCTTACATAGGGGTTTCAAACCCCTATCAAATGTAATTTAAAAAAAAAAATAATAGCTGAAAATGTCCAGAATTAATTTTCATTTCCATTTTCAATTGAAAATATAACAAATCTACATTCCACTCGCAATATTATTATTCCATCAAGAAATTCGCAGTGTTCTACAACCAATCAACAAAACAACAAATCGATAGCCACACATTTCACGAAACCCGCTAATAATTTGTACCTCTGAATCCATCATCTACAAACTTCCTCTAATAATTTGTACCTCTGATCCTTCCTCTGAAGACCTTCTTCGTGATTCTATTCTCCTTGAATTTGGGTATTCTGATCAGATTCCCCTCTTTGTGGTGGTGGTGATGATGAAGAAGATCCGGTGGTGATCTGTGTCTCTTGATCGGCTTAATTGCCGACGAACTTGATATGTTGCAGGGTATATGACATGCCTTTCTTGTTCTTCTGTAAGTGCTAAACCCCATTCAGTTTTTCCTTCGACCGCCTTTTCTGTAGCCTGATTGCGAAAAAATAAAGTTTGAGCAAACCATAGATAATGAAGTTATATTGCAAAGATACCAAACAATATATTAGTAACATTTCTTACCTTCTCCAAATGCTCTAATGCCTATGTGTAGATGATTCTTTCAAATGAGCTAGTTGCGACGGATTTAAGGCAATCCCAAAGAGTGTTGTATACTTTTTTCGCCATAAACTTAATTACTTCGGGGCAATTTTCCAGCACTGATTGACATAAGAACTTGATGTAATCCTCTGCACAGTTCGAGACATCCTAGTTTTGTTGCAACAAAAAAGTTAGCTTAGTTAGAAATGAAAATCTTAAAATCTACTAATGAGGAAGTAACTTTAACACATTGGTATCAATAGACCGGTCCCTCAAAAAAATATGTACCTCTAAGTTGGCAAAGGCCATCTCGAGTTCAACATTCCACAACTCCGCTAAATGCTTCGATGGCTGAGATTTTTCTGCCCGAAATGTTGGTCCGAATGTATAAACGTTACCAAGGGCGCAGGCATAGCTCTCTAGATGAAGCTGGTAGGATGCTGTCAGATGCATTTCTTGTTCAGTCTTATATGTAATTTTAGAGGTTTGTTTTTCATTCTCTTCCAACTCCGAAGCTAGCTCGACCGTATTCTTAAGGCAAATCGCTTATTTTCAGATCAACATAGATACCCAAGAGGCGCTGCAGGAGTAACAAATGATTTTGTTGGACTGACCTTTTGCACTCGAACTGATGTTGCGGCAATATATAATTGAAGCCTGTCATATATTAAATATATAAGTTTTGCAGCTCAATCTTTTTTTTTCAAGGTATAAGGTATTGATTAAGTATTGCAAGAAATTAAACTCAGATAGAAACAAACACTGAAAATTGGATATATACCTCGATGCGAGCAATGGACTCTAGAATGCTACGTAAGTAATCAGCGTCACATTCAGGGCGTGGATGAAGCCTATGCAAGAACACAAATTATTATTCATAGATAGACAAGAAGCAATTGGAGAGGAATGGAAGTATTTCATCTTCAACTGCAAGAAAGAGGTTGTTTGACAAATAGTTACTAAAACAATTGTAAGGTGTGCACGCCAACTATTAGCCTATTAGGTGAATCACAACAAACTTGCATTCCCTCATCAATCAAAAGTCTAAAATATATATTGTTCCACATAAAGAAGAACAAAAAGCATGAAAGATGAGTAACAAGAGAATATACTAATAAAAAACTCTTCATTGGAGAGTAACGGAGTGATTGACATGAGTTGGGGATTAATTAGCATGCATACAAAAGAGCAATAATGTTAAACAACCAAGCAATTGAAGTTGTAGAAAGCCAATCGATCATAAGAAAAATAGATATAGGAACTGTAATTCATAAATCAGAATTGTTTTAAATTTGTACGCAAAATAACAGTGGAGAAATGAAGCTTAGATAGAATTGAAGTTCAAGTCCCCTGTCACTAACTTGAATGATGAAAAGAAGTTTAGAAACAATACCTCATTAAGGTTGCCTATGTGGCCTATTCTGAATACTTTTTCGACTACTTTGTTCAATCCAAGACCTAAGCTTAAATTGTACCTCTTTCATGCCTTTCTAACGATTTCGGAACTATCGATATAAGAGGGGACGACCACTGCCGTGACTGTGTCACTAAACCATTCCTCCTTTTGAGTACAATTTTTCAAGCCTCAACAGCAAGCCTGATCATGAAATTTTTGTTGAAGAACCATCATAAAACTTCAACAAGATGGATGTGATCATGCATGCCTATATAAAGAAAAAATAGATTATTGACCTAGTCGCTTTGGCTAAACGACTATGCCTTGCAATCACATTGTCGAGCCCTTCCTCGAAAAATAGATTACCTCTCAGTCCCAAATGAAGTAGATGCCCTCGCTAGTCTCTCCATCTCTAACCACGTACTCATTTGGATCTACACAACACAACCACAATTGCATATCACACACAATCACTTTGCCATCAAAATTCTACATTGAATTAAAGTGGAAACGCACTTGAGAAATCTCTCTTTAATGAAAAACACAAACATATCACACATAATAAAAAAACACAAACATATCACACACAATAAGGCATGTAAATCTAACACAAAACCATATCATTCATAATCCACAATTGGATGAGGTTCAGGTACTTGATTAAATTACATGTAGTTGCTTCACTATACTAATAAGGTAAGGAAGAAGTAGTGTTTCTATTTTGTTTGTTATATCTCTGGATTCTGATACATACACATACAAATTTAAAGAAACTTATAATTGGAGAAACAAGTATACAGGTAGTTTAGGAAGAACTAGTGTTTCTATTTTGTTTGGTCTCAATGTGCATAATAGAGTACAACTAACTTGTTTATGAAATATATTATCAATTCATAGAAGAAAAGCATGTATGATCAGTTGATAAAACCTTTAATTTCTTTCGGAAGTTGATTTATTTAGCATTTTAGAGTTGTATAACTACTAACTAGCTCATTAACAAAATCCCTAAATCCCAATTGAAATCTACAAATTGTCTTAAAAGCAGACACAATCGGCCGCATTTCAAACAATCAACTACAAAATTTCATGAAACCCTAACAAAAAACCATGGCATACACTCCAACTGATCTTAATTTCCAATCAAACAGAAAACAAACCCTAAAAAATACAGTCAAGCAAGAATAAACTCACAAATTATGAAAACCAGAGCGAAACACGAATCGCTCCTTCGAATCCCCAAACAAGAACACCAACAAGATGAGATCTTCCAAGAGTAGTGTCTATTAAAATCATCATTAGAAGAAGAAAGCTTCATTATCACGAATATGTCGCCTTATTATCAATTTCTTGCAATCTTCGGTGGCCTCCAATGGTGAAAACATCGCTCCTATCGATCACCATGAATCTCTCTAACTCACTACTCACCGAATCTGACGAAAACACTAGAAATTAAGCAAGATAATTTGATGGACGAAGCCTTCAATCCCTGAACTGAACAAAGCGATGATCAACAACATCAGATTATGAGATTGCGAGACGAGAACTGGGGCTTGGCAATGTAAATCTAATCACAAATCGTTGAATCTTGAAAGTTGAAAGCTGAAACCCTGACATTTGACATCCAAAGCTGTGAAATTTCAAAACTTGGGATCGGATCACTCACTGTGTACTAAAATGAACCAGAAAATCGAAACAAAGCGATGATCAACAACATCGGGTTATGAGATTGCGGGACGAGAAGTAGGGTTTGGCAATGTAGGTACCTGGTGCGGCGGAGCGAGAGCGAGAGCGAGCGGTACTCCTCCATCTCTTCGTTTCTTGCGCAGATTGTCGTCTCGCTTGCTCTTCCTGATCTCGACGAGATCGTCTTCTCTTCTTCGGCGAGTGTGGTCTCCATCGACATAGATGGAGATCCAGAGATCGAAAGGGTTTTTGATCGAGAAGGTTTTGACGAGCGAGAAGGGTTGGAGATCGAGAGATCGAAACTATGAGTCGATTGCGAGTGATGCGTCGATGAGATGTTGAGTTTTAATAGCCTAATACATAGCGGTTTCTAAAAACCCCTATTAATTAGGTGTTATAAAAAGCCTAATCACCTAATACATAGAAGTTACTTAAAAACCTCTATGAATTAGGCGTTATAAAAAGCAATACATAGGGGTTATTGAAAACCTCTATGAATTAGGTGGTATAAAATGCCTATTTTGTTCTAGTGAGTTGAACTAAACATGAAAATATGATCTTTCACTGTGAGTTAACTCCAAGGAGTTAATGTAAGACCATTATGTGTCTCATAAACCTATGACTTAATTACTTAAGTTACTAAAAACCTAAAGTCTTTTGACTTCCATTGATGTTACAAATTTGATGGGAATCTGTACTTATTGTGGATGTTGAATGGTTCTCTCTCAAGCTTATAAAATGGCACTTTGTACCATCAAATAAAGTGTCGAATGTGTTGAGGCTCATGAGGGCGATAGAATCTTTGGGTTTTACGAGTCTATCTAATCACTTCCGCAGGTAATTCTTTATTTGATCTAATTCTTATGTTTAAGAATAATTACATATGGTATCAGAACCTACTAGATCAATAGAGTTTTCCACTAATATATGTTTAATCGTAAGGTTCATTGAGTTTAATCTCAGTGAACTAATTTTGCTATCAATTTTAAGTATAATATATATGTTCATCAGATTTGATATATTTTATGTTTATATATTTTGAAGTGGGCAATAACATGACTACTATGTAAGAGAAAAATGCTCACAAGCTAGTTGCATATGAATCATTAATTAATATAAGGAGCCTTCTGTTTTAGAATCGCACATATGCATGTTTTAAAAAACTTGATCCAAATAGGCATATCAGAAATCTACATATATATGATATACATATGTCCTGCATTCATGAGCAATTTCTTCACCATTGTAGAATTTGTAATATAAATAAATAAATTTAGAAAGGAACGAATCATATTTCGTTTAATTTCAAAATGCATAACTTAAGCTGGGGATGATCTTCCTCATATTAGCTTACTTAATGGATAAGAATGCCAATACACTACTCATTAAGTTATTACTTTATATATTTTTTATGTACATCATCAGATATTTCAATTGTCCAACTCCGTGTAAACGAAAAGAAGATGAACCCGTTGATCTCATTATAAAATATTTAAATAAATAAAAAGATGGTTACATTTCATTTATATTATAGTAATAACAAGCCTCATAAGTATTTTACGGTGCAGGGAATAATGTGTATATATATATATATGCATTTAACTAATTAACGGTTTATTCATTATTAATGTAATAAAAGCACCTTAATTAGTATTGAATATACCGCTTATAGCAACATTTGATTCCTCATGTATAAATCATGGTGCTATTAATTACATTAATTTGCAAGTAATTATATAAATAAAGAAGCACGCTATTGTTTCTAATAACTTTTAAAATTACACATATTATGCTTCTCCTAATTAATTAACAAGACCAATATTGATTTATTATATATGTATTTCTAAATCAAATATATATTAAGTATGTCATGAAATTTTGTGTTATCATTTTATTTGATACACGTCAATTCCTCAACATTAATTATTTAATATATGATGAGAACAATAAATATCTTGCTATATATTATATTGAGAAATTAGATTCTCAATTAGTATGAATTTAAATTACGAAATTCAGAAATATAACATAAACAAGGAAATATGCATTTTTTATTCCTTAATCCTTATAAAACCATTCCTTTAAAGCTCGTTTGAGAAATGCATGTAATATGTTCAAACCGAAAAATCATATTTCCTAAGCAAACTAATATTTCTAATTTAATATAAAAATGTTCATACAAACTATATAGTGCATGATCTATCAATCTGCAACAATATTTTTGAACCCACCAACCATCTGTGACCATTATTGTCTCAATACACTAAAGAAATGTTGTTGTAATAGTCTTTATTAATGGGGTTCTAATTTAGTCGTTGTGGATATATCGCATAAGTTCTTGAGATTTAAATGTTTTATGAAGATTGTAGAAATTATAACATTAGTTACTAAGAATGTGGATAACGACTCATGTTTTTCTATAATAGAACTTGATGGAAACTAGTAATTAATATGGTAGATCGAATGACTAAAGTTTTGATGTGATTACAAGTATTTTACTATACAATTGATTATTTTCACAATTGTTTAATAGCAATAAATCTTTAGACTACCATATTACTTCATGCCTATCTTGACTTATTAGGAGTCACTTATGACACTTGCATATATATAATTTTGATTTAAGTAAATAAATTTTATGTTTTCATGATATATAGCTTGATTTTATGTATACCTCAAGCTAATTTGTAACGACCCGTTATCTTAAGTAGGTTATTAATGTTAATCCGAATTCTAATTAACCCGAGTTAGGATCGTGGTTAGCTCGTTGTTAAGCCTTGCTTGTCTCGATTAGTGTGTGCGTTAATTTGCAAATTATTTGGTGTTTGTATGGTTTGTATTAGTATTTATTGAAAATAATTGGATTATTTGGCCTATAATTGAATAATTAGAAAATTATGGGACGCCTAATACCGTGTGAGGGTCCAAGGGTGACACACACGAGTCGTGGGGTAGCGTGCACGCCCTAGTGAACTCGTTGGCGTGCACGGCAAAGTCATAGGCGTGTTAATGTAGGCTTATATATATACATATATATACATATATATAAATATATATTGAAAATAAATAAATAGTTAATAATTGGTAGGCGCCTAGTGATACGTGGGGTCGAGGGTGACACGCGTGGAATGTAAAATAGTGTGCACGCTCAAGGGTAGTCGTTGGCGCGCACATCGAATTTATAGGCGTGGAAATACAAAGTTATATATATACATACATATATATATAAATGAATCCTATAGTTTAAATTAAATAAAAATTAGACATTAGATTCACCTCGAGATACACGTAGCTTGAGCATCGAGGAGGTGAATATGTTGTACGTTGGTGATGTTGGAGGAAATATCAGCGCATCGAGATGTGAGTGACCACATCACAAGGACAAGTGGTCCATACATAAGTATGCATGTCAAAATAAAGGCTATAGATTTACCTCGTGATACACGATACGTATCTCGAGGAGATTAATATATATTTGATCCTAAGTATGGCAATTAGGATGTGATCAAGGTTTTGTTGTTTTAGTTAATAGCCACGAGATTAGCCTTGAAATACGTAACACATATCTGGAGAAAAATCAAAATAAAAAAAAAATGTTAGGTTCGCACGAATCTCGAAAAAAATCTAATATATTACCCAAAAAAATAGAACCGCCTCATTCTCATTTGATTTCAATAGAGAGTTCGAATGAGGAAGGGGTGGAAACCGAGAGGGAGAGATCGAACCAAGAGGTCGACGAAAGTAAGTTATGTTGTGTTGTTGTGGTTGTTGTGTTATGATGGCATTAATATTGTTGTCGTTAATAGTGTTGTTTTAATGGAGGTAAATATGAGTTGATGGGAATGGGCCGAGGAGAGAGACAACGTAGGGGATCGTCTCCCTTGCCAAATCAAAAACCCAACCCATTACAAACCAATCAAAAAGAAAGAAAATGAAGAGCATAATGATCTGTTCTATTAGAGAAGAAGAAACGGGTAGGCCTCTGAACAAGGCCGGTTCGACTCGGTTGAGCGGAACCCGGTTCGGTCCGGTTCGAGTCCAACTTTTTTCTAAAAAAATGGAGAAAAATGCAAGAAATTCATAAAAAATTTCAGAAAATACGAGAAAATCCCGAATAATAATATTTTGACCAAATAAATAGAAATTAATGAAATTCTATGAAAATGAGAAATTCGGGATTTGCGCGAGACTTTATATTAGGGTTTTTACATCAAAAAAGTGAAATAGTCGGATTGACCCAAAAAGTAGCAAATTGGTTTTGGATTCGATTAGGACCAGTTTATGGGTTCTAATTAATGAGTATTGGACCTAAGTTGATGAAAATCAATCTATTTTAGGCTCTTGGCCGACTGGGAAAGGTTTACTGATCTCGAGAGTCATGTAAATCAGTAAAAAGTTAGAAAAGCTCGGCATATGTAAGTGAGACTCGTATTCTTATCAACTATGCAACATAATTAGTATATTTAGTGCACAAAGTTTATGGACTGGGGAAATGGGGCAATGTACAATGATTTGAATCTATTTACTAAACTATTTTATGAGAAACTATCCGGAAAGAGGTATGACGGGCGAATCGGACTGGAGTAACGATGAAGGTGATTGGCTACACCTTCCCTTCAGTAACCTTGAGGTCCCCGATTTTTGCTTTCCTATTTGAATTGGTAGCTATGCTAGCTTGGATACACCACAGAAATCACAAATCGGCCAACGTGTGAGTTTTTATGGACCATAATTCAGGGTAACGGGAGTTTACAGCTTAGTTTTAAAATGAAAAATACAAGTCACGAGTATAGTTGTAATTGACCTTTGAACTTGCATTCCGTTATCTATTGTTATATCATTTTTAATGTCTGAATAGATATGTTTTGTATTCATATTGCTATTAATTTATTCATTGATATTAATTGATAATCGATACGTGTACGAGCATCACTTACTGAGCAAGTTGGAGTGCTCATTCCCCAATTAACATTTTAGGTTATTGAGGTGCACTTTGACTCAGAAATAGAGAAGGTTAGAAGTTTATAGTCTTCTCTATGGTGAATTGAATTCCCTACTGTTTATATATTGTATTGAATTAATATTTTGTAATAAACGGAGTTGGGATATGATTTTAAGACCGAGGTTTATGCCGATTTTTGTATATCTAAATCGAAAAAGTTTTAATTCCGCTGCGTTTTCAATTATTTATTAGATATAAGATATATTGTAATTATGATTATCATGTATGAATGACGGCTTTACTGTTACTCTAATTGAGTCTGACTAGTGTACTGGGGCTTAATTAGGGTTTCAGACCAGATATCGCCCTAATTGGGAAAGGAGATGCTAGATAATTATTATCATATTATATTATCATGTGAAATTATTTAATCAATATGATACAATTTAGTTATCAACAAATTATTTTTATAAGTTAGTTGTCACCAAAATGACCTAACTATATATATGTAACACACATTACTAAATATTATTGTTGACCCAAATTAAAGTTTACAACATTTTAGTAATGTATAATGAACTAAAATTTATTATATGTGTGACAATCAAAAAGAAAATGCATTATTATTAATTTTATGGTTATAATTTGGCGTTTATATTATGGAGTTGCGTTAATCACTAAAGTGGTTCAACTAAATAGTTTAAACATCAAAATTATGTGAATTTTCATATATGCATTTTGTTATGATTTTATGATAATTACAAGGATTTGGTTTAACCCAAAGGTGAGTCATTTTCTAGCAATTTATTATTAATATGATTTAATACATATTAGATATGCTAATGATTATTAAGAATGACGAAGGATCCTCAAAGGTACCTCATCTTCTTGAATTTTTGATTGATTACTAAAATATCATGGTTAGCCTAAAGGCGCACTACATTTTTAGTAATATATGAACTAATATTTAATAATAATATAAATTTAAAAATTACTAAAATATTATAGCTGACCTAAAAGTACACCACATTTTAGTAATGTATGTAGATTTTATGATAAGTCAAAAATGAGATGGATACCCAAAGGCACCATGCATTTTTAAATTTTACTTATAGAATAAAATAGCAATGAGAGTCATAGTGGTTATACATCAAAATATGACATATTCTCTTCCATGTACTACGAGCATTATTAATTCACTTTAAATGATTCCTAAAACATAATGTCCGTGTCAAAGACTAAATTCGCTTAGAATCATCATTAACATAAGTGTGCATATACATTAATAGAATTAGCACAGTAAATGAGATCTCATAAACATAAACATAAACATAATCATAATAAAAAAAGACTAATTTTCAACTCGTATAAAGTGTATGGAGAGAAATTATTTCGATGTTAAAGAAGAAGTTCAAAAAAGAAAAGTATCAATTAAACATATTAGCACAGATCTTATGGTTACAAATCCCTTAACGAAAGGATTACCACCAAATCCATTAATAACATGTCGACATAATGGACCTTGGTTGTTATTCCTAATGATTCTTAATTTGAGATTTGATTGTGATTATGTTTATGTTTATGAGATCTCATTTACTGTACTAATTCTATTAATGTATGTGCACATTTATGTTAATGATGATTCTAAGAAAATCTAGTCTTTCACACGGACATTATGTTTTATGAATCATTTAAAGTGAATTAGTAATGCTCGTGGTTCATCGAAGGGAATATGCCATATTTTGATGTATAGCCGCTATGACTCTCATTACTATTTTATTCTTTAATGATTTAAAGATATCAAACATATATGCGCGCTGATATAGAAGTTATGTGATGTTTGGTTATGTGGGTCAAGTGGGAGAAGCATTCAACTTCACAATAAGTACATATCCCTATCAAATTTGTAACGTCAATAGAAAGTCAAAAGACTTTAGGTTTCTAGTAATTGTTGTAATTAAGTCATAGGTTTATGAGACACGTAATGGTCTTACATTCTCTCACTTGTCTCATACTTCGTTTTAATATGTGGGTAACATTCAACTTAATTGTTTTTTTTTACTTATAGAATAAAATACATCGTGTTTTACCTAAAAGAAAAACACAATATTATTAATCTTATAAATGATTCATATAGGCATACATGGATAATTTGACACTCTATCTCTGTCTGCTGAATATTATTATTAGATAGGATTGAATTAATAGTATCATAGTCCATTTGCTAAACTCATTGAATGACAAGGTATTTGTGTTCAATACATAATATTCGGTATACGCCTCGACATAATGATGTAGCAGAATGACATGACTAAACAATTGATGGAAATGATTAGGGGTATGTTACATAATTCTTTGCCTAAATCATTATAGATGGAGACCCTAAAGAATGTTGTCTTTTAACAAAAGGGTTTATAGCAAGTCAGTTTTTAAAACTTCTTGGTCTCAGTTATGGACTAGAAGGAAACCTACATTAAGACATCTACACATATGAGGTTGTCCAGCAAATTAACACTAAAACTTGTAATCAACAAGAAAGTACATTAGAATATCGAACGATCAATTATTATTTTATTGGTTACATTATAAAATCTAAAAGCTATAGAATTTACTATTCTAGCAATTTTATATAAAATATCGAAACTGAAAATGCTAGATTCATCAAGAATTGTAAAAGTAGTGGGAGTGACGTATCATATTACCTATAACTTATAATAAAGTAGTAGTTGCTCCTAGTAGTGATTCTCATAAAGAAAATATTGAGATCACTGCAATTAAATACACATGTTAATGATTCTAGGGATGTATAACAAAAATCTCGAATAGTGAAGAGATATGCTATTAATTCTTGATGTTTTATAGTATAATTATATGAATCTAGTTATAATATAGGGACATATATTTTAAAACTTAGTTTTTTATGATGAAGCCATCAAAGTGATGAATTTCTAAAATGGATTGATGTCATGAAAGATGAGCTAAAATCAATAGCTCAAAATAAAGTCTAGAATCTCGTTGAATTGCCTAAGAATTTTAAATCCATAAATGAATTTTCAAGACTAATCGTGATTGTAAAGGCAATATCAAAAGATATTAATGTAGACTTGTAGCTAAAGATTTTACTCAGAAAGAAAGCATTGATCATACGGAGATATTTTCTGTTTATGTATCTAAGAAGAATACGTTTAGAATCATAATAATATTGGTCAGTTATTTAATATAGAATTACGTCAAATTAATATAAAAATTTCTTTTTTGAGTAGGAGTTTAGATGAAGAAGTCTATATGAATCAATCTAAAAAAATTTATAGTAGAAAGAACTAAACACCAAGCCTACAAACTTAAGAAGTCGATATATGAATTAAAACAAGTTTCTCGTCAATGATATATTAAATTAATGATACCATAACATCCTTCATACTTAATAAAAGTATTGTCAATCGATGCATATATCTGAAGGTTAGTGGGAGCCAGTTCATATTTTGATATTTTGATTATATTTTTCCTTATCATAAAAATGATCTCAGTATGCTCTATGACATCAAAGAGTTTCTCTTTAGAACTTTGAACTAAATGATATACCAGACCAAATCTCAATTTTACCGTTAGCGATTTGAGATGTTACCAAAGTAATCTTTGCATAGTCCATTGATGAGCTACAAAGAAGATATTAAGGTATTTATAATGGACAAAAGATTACATGCTCACTTATAGAAAGTCTGATAACTTTAAAGAAATTAGTTAGTCAGACATAGACTTTACTGGTTGTCTTCACACTAGAAATTTACTTTTTGGCATGTTTTTTTTTTTCATCAATGGAGAAATCTCTTTAAGGGCTAAGTAGACAATTATGATGTAATGACCCAAATAATCTAATCCTAGTTGTATGCTTTGAAGGACCGTGACCTAGCGGCCAGTCCTACATAGCGAACTCGATCGGTACTTGGGCGTCGACACCGAGGTAATAATTAAATAATTTAACTTGACTTTGATGCATTACTATATGTTTATATATGTGTGCATAACTTTTAAATGGATTTTTTATAAAAGTCGAATGCGTCAAGTTACCTCAAGATTGGTATGCGCAAGACGATCGGGTGGATTGAAAAATAGAGTTTAGGTTCATGACTTAATTCACTTACTTAGACTCTAGCTAGTCATCCAAACTATGTAGTGAGTCTCAAAAGAATTTAGGATGTAATCAAAAGAATTTAGGATGTAATCAATTAAGTTTGTGTGCTTCATTTTAATAAGGCCTAAGTCTAGGAAAAATTAGAAAATTATAAATTTTCTAAGTGAGTGATTGGGCTTAGACATATAAATTAAGCCTAAAGTTGAGAAAATATTCATATTATTATGGTACCTAACTCATCAAATGAATTTCATTGAACATATTTACTTAATACATACCATAGTCTTTATGGATTATCAAATACATGAAATGTTAGAAACTTGAATAGAGAACACACTCTTAATACATTGATTTAGCTAGTGATGTATCCATATGGAGATCTAAATAATTCATAATGGATCCTATATTATGCAAATTAGAACTAACACCGACTATGGATATATCTAGAGATTTGATGGATTAAATGATACTAGGATAATCTAATGGCCAAGTATCAAAAAGTTAAAGTATAAGAGACCCACTTAATCTCTACACCATATATAAACACAAAACACTTCGGGTAGGCTTGGAGAGAGAAGATAGAGGTTTGATTAGAAATAGTGCTTGAAAATCAAAGAAAAATTGGAGTTGGAGCTAAGGATCTCAAGGAGTTTGAATTTTCACAAGGATCAAACCTTAGGAAATAATTCCCTTCCCTTTTAATAGTACATTGTGATGATTTGAGGTTCTATAAATCATTCTAGTGCAGGAATTTTGTTAAGTTTGATGAATTCCCTGATGTTATGAGATGATTATGAATCTAAAAATCAAGGTTTTTCTCTTGTTCATAAAAAACTTATGTTTTTGTTCAAGAATTGGGGATTTTAGGTAAATGAAAGAAGGGACTGATTTTCTTCTATAATTAAGTGTTTAATCTTTGAGTTTCTACTCCTATATTGATGTTCAATGATGTCTTATATTGGGTGTAAAGGTTGGACAAAAAAATCAAAGGGTTTGAACCATGCATTGTGAATTTAGTTGTTCATGAATACTACATGTTTAATGAAATGTGAAGATTATAGTTGAAATTTTAGAGAGCACAAATCCTTCATTTCTTCTCAGAATTGGTTGATTTTATTATAAGTTGTTCTTAGATATTTGGATAAGCTTCTTACCAAAAATCACCTTATTTGGATGTGTGGTTTGAGAGTTATGAATTTTTTATACTGCTGGTTTGAAACTCTATCAAAGTGAGTTGTTTTGGCATTTTAAGCATAACTTTCTCAATTTTAATCAGATTTGGGCGTACTTTACCATTTCGAAAAGTTTATATATAGAAAAAAAAAATTTAACATCGATATCTCTTTAAAATTGAGTTATCTTCTTTATCAAAAATGGACTGAAACTTAGTACTTGTATGTAGAGATAATTCCTTTTGAAAGTGTTTGGATGTCGAGACATTTTCGGGGCCCTCCACTAATAGGGAAATAATTAAAATCTCCAAAATAGTTTGAAATACTATAAATTAGGTTCCCCAAGAGTTTCATGTGATTCTGAGGTGTTTTTAATGGTTATTCAAATAGGTTTTGAAATAAGTGAAATTTACTTACTTAATAAGCTGATTTATTTTTAAGGTGCTCCGAGCATCAAATGATGTTGAAATTCCCACAATGTGTTATTAGATCATAGTAAAGGTGTACACCTAGTTTCATGCTTTTTTGGTGTATCTAACTTAGTTTTCAAGTCATGCTTCAAATAAGAGATCAATATTTACAAATGAGGACTTAAAATTTTATTTAGAGTCTTAAATTTGGTTCTTAATCATAATAATGAGATTTTAGCACTCAAAAACCTTGGTTTTAAGTTAATAGACTCCAATGAATCAACCCCGAGGATTTAGTATAAACTTATTTAGGACACATTGAAGTTGAGATTTGGTCTAAGATAAGTAGAAAGGACATTGAGGAAAATAGTGGAATGTATTATAATGAACTGGATAGTTAAACTTAAATAAGCTCTAACACATACCTAATGAACTCGGATAGGTACCAAGGACCTAGAACGTCAATTCCAGGTATCAGGAGTATAGTACGGACATGTGGGAGCTGCGTTTAGCTTGGATATTATTGTTTGTTGAGGTAAGTAAACCAGACAGAAAATCAATACTATTTCTTTTCACTTTCCTTGTTTATTTTTGAAATGATAAGCTAAAATTGTTGGACTCTAATTCCCCACCAAGTGGCTTAAGTGTTTGAGTGGATAGGCCTAGTTGACTATGATTACTCGTGAGTTGAGCGCTCCTCCCGACTCTGAGTCCTTTTGATGTGAGCATCCAGGGTCACTGTGGCCTCCTTTGGAACTCTCTCGGGCTGCAGCTTAGGTAAATTTGGCGGTGTCGAATGAATTGGTATAGCTTGTGAGACTACGGTCAGCGGTACCAACTTCCGCACTTACACCTTTTGATGGTGAAGACTATATAGACCACTCTCTCTATATCTTTTGCTTACAGGCCACTTAGTTCCTATCGTTGATTGTCCTAGTCTGTCTATCATGCACTATACTGCTTTATATACTATTCTTTCATTTCCTGCATGATCTATATACTTATCATTTATAAACTTGAAATATTGCTGAGTTTCTGCTAGATTTACTCACTGGGATTGTCTCCATCACTGGTGACAGTTGCAGGTTCCTCTAGTAGCAAAAGCAAGGATTATGTTATCGGCGATTATCTCTAAGCTTCCCTCAGAGTCAGCTCCTCTATACTACTACTATAGGTTCTTTTTGATATTTGGGATGTACATATGAACTACACTTGTTATTTACTGTTATATTTTAGGATATTATAGGTTGTGAGACTCGAGATACTTGTATACGATAACTTGATCGTTGTTTTGTATTGATTCTCACTTCATGCATACACATGAAATCTATTTTTTTAGGATTTCTAAATTAGGATTGTCCCAACTCTTACTCATTAATTGTTTAAGTTGCTTTAAATTGATTAACTTCCGTTGAGATTTATTAAGACTTATTTAAAGTAAATATCAAACTTAATAAGAAACTAATGATAGAATGACATGGAAAAGAGGCTGACTAGGCATGCGTTGATTTCACGGGGGTTGATCGGGAGTCCACGTAGGCTTAGGCCGGGCGAGGCCCAGTTTGTGGAGTTGGGGCCATCACATATGACTACTTTTACTATGACAGTTGAGTTTGTAGTTTAAAACTACAAATCAAGGATTATGATTAAGGAACTTTCATTTAAAGGCTTGGTATTATTAACTAACATTTCAAGCCATTAACGATTGAATAAGACAATTCTGCAATTATATTTTTTCTCCAAAAAAAGACTAATTTTCAACTCTTATAAAGTGTATGGAGATAAATTACTTCACTGTTAAAGAAGATGTTCAAAAAGAAAAGTGTCAATTAAACATATTAGCACAGATCTTATGGTTATAAATCCTTTAAAGAAATGATTACCACCAAAGGCATTAAGAACATATTGACATAATGGGCCTTACTTGTTATTCCTAATTATTTTTAATTTGGGATTTGATTATGATTATGCTTATGTTTATGTTTATGAGATCTCATTTACTATGCTAATTCTATTAATGTATGTGCACATTTATGTTAATGATGATTCTAAGCGAATTTAGTCTTTGACACGGGCATTATGTTTTATGAATCATTTAAAGTGAATTAGTAATGCTCGTGGTACACGAAAGGGAATATGTCATATTTTGATGTATAACCGCTATGAATCTCATTGCTATTTTATTCTATAATGATTTAAAGATATCAGACATATATGTGTGCTGATATAGAAGTTATGTGATGTTTGGTTATGTGGGTCATGTGGGAGAACCATTAACTTATATGTGACCCACATATTAAAATGAAGTATGAGACAAATGGGAGAATGTAAGACCATTATGTGTCTCATAAACCTATGACTTAATTACATAAGTTACTAAAAACCTAAAGTCTTTTGACTTCCATTAATGTTACAAATTTGATAAGAATTTGTACTTATTGTGGAAGTTAAATGGTTCTCCCTCAAGACTATAAAAGGGCACTTTCTACCATCAAATAAAGTGTCGAATGTGTTGAGGCTCACGAGGGTGATATGATTTTTAGGTTTTATGAGTCTATCTAATCGCTTTTGCAGGTAATTCTCTATTTGATCTAATTCTTATGTTTAAGAATACTTATAGTTAACTTCGCTTGCACTGTAAGTTGGCAAAAACAAACCAAACGAGACTTAGAAGTTATGAGACATGTATAATAACTACGCTTAAATGCATGGATTATATTTTTATTACAAATAAGAGGATGTGTGAAATTTCTCATAGCTAATTACTTGTATACTTCATTGCAAAGTCTTCTTTAATCGATTGTGGATCTCCGTTAGTAACGATATGTCTCCAACTTAACCACCTTCAACTCTTTTGTATGGGGTTTTATCTCAAAAGGCCTCGGTACTAATTAGGAGGAGATAATCAATTATATGCTTCGTTATGAAGTTTTAATCGATGTGGGACTAACTTTCAGTTCACACATCTTTAACATTACTTCGCCTTCAATCGAAATTCATGATCTAATGGATTTTTTCTTCTAACACTCCACTTAGATAGAAATTCATGATCCATGGTGTCTTATAGCTTCAATAGGATGTATAATAAGTACCCTTAAATGAATAATTGGTTGTTATAAAACATATATATACATATATATATATATGAATTATAGATTGAGCTATTAAGGAAGTTGTGGAATGGCTAATAGTGGTAAATTAATTGTAGAGAATAGCGGATATGTGTATATGGATTGTTCAACTAGTACTGAATACTTGAATGTAATGGAAGAGCAAGATGTACTATTACAAGTTAAGGAATGAATGTCGACGTACGTCAGCTATATGAAAATATATATACGTAGTATACATATCCAGAAACAAACTCTAGTTTGCGCGTGAACTATTTCACAGCTAAAAATCGATTTTGTTTATAGTGTAAATGGGTCTTTTTTTTGATAAATTGGAGGCAATACTCCTTTTGCACCCACCAAGATTTGAACTCATGACCTTTTACTTCTACATCATATACCAAATCATTGGGTCACCCAATTGGTTGATGTGCACATGGGTCTGTTAAATGCTTATTTGGCGACATTAATTAAAAGCGTCCTGATAATAGATACATCTACAATTAACATTAATAAATAAATTAAACGTCGCCATATTTAAAATATTCCCGACATTAATATAGAAGTGTCGGGATTTTCATTTGTTGACATTTAGTTTCAAAAACGTCAAGATATTGAAGTAAGAAATACATGTAGCATCGCAAATTTAGAAATATTTCTTACATTAATAAAGAAAGCGTCGCCACATTTAAAATAGGCTTCAGCTATTCGGACCACACCAATTGTTCATTTTATTTTTTTGACTCTGAAAGTCACTTATGCCCCCATATATAAGTATGTTTTACTCCTCCATACCCCAAGATTCCCATGCATCCAAGTTTGAAGGAAGATTGCTCCGCAGCAAGGCATGAACTCTACCTGAACATAAGACCTTCGATTATAGGAAATCAGAGGAAAATACACAAAACTAGGGGTGGGCAAACTGGGGTTTGGTGGTGAAAACCACCAAACCGCGACCAAACCGAGGGTCTACGGTTTGGTGATTTTCCAAACCACCACCAAACCGCGAATCACCAAAACCGCAACCAAACTGAACCGCGGTTTGGGCGGTTTGGTCGGTTTGGTTTCGCGGTTTTTATGCGACCCATTTTCAGGAAAAAAAAAGATGAGGTACCGCAATCCCGACAATGGCGACGACGATAGGTGGTGCTCGGAGGCGACGGCGACGGGTGTTGGTCGCCCCCAAACCGCAACGGCGAGTCGGCGACAGTGGAGGCGGTGGAGGCGGGACTGGTGGGAGGAGGTGGTGCACGCAACAGTGGCGAGTTGGCGACAGTGGAGGCTGCGAAGGCGGGCCGGTGAACGATGCGTCGCACCGCGGCGTTGCGAGGCGGCGAGTGAGCAAAAGAGAGAGGAGACGGCGAGTTAGCAGAGGCGGCGACCGGCGAGTGAGCAGAGGCGGTGACTGGTGAGTGAGCAGAAGAGAGAGGAGACGACGAGTGAGCAGCGAGTGAGCAGTAGAGAGAGGAGACGGGAGTGAAGAGTGAGAGAAGAGAGACGGAGCGGCGAGTGAGCTGGCTGCGAGTGAAGAGACGGGAGTGACGAGTGAGAGTAGAGAGACGCCCTTTTTTTTCGTTGTGTTTTAGGGTTTTGGACTTGTATTTACCAAAATGCCCTCGGTTTGGTTAAATCGTGATTTTCCCAAAATGAAAACCGCGACCAAACCGCGATTCTGCGGTTTTTACGTTTTTTAAACCGCGACCAAACCGCGAGTTTAAAAAACCAGAACAAACCGTGCGGTTTGGTCGGTTTGGGCGGTTTTTCGAAAACCGGTGCCCACCCCTACACAAAACCGACTAGGTAAGTTCGTTAGGAACTCTTTTATCTTCATTTTGACCTTTTTACTTTGTTTATTGTTTGGTGTTTAGCTGGTTTGGTTGTTCCATTTTCGATTTTGTAGGGCTTCTACATTGTTCGTGATTGTCACGCCACGATTGATACAATGTCTAAATAGGTTGTGGTTTCCCTTGTTTCATCATTTTTAGAAGTTTGGGTTTTTAGTTTTGAATCCTGTAGATTGCAGTTACACATAGCCGATATATGAAACTGCCTAACGGTTTATTTAGACTGATAGGGGTAGAGCTGCAACGCTCATATAAAGTCGTCACTCTACTGTAAATGTCGGTCATTTATAACCGATAGGGCTTAATGACTTTCGGTTCTGCCTCACCACCAAGTATAATATGAATCGAAAAATATGATTTTAGATATTGATCTGATTGTTAATGGTTGTTATATTGGTTCTTGTAGGTCATTATGGGTGATGAAGCCTGTGCATCCGTAAGTGGTACATCTGGGAAGGGGGAGGCCTACCCGGACTTTACGTCTACATTCAAACCGAATGTCCTATTGAATTCAAAAGAGGAGGCCCTCACTTGGGCTCAAAATACAGCTGCAGAATGTGGGTTTGTTGTCATAATTTTGAAATATGATGTTGGCTCAAGTGGGAGTGGTCGTCGAGCAAAAATGACGATGGGATGTGATCGGTCTGGCCAGTATAGTACAAAACAAGGAAAGGGTAAGAAAAATGAGAGTAAGGAAAATGTAGAAGAGGAAGAGAAGATAAAAATTATTACCACAAAGAAGTGTGGGTGTCAGTTTAAGTTTGTCCTGAAGCACGAGGTAGATGGGGAGTGGAGTGTTAGAATTCTATGTGGGATGCACAACCATAGACCGACAAACAATTTGGTGGGACTTGTATATCAAGGCGGCTTACTGCACATGAGAAAATGATTTTGGAGGACTTGAGCAAGATATGTGCTAGACCTAAGGACATTCTTTCACAAATCCTTAAAAAGAATCTTAAAAAGCCCACTTCAATGAAGACTATCTACAATGCAAGAGCAAGGTTGAAAAGGATCGAGGGGGGAAGACAAAAATGCAGCTCGTGATGCAAAAGTTGGATGAGCACAACTATATTGAGCAACACACATTTTGGGCAGGAACTGTCATCTTAGGGCTAGTTTCTTTGCCCACCCTACCTCGATTGATATTCTGAGATGTTTCCCTCATGTATAGATCATGGATTGCACCTACAAGACTAATCGATTTAAATTTTCATTGCTAGAGATTGTTGGGGTCACTTCTACGCACTTAATTTTTATAGCGGCTCAAGCTTTATCGTCCAAGGAGACACAGGTTGACTACAAGTGGGCTTTGAGTTATTTGAAGGATTTATTGGATGGTTGGGAGCACCCTGGTGTTATATTGACAGATAGAGAGTTGGGGTTGATTTCAGCCATAAAGGAGGTGTTCCCGACCACCACCCACTTACTTTGTCGGTGGCATGTCAACAGGAATGTGGTATCCAAGACAAGAGGACTATTCTCAAACGAAGAGGAGTGGGATGCATGGTATCGGATTTGGAATGACTTGGTATATGCAGAGACCGAGGCATCATACATTAGTCGGCTAAATAACCTACAAGAGGCATATGGTGGTGTGAAAGGGTTGGTTGACTATGTATCAGACACATGGTTGTTACACAAGGAGGAATTTATGCGGGTTTGGACTAATAAAGTCTTACACTTTGGCATTGCCACTACATCTCGCATTAAGATGCACACAGTATGTTGAAGAGAGAGTTGGGAACCTCACTAGGTCATTTTAGAGACTTGTAGGAGAATATACACAATGCTTTAAAGAATCAGCACCACGGTATTACAGGTTCCTTCAACAGATCTATGCATCTAGTGGCACATCATTTTGAAAACACATTTATAGTAACATCATTAGTTTTGTTGGTAAGAAGGCATTGGATGAGATTGATAAGGAAGTGAAGAAATGTCGCGACGTTGTTGGATTTGATAGGAGCCTATGTGGATGTGTGTTGCGCGCAACTCACGGGTTGCCTTGTGCTCATGAGCTTTTATTACAAATTATGGACGGCAGCCCTATTAGTATTGGCAAAATCCACCCACAGTGGAAGAAACTGAGCATAACCCCAATATATTCATCATCTGGTGATGATGAGTTTTAAGAGGATTAATTGGTCACCGAGACTCCGGCTGGAACTAAGGAACTATTTGTCACTCTAATTGAGGAAGAGAAGGATGGAGTTGCAAATGAATAGAATGAGGAGAAGGTGGTGGGGGCAATGGAGACAGGAATTGAAGCAACTGTCCCAAATGAGGAAGAGAAGGATGGAGTTGTGACAAAACTAGTTCAAAACACCCTAAATCGTAGAGGTGGAAAGGGTCGAGCCAAAAGAGTTGCAATCCCATCAGCACGGAGGTGAATCATGACCTACAGAGTAGTTAAAAATGACTATTAGAGTGAAGTACATGATATGTGGCCCGCGTTTCGTCGACATACAGTGGATGTCACAACTGATGGTCATTGCAGTTTTCGGGTCATAGCACATATGCTTGGCTATGATTTGAATGATGGCTGGAAGAGAGTCAAAAGAAAGTTGGTTAAGGAGATGGACGAGCACAAATCAATCTACAATACATACTTTCAGGACACCTCCCATTACTTAAGAGTCCAAAAGGCGATAAACCACTACTAGAGCTCTGGAGTTGGCATTGGTTGGCTAACATTCCCAGATATGAGGTTCATTTTTGTCAATCGTTATCAGATGGGTATGGTTGTATTGTGCACGACCGAGTCATTTGCGTACTTCCCAAGGGGAAACACCTTCCTTAGGCGACCGAAGCTTCATATGGCTGTCTCATTGGAGGCAAACATTTTATTAGGGTCAGTTTTCTCCCTTAACTTTCGTTCAATTGGCTTCGATTTTTAAGTGATATTGTGATATTCAACATGTTCATATGTGTCTTAACGCGTTCCAGTTAATCATGAGCTATGAAGCACCTTTTCCACCTACCGCGCCACAATGGGAGGCGTATGCGGAGGAGCAAAGCAAGGAATGGGAAGTCGGTTTGAATATTATAAAGAGGAATCAACCAATTGGTTCACTAGATATTGTGGACCTTGAAGATGATTAGAAAGCGGCTTCACCAACTTCTTCGGGCATCGAGGAAAATTTGAACATTGGCTTTGATTTTGATAATTTGGGACGGTTTCATTGATGTTTAATCGACACATTGGTTTACTTGGATTGTTTTTATGTTGTATTTGGTTGTATTGAAACTATTATGCGGGTCATAATTTGATGTTTTACTTGGCTTTCATGGATTATGAACCTCTCACAATGTGTAGTAGTTATTTTCATATAGTTCATATAAACTGTCACTGTTGTACTGTTAAATTTTGAGAATCGCAGCCAAGCAGAATCGACATATAGTGTAGAACTATTGGTTCTATGTCATCAACATTCAACAAGTAAAGACGCCAAGATGTATGCGTCATAGCAGTTTCACCAACGAAACTTTTCAACCGCAATAGCTGATGTTTTCAATGGCTCCTTAAAGTTGTACTCCTACAATCACTCCATCATTTACTACTTGTGTACCCCACGATTAACAAATCGACATGGCATCGACCATGTACTAAGTTGACCCCAAATGTTACTTGTGTACCCCTCAATTTACAGTCACTAAAACCATCAAATTGGAGGATGGTTATGTAAGACTGATAATTTGAATTAACCGTCGGTCACAATGTGCCAAAATTTAACTGTAACTTGTGGCCTCTTATGTCTGTAATCCCGTCCATATGTCGGCTCTGCATAGCCGCACTTATGTACAGCGCTGAATAAGTGATTCGAAAGATAGGAAAAATATTGGCAATCACTATTGTTACAATACACGTAAAGTCACAATAATAAATTGGTACAAATTATGATACAACTGTTTCCACGCCACGCATAAAAAATTGTTTCAACGAAAAAAAAAAAAAAAAAAAAAAAAAAAAAAAAAAAAATCCACACAAGACACATTTAAAGTTGTTTGAAGATTAAGGAGAAATTATGAGAACTATGCAAATCATTTTGCCTTCCTACTTCTATAAAACAATATAGGGTCCTCGTGTGCATCGATGCCTGTAGTACCCCCCTCGCTTTGATTTGTAGGAGTGGTGGAGCTTAGGGTACATTCTGCAACTCCGGAATGAATGGCAATAACTTGATCAGCCATTTGGAATGCGTTGGCCATCGTGACACTCTCCGCGGGCATGGTTTGAAATCGCAAAACAATGACACCTAACAGTGCAGGAATACATGCGAAGGGATGAATGACTTTGAAACCATTCAACATAATCACCGGCAACTTGGCATGTATGGTCCACCCTCTTCCCGCGGCGCTTGGCACTTATGACATTTTCTTCCCATTTTTCCTAAAATTGGGGATCCCATGTGTACTTAACGGAGTACAAGGTTGCCACCTTACTCATATCTGGATATGCCCTGAACATAGCCCAATTGCCTCATGACTCGTGGTTCAATAACATCCAAATACCGCATAGTCTTATTGTAAAAGGTAATTTCACTGACAGGTAGTGAACCCCTCGAAGTATTATCCCAATTAACCTATCGAAAACAACAAAAATACAAGGACAGGTGATTTTTAATTTTCATAACAGGTTACACTAATAAAAAACATTGATTGTGAGTGCCGAACCTCGTGGTATCTAAGCTTGTCAAGCTTGGCCCTAAATTAATGGAGAAGGTCAGCAATCTGCCTCGACTCTTTTCTTATAGTGCCACTTTATCACGCGAAGCATACTCGGCTTGTAATCAGTATATGGTACGGGCTCAATGAATGGAATGCGGTCATAACAGCAACCCTATTGTAAATAAATTTTCATAACATGTTACACTAAAAAAAAAATATTGATTGTGAGTGCCGAACCTCGTGGTATCTAAGCTTGTCCAGCTTGGCCCTAAATTAATGGAGAAGGTCAGCAATCTGCCTCGACTCTTTCTTACAGTGCCACTTTATCACCCGAAGCATACTCGGCTTGTAATCAGTATATGGTACGGGCTCAATGAATGGAATGCGGTCATAACACCAACCCTATTGTAAATAAATTTGTTATGATTGAACAAATATAACTGAAAAACAAGGAAGAATTTCGATGCAAAATGAATAAGTACCTCCAACAATGTCATGTAACCAACAATTTGGTTGGCTTTGGCCCGACTAGCAATGCCGAGCTGGCGATACAGGTAAGCTCGTGTCGCACCCCCACCCATATGAACCAATCTCATCAACATTTTCTAAAACTTGTAGGAGATTAGGGGAGACTTATGTGCCTAACTTGTCCGTAAAAATGATCATTCCAAGAAGATAAAGGATGTAAGCTCGAACAAGGCAGTAGGCTCAGAGAATATCTCTCCTTTGTTCCTGTATGGCGCTCTCGCTTTAAATGGGGTAGCGAACTAATCCTTCAACCACCCTAAACTCAATTCCTGGCCATGATTCGTCTTCAACTCATCCTCCACACACTGCTTTGTCATCCTTAGCAGCCGACTAGTAGTCGCAACCGCCTCATTGTGATCCTTGAATTTCGTAACCACAGCCTTTCCAGTAATCGGGATCTCAAGAAGTACCCGCACGTCATCTAGAGTTATACAACATGTGTATGGTCAGGGTTCCTATTACTTAACCCAAAATTAAAGTATCAAGTACATAGAAAATGTAATACAAAAGAATGCAAAACCTACAAAAATATGTCGTCGCAGTCCTCCACCGGCTCAGAGGTAGTCGCAAATCTTCTCCTTGCCCGGTCTGCTACTCGACTGATCTGCACCCACCGTCACAAACTAGACGGTGAGCACATGAAATTATTTAAGTAATACCGAGAGACATTTATCCACATTCCCAAACATGCAACAAGTATCAAGTGGCATAATCAATATAGCAACTATGCTGAATAAAACATCATGCAAAGAGATACTTGAGTTAAACAAATGTGAAACTGCCTCAAGGCTAAGTAGTAATGGTTTAAGGTCGGTCGGTCGTGATCTTCATCACATCAGCCTTTCCACTACAAATGGAGCTATGCTCTACATCATAATTTAAAAAGGTCATACTTACGATTACGTCTTTTATATTCCAAGTGAATTAGTCGTCACCGGAATGTATACTTGCCAACACCCCCAAGTTTTAAAACTCGTCATGCTCACCGAAGTTATTCTTGCGCCAACAAACCCCGAAGTCCGGTTACCCCGTTCGAGGCACGTTACCCCGTGTGTCATGCAAGGTAGTGGAGAAATCCCTTAACATCCTGAAAAAAGTCTAGTGACCACCGTATGAAAGCTAAATTTCTACTATCTTCATTAAATGACTAAACTGAAGAACCACTTTCATTTTCCAGAGATAACTCGGTATTGGAATCCAAACAATACGAATGCATACTAATGCACAAATAGCAAGATTTACAACAACAAACAAACTAACTTAATAGCATGCTATGTCACAAACTACCAAACAACAACAATCAAAATGACAAAGGACATGATTTGGAGTAAATGATAGTACAATGATCAACAAAGTATGTCCTGAGCAACCTCATAAACTGAGAAATAGAACAAGTCATAGCATATAGATTTCAAAGTCAATTCAGTCCAAAGAACTGAGAACGAACAACTAAATGGAATGAAATGTAAAGCAATGTCTCACTCAGTTTACGTACAATTCATACGTTTGTCCTACCCTAGTCGATCTTTTGACACTCGGAAACGCGTGCCCAAATTCCTGCGTTCTCCTTTTGAGGTCCCTAACATTTGACAAGTTATCAATTTAGATTCAATATTAATTATGTAAAAATCCTAAATTGGTCAAAATCGAATTCGAGACCAATTTGCCAATTTCGTTCTTTTTCGAGGTAAAAACCCCGTAAAAGTCTCGTCCGAAATTTCAAATATTTTATTTTTCTTAGAAATTTATCAATTTCTATTTATTTTGTCGACATATAATTTTTCGGAATTTTTCCTAATTTTTCTAGAATTTTCCCAATTTTCCAGCATTTCTTTTATATTTCTTCTTCTTTTCTGTTATTTTTTTAGAGTTAAAATGAGATAGAGATTGACTAATGGAAGGTTAATTGATTTTTTATATGGTTTAGGATGGTTTGCATGTGAACCACTCATCGCAAACTACACACGTATCTCGAGACACATCTTGTGGTTCTCCCTACACCATTTGTCCCATGAGTCACCCACATTTGACTCCAAAGTTGACACTCATGTGTTGAGTTGGTATGCATGCATATCTCCATGTTCATCTAGTGTTGCATATTTAATTTAACAAACATTAGGCCCATGTAATATATAGGTATATGTGACCACATCAAAGCCACCAATATCTCATGTTTAGTGCACAATTTAAATCAATTTATTAAACTTACCCTACGAGCTGCTACCTCGGGCTCACGTGCTCCCGTCCCCGCTCGTCTCGGTATCTGCATACCCATAGAATTGACTTAGTAGTCTACACATATACAGTACACTAGGCATACAACACCTAAATATAACATTTACCTCGGCCACCGTGCCTCGGTAGTGACACGTATCTCGCTGCAGGTCCCACGTCACGGGTTATTTGGTCCTGATCAACGAATTAAACGTGTATTAATTATTTGGGTCGTGACAATACTTCCTAACTAATAGGAAAGCTCAGACTCGAACTTAAACTAAACGAATTTAAAAATATACATACTCGAAGAGGTACATAAATCTATCTCGTATATAGTCTTCCCGTTCCCAAGTGAGTTCTGAATCTCCATGAAACTGCAACTTAACTAACACCTTCGGGATAGACTTGCCTCTTAACTGTTGTACCCTTCGGTCAAGTATCTGAACTGGTTGCTCTTCATATGAGATATATTCACTCAAATCAATCTGACTCAAATCAACTGTCGGTCTCTCGCCTACCTTTGACTTAACTAGTCGAAGCATCGATATATGAAACACTAGATGAGTTCCCGACATCTGTGGAGGTAATTCTAGCTCATATGCAACCTTTCCAACCTGTTTCTTGATCTTGAAAGGCCCGATGAATCTCGGAGCTAATTTGCCTTTCAAACCAAATCGATGATGACCCTTACGAGAAGAAACCTTTAGATACACTAAAGCTCCATCATCGTACGTGAGATCGCTGCGATACGTGTCTGTATACTTCTTTTGCCTCTCCTGGGCTCCTTTAAGCTTCTGGCCAATCTGTCTTACCTTTTATGTGTGATCGACAACAATTTCAGGCCCTAACAAATCTCGGTCTTCTGGCTCAGCCCAATAAGATGGTAAGCGACAGGGTCTGCCATATAGCGCCTCAAATGGCGCCATTTCAATGTTCGCCTGATAACTGCTGTTGTATGCAAATTCACACAACGGTAAATACTCTTCCCACGATCTGCCAAACTTAAGTACACACGCTTTGAGCATATCTTCGAGAGTTTGAATCAACCCCTCAGTCTGCCCATCAGTCTGTGGGTGAAAGGTTGTGCTAAACTGTAAGCGCGTACCATACTACTCCTGCATACTCCACCACATCCTGAACGTATACATAGCATATCTGTCTGACGTAATTGTCAAAGGTACCCATGCAGCCTTATAATCACTTTCTCGAACAATACACTCAGCTGGTTAAATGTGTAATGAGCTGCAACTGGTATGAAATGAGCAGATTTCGTCAATCTGTCCACTATCACCCAGATGGAATCATGTCGATGAACAGTCATCGGCAGTCCTTGGACGAAATCCATGGCTGTCTTCCCACTTCCATCGTGGAATGGGAAGCGGCTGTAGTAATCCTCCAGGTATACGATGCTCTGCCTTCACTTGTTGGCAGATCCCATGGTTCCTAATAAACTCTGATATGTCCGCTTTCATCCTATGCCACCAAAAATGTCGCTTCATATTAGGTACATTTTGGTCCTTCCTGGATGAACAGTGAACCGGGAACGATGTGAATCCTGAAGAATCTCATCTCTCAGCTCTGCCACTGTCGGTATTTACAATCTGCCTCGAGATTTGAGACACTCATACGTCGTCTCAGTCCAGTCAGTACACTCGGGACTCTGAGCTAACTCACTGAATCTCGGATATAGAATGTTATTTTTCTGATCCTCAGACACTCTCTAAGTCGACACTGTTTGAAGCCTCACTTGAGCACAAATCAGGACCTGCGTGTTGTTAGGAATATCTGATCGACTCATCATCGCCGCCGCCTCGAGTAAGCCATACTCGTGCAACATATGACAACTAAACGTCTCGGCATCTCCAGTCGGAATCCTACTCAGCGCATCTGCAACGATATTAGCTTTTCCTGAATGATATTTTAGAGAAAAGTCATAGTCTTTCAAAAATTCTAACCACATGCGCTGTCTCATGTTCAGCTCTTTCTGTGTGAAGAGATATTTCAAACTCTTATGGTCAGTATAGAGCGTGAACCTCTCTCCATACAGATAATGTATTCATATCTTAAGAGCAAACACTACCGCTGCCAACTCTAAATCATGAGTTGGATAATTTTTCTCATGTATCTTCAGTTTTCTTGATGCATGAGGCACTGTGTCTTTCTCTTGCATTAACACACAACCTAAACCAATACGAGAAGCATTTGTGTACACCATGAAACTCTTTCCAGCCTCTAGCAATATCAGCACTGGTGCGGTAGTCAACAATTTCTTCAGTTGAGCAAATGCCTCTTCGCATTCCTCAGACCAATGAAACTTAACGTCTTTCTGGGTCAACTTGGTCATTGGTGAAGCGATCTTCGAAAAATCCTTCACGAACCTTCGGTAATAGCCTGCTAACCCCAGAAAACTCCTAATCACAATCACTGACGTCGACGCTGGCCAATCCAAAATCAGCTGAATCTTTGATGGATCTACAGCAATACCTGCTGCTCCAACAACATGACCCGAAAATTTGACCTTAGACAACCAAAATTCACACTTACTGAATTTGGCATATAGTATGTGCTCCCTCAAAGTCTGCAATGTCTCCCTAAGGTGGTGCTCGTGATCTTCTCAAGTCTTCGAGTACACCAATATATCATCAATAAACACGATCACAAAGCGGTCAAGAAATGGTCTCATCACTCGGTGCATCAAATCCATAAACATGGCAGGAGCATTAGTCAAACCGGACGGCATGACTGTGAACTGATAGTATCCATACCTCGTACTAAACGTTGTTATGTATCTATCATCCTCCCTGATCCTCAGCTGATGATACCCTGATCGTAGATCTATCTTGGAGAAAAACTGCACTTCTCTTAGCTGATCAAATAAATCGTCAATACGTGGTAATGGATACTTGTTCTTGACATGACCCTGTTCAATTGTCTGTAATCAATACACAGTCTCAAAGTACCTTCTTTTTTCTTCACAAACAGGATCGGTGCTCCCCAAGGGGATATCGAAGGTGTGATGAATCCGTTCTCGCCCAATTCTTGCAATTGTTTCCTCAATTCTTCCAATTCTCGTGGAGCCATGCGGTATGGTGGTAGATATCGGTTTCGCACCGGGCACCAACTCAATAATGAAATCGATCTCCCTCGATGGTGGTAATCCAGGTAAACCTTCCTGAAACACGTCCGGAAACTCACACACAACCGAAATCTCTTCAAGTTTAGGTCAATGACTCTCTGCAACGATATATACCGATATCAGAGTCTCCATCTCCCTACTAGTCGCAAGCCGACCTCGAGTGCCCTCTGCTCTCGGTGTACTACCGCTATACAAGAATATTGGACGCCCTGAAATCTCAAATATCACTGTTTTCGCAAAACAGTCGATATGAGCATGATATGATGCTAACCAATCCATCCCTAGCAACGCGTCCAATTCCGAGAATTCAAGCACTCTGAAGTCCGCAGGTAACTATACATCGACGATCTCTATTGGACATTTCTCCACCAGAGAATTAGGGTACACTCTATCTCCGGCTGCAGTACTTAAGATCAAATGTACTCCGACACTAACTGGTCTCAACCCTAATATGCCTACCATACGACCAGAAATGAAAGAGACCGTAGAACTCGAATCAAATAAAACATAAGATCGTCGACCACAAATGGAAACCATACCTTCGATGAGTTTCCATGTAGCGTCTGCGTCAGGCTGTGCAACCACATGAACGACCTCTCGTCGCTGTGGTGTAATCACTGTCGCTGGCTGTGGACAGTCTCGAATCACATGTCCAACCTAGCCACATCGAAAATAAATGACTGCTCTAGGCCGACCCTACGTCTGATCCTGGGCCTGTGCAGATGTATGTGCCTGTCTCTGACTCGGTTTGGAACAATCTCGTGCTCGTCCTCTACCTCTACATCTGCCTCTACCACCATGCTGCTGACGTGGAGCTGGTGATGCTGGTAAAGCGGGTAAAGTAGACGTAGCAAGAGCTGGCAATGCAGGTCTGACTAGTGGTGGTACGGGAGGTCTACCCACAATTGTCTGCAAATGTGTAGGAGATGCTACATAAGGCACAATTGCCCTCTGAGCACCTCTATCCCATCTCCTCGGTCATTTGCCCCTATGTCCCCTCCGTTCATTCTCCACAATCTGATCAGGTGTCAGTGCGGGTACTAATGGTGTCCCGTCAGCCACTCTGCCCAAGTAATACATCTCATGAGCAAGTGCACGCTCGAATATCTCACCCAACGTCATGGAACCTGAACTGACAACGTAAAAACCAATATCAGGCCTCAGCCCATCACCAAAATGATACATATCATCCATAGCCTCTCGCACCAGATCGCCGGTAAACTGTCTCAAATAGTCGTATCGATCTCTGTAGCTCTTTGTCGACTCGTCGGCTCCTTGTCTCAGATTCATGAATTCCTTCCTCAACCTCTTCATCACCGCAGGTGGGAAGTACTGCTGATAGAATTTAGTCTTGAAGGCATCCCAATACTCAAACTCTCCATCGGCAGCTATCATCGCACGCCACCACACATCGTCGTCTCGCTGTAAGGTGTACGACGAAATCTCCGCTCTGAGTTTATCCTCAATCCGCAAGACTCTGTGCAATTTCTCCTGGAACAGGACCCACTTCTCAATCTTCTCAAAATCTTGCCGACCGTCGAAATATACGGGTTTCAATCTGATGAAGTCTTTCACCAACTGAACCACTGATGTCGAACTAGATGATGGAGGTGTGAAAAATGGTGTAGACACTGTCTCTACTGTTGGAGCTGCTATCACTGGTGTCGCAGGTAAGACCGGTACTACGGTCAGGACTATGGAAGTAGTAGTCGCAGTAGAACCTGATGTCCGAAAGCCGGTGTCTTCTTTGGAGCAAATTGGGAAGTCATCAATGCAATGAACTCCGCCAACTGCTGACCCTGAGCAGCTACACAATCAGAAAGCCTCTGAAAGTCCTCCGCTAACGGTATAGAAGGCAGACTGTCGCTCGCACCGGCATCACCGCTATCGCGTGAATCCGTCATCTCTAAATACAAAGGGATAACAAATGCGAATCAGCTACTAATAGTTTCTAGGCAACTCACTTTCACTCACTTCCCAACTAATAGTTTCTAGGCAAGGATCATCTGGTTTTCCACCACTAACTAAGATTATATAGCTTCTACATTTCTAAAATCTTTTAGTTCTTGTTGTTATTGTGGTATCATATTGTAGAATCACCATATTCTACAATCTTAAGCTTAGCAAGCTTCGGTGGTAAGCCATGAATTCTCAAAACCATGGCTCTGATACCAACTGTAACGACCCGTTCTCCAAATAAGGGCACCTCCCGGCCTAATCCCTAATTAAGCCTTAATCTCCCATATAGGACCTAACAAGGAACTAGTCAGCCTTATTTAAACACCTAAAAACCTACCAATTATTCATTATTAAAAACACGATACCACCTACAGTCCACTAGATAGTTCAAATACCTAACAAATCAGAGTTAATTTAATTTATTTCAAACTAACAAGTTATTCAGTGGAAGTCTTCTTAAGTTAATGGTGGGAATTATAACATAAGGCCTAACCTATTGTGGGACAACCAGGAAATAGAAATCACATGCATATATAAAACAAAAATGACGATATATACAACATGTGTATGGTCAGGGTTTCTATTACTCAACCCAAAAGTAAAGTATCAAGTACATAGAAAATGTAATAAAAAAGAATGCAAAACCTACAAAAATATGTAGTAGCAGTCCTCCACCGGCTCAGAGGTAGTCATTAATATTCTCCTCGCCCGGTCTGCTACTCGACTGATCTGCATCCACCGTCACAAACTAGACGGTGATCACATGAAATTATTTAAGTAATACTGAGAGATATTTATCCACATTCCTAAACATGCAACAAGTATCAAGTGGCATAATCAATATAGCAACTATGCTGAAGAAAACATCATGCAAAGAGATACTTGAGTTAAACAAATGTGAAACTGCCTCAAGGTTAAGTAGTAATGGTTTAAGGTCGGTCGATCGTGATCTTCATCACATCAGCCTTTCCACTACAGATGGAGTTATGCTCTACATCATAATTTAAAAAGGTAGTACTTACGATTAGTCGTCACCGGATTGTATACTTGCCAGCACCCTCGAGTTTTAAAACTCGTCATGCTCACCCAAGTTATTCTTGCGCTAAAGTTTGGTTACCCCGTTCGAGGTACGTTACCCCGTGTGTCATGCAAGGTAGTGGAGAAATCCCCTGACATCCCGGAACGTCTAGAGACCACCGTATGAAAGCTGAATTTCTACTATCATCACTAAATGACCCTAAACGCAAGAACCACTTTCATTTTCCAAAGATAACTCGGTATTGGAATCCAAACAATACGATTGCATACTAATGCACAAATATAAAGATTTACAACAACAAAAAAACTAACTTTATAGCATGCTATGTCACGGACTACCAAACAACAACAATCAAAATGACAAAGGACATAATTTGGAGTCAATGATAGTACAATGATCAACAAAGTATTCCATGAGCAACCTCATAATAGAACAAGTCATAGCATATAGATTTCAAAGGCAATTCAGTCCAAAGAACTGAGAACGAACAACTAAATGGAATGAAATGTAAAGCAATATCTCACTCAGTTTACTTACAATTCACACGTTTGTCCTACCCTAGTCGATATTTCGACACTCGGAAACGCGTGCCCAAATTCCTGCGTTCTCCTTTTGAGGTCCCTAACATTTGACAAGTTATCAATTTAGATTCAATATTAATTATGTAAAAATTCTAAATTGGTCGAAATCGAATTCGAGACCAATTTGCCAATTTCACGTTTTTTCGAGGTAAAAACCACGTAAAAGTCTCGTCCGAAATTTCAAATATTTTATTTTTCTTAGAAATTTATCAATTTCTATTTATTTTGTCGACATATACTTTTTTGAAATTTTTCCTAATTTTTCTGGAATTTTCCCAATTTTTTCAGCATTTCTTTTCTATTTCCTCTTCTTTTCTGTTTTTTTTTTTATAGTTAAAATGAGATAGAGATTGACTAATGGGAGGTTAATTGACTTTATATATGGTTTAGGATGGTTTGCATGTGAACCACTCATCGCAAACCACACACGTATCTCGAGACACATCTTGTGGTTCTCCCTACACCACTTGTCCCATGAGTCACCCACATTTGACTCCAAAGTTGACACTCATGTGTTGAGATGGTATGCATGCATATCTCCATGTTCATCTAGTGTTGCATATTTAATTTAACAAACATTAGGCCTATGTAATATATAGGTATATGTGACCACATCAAAGCCACCAATATCTCATGTTTAGTGCACAATTTAAGTCAATTTATTAAACTTACCCCACGAGCTGCTACCTCGGGCTCACGTCCCCGCTCGTCTCGTTATCTGCATACCCATAGAATTGACTTAGTAGTCTACACATATACAGTACACTAGGCATACAACACCAAAATATAACATTTACCTCGGCCACCGTGCCTTGGTAGTGACACGTATCTCGCTGCGGGTCCGACATCGCGGGTCATTTGGTCCTGATCAACGAATTAAACGTGTATTAATTATTTGGGCCGTGACAAGCCGTCGCCATCGATACCGTACTTTCAATCAAACCCTAAAACCTAAACCGCATTACCAAAAAGCAAATTACCTAAAAATTTCAATCTGATGGGGTACAAAACCTGCAATAAGTAAGACAATTTACTTACCCTAGATGCATGGAACCAGACGAAGGAACCGAGGCGGCGCTCTACAACTTTTCGATCTCAGACTCCACGAGATTTGGCGAACTTGCACCCACAATAATACTCCAAATGCACTGGAGATTAGCGAAAATTTGTTCGTGGGGTACGTGGATTGGAACGTGGGTGGGAGATGCAGTTAGACTCGTTGAGGGGGTAGGGGTAGCTTCGGATTAATTCACAAAATTATGGGGTAAAGGTAGTACAGAAATTTCAAAATTGGGGGGCAAAGTAGTAACAGGGTAAAATGAGCAATTGGTGGGCCCGAATAGCCGCAACGTTAAAATATTTGTTACATTAATATAGTAGTGTCGGGTTTTATAATTTGTTGGCAACATTTAGTTTTAAAATAAAATTAATGTCGAGAATACAATAGCGTCACAAATTTAGAAATATTTTCGACATTAACAAATAAAGCGTCCCCACATTTAGAACACTCGCGACATTAATGTAAAAGTGTTGGAATTTCTAATTCGATTGCGACATTTAATTTAAAAAGGACATGAAATTAACGTCGAGAATATTAATTATAGTGTCGGGAAGTTAGAAACATTTTTGACATTAATAAATAAAATGTCGTCACATTTAGTAAATCTCGACATTAAAAAAAAATTGTAACGAGTTGGTACAGTTACAACTAAAGCTTAGTTAAGTTGAGGACGCACAAAATAAAAGTGTCTCCAAATGAAAGATGCTGCATTTAAAATACCGACGTTATATAACGCAAATGGCACTAACTAAAATGTACCTACGTTGCATCGACAAATTGCTTGTGACGGCTCATTTCCAGCGCATGTGGGTACGTTATTAAAAGCATCATCAAATGTGTTACGACGCTAATAAGTGTCACCAAGTGTAAATAATTAGCGTCGCTATAAGTTCATATTTTGTCGTCGTAGAGAGGTGGAGGGAGATTGAAAAAGGTTGACATAATATATTGGGGCATAAATTATATTTTGCAAAAAAGTTATGTTTTAATTTATTTTTGATATATTGAGAATCGGTGGCCCAATCTTACGTGAGAACGTGACATTTCCAATACGCTGCTATACGTGGTCAGGGTTGGTTTTGGGGGTGGGCGGTTGCCCTAGCCCCAACCCAGGATAGGCCCTCAAGTACTTCTAATGTATTGAGTTTTCTTAAAAAAATCTTAAAATATATGTTTCATATAGGCACTAGAGATAGGTAATTCATGAATGTCAATTGTGGCTATGGTCATTCGTCATCAACACTATATGGTGTTATGGTTGTGAAGAGACCCCACTTAAATGACTTTCTCCCTCTGTTTATAATTGTAATAAATTGATAAAAATATTTTTTCTCTTAAAATTAACTATTGTTTTGCTTAAGAAATTATTAGCAAAATATAAACTCAAAAGTTCAATTATTTAGGCAATTGTAATAAATTAATAAAACTATTATTTTCTTTCTAGGAATTAATTGTTGTTTTGATTAAGAAAATAATTAATTAATAATTATTTATAAAAAGATTAGCATTATATATAAATAATTTTATTGGTATATATGTGTATTGCAAAATAATAAATAACTTTGTGTTAAAATTCTCTATTATTTGTATTGATCATATTACCTTCAAAAACATGTAGTACTTTTTATATGTTAATATTTATAAAAAAAATTAAGTCCAATATAGCACACGATTTATATACAAAAAGAAATATATAGATCGTAAAACTATATAAATCTAGTAATGGCATAAGCATATCAAGAATAACTTTAATTAGTCAAATATTTTTGTATAAAAAATAAGTTAAATATAAAAGGCTCATATTTTCTCATATGGCCACAGGCCCCGAAAATGTCAGATTTGACCCTGGATGCCGTGGACGTGCAGAGACACCAAAAAGAACTCCAATACATTTCTCCAAAATGGTGTTACTTTCACACTATTTTAGTGCAAATAATGTCACCAACACTATTTTCATCTCCAAACCAACTACAATATCTTTTACACTAAACATTAGTAGTTTCAAATGAAACATTATTTTTTAATTATTATCTAATGTGTGACCCCACTAACATTGTTTTCATTCCACAAAATCTATAAAAATAAGAATAAAAAAAGTTTAATGGCGGCCCCCACTTTGCATCAAAATGGTGGAAAGCAACAGTATATGGTGTTGTCATGTAGCTTGGCACCATTTTGGTTCCAAGTTTAGCGTTAGGTTTGAGATGTCTTGTGTGCGTGTCGCAAGTATAACAGCTCGCTTGTAGTAATAGTGCAATCAACTTACGTTGATCATGGATATTATAACGATCCTAAAAATTTAACTCGTGCCACGTGCCATGTCAGGATCGTATGTGGGATCTACTCGTCGTAATCCGTATGTCTAAATCTCGAGTGTAGACACCGATGTATGTTATTTTTGTGTGATGCTTATATTATTTATTATACAAAAGATTGAACAATTTAAAATAATTAATTTCGAGAATGTGTAGGTATAATATTACCTCGAGTTTCGTGTCTGTTGGTAGTAGTCGAGGTTGAGATTGGGTTTAATTTGGTGTAAGATTGGTTAAATATGGCAAGAGAATTGATTTGTGAAAGTTGAGTATGTCATGGACGAAGTTAAGATTTTTGGTGTTTTGGCGTGACCAAAACCAGTATTTTGGACATTTTATGAAAATTGATTATTTTGTTGAGAATTTGGTTCAACTTGGTGGGAAACGGGATCGAAAACGAGCATCGGAAGTCAAAACATGTCAAAGTAGGACTTTCGGAAATTAATAAATAAAAAGAAATATGAGGGTTTATATATAAATATATAAAAAAAAAACAAAAACAAAATCAAAATCAATCGATTTTGCTTTCAACAGAACGTTGAAAGTTTTTTTTTTTTCCTAAACCCCTCGATTTGGGTTTTCGCTCGAGGAGCTCCCGATATCTGATTTTCGTCTGGTTCCTTTCCACAAAATCGTAGAGGAGCGCAAGACGATCAATTCGAGCTAAGTTTCCCCAGCAGAAACGAGGTATTCCGCCCATAATTTAGTAAATTTTTAATGCAGGGCATTTTCCTCAATTCAATTTGAATTATCGTGATTTTTCGATTTCTTTCGCGGGGTTGCGATAGAAATTGGTTGGAATTGTTGTTAATTGGTATATTGGATTGATTTGCGTCAAATTGGGATAAATTCCACCGACGTGAGCTAAGGTTTTGATAATTTGAATTAATGCAATTCAGTTGATAACTGTTTTGGAGATGTTTTATAGTTGATATTGATTTATATTGCATTTTCGGATGAATTAATTATTAATTTTGATACATTTTGACTCCATGAGCCGTGGAAATATTTTGGTGTTGGTATCGAGTGGTTTCGTGGCGTTTATTATTGAGTTTTGAGGATTTGGAGACATTTTGTTTGTCAAGTTGACATGCTATATTAGAAAATTCGTAACTTCGTCATTTGTGATCCGATTTGAGTATTCTTGGAGTCTATGGAAAGTACGTCATGAGTACTACAAGTTCCTTCTTGGTTGTCATGACCAATTATGAGGTTTTCAGAGTTAAAACCGTAACTCTAGTGGGCTAGTTAATAATACTTTGAAATTATTATAAAGTATTATGTTTAGAAATAGCTCTCGAGCGTACTTTGGTCGCAATATTTGTATGGTTTATGAGTTCTAAACCAAGGATATTGGACTTGAATTGATACTAAATGATATCAGGAAATCTAAGGAAGATATACAGAGGTTCGAGAACGCGTTTTGGAGTGTTGGGAGGCCAGATAGGTTAAAAATAAGCGTGTGGATCGAGGTAAGTAAACCAGCTATGAAATTGTACAGTAATTTCATTTTAAGCTATTGAATATTGTTGTTCATTGCTTTGATATATATCCTTGGAAATTTCATTCTAATTGTAATTGAGTTGTCCGATGGCAAGTGAGTCAACGGTGATCCTTGGAAGGAGTGGCTGGCTGAGGTAATATACCAGAGTCGTGACCTCAGGATGCACTGCACTGGATATTGATTTTGACGGGGTGGGAGCTCTTAGCATGGTTGTTCCAGGAACACTATCTCGTGGGTTTAGGACTTGTGAGTGTACCGAGTCCTAGAACCCGAGTCTTAATGTTTTGTCAAGACTCAACGACCTATTGGTTGGGACTACTTGTGCCTCTTTGCTTGCATTCCTGGACACTCATGTATCGATTGCTTTAAATTTATTTACAGTCTTTTATTTATTCATGCGTTCTTTATACCTTTTTTCTATCTGCATGAATATAGATTGTTTTATTTATTTTGAAATGTTGTTTAGTATCCTGCTTGCGTTACTTACATGGGCTTGTTATTCTTGTGTTTAACTGAGTGCAGTTCCGCAATCGATTAAGGAAAATGGGCCAGTGCTAGGAGATTTATTGTGAGGTCTTTGGAGCGGCTTTCCCTCTCACATTTTTGTGTAGGTTTTGTATTATTTATGTATATTGTTTTGACACATAGGATATATGGTTTTGTGAGATATTTGCATGGAGTATATACGGGGTTTCCACACTCTAGGCTGTCCTAACTGATTTGTGTAGAGTTGTTTAGATTTGTTTAAGTTGAAATCGGTTCCACATAAACTTTGATAACTTACAAATTTGAATAACTCACTAAAAATATAATGATAAATGGTTAGGAAGGCTGACTAGGCTTGCGTTGATGTCACGAGGATTGACTCGGGGTCCACGTAAGTCTAGGTCGGGCGGAACCCAGTTTAGGTTGTGGAGCTGGGGCCATCACAGATATCGTCCCATAGTGCAGTGTTGATGCCCTCAAACTTAAACCAAACCTTGTTCTCAAGGTTTAAAAGTAAACCTGAAAAATGAACACACTAAAAAACACAAACATATATAATAACACAAGTTATAATAAACTAAACGAAACATTAAAATTGAAATAACTAAATAATTATCAAAATATCCTAAATGTTAAAAAAGATCGGTATCAAAAGCACTCTCAACTCCCCAGGTCTAAAGGAATCCTAAACACTAACTTTAGGACTGCGCGTCATCATCATCATCATCTACATCATCAGCTCCATCCTACGGTCATGTCAATGGACGCTCGATAGTCTTGCTATACACCAAATCCGGATCAAACACATATGTTGGTGCTGCTGAAGAATCTAATGACCTATCAGTAGGTCTCAAATGTCTGATCCTCTCATATCTAGCTATGGCTCTATGATGATAGACAAACAACATGAAATTACATTGCCCGTTTCGTCAGTGCTGCTCTCTTCTCTCCATATCATGTTTATATCTCAACATGGATGCTTGGTATTGCGCTATATCTTCCTGGTATTGTCTCCTCATCTATGTTATCTACAGCCTCTACTGTCGTGGAGTCAAATCCTCGGGTGGTGGTATAGGTGCCTATGGTGGAGGAGGTGGTGGAAAAAATTCAGGACCGTCCAAGTCTTGCTTTCCTATCTCTAGGTCTACAGACTCATATCCCATAGTAAGATCCTTGCAGTTGTTGCCCCTCTTCTTCTTCATTCTCTTCATCTTCTAGTTTCTGGGCTAGCTCTACTGCTGTTGCTTTTGTTGTTGCCTGATTTTCTTGCCTCTTGGCCAATAACTCGGCCTCACGTCTAGCTCCATCGGCCCTCTTTCTCTCCTCTTTTGAGTCTTGGTAATCAGGTGGTGATTTCGACGTGGGCATGAAAGCTTCATCCATGGTTTGTTGGGCATTTATATCAAATTCTTCATCATCTTTCATTCCCACTCTAGCCCTTAAGTACAACTTGTTGTCCCTTTCCGACATGATGGACTCCCTCTGACTGGTGTGTATGATTTCTCCAATGTTGATCTCTCTAAACTTCATAATTTCATAAAGACAAGCCGTTTTTGGCTTGTTGATCTCACCTTACTGAAAAGTGGGGTATAGCAATGCAATAAGAAAATGTTGCCACATTCTATAAACCTTTTTTATACTCCCCTTATTAATGTGTTTTGGCACTTTCTCGGCTCCCATCACCGGTTGTCTAGGACAACCGGTGCATCTTCTATGACTCTAAATGGGTATAGGTTATATGGCTTCTCATATAACTTCTTCGAGAAAGTTTGTTCAGATTCATGCCAACCTAAATGCTCCAACCCTTATAAATTATTGATCTCACATATCGTAAAGGGAACTAAAACCCCTCTCACCATCACTTGCTCATCATTAGCAGTGAACTTTGCATTGGCTTAGAACTCAAAAACAATCTCACTCACTCTCTTTACTTTATTCTCCCTATAGTCTTGAGTGGGTTGCTCCCAATTTCGGTGTCTTTATCGTATTTGACTGGCAAATTAATTCCTCTTTTGCAAATGAACTCCCTTCGTAGGATTTTCTCGTATCGGTCCTTAGCCTTTTTACTAATGAAATATTTGGATTTAAAAGGTCTAGGCTCTTCATCATTGGGATACCTAGAGGTAGATGCCTCAAAGTCATTTGCTTTTATTTGGCTAACTTGTTTCCTTATTTTTGCCATTTTCTTCAAAATTCAAGCAACTAACAAAAATGCAACGCAACTTCGTCTTCAAATCACCTAAAAATCAAAATTTATATAACATGGAATATGCATACTGGCAAATAATTGGAAAGATATTTACAAAGTCTACATGGGTGATATTAATAATCACATTCACACAATCTTGAAAAACCTATCCTACAACCTCAAATCCACAATTTCATACATTAACATCAAAATTTTCAAAATTCAAAACATAACTAGATGAAATTGTAAATGTACCTCAATGCCGGATTAATTTTAAGTGTAGATCATTCCTCCAAGCCTTTATCAACTCAAGCTTTCTAACTTTTCTCGCCAACTAGAACCCTAGCTCTCTTTGGACTAAAATTCCAAAAATCCAAGCCTTAGCTCTTCCACTTATGCAAGTCCACAATGTTTTTTATTTCTTCACTCTAAATCACTAGGAACTCACTAATCTCACTTAAAAATGATCAAACTTTGGCTCTAAAGGGGTGTATGCTTGGGGGTTTTGGTATGATTTAAGTGTAAATGTAGAGAATGGTGTGAAAAATGGGTTTAAAACCCTTACTTCGACCTCGGCGTCGTGCCTTATTGGCACTGCACCACGATAGTGCCGCCAGTGCGTCAATGACACAGTAGGACCTAAATTTGTTTTTAGCTTGCTGCCACCTCAGCATTATGGCTTGTATCCACGGCGTCGGCTCATCTGCCTACATCTTCGCGTATGATTTTTCACTAGTTATCCTCCAGCGCTGCTGTAACTTTGTGTATAACTCAACGAGGTGTCGTGACCGCATAAAATCCATGAAAATATAAAAATTAATAAATTTTACCTTTCAATTCGCCCATGCACCTTACCTTCACCATTTTGAACTCCTTCGCTCTTTTTCGCTCTTTTAATGAGTTAATGTGGCATTTCCATTTCGATGAGTCATCACCCGATGATGGTCTTTCCTGCACATTCGACACAAATTTTTCAAAAGTAAGAACTAAAACTCGTTAATTGTAATTATTAAACTAAATAACTAACTACTAACTGAAATTTAAAAAATTTAATTTTAAAACCTTGGGCTACCTCCCAGTGGCGCTTAATTTAACGTCATTAGCCTGACGCCTTTTCGCTCGTTTATTTCGAGTCTAAATTGAGAAGCTACATCTGCAAATCAGAGCTTATGATGTCATTCCCGTTTGGACGTACTTCTTCACCATCGTCAAAAACAACCTTCTCAGCATTATTGCCCTCATCGATACTCATCGTGATCTTTCTTTCTCTTATGTCCAAATTTGCTTTAGCTGTATTCAAGAATGGTTGCTTAAGTATCATAGATACATCATCGTCCATGTTGTGGTTCATGACCTCGAGATCCATAATGAATCTGAATCTACCTACTTTCACGTACAAATTCAAAACTCTTCCTGTAGTAGGTATTAGATTATCGTTTGCTACTTGCAAATTCATGGCATTCGGACAATTGATCTTCAAGTCTGCATGAATCATGTCCATCAGTGGCATGACATAATTACTACCCAACAACAACAATTAATTCAAAAATGATTCTTCAACACGGGATTCTAACTCATTAAGGGTCGATCTACTCTTATGGACCCTCCATACACTAAAAGCCATGAAAAACAACAATCTTAGAACATGCATTATCAATATTTGGTGAAGAACATACCTATAACTTTAATGGAGTCGTCACTCTTGTTCTACATCTCTTGGATTCAAAAAATTCCAACCATTTCACTCACAAAGTTAACAAATCCTTCACCCTTCTTCTCTTTCTCCTCCTAGTACCACGTTCTCTCTCTCCTCTCTACTTTCTTTTTGTTCAAATGAGAGAGAAATGGGAAACTTGGAGTTTAAGTAATTATCCATTATTTAGGTCCTCAAGCGGATATCTCAAGACACATCTAAGATTAATATCTTTCCAAAACACCCACTACATCTCTAGTAGCAACCACTTGTCATTTTTTGATGTGAAACTTAGCATGCAACTAATCTCCAAATTGTCCACATACACAAGACATAGTACATTTCCCATTTTGCACATGATCTTTTAAAATAATTACATGCAAGTCTAGTTCCACCCACTTTATAGTTGCCCTTATATCTCACTATATTTACAATCAAACCAAAGGCATATGTTTTCAAATTAATTTAATTAACTTGACTTAGGTACAATTATCCCCAATTAATTTAGGACCGAGGCTATGGTGTTGTTGTTGTTGTTGTTGTTGTTGTTGTTGTTGTTGTTGTTGTTGTTGTTGTAGGTACAATTATCATATGGTTAGTGTAATTGGTTACATAATTGACCCATTTGTGGTCCCACTAACCCCAACTACTCGGCACCCAATGCCCATACTACGACACGCATCCATAGGCACGTACTTGTCACAATAACTCATCCAATAGCAACGTACACACATGCGATGTTACAATAATATAATGCTTTAAACATCACACATAAGCAACCATCATCCACAAATAACATATTCCCTCGATTCTCGTGTCCGAGTCAACCGAGTTGTCCACGAAACTCCCAAATTATGACCGTTAATCCTCGAAATTAATGCTAGTCCTATTTTAACTAATTTTGGTCGTTACAATATCTACTCTCAAATTAATACATATCCAAAAATACGTCTTTAATGCATATTCATCTTCTAGTAGTTTTTTATAGATAAACATTTCTTAAAATAAACAATAATCGTTTGTACAAAAATTCACTGTACAAAAAATAACAATTGAAAAAAAAGGAAAAAAGGAACTATACTCCATAAATACACAAAAAAGACACTTTTTTATTTTTAGAAACTACGATTAGGAAGAAAGTAAGTTTGGCTTTGTGTTTGTCTATTCGCATTCCCTTAGCAATTCTCCATCCAAACATACTAAACTTTACGGATTTTGAATTAATTTCAATCTTCAATCAATCTCTATGTGAAACACAAACATGTTAGACTTGAATATTCATGAGCGATTGAAATTTCGGATCATACTCTAATTCAATTGATCTTTGTAACTTGGTACAAATTTAACTTAGGGATTCTTATTTCAAAAAAAAATAAGGATTCTAGCTCCTCTTTTAATATAGTTAGATTTGTATTATTTCGATTTTTTGAAGTTTTTCGTTGCTAATGATTAGTATACCACACTTTTTTTCAAAAAAAAAATCTCGCTTTAAAAAAACTTTTTAACTCTGTCAATGAAAAATATTCTTTATTGTCCTCCTAAAGCCTGGAAAAAAAGGGAAAATATTATTTAAAAATATTTAAGAGATCTTATTTATTAAAAAATTCATTACTATATATGTATAGAATTGATGGGCCCCGCATTAAAGTTTTGCCCCGGGCCCTAAATAGTTAGAACTGACCCTATTACAGTGATGCTAATTGGAATAATGTGGAGTCAAATTCTAAATCAACTAGTGGATGGATTTTTACGCTAGGAGGAGCGGCTGTTTCTTGAAGCTCAAAGAAACATACATGTATTTCTGATTCAACAATGACATCAGAAATAATTTCCCTAGTAGATGCAAGCATGGTAGCGGAATGGCTTAGGAACTTGTTAATGGAGATACATTATGGAACAAGCCATGTCCGACTATCTTGGTCAATTGTGATGACTAGGCAACTCTTTATAAGGTTGCAAGCAAGACTTATTATGAAAAATCTAGACATATAAGTCTAAGACATAATCTTTTGAGACAATTGCTCAAAATTGGTTTGTCACAGTTGATTATGTGGAATCTGACAAGAATTTAGCGGATCCATTAACAAAGGGTCTTGTTAGAGATATGGTGTATCAGACATCAAAAGGAATGAGACTTAGGTTTACCTAATTCGATCGTGATTAGATGGGAACCTAACTTAATTCTTGAAAATATAGAATAAGTTCAATATGGTACTAACAAGTTGTCACAGCCCAAATTCTTAACCCTAGTTTAATTTCCTTAATCAGAATCGTTGACTCGTGACGTGAGACCCGCATTGATATACTTGCATTGACCGAGGCAGGTGGTCGAGGTATATGTTAGATTTGTTGTGACGTTTGCTTAGTGTATTGTATATGTATAGACTACTAAGTCACTCCTACTTGTGTATAGATGTCGAGACGTGAGCGGGGATGCACCTCAAGATGCGTGTCAGCATAGAACTAGGGTAGAGAGTGATGTGGTAAACTAACTTAAGTTAATGTAGCTTAATCAATTGGATTTTATATGGCAATAGTTGATTTATGTTAAATATAGCCTAAGTTAGTTAAATAAAACAATAGTCATTTGATGTTTCTCGAGATACGTGTTGACACATCAAAAGACCGATTGAGTTGTAATTGGTGTTAGTAAGATAAAGTTAGTGGAGTTGAAATCAAGGTAAGGGCCATTAGATTAATCTCAAGATGCATGTATACATTAAGATTAATGGCTATTAATCAACCTTATCAATATATATACGACTGAATGTGTTAACTCATGCAAATCATCTCATTCATCAACTTATGAGAGAAATACTCTGAAGAGAAGAAAATTAGTTTATGTGGAAGATTTTGGTGGAGTTGAAGGCGTAAATCAAGGTGGAAATATTCTACAACTTGGTAAGTCAAAACTACACCATTAACTTAGTTTAAATTGATGAATCTGATGATAATTATGGTGTGTGAACTGTTATAGGTTTTGTTGTGGTTGTTTTGGATCTCTGGTGGTGGTCATGTAGAGAGAGAACTCGGAATTCTAAGTGCATAATTCTGGGTTTTCCTACACATAGCGCACTAGACATGCATATAGCACGCTACTTGCGTGTAGCGCATAATGAGTATGGGTAGCGCGTCACTAGCGCGCTAGATATGCCACCCAGCACGTTAGGTGCTCTGGCAGTACAAATTTTGCATTTCCTAACTTAAACTTAAATAGCTTAAATAAGTCTAATACTCTAATTAAAGGTCTAAACACACTCAAAAACATGTTTAATGATATCAGGAACCTATAGTAGAATCTCGAGGGTTCAGTTACACGTTTTGAGGTGTCGGGAGGTCGGATTAGCTAGGAAATTTGTGTAGATTGTATGTAAACTGATTGAGATATTTATACATTTCATTCATGTTATGCTATTTGTTTACATTCATTTGGACTGAATTATCCATTGTACTCTAGATGTCATGACTTGTTCTTCTATCTCATTTTATGAGTTTACTATCATCGCATTAATTGTTGATTAATGGTTTCGTTAATTCTAAATCATGTGCTATGTCATTCTTGGTTGTTGAAGAATTTAGTTAAATGAAATAGCATGCTATTAGGTAGGTGATCTATGGTATTACAAATCTATTTCCTTTGTGCATTAGTGATGCAATCACATGGTTGGATTCCTAAATTGTGTCATCCCTTGAATTATGAAAGTAGTTCTTGTATCTAGGACCATGATATGATAGAGATGTGCGTGGCACACGGGGTCACTAGACTTCCAGGGTTGTCGGGATCTCACCACTAGCTTGTGCAGCACACGAACCCGGGGTTGTTGACAAGTATATATACTTGTGTAATAGGCATTTGTGAAGATGTGAAGACATCTATGATATTATAGGCATTTAAGAACATGTGAAGGTATCTATAAGATAGTTTATGTCCTAAATAGTGGAATAAGGCTGACTTGATGTAACTCATGGCCGACTGACCCTAGATCATTACTGCTTTGTCGAGTGTCAGTCTCATATTGTTTAACTAAAATATTTTATAGCATGATTCTTTTTCAGCATAGTTGCTATTATTATGCTTTTAGATACTTGTTTTATATTTGAAAATGTGGATAAATGTCTCTCAGTGTTACTTTCTACTTTCCTGTACTCACCGTCCTTTTTATGGCAGTGGGTGCAGAGCCATCGAGTAGCAGACCGGGCAAAGAAAATATCAGTGACTACCTCTAAGCCAGTGGAGTGCTGCTACCTTTGATATAGTGGTTTTTTGGTTTTGTTGTATGTCTTATATATGTCTTTTATATACTTTTAGGGTTGTATATATAGGTTGTGAGATGGTTACCGACCAGACACATGTTGTTATATTGCTATCGTCGTTTTGTTATACATACACTTAATATCTTTGTTTCCTGGTTTTCCATATATAGGATTTAAATTAATGACTTCCGCTAATTTGTTAAGTCTTTTGTTGAATAATCTTTAAATTGTAAAATTTTTAATTAATTCTAATTTATTAGTTAACAAGAGAATAATATATTGTGTAACGGCCCGAAAATTCGACTCGTGCCACGTGTAATTTTAGGGTCGTATGTGGGACCCACTTGCCGAAATGCGTATGCTCGAATCTCGATTGGAGATGTTAATTGTTGAGAAACGTATACGCGGAGAATTCGGGAGCCGAAACACGAACAAGGACGCGCCTCGAGTCGCGTGCCAACGTGGGACCGAGATAGTCGCGTAATGTGGTTTAATGTGTACATTGGATACGCCTCGTGACGCGTGTAGCGCGAGTATCGAAATTTTGGAAATGAGGCGGGTTGGTGTCTCGAGATGCTCAAATTGCGAGACTCGAGACAATTTTGGTCAAGCATAGAAGAGGTGGACAAAGAGGTGAAATTATTGAGGTTGCCTCGATATTCGTGCAACACGAATCTCGAAAACACTTTTGATTTGAAAATCAAAAGTAGAAAATGTAAAATAATATATATATATATATATATATATATATATATATATATATGAAGAGAGAGAAAAGAAAGAAAAAGAAAAGAGAGAGAGAGAAGAACCATAGAGTGAGAGAGAGAGAAGAAAAGAGAGATCGTGAGGAGCGGAGAGAGAGAGAGAGAGAGAGAGAGGAGATGCAGCGGCGGCGAGGTGACGCCGGTAACGACGCGGCTCCGGCAGTGAAGCCGGCTGCGGGGCGAGACGACGATGATGATGATGGCGGCGGACCAGCAGCAGCGGGCCAGCAGCAGCGATGGCGACGGCGCACGCAGACGAGCAGCTGGCCGGCATCGGCGCGACCGGATCCGCGACGACGACGGCCAGCGGCGGCCGATCGGCAGCGGAGAGGAGGCGGTGATGCAGCAGGGATCGCGGACGGCGGCTCGCGGCTCAACGGCAGGCGCGGCCTGCGAGGCCGAGGACGATGGCGGCAAGCAGTTCGAGGCAGCGGCGAGGAGGCGCTGGAAGCAGCAGCAGGGCGACGATTCCGGTGGTGGTCGACGCGCACGAGCAGAACAGCGGCCGCGTGGACAGCGGGGGCAGCGGCGCGCAGGGAGCGCGGCGGTGGCTGAGCGGCTGCGCGGCGGGGCTGCTGGACAGCGCGACTGCGCGGTGGAGGAGACGGCAGCGCGACCGGCGGCGGGGCAGCGCCAGCAGGGGCGGCCGGCGGCGGAGCTTGCGGCGCCGGCGAGGGCAGCGGTGGCGCGACGGTGGCGCCGGCAGCGGCGCGGTGACGACGGCGGCGTCGGCGCAGCAGCGACGCGGTGACGACGGCGGCACGCGGCGGCGCGCGGTGGGCGTTATCGACGATCGAGGGCGTTATCGGACCGATCGGAGGCGTGAATCGACGAATGTCGACGACGTGATTGAGGGACTTAGGATGCTATAGTCAGGTGTCGGGTGCGCATATCGAGATGCGTGCGAGTGCGTTTTTGAGGTACGTAAGATTCCTTCTGAAAGTCACTGAGGGTTTACTTTTCTATCATTGATTGCATATCTGTGGTTGTTGAATGATATTCCCCCTATTCCTTGTTATTGATTTTCGTGACACATTTGGGGTGGGGATCGAGACTTTTGCTATTCGTGTTGTACTTATGGCACACTAGCAGCATGTACGCGGGTAACCGGGTGAAAGGAAGTGGGTGTTTCAACGAAAGGATCTGTGCGCCCGGTCCGTAGGTTTCGGGGCAGTGTGGTACTGTCGGCCGTGGGCGTATCGGGTGAAAGGAAGTTGGGCACTCACTTGAAAGGATCCTGGGGGTTTGTCGTACGCTTTTTAGTGTGACGGGAGGAGTACACGGTTTGTTTCTCATGTTATTTATTCATGTGATGATCTTAGTACGGTTATCTGTTTAGTTTCCACATGAGTACTTGACATGGTTATTGATATCTGTTTATTTCTCTTATAAATGCTCGGTGTACGTAAGATTCTTCGAATGTCACCGAGGGTTTACTTTTCTATCGTTGATTCATATTCCTTGTTATTGTGTACGTAAGATTCCTTCTAAAAGTGATCGAGGGTTTACTTTTCTATCATCGATTGCCTATTCGTGCTTGTTGGATGTTATTCCCCCTATTCCTTGTTATTGATTTTCGTGACGCATTTGGGTTGGGGGTCGAGGCTTTCGCTATTCGTGTTGTACTTATGACACACTAGTTTGTACGCGGGTAACCGGGTGAAAGGAAGTGGGTGTTTCAAGCTGAAAGGATCTGTGCGTGCCCGATCCGTAGGTTTCGGGGCTGCGGGTACTGTCGGCAGTGGGCGTACAGGTGAAAGGAAGTGGGGCACTCACCGAAAGGATCTGGGGGTTTGTCGTACGGTTTAGTGTGAAAGGATCCGGGGGTTTGTCGTACATGTGATTTAGTGTGACTGGGAGGAGTACACGGTTTGTTTCTCATATTATTTACTCATGTGATGTTTCTATCGTTGATTCATATTCCTTGTTATTGTGTACGTAAGATTCCTTCTAAAAGTCATCGAGGGTTTACTTTTCTATCATTGAGTTCCTATTCGTGATTATTGGATGTTATGCCCCTATTCGTGATGTTATTGATTTTCGTGACACATTTGGGGTGGGGATCGAGACTTTTGCTATTCGTGTTGTACTTATGGCACACACTAGTCGTACGGGTAACCGGTGAAAGGAAGTGGGTGCTTCAACCGAAAGGATCTGTGCGCCCGGATTCGGGGTGGTTTCGGGGAACTCTGGTGTACTGTCGTGCCGGCTGGTCGTTACCAGGTGAAAGGAAGTGGGGCACTCTTTGAAAGGATCTGGGGTTTGTCGTACGATTTAGTGTGGCCAGGGAGGAGTACACGTTTTGTTTCTCATGTTATTTATTCATGCGATGATCTTAGCACAGTTGTCTGTTTAGTTCGCATGATTAATTGACATGTTTATTGATATCTGTTTATTTCTCTTATAAATGCTCGGTGTACTTTGTTGGAATCTTACTAATTCGTACTCCCCATCTTCCTTTTTGTGATGGGCGAGTGCAGACCCTGCTAGTAGGGGCAAGGAGATTTTGGACGACTTTATCTGACTGCCTGCGGTCAAGGACCTACTAGTACGTGCGATTTTGATATTTTGCTTACTTTTGGGAAATGAGAGACTGATTAGCTACTGTACTTGTATATATTACTGTTTAATATTGTCGTCTATATACATAGTACTTTCTCCGGGTTTTCCACAATAGGAATTGCTCTATTAAATGATGTTTATATGAAAATGAATTTAATTGTTTACTTGCCTTGAATTTAAGACTTCCGCTGTTGTTTTAATGATTAAACTATCGAACTAAATTGCTTAACGAAGGGAGTTAACACGCGTATCGAGGATACGTGTTGTGGAAAATGGCGTCAGTGGCGCGTGGGACCCAGTGGGTCAAGGATCAGATTGGACCGCTGGGCCAGCGCCTCCCCAGCGTGGCGACCTCGGGATTTGGGGCCGTTACATATTGCTTATTTGATAAGCTAACTAGTGAGGAGGAAAGTTTTGAAAAGGCTGACTAATATGTTGTTAGGTCCTACGTTATAAGATTAGGGCTTAATAACGGTATTAGGTCGGATGGTGCCTTAGTTTGAGAAGGGGTCGTCACACAAGTCAAGTGAAAATTATGGAGCACTAGAAAATTTATATTATAAAAGATCCTTTCCTGGTTCTAATGTTAGTTTCTGCATGACGGAAGTTGACAATAGGGTCTTAATAAGTCCATTAGAGTGACTCGCAGATTCACTGAAATAGGTGTAGAAGTGTGGTCGCTTCTTATGAGCCTAACCGACTCTAGAGCACTCACGAAAGACAGGATTTGCACAAGGCCAGAATGTGCAATCAACAGAACACTCTTACTTCTAAGAAATATTTATGTGCGACATTTCCGATTTCATCGCAAAGGTCCTTAGATCAAGATTCGTTCACTATAGCACCTGACGAAACTTTGAAGTATTTGCACTAAGTGAAAAGTTAAAGTCCAAAAGACCCTTCTTATTTATGTATAGATTTCGGAATGATATTATATGAATTTTGGTCATGTTATTTCCTAAGTATAATTTTCAATTTATATTTCCATATAATTTAAAATGGAGGGAAATTATAGGATTAAAAAAAGGAACTTATGTCCCTAACTTTAGAGAACCAACCTAACCTCAATGCCAGAGGACAGAGACGAAATTAGTATGGCTCTGAGTCGGGCGCTATAGCGCAGGCATCAGCGCTAGACTGAAAAGTTGCACTTTTGTGTTACTTGGTCCCTTTTTTATCCATTTTTCGTAGCTATTCTCATCGAAACTCATCCATTTGTGGATAGACACTAAGACACTTGATTTTCTATAAATTAAAGGGTTCAAGAACGTATTAAATATATTGAACACACAAAATACTTTTGAATCAAAGTATGTTATTGTTCATAACATCATTCTCTCTAAGTATCCTTCATGAGTGCTCTTGGTTGGAGTTGTGTTACGCACACATCATCCAATAACCATTAAGGACTTGATTGTGTCCTGAAGGCAAGTTTCGATTAATCTCGTTGTCTGTACGTGGTTTCGACCGGTAGGGAGAAATCTTGTCTAAAAAAGAGCGATTATGCGCTAAGTCTTTGTTTGGTTCTTCAATTATGTTCTTATTTTCAAAGTCGAAGAAAATTGTTCCAACAGTTTCTATGTGTTGTATTTACTTATTTACGTCTTTTATGTACTTTTGGATTGTTCCAACAGCTTCTATGTGTTGTATTTACTTATTTACGTCTTTTATGTACTTTTGGATTTTGATGGGTTGAGATACTAGACTCCCCGACTTAATGCATGTACCTACATTGTTTATTGTCATTTTTGATATACATGTGATCCGATACTTCCTGGTTTCCATAGTTAGGTGTTTTGCTTTAAATTTCGCTGCAAGTTTATACGTCTTCCGCTGATATTATTAAAAGTTTTAATTTACTTTGAAAATACATTTAATGTTTTAATTAGAGATATTTATCCTGAACGCAAATAACATGATGAACGAGAAGTAAAGGCTGACTAATACATCGTTAAGTTCTATGTGACTAAGATTAAGGCTTAATGGTGGAATTAGGCCGGGCAGTGCCTTGTTTTGGGAAAGGGGTCGTCACAGCATATGTCGAACACTTTTTCATTGTTGAGAATCTTTGACTCATTCAGTGGGTGAAACATTCAGTAAGATAGAAGAAGGTAAAGATTAGAATATTTCAAAGTTCATACAAAGATGCAAGTGGAGGCACACACGGTTATCTTATTGAAAATTCATTAAGCATATTGTAAAACTCCAACTAATTATAATATATTAACCTTTCTAGGGATTCATTTCTAATCTCTTGACTTGCGAAAAAGAGGAAAACAACTGTGAGCTCGAATGGAGATGAATGCTCTTTGTCCCAAATTAATTGAAGTCGGCCGCATAGATCAAACTCTTCCATTGTGCTCGATTTAGTGCAATTGATGGTGAGCATTCCAAACTTTTTAAATCTCTAATACTAAACAATTCCAAATCCACAATTAGTGTAGGTAGAACCTAATTTAAGATATATGGAAATATGATGCACTTAGGAAATTGAACATTTTACGTTGGTAAACTTAATATTTAAGGCCGCTATTACGTGCAGGTCATTGCTTCGTTTTTTTTTTTTTTTTCTAACTATAAAATAGATTTCCCCTTTTATGGGGTTGTTACCCTTTGTTTGGAGGTTGTTGTCCCTCTTAGTAGGGTTGTTGCCCCCTTGTGTGGATGTTGTTCCATGCTTCAATGAACTGTATTATCTATTATCTTCGTTGAAATAGATTGTTGTAACCTTTTTGGGTGATAAGAACATCAATGCAACAAGTTTGACAAAAAAAAAAAATATATAAAATAGATTTTGGTTGTCTCTAATTAAATGGTACAGGGAGAACCTGGTTTCATTTCCCCTGCGTTTAGGGTTGCTTTGACAAGTAGCAATCAAAGTATTAAAGTCTAAGATTTTTTGGTCTAGTTTTCACCAGCATAAGCAACAAAAAGTCCATTAAGTCAGTGGCGAATGGATGTGCAGCTAATGAAATCAAGCTATTTCCATGGGCTTAGGGGGAGACATGAACAAATTTAATGATTGTAGTTAGCGGAAAATGCATGAAAGATTTTACAAAGGTTCCATGTATGACCATTGATTCATAAGATTATTTTCAAGAAATTATCAAAGCTCTAAATATACATACAAGAATATAACTTGATGATGGCAACAAAATTGCAAAATTGAATGGAGATCCCAAAGATGTTGGATGATTTTTAGGGCTCAGGCAATGTGAGGAGGGATGCGTCTGAAAGCTGCTAGAGTAACCTAACCCACTTTATGCACATATCTCAGTGAATTACTTTTGCATTTTCCTTGTAAATAACATCCACTTTTAACCGCTCAGAACAAGACCTCCTAGAATGTCAAACAATGAAATCCCAATTTAGATATAAATGACTTGCGAGATGCAGCACAATAATATCACCAATAATATCACCACGCACATGAAGAACGCACATCCTCCTGGAGTCCAGAACAAATGTACTTCTCAATTAACATGATGAAAGTCCCATTAACTCTTCTTGCTAAAATAAGTTCCATCAACGAAAACATAATACAGTATTCCAAATGACAACAAAAACTAAAGAAAGTCTCAAAAATTCAACTTCAGACTCAAAATTCCCATCTCTACCAAGAAGCCAAGTAGTTCCATAAAAGACAACCCAACACTAAAATCAACGGTATCGACGGAGGGAGAGAGTGTTGTTCCTCTTCCATGTTGCCCTTCGAGATGGTCTCGCCTTGTGGTGCAAGTGTCCCTTGCCACGCAGACCTCTGTACTTCTTTCCTGCAGAAGTGAGGCCCCGAAGTTCCCTGTGCTTGTGAACAGGCTTGCAGATCCAGTTGATCCTTGGGTCGTTGCGGATGGCTTTGTGAGCCGCATCTACAAGAATAATCTCAAAATATTTGTAGGTGGAGTCCTGCTCGGGAAAAAAAAAAAAAAGGTAACAAGAATATATAAGGAAAATGAAACTCATTCCAAAAAAAAAAAAAGTACACAAGTGGGAGTCCAATAGATTACCTCGTTGAGCCAATAGGAATTTAGCACCTTCAAGCCACCCAATTTCCTCCCAGCCCGCTCTTCCGCAACTGACCTCTTGTTTCTCTGAAATTTCAGTTGGGTAATACCTTGATTCTTTGGCTTACCGTACACAATACCCTTGGGCACTGGCCTCTTCCTTCCACCGCGTCTGACTCTCACACGGTACACGACATATCCCTGGGGGCAAAAATTTACATGTATGATTCAAGTCTTTCGTCTCAAACAGAGTTTAACAGACCAAAAGTAAGAAATAAGTCAAAGCAATAACTGAAATGATTTGTATTACAGTCAATGTGATAAAAGTAGAACAACAAATTCCAACTTCTATATCTAGCGTTTCCAGTTGACTGCGTGGTACATATGAACTTTTTCATGCAAAATGCAGCTGAAATATCGAGAGCAGAGACTGCACAAGTTGCATTGATATGATAAAGAAATCCAAGCATCAAATCAGTAATATCACAAGTGTTGGTTAGGCAAAGACACGGAGTAAGCAACCACTTGATCATGGAAAGTCACTACCATTGACATAATTTAAACCATAAATAGTAAGCAATCTCATAATATCAAGACAGCATCAGCCATCAATCACCACAAATGCAAGAAGTTGGCATGCTGAAGCAGATAGTGTAAACACTCAAACATCGTCGGCAACTATAGATGTCACCATTATTCTATTGCATTAGAATAAATGGATTTTAACAAACAATACAGCAATCACCAAGCCCTTTATTGGATTCCAATGTAAATAAATAAATAAATCAGTGTTTCGAAAGCAATCATGCAACCCAACTCGCAGATCAACTAACACTAATGAGAAGTTAAACCACAACTAATAGAATGATGTCGGAACAATACGGATATAGCTAGTTGACAAGTACAGATTGATTTAAAATTCTAACGTAGCAAAAGATAGGAAACAGATGCTATGACAGCGGATTCTCGAATATAAGTTTCACATGGAACAGTCAATGATTTTAACTTTAGACCATAATTAGCAGCTATCACATATCAAATGACCAACATGTTAATAAGACGGAGCATAATTTACAATGCCAACCCTGATTGTTATTCTCTGAAAAGGCAGGGAAGCCGTTCCAGTAAATCCCAAATTAAAACACGTTTAAAAATAATGTATTCTCTAACGCTCCTTGTTGAATCAAATGAAGAGAGCAACGAAACTACCACATCAGAAAAAACTTGTATAACAAAAAGGGCTTTTTTTAATAAAGATCTAACAAGAGCGTAAACAGATACATTAAACAAGGTAAAGAAAAAAAAATCAAAACCAACAAGAAAAAGAAGTTGAAGATGTAGATCTGAGAAATCAATAAATCAAAGAAACCTGCTTAGCCTTGTAGCCCAAGCGACGAGCCTTGTCGGGGCGAGTGGGGCGAGTGACGCGGACGATGGAGGGCAACTGGCGGTACTCCCAGCACCTCACCCTCTGCAGAAACCTCATCACGTCCGACTGCTTCTTCCTCCATAGCTCCGACACGTACTTGTAAGCCCCTACCAACAACAACAACAACAACAGACCACCACATCAACCACAACTACTACTACTACTACTACTACTACTACTACTACTACTACTACTACACAGAACAAACACAACAACGAAATTGAATCGGAAACAGAGACATGAGGAGGAGAACTGACCCATCGTCAGCCAGGCGTTGGTGTCGCTCCGCTGAATGAGCCCTCTCTCGGTCTCGGCCACCACAAAGTGAAGAAAAGTTAGGGTTTTGGCTTGATTTATAGGCGGACGACCTTATTAGGGTTGGAGAGCCGTGGGCTTTCCTTTTGATCATACCCACCAAGTTTGGCCCAAACCCACTAAGATTTTTTCTTTTTCTTTTTTTAAAGGAAGCCCAGTAAGATCACTTTTGTATCTTTTTTTTTTTTATATAATCCAACTTAGGGGTGTTAATGGGGAGGGCACTCCCCATCCCAATCCTCATTCAAAATTTGAATCTCCATCCTCATCCCTATCCTTATGCAGGGATGGATTTTCATCCCCATCCTCATCTATGTCTAATCCCCACGGTGATGGAGAATCCCGAATTTATTATTCCCCATCTATTTCTCTGTGGCGAATCCTCGTTTAAATCCCTGTGGAGAAAAATCGTCGTATCACCTAAAAAATATTGTACTTAAAAATAAACTAACAAAAAAAGTAAGGTCTGAAATACATATGTCACAATTCATCCAAGTTTAAGTTTTAGGATTCAATTAATAATATGGTAACAAACAATTCAAAACATACAATTAATCAATTTTGTAGTAAAAACACTTCGTATATATTTTACCAAATTGTAGATAGCACGAGTAAATATGTTTGATATTTGGCATATATTAATAAAATTTATTTCGTTGTAAGCATATATTGGTGGTGGAATATTATTTATATTCCCCCATCGATCTCTCTCTCAAATAATAGTCAAGTAATTTTTTTATTTTTATTTTTTTGGTCCTCCCACTCTTATAAGTTCTTATATAATAATATTAAATAAAATTAAAAGCATGATATTTTCAATGCGTATGATTACATATTTTCTAATACTCAAAGTTGATGTGCAAACAGTGCAACGTGTGCACCAAAGTTAATCAATGGCTACTACAGTGTATTCATCACATGGGAACTTGTAGAATTACCGCATAGCATGTGTATATAAATAAATCTTTTTTTTTGGAAATATATATACTATATAATTTGGATTAATTGTCATATGTTTATATTTTTATATAATATATTGCAATATGTTTCTTAGTGTGCATTTAATTATATATTTATATTTTTATGGTAATATATAAACCCTTATATAATGTATATACACCTACATGTTACATGATATTTCATGTGCGTATATACAAAACACAAGATATATTTATTCATAACAAACAGAGATTCCCTGCGATGATACTCAATAGGGAATCCCCATAGGAATCCCTATGGGGATATTTTCCTCCCCATCCACATCCCTGTGTGGGGAACCAATTTTGTTCCCCCCATCTTCATACCCATTTAAATTCTCCATCTCCATCCCCGTGGCGGGGAATCTCCGTTCCCCATAGGGATTCCCCGCCCCATTGACACTCATAATCCTTATATATCTTTTCAAATAGAGATGTAATTATAGGAAAATGCTAAAATTACCTCGATAAGACAAGCACTTATGCTTGTCCCTTTATTTTTGTCAATATGTGTGTGTACATGCATCCCAAGGAACATCAAAGGGGGCGCACAAGTGCATGCCCTATGGGTAATCCTAACATTCTCCATAAATTTTTTTGAAATTTATGTATCTAAATATGCCACCCGAAATTTATCCTTAAACAGATAATCCCACGTCAACTAATTGAGAAAAAAAAATGCATGACTTATAAGTTTGAAGTGAAAACTCAAGACGAGTTGACCCAATGATAAAATGGGTTAGGTGCACAATCTCGAGCTCGATTCCCCAGTATGTCAATATTGTCTGGCCACTGGGGCGCTTAAATTTTCACTCTACGAGCACCAAGGCCTCCCAACTCAATTTTTTTTCTATTCACGAGACTAGAACTCAATATACATCACTTAAGGGGAATCGAGTCCTTTCCACTCGGTTCAACCAATCGTTGTCTATTGGTCATCAACAAACATATTGGACACAATAAATATAATTTATGATTTTTGTTCATACTGTGGTGTCCATGATTATCCTAAACTATTTCGAATGAGACAAATCCTCACCTTAGAATATATAATTTACTATGTTGTTAATGGAAAGTTTCTAAAAAAGATTAAGGCTCTATTTGGTAAAACTAGATGATAATCTCGCTGATAGCTGATAACTGATAACTGATAATAGTAGCTGATAGCAGAAAGCTGATAATCTAGCTAATTAATTAAAATCATTTGGAAAAACTAGTTGATTTGGTAGTTGGTAAATGCAAAATGATGTAAAAGGACGTACATTATATTAATCAAATATATTACATGTACAAACATATATTTTCTTATTAATTATTATATAAATCAACTGTATAAAATTATTTTAAATAGATAATACGTAAAGCTATCTTATTTACATTATATATTACATATTTTTAACTAATATGTCATGTAAGAATATAAAGTATTTTTCATATTTCTTAGAAAAAATCTTTACTTAATATTTTAGAAACACATTGGACAAAAAAAAAAAACTTCTTTTGGAGGGCCAACAAGCAGCTAAGAGTGTGGGCTCAAATATACCCCTTTTATAACAAGCAATCGACCCACATTTTTTTAACTAATACCAAGATGTATGAACGAGAATACGGAAATTTATTTTTTGAAATTTATGTGCTATCTCGGTAAAACTGGGATAAAAATGTAATCGGTCGTTTTTAAATGGGGACGCTACCTCAACTAGCATTTGAAACTTTAAAGTTTAATCTAGTTTATTTTGAACTAACTCCTAATCAAACACAACTTATTTTTTAAACTAGCTTATGATCTAAATTTACAAGTTAGCTAATAAGCTACTCTGTGTTTGCCAAATAGAGCCTAAGATATATTTAATTACCAAGTAGCGTTTAAAGGTTAAAGATGCATTTCATCAAAAGGTGCGAACGTAAAGATTTCTGTTGGCCAAAATTTTTGAGGTTGACAAAAGAGTTTTTTGTTGTAAATTGAGTTGGAACTTGCTAAAAACTAGAGAAGGAAAATAGAAAACTAAGAACTTCTACTACAAAGGAGAAGAGAAGAAATGCTATAGTTGGAATGAAAAATATTTCATTCAACTTCATGTGATTTTACAATGAAGTTGGCACCCTTTATATAGACCATTTTGTGATGATGATAAATGTACTTAGACAATATTTACAAGTAACACATACATCACATGTCGTACAACTCTTCATAAGCAACATTGACAATACATGCAATAGTGAGTACATTGGATATGAATACAAGTAAGAGTAATGTTTGATATTACAACTCAATGAGAAAGCTATGCTTGACAATGTGGCCATCCAAAATCTTGGTCAATTGTTCATCCATATCATAACACTCCTCTTTGGATGATAATTTTTTAGAGAATGTGCCTCGTTAAAACTTCTACTAGGAAAAACCTTATGGGAGAAATATAGTAAAAGAAAAAGAGTACATTGTTCTCATAAATCTTAAGATGAGTATAATATTGTTAGGATTGCATCATTAAAAACCGTGCTAGGAAAACTCAATGGGATAAAACTATAGCTAAGGGATAAAAGTGCAATACACTAATCAATAACTCCCCCTCATGTGAACATGGATGAAACTTGTTTTATTTCTTTACTTGCAATGTCCTTAAGTTTACGCAAGCCAATACCATATGTAAGCCTCTTAAATGTCGTAGTTGGTAAGGCTTTTGTGAATAAATCAACAAGATTATCACTTAATCGGATTTGCTTGACATCAATTTCACCATTCTTCTGAAGCTCATATGCATAAAAGAATAATGGTGAAATATGTTTTTGTCATGTCCCCTTTTATGAATTTTTCACTTAATTGTGTGATTCATGCTGCATTATCTTCATATAATATGGTTAGAGAATCTTTTATTGAAGACAATCTACATGATTCTTGAATATGTTCAATCATGTTTCTGAACCATACACATTCACGACTTGCTTTATGAATTGCGAGTATTTCAGAATGATTGGAAGAAGTAGCAACCATAGTTTGCTTTATTGACTTCCATAATAATGCAGTATTACTACAAGTGAATACATATCCCGTTTGAGAACGAGCCTTGTGGGGATCAAATAAAAATCCAATATCAGCATAGCCTTGAAGATTCAATTTTACTCATCTCGAGTAAAATAAACCCATGTCATTGTTCCTCGAAGATATCGAAAAACATGTTTGACACCATTCCAACGTCTTCGAGTGGGTGAAGAGCTGTATTTTACAAGTAAGTTGACAGCAAAAGTAATGTCAGGTCTTATACAATTTGCAAGATACATAAATGCACCAATTGCACTTAAATATGGTACCTCCGGACCAAGTAGCTCTTCATCACTTTCATGAGGTCGAAATGGATCTTTATCCACTTCAAGTAATTTAACAACCATTGGAGAGCTCAATGGATGTGCCTTGTCCATATAAATTTTTTTTAATATTTTTTCAATATAATTTGATTGATGGACAAGTACTCAACTTGGAAAATGTTCAATTTGCAAACCAATACAGTCTTATTTTTCCAAGTTCTTACATCTCAAATTCCTTTTTCAAGTATTCGGATGTTCTAATGATGTCGTCGTGGTTTTCCACTATATTTAAATCATCAACATATACAACAATAATCATGAATCATGTTGATGATATTTTAATAAAGACACATGGGCAAAGTGGATTATTTGCATATCCTTCTTTAAGTAAATAATCACTAAGACATTTGTACCACATTCGTCCAGATTGTTCAATCCGTACAAATACCTTTGTAATTTTATAGAATGTATGTTATGAGGTTTTGATTTTATTTCTTCGGATATTTCAAATCCTTCTGGGATTTTCATATATATATATATATATATACATATATATCTCATTATCTAGGGATCCGTACAGATATGTTGTAACGACATCCATTAGATGTATATCAAGCCTTTTAGAAACCGCAAGGCTTATCAAGAATCGAAATGTGATTCCATCTATAACAGGAGAATATGTTTCCTCATAATCAATGTCAGGTCTTTATGAAAAACCTTGAGCTACAAGTCTTGCTTTGTACCTTGTAATCTCATTTTTTCGTTTATTTTTCGTACAAATACTCATTTATATCCAACAGGCTTTACGTCATCTGGCGTTTGAACAACCGGTCTAAAAACCTCTCGTTTCTTCAATGAGTCTAGTTCTGCTTGGATAGCCTCTTGTCATTTTTGCCAATCAGGTCTTTTTCGACATTCGACCACTGATCGTGGTTCTGGATCATCATCATTTTCACATATTTCAAAAGACACATTGAAAGAAAATATATCATCAGGAACAATATTATTTCTATCCCAAATCTTGCCAAAGTTTAAATAATTTATTGAGATCTCATTATTTTCATCTTTTCCCTTTTTTTCTAGAGGCAATTGTTCCTCGTTAGAATCAACTTGTTCTAACAAATCCTTATCAAAGGATTCTTGTTCTTTCTTGGGAGTGTTTTGATTTGCGTTTATTTTTACTCCCGTTTTCCTCTTTTAAGGAATTGTATCATTTGAACCAACTGGTCTTCCACGCTTTAAGCGTTTCATTGGTTCTTGTGTATTTTGTTGCACAAAGACATCAATTCTTGTAGGAGCATTTACAGCTGGAATATGTAATTTTGTCACTCATTTTGTGTCAGTAAACGCATCAAGTAATTGATTTGTAATTTATTGCAAATGAATGATCTTTTGAACTTCAAGTTCACACTGATTTATGCGTGGATCATAATGTGAAAAAGTTGATGCATTCCAAGCAATTTCGCGCTATTCCTTTTGAATTGGCTTCTTATCTCTCCCTAATGGTGAGAAAATTGCTTCATTAAAGTAACAATCGGCAAAACATGCAGTAAATAAATCCTCTGTTTAGGGTTTAAGGTATCTTATAATGGACGATGAGTTAAATCCAACATAAATCCTAAGTTTTCGTTGTGGACCCATCTTAATTCTATTGGGAGGTGGTATGGGAACATACACTGCACAACCAAAAATTTTCAAGTATGAAATATTTAGTTGTTGGCCTAAAATGATTTGCATGGGGGAATGTTCATGGTATGCAGTAGGCCTATAACGAATGATAGATGCTGCATGAAAGACTGCATGTCCCCAAACTGAAGTTGGTAATTTAGTTCTCATCATTAAAGGCCTAGCAATTAATCGAATGCGTTTGATCAAAGATTCTGCCAAATTATTATGGGTATGCACATGTGGAACATAATGTTCAATGATAATTCCTATAGACATGCAATAATATTTAAATGTTCGAGATTGAAATTCTTCGGCATTATCGAGACGGATGGTCTTGATTAGGTTGTCAGGGAATTGTGCTCTTAACCTAATGATTTGTGCTAAAAGTCTAGCAAATGCAACATTACGGGTCGAAAGCAAATAAAAATGTGATCACCTAGTTGACGCATCTATGAAAACCATGAAATATTTAAATGGTCCACAGTGAGGATGAATAGGTCCACATATGTCTCCCTGAATGCGTTCTAAGAAAACTAGAGATTCCACAATAATTTTACTTGGAGATGGTTTAACTATTAGTTTACCTCGAGAACAACTAACACAATTATAATCACGAGCTGAAAATATTTTGTGACTCCTTAAAGGATGTCCATGTGAATTATCAATTATTCTTCGCATCATTGATGATCTTGGATGATCAAGTCGGTCATGCTATAAAATGAATGTCTTTGGATCATTAATTTTCTTATTTAAGACGACATTCGTTTCGACATGCCTTATATGAGTAAAATATAATCCAAAGGATAAAGCTGAGAATTTTTCTAACACTTCTTTTTTCCCATTTGAAACCAATGTGACATAGAGAAATTCTCTATTATTTTTGTTCATGGTTTCAATTTGATATCCATTTTGTCGAATATATTTAAAGCAAAGTAAATTCATTCTGGATTTTTGAGAGTATAAAGCATTGTTAACATGAATTGTTGTTCCCTCGGGCAACATAATATTTGCTCTTCCAAAGCCATTAATCAAATTGGAGATACCAGATATTTTTGAACATTAGCTTCAGCTAAGTTCAAATTGGAGAAATATTCTCTCTTTTAAGGATTGTGTGCATTGTAGCACAATCAATAAGACATGTATCGCTCTTATTTGATTCATTATTTGAACACATGATTTGATGATCCATATATATAAATAATGTTTGAAAAATTAAAAAATGATTCATATTTTATTCATAATAAGAAATTAGTACATATAAACTAAAAAGCATAACAAAAATTAGTGCATAGAATTATTGAAAAGCATTACATATGATCATTAAAAATCTCGAGATTAGTGTTTGGATTATCATGAAAATCTGGGACATCCATATAATTAATGTCCGATGAGCCATCTCCGACAGTGAAGTTCATCTCAACTGTTTTGTTTTTCATTTAATGAGGCTTGATAAAGATTAATAAAATGCTTATGCGTGCAGCATACATGAGCCCGATGGCCTTTTAGACTACACATGTGGCATGGTTGGTCACGATTACGAGCATGCCCATTTTCAGTAGCATTCTTTCCTTATTCCGAGGGGCGTCATTTTTATTCCATTTATTTTGGAACTTATCGTTACGTAATTTAGAATAGGGTTTGCCACGATCTTTGTTGATTGATCATTTCTCCTTTTCACGTCCGTGGTTTTTCTTTCCTTGACCGTTTTTATGGTCATTATAGGATGCAACATTTGCTTCATTAATTGAAGCGAAACCAATTGGACGAGAGTTGTGGTTCTTCAATAGAAGCTCATTATTTTGTTCAGCCACCATGAGACAAGAAATTAATTCTGAGTACTTTTTAAATTGATGCGCTCGATATTCTTTGTTGCAACTTGATAGATTAGAGGCATGAATGTTTTTCCATCATTGCCTCATCGATATATTTTCTCCACATAGCCTCAAACGAGAGGTAATATTGAACATGGTAGAGTTATACTCACTGACTGTCTGAAAATCTTGTAGCCTAAGATTTAGCCAATCATTTTGAGCTTTTGGAAATATCACCATCTTTTGGTGATCATATCGCTATTTCAAGCTTAACCACAGGGTGAAAGGATCTTTCATAGTGAGATACGCACTTTTCAGACCTTCATGGAGATGATGGCGAATGAATATAAGTGTTTTCGCACGGTTTTGCATTGATAATTCATTTCCTTCTATAATAGTTTCTCCCAAGTCTTTAGCTTGGAGATGTATCTCGGCATCCAGTTGCCATGACAAATAATTATTGCCATTGATATTGAAGGCAACGAATTCAAGTTTTTGAAGGTTTGCCATATTCTTCCTAGCTTTATCTCCTTAGCAAGCCTTCTTGAACTTCAAGATCTCCTTTATGCTAGAGCTAGCTCATGTCGATAACGTATTGTAAATTGAGTTGGAACTTGCTAGAACATCTACTACTACAAACCACTACTACTACAAAGGAGAAGAGAATAAATGAGATAGTTGGAATGAGAAGTTTTTCATTCAATTTGGTGTGATTTTACAATGAAGTTGGTACCCTTTATATAGTCCATTTGGTGATGATGATAAATGTACTTAGACAATGTTTACAAGTAACACATACATCACATGTTATACAACTTTTCACAAGCAACATTGACAATATATGGAATACTGAGTACATTGGATATGAATACAAGTAAGAGTAATGCTTGATATTACAACTCAATGAGAAAGCCATGCTTGACAATGTGGTCATCCAAAATCTTGGTCAATTGTTCATCCATATCATAACATTTTTATATTATTTTTTTAAAAGAAAATATTTTCTTCCAAATCAAGTGAGGTTTTGGGTTCACTTTGACATTTTGTAAAGGTTTTAGTCTTACTTTTACTTGGAACAACTAATTGCTTGCATGACCTCTTTTATAAATTTGTGTTCAATTTGATGCATAATTTGTTATCAGCAAGAAAAAAAAGAAGTTTTTATTTTTATAATGGTGGATGTATGAACCTTTTTCTCTTCCCCTGTTCATCTTTTATTAGGCTCGGCTAGTCTCAAGATAGTCAATCAGATACCCCAACCCTAGAGTTAGGAGAAAATAATATATTCAAAGTTGAATGAGAGGATAAGTGCACAAGTGCTACTTAGGTTGTGTTTGGTAACTCTATTTTTTCTATTATTTCTAGTCAGTCTGATTTAAAAAGTGTTTTATGAAAATAGGTGTGTTTGGTAAGTTCGCTTTTACCTTTTATTTTAAATAAGACTTTTAAAGAATAAGAGAAAAAACCTCTTAACAAATAAGTTAAGTTTTTTTTTAAAAGTTTTTTTTGATGAGTAGATTTTCACTTATGCGGATAGAGGTTATGGGTCGGCGATTAATTTTAAAATTCCAAAATTGTCCAACCTTCTAAATGTACTCACAATCTCTAACGGCTGTCTTCTATTCGTGCTCTCTACGCACATACATTTGCCACCTCTCTCAAACACTCTTAAAGCTATATCCTTCTCTCGAACATTCTTTTTGATTTATAGGTTAGCAATAGCTCTGAACCTCTATCTAGTTATTCAAATTGATTGAAGTTTAAAGTTGTTGATTTAAGTGATAGACAATTATCTATGTTTGGAGAAACAATGTCGAATCGACGAAACAGATGCAACATTGATCAGTTTTTGATTGAAAGCGGAGGCGAGAAGACGATCGAGATCGATGCAAAGCGAACTATATTTATGGAGGAATCGTAGAAGATGCTAAGACGAGCAAAGTCGATTCTTGCAAGGCCGTTTCCACTGGTTCTGAGAAAGAGAGGATTGTGGAGAGCAGATGATCCGTTATTTTCTTATGTAAAGAACAAAAAGAAGTTGAGTTGGTTTCAACTACTTCTAGTTAGTTCCCACTACGAACACATTTTTGGGGTTTATCTCTTTCTCTATACCTATCAAAACATGTGCAGGGAGAAAAAATACACAAAGATATTTGAGAGAAAAAAAGAGATGCAGAGGAAATTTTGAGGGAGAAAGTTAGATACCGAGGCTTTCAGACGAATTCGGTACTAATTTGTAAACTTTTTTCATAGTGGATTTGTTTGCTCTACAGAGCCGTGGATGTTTCCCAATTAGGGTTTTAACACGCAAAAAAAATTCTTGTCTCTTATTTATTTTGATTCTGCAAAATTCTATTTATTTTATTTTTTATTTGTTGGGATATTGGGATCAGCAGATTATTACGTAATAGAGGATTAAGTTTTCGCTCTGGATGTGAGAGAAATGGATTGATGTGAAGTTGAAGAAGAGACGAATATGAACTCTATGTTGAAGAAGAGACGAAGATGAACTTCTTGTTGAAAGCACATGTCATAGCTCATGTAAAATTTAAGAAAAAAAATATAAAATAAAAATAAACATAATATTTTACGTGGTTTTGTTCTATTTCCTACGTCTACGGGAGAAAGTAGAGATTATATTTTCACTTATACAGGGAGTGTTAAGATTAAATATGGAAGGAAGAGTTGATTGATTGATTAATATTGATGGATCTAACATCCCTCCTCAAGTTGGTGCATAGATATCATAGATGCCCAACTTGCCCAAAAATGATGAGAAGACTTGATATGAGACTGCTTTAGTGAGAATGTCAGCTAGTTAATCTTCTGATTTAATTTTAGGCAACTCTATAATCTTCTCATCTAATTTTTCCTTGATGAAAAACATGTCCGCCTTGACATGTTTCGTACGATCATGGTGAACTGAGTTATAAGCTATATGACATGTTGCTTTGTTGTCACAAAATAACTTGATTGGTTGCTTAGGTGGATACCCCAAGTCTTGTAGAAGAAGTTTTAGCCATAATGTTTCACACAATCCTAGTGTCGTGCCTCCAAACTCTACTTCGACACTTGAGCGAGCAACAACATTTGTTTTTTACTTCTCCATATCACAAGATTCTCACCAACAAATGCAAAGTAACCAAAGGTCGACCGTCTATCGCCTACAACGCCTGCCTAATCTGCATTTGTGTATACTTCTATATTTTGATGATCTGCGTTTTTGTGAATAAGATTCATTTTCCAAGTGCATTCTTCAAGTACATGAGGATGTGCAAGTGATGGCTCCAGTTTCCCACAAATTGGGCCTCACCCGGCCTGAGCCTACGTGGACCCCGAGCCAGTCTCGCAAGGTCAACGCAAGCCTACTCAGGCTTCTGATCCATATATATAAGTAAATTCATAATTTTAAGTCGACTTATTTATGTTTTTCAAGTTTTTTTTTTTAAGTTAGCATAACCAATTAATACATTAAATAACTCACAATAAAGTAAAAGAGTCGGACATCCTAAATGTGGAACGCTGTAAACATGTATATTCATTTGTATCTTATGTCAAGTATTATAACAAAGCAAAAATGATATACAACTCATGTATATCTCTCAACCCAAACAAGTATCCCAAGTGTGATAACAACATATATAAGTAATAAAAAATAAAAAATAAAAAACCTATAAAAGTGTGTAGAGGAGGAAGGCCGCTCCGATATCTTCAGAGTAGATCGCCAAGTATTGGCGACTTGCCCTTGCTCGGCTGCGGATTTGCCCTCGGTCAAACACAAGAATGCCGAGCCCAGTAAATAAAAACCAGTAGGATCTAAATAGCAATTCAAAATAAATAAAGCAGTCTAAAAGTCATGCGGATATAAAGAAAGCTATAAGGAATGCATGATAATAAGACTGTAAAAATGAAAGTACAATGAGAAATGAGTGTCAAAAGAAATAATAGAGATGTGCCCAAGTAGTCCAAGACCACCTAATGCGGGTGCCACAGGGACGGGGTCATAAAGTCGCAGCAACGCTAAACAGACTCGAGTTTTAGGACGTGGCATCACCTGCTATACATAGACCGTCGTGAATGAGGGATATCAATTGTGCCCCGGATAAAACACATCTCATTCCGACCAAATACTCCAGTGACTCGAGGTCATGGCCCCGGTTGCAAGCCGGTAACCGCTCCAATCAAAGACACTCTCATTACTCACTTGGCCCTTGGACACCCATAGATGGGTGGGAATTTCAAGAAAGGGACACAATGTAATATCAATAAAATATAAGCTCAAACGAACTACTGTGCATTTCCTAGTTGGTTTTACTTACCTCAGATCCAAGCTATCATGCCCTTGCAGCTCTGAAACGCTCCCAAAATGACACCCGGTACCCGACACTGGTCTCTTAGGCTCCTGGTATCAATTTAAATTAAATTAGGTGTGTTTGAGCCTATTTAATAAAGTTTAGATTTTTAAATCCTTAAATTGTTCAAAATATTAAAATCGTAGCCGTGACACGCTTTTTAGGGCAGGTTTTTGATGTAAAAATCATCGAAAACCCCAACACCAACTTTTTTATAATATCCTCAATCTTTTTCTATTTTTCCTAATTCATTTTCTGAATTTTCTAGATTTTTTTATGATTTTCGTCTGAATCGGTTCGGTCCAACTCCTGGGTGGCCTAGCCCTACTGGTCTGGGCCTGTGTTGCGCACGTCATGCATGCCGTGTTGCGCGTGCCGTGCGCAACACCCCCTTCCAATTTGTCAAAAACAGGGAGCTTTGCTCTTTGTCCATTTCAACTTTTTTTTTTCTATTTCTTTCTTTCTTTCTTTCTTCCTTATTTGCTTCTTTTTTGCTATTAGAGGACCAATAACCACAATAAATTGACCTCCTCTATTAGACATTAAAATCCCAAATCTATACACATTAGCTACATGAAATTGAAGGAGTATAATGATTGAAGAGTTAGCTACTTGGAATTGAACAAATGTAAAGATTGAAGGTATGGATTACTTATTAGGGAGTCTTCTTTCTCTTCTTCTTCTTCTCCTCTCCAAAGCAAAAACATAACTCCAAATAACACACATACACCCACACCCCATCGATTTCTCTCTCTTCCTTATCTATTCTTACTTTCCACATTTACTTATCACACTCACTCCATCAACAAGTGACACATATCCAATTTAAGAATTGTCTATTTTGCCCTCAACAATTAATTAACTCATTTACTCACATCATTGAGTATAATTTTAAACCTTAGGCACTTTTTTTTAGTAATCAAACTATAGCCCCATACCCGTAAACGTACATATCTCGAGAAGTTACCTCACTCGTAAATCAGCGATCAAAGTAAAATACTAAAAATAATGACCTTTTTTATTTTAGATAGGTAATACAAAAATCATCAAAAAATAAAACACCTTGGTGTCGACTCCCGAGGGTTGGCCAAGTGTGCCACATCACGACGGTCTAGGTCACAGTTCTGAAATGCCACGTGGCACAGGTTAAAATTTTAGGGTCGTTACAGTCTTCCCAACTAATAAGAATTTCGTCCTCGAAATTAGAATAACTTGGAGTAAGACTTACCAGAACCAAAATAGATGTGGAAACTATTCGCACATATAGGACTTTAGTTCCCAAGTCAGCTCCTCGTCACCGTGATGTTGCCATTTGACGAAGACCAACAAAATGTCCTTATTCCTCAGTTTCTTCACTTGATGGTACAATATCCGAATAGGTTACTCCACATAGGTGATGTCCTCTTTCAGGTCTATCTGTCTCAAATCTACTATTGGTCGTACGCCTCCTCTCGACCAATCCAGCTGAAGCATCGAAATATGAAATACGGGGTGGATCTCAGCTAATTGAGGCGGTAACTATAACTCATATGCAACCTTGCCGACTCTCCTTTTGACTTTGAAAGGACCAATGAATCTTGGCGCGAGCATTCCTTTGATTCCAAATCTCTTGTGACCCTTCAAAGGCGAGACCTTCAAATACACATAGGCTCCTTCATCATACTCTAACTCACCATGGTCCTTGTTATAATATTTCTTCTATCTCTCCTGCGCACCCTTCAGACGTAGTCTGATTCGTCGTATTTTCTCTGTGTGATCCACCATAATCTTTGGCCCAATAATCGCCACATCATCAGGCTCTACCCAACATGATGGAGATCTGCATGGTCTGCCGTAGAGTGCCTCAAACAGTGCCATCCCAATACTGGCTTGATAACTATTATTATAAGCAAATTCACATACATGAAGATACACCTCCCAAGAACTACCGTACTCCAGCACACACATATAAAGCATATCCTCTAAACCTAAATTAACTACTCCGACTGCCCATCTGTCTATGAGTGATAAGTTGTACTCAAATCTAATCTGGTGCCAAAAAATGCTTGCATGCTCTGCCAAGTCTATTATGTGAATTGTGATCCTCTATCTGACACAATGGATAATGGAACTCCGTGTAACCTAACAATATCTTGTTTGTACAAAGCAGCTAACTTATCTACCCTGTATGCCGTCGATACTGGTAAAAAGTACGCAGACTTAGTCAGCCTATCCACAATCACCCAGATGATATCATGGTCGCGCTGAGATCGAGGTAATCCATTGACGAAATCCATGGCAATATGCTCCCACTTCCACTGAGGAATGGGAAGTGGCTGTAATAATCCTCCGGGTCTCCGATGCTCAGCCTTAACTCGCTGGCATATCTCACACGCTCGAATATAATCATAAACATCAGTCTTCATCCCCGGCCACCAAAATAGACGATGCATATCCGCATACATCTTGGTCATACATGGATGAACCGTAAAACGTGAGCGGTGAGCCTCCTGAAGTATCTCATCGCCAATTTCAGCCACTGATGGAATCCATAGTTTCCCTCTAAATCTCAGGCATGAGTCTGTCGACTGACTCCACTCTGGGTGATCAGGACTTTGAACTAACTCGTTAAACTTCTCTAGTACTGCTCATTTGCCTACTGACCATCAAGTACACTCTGTGTAGACAATGTATGAGTCCTCATATGCCCACAAATCAACACTCTGGTAGTGGTTAGTATATTAACTGAATTCATCAACTCGGCTACCTTGAGTAACCCATGTTCGTGTGTCATATGGCAAGTCACTATCTATGGGTCTGCTCCTCCCTAGCTCAATGCGTCTACTACAACATTGGCCTTCCTTGGGTGATACTCTAAAGAGAAATCATAATCTTTGAGGAACTCTAGCCAATGTCTTTGTCTCATATTCAGCTCCTTTTGAGTAAAAAGCTACTTCAAACTCTTATGGTCAGTAAGCAACGTGAATCTCTATTTGTAAAGATAATGACGCCAAATCTTCAATGCAAAACCATTGCCGCTAACTCCAAGTCATGAGTAGGGTAATTCTTCTCATGAATCTTCAGATGTCGGGACGCGTAAGCTATCACTTTATCATTCTGCATCAAAACACAGCCCAAACAAACTTAAGAAGCGTCAGTGTTCACCTTAAAACCCTTTCTCGACTCTACTTGTACCAATACTGGCGCAATCGTTAATCGTTCCTTTAGAGTCAGGAAAGCCTGCTCATAACTGTCATTCCACTAAAATTTGACTTCTTTCTTTATTAACTATGTCATTGGTGCAACAATCTTGGAAAAATCTTGAACAAAACGTCTGTAGTAGCCACAAATCCTAGAAAACTATGAATGTCTGTCACTTACGTTGGTGTAAGCCAATCGATCACTACTCTAATCTCAACGGGGTCCACTGAAACTTCGCTGGCTCCGATAATATGCTCAAGAGATTTGACCTCAGTGAGCCAAAACATGCACTTACTAAACTTAACGTACAGTTTTTGCCCCCTCAAAGTCTGGAGGATTGTTTGGAGGTGTCCCTCGTGATCCTCACCAGTCTTGGAATAGATGAAAATGTCGTCGATGAACACGATCATAAATCTATTTAAATACTCTCTCAATACTCGGTGCATAAGATCCATGAACATAGTCGGGGCATTCGTCAGCCCAAAAGACATGACGATAAATTGATAGTGCCCATATCTCGTGCGGAAAGCAATTTTCTCCCTATCCTCATCTCGAATCCTTAACTGGTGATGTCCCGATCTCAAATCAATCTTTGAGAACCACTGTGCCCCTGTTAGCTGATCGAAAAAGTCATCTATATGTAGGAGTGGATACTTGTTCTTCATTATGACTCTGTTGAGCTGTCGGTAGTCAATGCAAAGTCTCAACCTGCCGTCTTTTTTCTTGACAAATAGTACCGGCGCTACCCAAGGTGACATGCTCGGACGTATAAATCCTAACTCTAGCAGGGTTATCAACTCATCTAGCTCCTTAGGAGCCATCCTATATGGCAGAATCGATATGGGTTTGGTCCCCGAGACCAAATCTATGATGAAGTCAATCTCTCTGGGAGATGGTAATCCTGGTAGCTTTGCGGGAAAAAAATATGAGAATTCGCATACAACAGACACCTCCTCCATCTTGAATCCTCAACTGGTGGTATCCCGAACTCAAATCAATCTTCGAGAACCACTGTACCCCTGTTAGCTAATCGAACAAGTCATCAATATGCGGGAGTAGATACTCGTTCTTCACTATGACTCTGTTGAGCTGTTGGTAGTCAATGTAAAGCCTCAAACTGTCGTCTTTCTTCTTGACAAACAGTACTGACGCTCCCTAAGGTGACATGCTTGGACGTATCAATCCCAACTCTAACAACTCATCTAGCTAGGTCCTCAATTCCTCTAGCTCCTTAGAAGCCATCTTGTACTACGAAATCGATATAGGTTTGGGCCTTAGGACCAAATCTTTGATGAAGTCAATCTCTTTGGGCGGTGGTAATCCCAGTAGCTCTGCGAGAAAAACATCTGAGAATTCGCATACACCAGGCACCTCCTCCATCCTCGTCTCAACTCTCTCGATCGTACTCAAAGTCTCGAGATCTAAACTCATGGCCACTCTGGCTCAGGTGATCGGTAATGTGGTTGAAATCCCCTGAAAACTAAACTCTGCTCGATCCAGAAGTCGAAACCTAACTACCTTGCTGAAATATTCAAGCTGTGCGTAGTACACGGCTAACCAATTCATGCCTAATAAGGCATCAAAATCTAGGAGTTCTAACACCCTCAAGTCTACAGGCATCTCCTGGCCCTCTATCTTAACTGGTAGTCAACACATAAAAGGTTTAAGTATATCTTTTCCCCAGCAGCCATGCTAAGGATCAAGGGTCGCTCTAGCCTAATGTGTTTTAATCCTATCTCATCAACCATATGACCCGAAATCCTCGAATCAATCATAGTGTACATAAATCGACAGTAAATATAAATCATACCCTCAATAAGGTTACGAGTGGCGGCTGGGTCTAGTGTGGCAATGACATGAACTTGCTCTTTGCGCTGCTATGGCTAGGTCTTACCTAGTCGTAGACAGGTACTAATGAAGTGCCTTGTCTGTCTACAATCAAAACATGCTCAGTATGGTCTCGGCCCTAGTGGAATTCATTGTCCCTGTCCCTGCATTTGATCGGACCTCTATCCCTGTCTATGTCCATACTTTTGCCCCTGACCACCGCCTCTGCCTCTACCCTCGGTTCGCGATACTCTTTGTGGTGCCCCCGATTGTCCGGGTCGCTTTGTGGTGTCTTGGCATAACTCCGTCTCGAAACGAGACGGTATTGGTGTAGTGCGCGCTAGATGGGATGGTGGCGCCATAGATCCTGTACTCTACGCCTTGACATCTCTCGGCCTGAACGGTCGGTGTCTCTTCCTCCTCATGTCACCACCTGACCTATCATCTGACTGTGATGGTACCGGTGCTGGGATGATCTCATCGGGGTGTATGCTCAGGTATGTTTCTCTGGTCAGGCTCCTCTCATACACCGCCTGTAAGCTCCCTAGCTTAGTAGTCACCACGGTGCCTCCGATGTCCCTCAACAGACCCTCCATCAAATAGTGTGCATGGTCGGCGTTTGTGTCAGCTATGCCTCCAGCATACTCCAACAATTGCAAATACCTGCCCATATACTACATCACCAACTCCTTAGTGTACTTTCAGATGCTTAGAAACTCGACCCTTTTCGACTTCAGGAACGAAGGCCGAAAATACTTCTAGTTAAACCATATTTTGAATTATGCCCAATCATTGGGCTTACCTTGAGTAGCCACCATACTGCGCCACCATGCATTGGCCTCTCCAAGCATCAGCCCTGATGATATACTTGATCTCATGTGCTCTAATGTGGCCAGGATGTCATGTATCTTCTCATGGCTCTTTACAAATTTCTCTTCCGCCTCAAGATTCATGCCTTCATAGAACTCAGCTAGCCTGTCTCTAGAACTCTCGTGATAATCCTGATTCAACTGTCACCTCAGTGCTCATCTCTGTAAGTGTAGTCGACTTGGTCTCCGCCGGTGCAGGTGATATTGTCTCAGTTTGAACCGGTATCATCTCAACTATAATTGGCGATGTCAGTATGACGAGAGTCGCTGGAGTGGCCTGTATGGTAAGCGCACCCCCTCCTGAACAGGAGGTACTGTTGACGAATATGGTGATGGTGTAGCTGTGATCTGTGCCCTGAGTATCCTCAGGATCTCATACAATCACTGATCTTGGGATGTGATCCTCTTAGTCAAGGATTGTACCTCCTCTATACTCATAAATCGAGGGCCTGCAGCCCCACTGTCATCACTCGATTCAGGCTGATCTGCCTTCGTGATCTGCAATAGCAAGCGAGTCTCTAATCAAGGTATAGTTGCCGGTATAGTATAGTACAATACAACAAATGTAACAGCCCAAATTAATTAAACTAGGATTACAATTAATCTTAGAGACTAACGGCCGTTGTCCGGGTGTTACGTGGACAACTCGGTTGACTCGGACACGAGAACCAAAGAAATATGTTATTTATGGATGGTGGTTGTATGTATGCGGTGTTTAAAATTATTATTATTATTATATTGCACTGAATGTGTGTATGTTGATATCGGGCAAGTTTGTGTGACAGGTGTTCACCTCGAAAGACGTGTCAACGCGGGTATTGAGTAGGCGAAACTACGGGTACACTAGGAAACTAGACTAATTCACGTTAGGATGACTAGTTAATCAATTAAAATGGGTGATGTAACGATAGGCCAAGTAAATTCAAATTAAAACAATAGGCTATAGCGGTCCTTAAAATGCCTGTCGTGGTCCGGGGCACCGGGTACTAGGTAGTCGAAGGTTAGTGGGACCACAAGTTGGTTGATTTTGATAAATAAAACACTAACCATATGTATTAAAATGGGCCTAAGTTACTGCAATTAAATTAAAATAAATCAAGGCCTATAGTTTAGTTCATTAATTGGAAACTATAAGATTTTTCTAGAGATATGTATTGATACATCTAGGAGTCAAGTGAGTAGCAAATTGGTGTCACATGGACTGAGTGAGTGGGAGTGAGTGGGCTAAGTGGCTAGAAGTGAATATTAGAAAAACTCCGGGATACGTAAACACACTGAGATCAAGGGCTAGAAATAAATCCCACCTTAATATATAACATCGGTTGATCAATACATGCAACCAAAACCAATTCATATGAAAATTTGAAATAAGATAAGGAGTGATTCAAATTTGGATCTCAAGGATTTGGAGGTAAAATTTGGAGTTCAAGCTTAAGGTAATCTTCTTCTCCATCATCATCACTTTCAATTGAAGTAAAAATTGGGCATTTTAGTGTAATTCGGGTTTGAAGAGTTGGTCTCTGGTTTTTGGGTGTTTTTTTGATTAAATTCATGTGGAGAGTGTGTTAGATAGGTTTAAGTAGTCAAAATTGAAGGGAAAAATAGAATTCTCAACTTGAGAATTCTGTCTCAGATGCAAGGTAGCGCACTACCTAGAAAGGATAGCGCGCTAATTGCTCTAGGTTTCCAACTATTATTCAGGATGAAGAACAATAGCGTGCTACATCCTGTCCATAGCATGCTACCAACACAAAGTGCGATACACGAATCTCACAGCGTGCTAACGATAGACAAAAATTGAATTTAAAAGGTTGTTTTGGGATTTTTGACTTAATACATATCTCAAACACCTATAAACATATTAAACATGTAAAATTAGACTTCAGGGACTTAGGGGACCGTAGCTCGGGTATCGGGGAGTTAGTCAGGTCGGATATGGGAATCGGAGAAGTCGGTGCACGGATTGAGGTGCGTAAACCCATTGAGAATGCTTCACAAAATTCATGGTTTCGATTTATTGTTATCGCATTTCATGTTTGACTGCTGGTGGGCACACATGGGGTTTCTCTCCTATTTCGATTGGCATATATATTGGTTGTGGCTAAATTGCTTGCACGGGTTACTTGTGTTTAGTGCCAATGTCGACGACAATAAGATATACTCATTACCGTCGGGAGGGATTTAGGGTGTTCCCTTGACTTGAAATATCATCAGGAGGGGTTCATCTGATAATCGTAGTTGAGGTTTAATCACTGTAAGCCTGTAAGTATATATGTAGTTCCTATTCGATTTATTGATTATTGGATGGTGTAGATCAGGGTTTTCTCATGATTATACGTATGCTTACTGATTAATGCTTTATTTCTGAGCTGGTTTAGTTGGTACATGTTGTTTATTTATTTCACGCTACTGCTTTTGCTTGTCGTATATTGCCTACATTCATGGGAATATGACGTATTATTGTCAGGTGTTATATTTGCATATCTCGTAGTTTGTCAGTTTTATTTCTAAATATTGTGTGGACTTCTCTTGGGATTTTACTCACTGGACTAGTCACTATATTTGTTGAGTGACTAAGTGCAGATCTTTCGGCGAGTAAGGGCAAGGAGGTACTGGGCGACTACCTCTGAGATTGTGGAGCCGACTCGTGTGTAATATCAGTATGTATTTATTTTACTTTTGTTGGGTTTTGAGGACCATATAACACTAATTATATGTATATGAAACTTTTGTTATACTTATCTCGCCTTTATATATATACATGGTATCTTTTGCCGGGTTTTCCACTACTTAGGATTGTTAAATATTGCATAAGTTACTCATTAAAAGACTTCCGCTATAAAATTATAATATAAGTTGATAAATTGAGTAACTGGCTAATTGAATTATTAATACTTATGTAAAGGTAAGTTAGCGTAGCTAGGGTTAGCTGGAAAAGTGTAAGCAACTCGTTAGGTCGCGAGGCGTTAAGGAGAAGCGGGCCATGACGTTGCAAGCCTAGTTGACATAGGATGTGACGTGGCGGGTAGCAAGGTGGTCTGAAATTTGGGACCGCCACAATTTGGTATCAAAGCCAGGTTTCGGGGAAGCCTCGGGGGTAGTTTAAAGGAAAGAGAATAAAACTGAAGCAAATAAACCTTAGATGTGGAAACCCGATGATCCTGACTTAGAACTGTTAGGGCATGTGCCCTAGGTCAATCTACAAACATTGTTTATCTTATAATTTTAGTTAATAAAATAGAGGTTTTATTTACTATTTTATTATAAGTGATTGTATGTTTACCTTATAGTAAGATCCATGAGTATTTGTTGAAATATCATAAATGTCCCTAGTCGGTCATTATACTGAGAATTATAATGAGTTAAGACTAGTGTGAATCTTGATTGATGGTCATGTTATGATCATGTGTATAGGGATACGAATCAAAATCATGAGTACTTGTTAAGGAATAAGGTATTGGACTGACCCGCTATGAGAACACTACATGGATTAAGTAATAGGTGTTACTCATTATAGGTATATCATTTAGTCATTCGACTTGAGATTACCATAGACTTTAATATTATGAGTATGATAATTTGACACAATCAAATGTTATCTTTAACCGGAAAATTATAAAGATTGTAATTGGTTATCGTGTGAATAATATGTGAAGGTGTGTAATCAAGATAGAATTGTTACTCTTGTATAGAGAGATATCAGTGGATCCCTCGATAAGATAGATTGATAATGGCCAAGTCCATGTGAATTGATATGATCAATGTCACTTGGATGTTTTTCAGTTTACCTAAAGATCAAGACTAGTACGATTGAACATTAAGGGTGACTTTTCATGCCTTATGTTTAATCAAAGGATATCGCACGACAAAAGGATATGATATATGTTATTAATTAGGTTGTATCGATGTTGATATTCATGCTACTTGGGTAGTCATAATTCCTTGCTAGAGATCGCTTATGACTTGGTACCAAAATGGTTTTTGGTTCACTGCCAACGTCGCAAAACCCATTAGGCCGTACACAAAGAATGGCTTTGCACAATTTCAATTGGTCCAGAGTAATGAATTTTATATGATAAAATTCATGACATAAAAGCCCTTACGATTTGTTATATGATAACTTATTAATAGGGGCGTTCGATAATTTGCTTAAACTGCCTAAATACAATAGTTGTATTACAAATATGATTTTAAGTGAGGGCTTATCTACACATATAAATAAATGGTGAAACCCTAAAAACGATTTAAGATTTTCGTTTTACAATTTTCGAGTTCTCTGGATTTGGGAGAGAAAAAAAATCATTTTCAATCTCTTTTGGGGCTAGCACTTCAAATTGCGGTCACCGTTCGTGTGTGGATTTCTGATAGAGGAAGCGCGCTTGAGCATCTTGGAAACTGAACAATCAGAAAAGGAAATAACGGAATAAGGTATGATTTACTTTCGTAGATTTAGTTTAATGGAACTTATTTTCGATCCTGTTTGGGTTTTTCAAAATTTGTTTTGAATTTTTCGCTGCGTATGAACCCCAAAAATCCAACAAGAACCTTAATCGGGAAGCAGACTTGAGATGGGTAGTGATAGGTTTATATACATGTTATATTTTGTTATATATATGATATACGTCTATATATAACAAGGTTGATCCGGAGAACGCTTCACGATGCAGATCATGGACGAATAGTCTGGTACGCCTCGTGAGATTGGACAAACTAGCGATGCGGCTAGGGGTTTCCTTGTTATGGCGAGTGTAGAGGATTGACTGTAGTCTCAAGAGACTCAGATGGTCGAGGTATTACAATTGTTACGGGATCAAACCTCTGCACTGATGGCACTTGCTACGGCGGTTGCTGCACCCCGAGACTCATGAGTAGTTATAGCACGTACAAGGACAGCCGTCGCCCCGGCTGTTCCCCAGAAACTAGTGGAGAGAGTAGCTACGGAGACACAGGCAGAGAGAGAGAGAGCTACAACTGTTGTTGTTCCACTGGAGACGCTGACTCCTACGCCTCCACCCATGACTGCAGAGTAGATGACTGCTACTACGTCAGGATTTGTTTTGGCCCTAGAGGCGAAGATGTTAAGGGAGTTCTTGAAGTTCCAGCTAGGTTTCTTCTACGAAGTGGATAGTTTCTCATCAACGTTTCCATAAGCTGATGAGGAAAGATGAGAGGGTTCATGCGCGTCTTTTTGGAACATGCTTGAGAGGTCATGCAGCAGTATGGTGGACTACATATATAGATACTCATCTAGATCCGACGACGTGGGCTGAGTTCAGAGAGTTGTTCTACTACCAGTATATACCCATTGAGGTAAGGTTGAGATTGAGGGAGGAGCTTCTGACCCTGAAACAGGGTAGTCGGAAGTTGATATAATATATGGAGCGATTTCGGTATTTACTTCAGTTTGCTATGGATGTAGCCGGGACCGAGCGACTACAGATATACTACTTCACATGAAGGGCTGATGATCGGATTGCTGATGCAGTAGTGTCATCTGAAGCTCGCACTTTGCAGGAGATATTTGATCGAGCTTTAGCATATGAGACCTTCTTGATGCAAAAAGAGGGTAGGCATATTATTAGGTCCGAGGTACAGACTGGATAAAAGAGATAGAGAGATTGAGATGATAGAGATGACAGATAGTACGGTGGAGACCATAGGGATGATGATCTGGTAGCTAGAGCTTATGTTGTACCCGCATTACCAGCGCCACCGCTGTGGACAGGTACATGACCAGGGAGGGGACTGGAGATCGCAGAGTCAGGGCCGGAGGTCAGGATATGGTTATTCGACTACATGTTGGTAGTGTGGACAAGAGGGACACATCAAGAGAGATTGTCCCAATAGATCAGTGACTCCTGCAATAGTGACACCGGTACAGACTCGAGAGCCGATGCACGTGGTGATTAAGCCAGGCCGGGAGATGTCCCAGCAGCGGATTCATGGTATGTGAATTTTTAAATTTTTAATCATTATAGTGTAAGTTCATGTATGCATGATAGATTATTGTAGTATGGCATGTGATTGTCATAGGTCGTAACATGGCATGGAATTGTCATGGTGTGTAAGGATAGGTCGCAACATGGCATGGGATTGTCATGGTGAGTAAGAGTAAGTCGTATGTCATGGTGAGTAAGAGTAAGTCGTGGCATGACATGGGATTGTCATGGTATGTGATAGTTGGTTAGGACTATTATGTTGGGATAGATGATAGGAGAGGTTTACAATTACTAGTGTTAGGTAACTGGTTTAGGGAAACTTGAACACGAAAATCGAACTGAGTATAAGTTGCGGGGATGTTGGGAAGAGAGTGACTGATTTTGACCACCTCGACAATACGCGCCTATGTCTCAGGGTAACACTACAATCCCTATGATGGAGTAGTGGAAATGTTCAAGGGACTGTAGAGAGGGACTATCAAGGTGTGAGGCGTGGTCACACGGGGATAGGATAGTTACATCAAAGCTTACTCGAGATTCAAATTTCGAGTACAAAATTCTCCTAGTTGGGAAGATTTGTAACGGCCCAAATTAATTAAACTAGGATTAGCGTTAATCTCGGAGATTAACGGTCGTAATTCGGGCATTACGTGAACAACTTGGTTGACTTGGACACGAGAATCGAGGACATATGTTATTTATGGATGGTGGTTGTATATATGTGGTGTTTGAAATTATTATTATTATATTGCACCACATGTGAGTATGTTGATATTGGGCGAGTTTGTGTGACGGGTGTTTGCCTCGAAAGGCGTGTCGACGTGGGTATTGAGTAGGCGAAACTACGGATACACTAGGAAACTTGACTAATTCACGTTACGATGACTATTTAATCAATTAAAATGGGTAATATAACCCTAGGCCAAGTAAATTCAAATAAAAACAATAGGCTATAGCGTGCCTCGAAATGCATGTCGAGGTGCGGGCACCGAGTATCGAGTAGTCGAAGGTTAGTGGGACCGCAAGTTGGTTGATTTTGATAAATAAAACACTAACCATACGTATTAAAATGGGCATAAGTCAGTGCAATTAAATTAAAATAAATCAAGGCCTATAGTTTATTTCATTAATTGGAAACTACAGGATTTTTCTAGAGATATGTATTGATGCATCTAGGAGTCAAGTGAGTAGCAAATTGGTGTCATATGGACTGAGTGACTGGGAGTAAGTGGGCTAAGTGGCTAGAGGTGGATCATTAGACAAACCTCGGGATACTTAAACACATTGAGATCAAGGGCTAGAAATAAATCCCACCTTAGTATATAACATCGGTTGATCAATACATGCAACCAAAACCAATTCATTTGTAAATATAAAATCAAAGAAGAATGAGTGATTCAAATATGGATTTCAAGGATTTGGAGGTGAAACTTGGAGTTCAAGCTTAAGGTAATCTTCTTCTCCATCATCATCACTTTCAATTGAGGTAAAAATCGAGCATTTTAGTGTAATTCGGGTTTGAAGAGTTGGTATCTAGTTTTTGGGTGTTATTTTGATTAAATTCATGTGGAGAGCGTGTTAGATAGGTTTAAGTAGTCAAAATTGAAGGTAAAAACAGAATTCTCGACTTGAGAATTCTATCCCAAAGGCTAGGTAGCGCGATACCTGGAACGATTAGCGCGCTAATCGTTTTGGGTTTCCAACTATTCTTCAAGATAAAGAATAGTAGCACGCTACATCCTGTCCATAACGCGCTACCAACACATATCGCGCTACACGAATCCCATAGCGCGCTAACGATAGACATAAATTGAATTTAAAAGGCTATTTTGGGATTTTCGACTTAATACATATCTCAAACACCTATAAACATACTAAACATGTAAAATTGGACTTCAGGGACTTAGGGGACCATAGCTCGGGTATCGGGGAGCTAGTCGCGTCAGATATGGGAGTCCGGGGAAGTCGGAGCGCGGATTGAGGTACGTAAACCCATTGAGAATGCTTCACAGAATTCATGGTTTTGATTTATCGATATTGCATTTCATGTGTGACTGCTGGTGGGCACACATGGGGTTTCTCTCTTATTTCGGCTTGCGTATATATTGGTTGTGGCTAAATCGCTTGCACGAGTTACTTGTCTTTAATGCTCGTGTCGACGGCAGTAGGATATAATTTCGACCATCGGGAGGCATTTAGGGTGTTTCCTTGACTTGAAATAGCATCTAGAGGGGCTCATCTGGTAATCGTAGTTGAGGTTCAGTCACTGTAAGCATGTACGTATATACATGGTTCTTATTCGATTTATTGATTACTGGCTGGTGTAGGTTAGGGTTTTCTCGTGATTGTACGTATGCTTACTGATTAATGCTTTATTTCTGTGCTGGTTTAGTTGGTACATGTTTATTTATTTTACGCTACTGCTTTTGCTTATCGTATGTTGCCTACATTCATGGGAATATGGCGTACTATTGCCAGGTGTTATATTCGCATGTCTCGTAGTTTTTCAGTTTTATTTCAAGAATATTATGTGGTCTTCTTTTTCGATTTTACTCACCGGACTCGCGCGTCACTGTATTTGTTGGTTGACTGAGTGCAAATCCTTTGCGAGCAAGGGCAAGAGCAAGGATGTACTGGATGACTACCTCTGAGATTGTGGAGCCAGCTCGTGTGTGATATCAGTATGTATTTATTTTACTTTTGTTGGGTTTTGAGGACCATAGAACACTGATTACATGATGTGGAATTTTTGTATACTTATCTCGCCTTGATATATACATGATATCTTTTGCCGAGTTTTCCATTATTTAGGATTGTTAGATATTGCATAAGTTACTCACTAAAAGACTTCCGCTGTAAAATTATAATATAACTTGATAAATTGAGTAACTGGCTAACTGAATTATTAATACTTATGTAAAGGTTAGTTAGCATAACTAGGGTTAGCTGGAAAAGTGTAAGCAACTCATTAGGTTGAGAGGCGTCAAGGAGAAGCGGGCCATGACATGGGAAGGCTAGTTAACGTGGGACGCGACGTGGCGGGGAGCAAGGCGGTCTGAATCTTTGGGGTTGTCACAACAATTATCATATATAGGATCTAAGTTTTAAATTTCCCAATTCTCATCATTTCCACTCTAAGTTCCAACTGTGTCCAAACTCTATTTTTTATTTGTGTCTTATATATTGGTTATGGGTTAATCAAGAGCTAGACATAAAAACTTAGTTTTTGATACCAACTGTGATAGCCCTAGTTTTCCACAAACTGGTCCCACTCGACCTAAGCCCACGTAGACCCTCGAGCTAGTCTCGCAAGGTTAAAGCAGGCTTAGTTAGCATTCTGATCCATCCATATAAGTAAATTCATAATTTTAAGTCGAGTTATTTGTGTTTTTCAAGTTTTTTTAAGTTAGCGGAAGCAATTAATACATTAAACAACTCACAATAAAATAAAAGAGTCAGACATCCTAAATGTGGAACCCTATAAATATGTATATTCATGTATATCTTGTGTTAAGTGTTATAACCAAGCAAAAAATGATATACAAGTCATGTGTATCTCTCAACCCAAACAAGTATCCCGAGTGTGATAACAACATATACAAGTAATACAAAAAAGTAAAAAACCTACAAAAGTGTGTAAAGGAGGAAGGCCGCTCCGATATCCTCAGAGTAGATCGCCAAGTATTGGTGACTTGCCCTTGCTTGGTTGCGGATCTGCACTCGGTCAAACACAAGAATGTTGAGCCCAGTAAGTAAAAGCCAGAAGGATCTAAATAGTAATTCAAAATAAATAAAGCAGTCTAAAAGTCATGCGGATAGAAAAAAAGCTATAAGGAATGCATGATAATAAGACTGTAAAAATGAAAGTACAACGAGGAATGAGTGTCAAAAGAAACAACAGAGAGGTGCCCAAGAAGTCCAAGACCACCGAGTGCGGGTGCCACAGGGTCGGGGTCATAGAGTCGCAACAACGCCGAACAAACTCGGGTTCAATGACGTGGTATCGCCTGCTATACCTAGACCATCGCGAATGAGGGATATCAATGGTGCCCCGGATAAAACACATCTCATTATGACCAAATACTCCAGTGACTCGAGGTCATGACCCTGGTTGCAAGCCGGTAACCACTCCAATTAGAGACACTCTCATGACTCACTCGGCCCTCGGACACCCATAGATGGGTGGGAATTTCGAGAAAGGGACACACTACAATATCAATAAAATATAAGCTCAAACGAATAGTTGGTTTTAGTTACCTCGAATCCACGCTATCACGCCCACGCGGCTCTGACATGCTCCCAAAATGACAACCGGTACCTGACACTGGCCTCCTAGGCTCCTGGTATCAATTTAAGTTAAATTAGGTGTGTTTGAGCCTATTTAATCAAGTTTAGATTTTTAAATTCTTAGATTGTTCAAAATATTAAAATCGTAGTGGTGACACGCTTTTCGGGAGAGGTTTTCAATGTAAAAATCCCAGAAAACCTGAAAACCAACTTTCCTATAATTTCTTGATTTTTTTCTATTTTCCCATATTTTTCTAAATTTTCTTGAATTTTCTTGATTTTTTTATGATTTTCAGCTATTTATTTTATTTTATTAAATAGGGGTTTGGGTTGCTAGACTGGGTCTGGTTCAGCCCGGTTCGGCTGAACCGGTTCGGTCCAGCCCCTGGGTGGCCCGGCCCAACTAGGCTAGGCCTAGGGATGGCCCAACCCAGTTGGCTGGGCTTATGTTGCGCACAGCACGCACGCAGTGCACAACACCCCCCTCCCAATTCGTCAAAAATAGTTTGCTCTCTGTCCATTTCAATTTTTTTTCTTTCTTTCTCTATTTCTTTATTTCTTTCTTCCTTCCGTATTTGCTTCCTTTTTACATTAAAGGACCAATAACCACAATAAATTGACATCCTCTATTAGACATTAAAATCATAAATCCATACGCATTAGCTAAATGAAATTGAAGGAATATAAAGATTGAAGAGTTAGCTTATTCGAATTGAACAAATGTAAAGATTGAAGGTATGGATTACTTACTAAGGAGTCTTCTTTCTCTTCTTCTTCTTCTCCTCTCCAAAGCAAAAATACAACTCCAAATAACCCACACACACCCCCATCAATTTCTCTCTCTTCCTTATCTATTCTTACTTTCCACACTTACTCCATCAACAAGTGACACATGTCCAATTTAGAAATTGTTTATTTTGCCCTCAACAATTAATTAATTCATTTACTCACATCATTGAATACAATCTTAAACCTTAGGTACTTTTTTAGTGATCAAACTATAGCCCCATACCCGTAAATGTATGTATCTCGAGAAGTTACCTCACTCGTAAATCGGTGATTAAAATAAAATACTAAAATTACGGGTGTTTTTTATTTTAGATAGGTAATACACAAATCATCAAAAAATAAAATACATCGGTGTCGACTCCTGAGGGTTAACCAAGTGTGCCACATCACGACGGTCCAGGTTACAGCTCTGAAATGCCACGTGGCATGGGTTAAAATTTTAGGGTCGTTACAGTGCATAATTGAATTCATATGTTGTTCTCTAGGATTATGCATGTTTTGACTTACCACACCTAAGGCATAAGCAATATATGGCCTTGTATGAGCTAAGTACATCAATCTACCCACAAGTCGTTGATATCTTCCTTTATCAACTGGTGTTTGGTCGAGATGAAAACAAAGCTTCAACCCTTCTTCTAGTGGCGTATTGGTTGGTTTGCACCTTAACATTCATGTTTCCTTCAAAAGATCTAAGACATGTTTTCTTTGAGATAAAAAGAAACCTGCACTTGATCTAGAAACTTAAATACCAAGAAAATATTTTTAAGATCCTAAATCTTTCAATTCAAATTCTTTCCATGAATATTCTTGTAGGGTCTTTCTTTCATTGGGATCGTTCCTTGTTACTACCATGTCATCAATGTATACAATGAGTGATGTGATCTTATCATGTTCCCTTTTTAGGAACAAAGTATGGTCAGATTTGCTTTGACGATAGCCAAAAGCTTTCATTGATTTAGTGAACCTTCCAAATCATGCTCGTGGAGATTGTTTTAGCCCATATAATGATTTCTTTAATGTACATACCTTGTGTCTTTGTTTTTCTGTCATAATGCATCATGTTGGAAGATCCATGTGTACTTCCTCCGACAACTTTCCATGAAGAAAGACATTCTTCACATCAAATTGTTGTAGCGACCAATCCAAGTATGCAGCTAATGATAATAAAACTCGTACCGTGTTGATTTTAGCTACAGGTGCGAATGTTTCCATGTAGTCGATCCCAAAAGTTTGAGTGTACCCTTTTGCAACCAACCGCGCTTTAAAGCGTTCAACTGTTCCAACTGCCTTATATTTTATTGTATACACCTATCGACATCCATCTGATTTCTTTCCTTGTGGACATTCCACAAGATCCCAAATCTCATTATTCTACAAAGCCTTCATTTCTTCATTCATAGCAGGTTTCCACCTAAGATCGACTAAAGCTTCCTGCGTACTGTTAGGAATAGATACAACAGATAATTGATTCAAAAAAGACTTATTTGATTTAGATAAAATGTGGTTAGACACATAATTACTCATGAGGTATTTCGCCTTACTAGACAACCCGCGTTCATATGTTGGTTTAGGAATACCTCTAGTGCAACGATCTGGTAATTATTTTCTTGTTGGTTCAAAGACTGGATTAAGAATACTTTCAAAAGACAATAATTGGTTTGGTGTCTCTTCGATACGTGTTGATCCAGAAGTTGAAGTAACTTCATTTCCTTGTATTTCCTCTGTTTCATTTAGTTCAAGTGATGCATCCAATTCCGCAATCTCTTCATCGTTGTCTAGTTCTTCATTAACTACTTCGCGCATTCATTCCTTAACAACGTGATAATCTTCCTCAAGGAAGTGACTTCCATAAAAAAAAGTATGAATTTCTTTGTTATGCTCCCCCTGAAGTTCACACTCACGGGAGCAATACATCATATCTTCATGAAACACTGCATCCATAGTAATAAATATTTAACATGTCGGAGGATGATAACACCGATAGCCTTTTTGGTGGGGTGCATATTCAACAAACACACAATGCAATGCTTGTGAAGGTGTACATATGCTACACACCCTATAATAGAGGGAGACAAATTTGAGATAATGGGATAAATTATGGCATTTGTCATAGCTTGAAAGGGTGTGCGAAATTTAAGTGTGCTAGAAGGTACTCAATTAATTAAGTAAACTGCAGAAGTGATTGTTTCCCCCCAAAATTCAATCGGCATATGTGTTTCAATTAGAGAAACCTGAACAACTTCTAATAGATGTCGATTCTTTCACTCTGCAACCCCATTTTGTTTAGCGATATTTGTACAAGTGGTTTGATGAACAACACCGTTATTTTCTAGAAATCTTTTAAGTGTTGAACTTTGATATTCTCCACCATCATCACTACGAAAACTCGAATTTTGACATTGTACTAAGTTTCAACAAATTTATAAAACTTTTGAAATAACAAATTCACTTCATCTTTTGACTTCATCAAATACAACCAAGTCATTCTTGTACAATCATCAATGAAAATGACAAACCACTATGATCCACCCAAAGTTTTTATCTTTGATGACCCCTAAACATCATAATGTATAATCATGAAAGGAAGTGGACTTTTATTTAAGGTTAGAGGAAATGAGACATAATGATTGTTTACATTTTCACAAGTATCACAATGGAAGCTTGAAACATCACATTTCAAAAACAAATTTGGAAATAACTTTTTTTAAAATACCCAAATGATGCATGACCCAACCTTTTATGCCATAAACAAATTTCAAATTTTTGTTTCTCTTCCTTAAATCCATCCATAACCAATGCTTGTTGCCCCTTGTTGGAAAACTTTAATGACATGTCCAAGTATTACAACTCTCTTTGCCTAACACCATAATCTATCGTTTATCTAGTTTGGATATCCTTAAATTCATAAAAGTTGGGCCAAAACATAACAACACATGTTAAGGATGATGTGATTTGAGAAACTGATAAGATATTAAATTTTAAAGAGGGAACAACCAAAACAGAATCCAAACTGAATTTATCTGTAAGAGTTAAGGATCCTTCTCCAGCAACTTGAATTATATGGTCATTTGCTACAAAACAACTTGTTGTGAAGACTTGAGGTTTAAGATTTGTTTTGAGTCAAAAGTCATATGATTAGTGGCACCAGAATCAATTATCCATGCACTATTATTAATCAACACATAAGTCTTTAAAGCCTTATCTTCAAACTTTGTTGTTGCTATTATGACATCTCCATTTGTTCCCAATGACTCCATCTTTTATAATAAGTTGATCAATTGAGGAGAAAATGAACACGCAAAAAAACCTTCGGCTCGATACCATGAAAAATTTAAGAAAAAGAAAAACAAATAAATATAAACACAATATATTATGTGATTCGGTCATATGACCTACGTCTATGGGAGAAAAGAGTTATTATATTTTCAATTCATACTTCTTGAGTTACAACACTCTATATTTATAGAGATACATAGGCTTACATTATGGATTCTTCAACTAATCAATCCATCAATCACCAATCAATCAATTAATTTATCCATTAATCATCAATAATCAATCAATCAATCAATCAACTATTCCTTCCATATTTAATCTTAATTGTTCCCTAATTGTTCTTGTTGAAATCACATACCAATGGATTCTCTTTCTCTCTCTCTCATGCACACACACACACACACACACTCACACACACACACACTCATTGAAAGCACATACTCATGTCTTTTTTTTGGTTCGGTGGGTGGTCTGTGGTCGTGCTTTGGTCTTTGTTATGGCCAAAGTCTGATTTTGTGGTAAGGGTTTCTGCAATTAAATCATTGAATAGAGTACCGCCTCGTTCACATAAAAAAGTAGAGTGGTTGTTAAAGTTTCCACGGATTCCATTGAAGACAAGAACAGAGCTCTGTGAGAGTATGAAACTTATTGATGCAAATGAAGAAGAGGAGAACGAATTAACAAATGACACAATATACCCCTATAATAAGATATGACAAATTTGTTTTACACACTCAATTTTTAAATAAGAGGTTCTTAAATTATTTATACCAAACACCACATAATTTATAAGACTTTATTTAATAAGTTCTTATAAAAAGAGTCTTTTGGCCTTAGGGCTTTTAACTTAACAAAGAAATTTTTTAAGACAAGAAAAATTGAGAGGATCTAATCAAGAGGATCGAAAACTTAATACCATGAGACTTTTTTTAAGCAAAGCATACTTCTGACTTAAGTTTTTAGAGAAAACATACACCAAAACGAAAAAGGCTCTAGCATCTTCCTCCTAACTTAAACTCGCTCAATACTCACTTTTTTTGACAAAAGTAACACTATAATGATGTTACAACAATGCTTGTAAAAACATAGGAGCTATGTCCCAATACATAACATTCACATGACCTCGCAAGAGCCTTGCAACTGTATGTACAACCTCGTTCGCTTGTCGCTTCACATGTTGAGCCTTCCATGTAGGATGTGTTGCCATAACAATCCTACAATCCTCCAAAATTTAGCCAAGTTCAGATTCATCTCTCACACTATAGTGATTAGGGCATCACCCTAAAAAATGACCAATTCCTAGCTCACTAACCCATTTCATCGCCTCCCTTAGAGCTATCGTCTCTGCTTTACTAGCCGTACAAATTCTGCTAATCGTCTTTAAGAAACCCAAAACAAATTTTGAGTTTTCATCCCTGATCACTGCATCGATTTCGATCTGATTGGTATCACAAAAAATAGCTGCATTACTATTGCACTTTACCCAATCTCTAGGTGGCGCTGTCCAGCTGAGTCGGGTTTACAATCTACTGCTTACCGAACCTTCTTCCTTGTTCCTCCGCACCTCCTTCCATGAACAAAACCAATCAATCCCACTGGTCACTATTAGACTAACATTTGAGCTTTGTCACTGCCACAGTTTGTCATTTCGATAGTTCCATATGCCCCACATGGTTGCACATATGTACGTTACTTCTTCCGAGCTAGTTTTATTCCATAGATAAAAAAAACCAAGATTTAAAAGGCAAAACCCTTTTTTTGGTCTTTGAACTTTGAGCTTTTTATGCTTTTGGTCCTTAAACTTTTAATTGTACACATTTGATCCATAAAATTTTAAAAGAGTACACATTTGGTCCTTTCACAGTTAGGACCGTTAAGTCTTGCTGATGTGGCAAACGAAAGTCTAAGTGGACTATTCATTTGACAAGTGGCAGATTTGTATGTGAACCGGTGGTTCAATGAACCATCTCAAAAGTCAAAACCCAAAAAAAAAAAAACAAGATTTAATTTCTTCCCAAATTCTTGATTCATTCCTTCTCCCTCATTGCGTACAAACATCTCCACTCTTGGTTCTCGCTAATGGCGTTTCATTTTCCCTATTCATGTTCCTCTTGCGGAAGTCTCTCTCTCAGACGTCTCTCTATCTCTTTCGTTCTCTCTGCGACACACTACCTGTACCTCGTCTCTCATCTCTGTTTGTGAATTTTTTAAACACTCCCAAATCAAGCAAAACCCAAATCAGTTCAACAACATGATGCATTATGACCCCCAAATGCATAATTTTGTTATTTGGCATGTCAAGAAAAACTTTGATACATTTGTAGGACCAAATGTACACTCTTTTGAAAGTTTAGGGACCAAATGTGTACAATTAAAATTTCAAGGACCAAAAACATAAAAAGTTTAAAGTTTAGGGACCAAAAAATTTTGCCGATTTAAAACTTGGGTAGTCTGCAATTAGGAATGCTCGAAATCTCATCGACCAACTGCCTCTCGTTCTGGTACACTATAGGAAGAGATGCCTTGGTGATTCAGCTTCATTACCACAACACATACAAGTATCTCCAATTTGCAGTCCCCTCTCAACTAATCTCGACTTGAAGGGCACACTTCCTCCGACCACTCTCCATATCAAATGCTTTACTATTGGCGGCAGGTGAAGATCCCATAGCTTCCTCCATTTAACTTAAGTTTTGTTATTGTTAAAATCCAGGTCATAATCCACTACTACTCGATACCCTAATTTAACCTGATAAACCCCATCCCCAGAGAAATGCCATATGAGTTTATTTGTGCCTGACTCACTCGGTGCAATTTTTTTTTATCAGATTAGCATATCTTGGATTAAAAATATCATCGATCAATTTCACATCCCATTCTCTCCTTAAAGGGATCATTAGATCACTAACTTCCATATCTTCAGTCTCCTCAATAGGATTAGGTGTGACCTTTAAATTATCATCATCTTTTAACCACTGATCTTTCCATACTTTGATACCTTTGCCATTACCCACCCTTCATCTACAACCTTTCTCTAGTACTGATCTAGATGCAATTATACCCCTCCAAGTATAACTCGGATTGTGGCCCATTTTCACCTGCATAAAGTCACATCTTGGGTAATATTTTGCCTTGAAAATCCTTGCAACTAGACCTTCGGGATTACCGAGAATACACCACCCTTGTTTGGCCAACATTGCCAAATTAAAACTATGGAGATCTTTGAATCCTATACCTCCATCCTCCTTCCTCGTACATAATCTCTCCCACCTTATCCAATTAATGCCTTTCTTTTCAATTTTCTTCGAGCCCCACCAAAATGAGTTCATCATTTTCTGAAGGGAATCACATATTAATAAGGAGATCAAAAATGTATCCATACAATACGTAGAAATGGCATGATCAACAGATTTCAATAGGATTATCCGATGGGACAAAGTAGACCCACGATGCACTGACGCATATATCGAAAAAGTAGCTCGGGTCATTATCCACCGAGGACTCCCGATACACATGCTATGGTCTATAATGCATAGACAAACAACAGATTATCCGATGAGAGTAAACTCAACCAACCGTCCCAATAATGACGCAGATATAGATAACTGAGTAAATAAGGAATAGAACCAGGAAATAGAGTAAAATAATAATGAAAGTAAATATATACTCAAGTGACGTTCCTGTTGGTTTTACAAACCTTACACCGCTCTTCGACCTCCCCGGACTCCCGTATCCGACTTGACAAGCTCCCCAACACCGAGCTACGACCCATTAAGTCCCTGAAGTCCAATTTTAATAAGTTTAGGTTGTTTATAAGTGTTTAGACATGTATTAAGTTAAAAATCACCAAAATAGCCCTTAAATTCATAGTTCATCTGTTATTAGCGCGCTAATAGGTCTACCTAGCGCGCTAGGTGGAGTTAGCGCGCTAATAGGTCTACCTAGCGCGCTAGGTGGAGTTAGCGCTCTAATGGATCTACCTAGCGTGCTATATAAACTTAGCGCACTATGAAATCTATCTAGCGTGCTACTGTTCTTCATTTTGAAAAACAGTTGGAAACCCAGAATGATTAGCGCGCTAACCAACCCAGTCAGCGCTCTAATTGTCCTCTTTGATAGAATTCTGAAGTCGAGAATTATGTCATACCCCTCTCAATTAGCTACTATAACCTGATTTGCATCCTCTCCATACATTATTAACTTCAAAGCAACAACTAGTACACCCCAGACAATCAAATTAACCCAATTTTCTCCAAATTCATGCATCCACACAACTTCCTAATTTTCCTTAATATCAACAAATCTAGTTAAAACAGTGACAAATCCTCTATGAATATGATCTAATAACATATAATTCATCAAGATAACCAAGAATTCATTGACCCAAACCTTAAATTCGAATTACATAAAAAAACTCCCAAAAAATGGGTTCATTAGAAAGTGTGTTAGATGAAGAAGATGGTTACCTTACTTGCTTCCCTTGATTTGGTCTCTTAGGTGATGAATCTCTAGCTCAAATCCTTTTCTCTTCACTGACTTTCTCTGGTTTTGCATGTAACATGTGAGTGGTTTGATAGGAATCCCACTAACTTCTATATATATATATATATATTTGGTCTTGATCAAGTGTGCGTACGTATCTCAAGGATTATCTTGTGGTTCACAAGCATGTTGTCCTACACCTTTTGATGACTCCAATAGCACACTCCCTTCCTAAAGTAACTCAATATGATGATCTAGATGTCCATCTCAAGGTCACTTTTATTCAATGCAACTATAGGCTTATCTTATTTAAATGATGTCACATTACATTAAGCCTTTTAAAACCATATGGTTAGTGTTTCATTTATCAAATTTAACCAACTCATGGTCCCACTAACCTTCGGCTACCTAGTATCCGGTGCCTCGCGTCTCGACATGCATTTCGAGGCGTGTCATAGCTTTGTTCGAATTTAATTTAATTAGCCTATGGTTACATTACCCATTTCAATTTAATAACTTAGCCATATTTATGTAAGTTTGTTGAGTTTTCCTAGTGTACTCGTATTTCACCTATTCAATACCCGCATTTATACGCCTTTCGAGGAGAACACCCGTCACACTAACTCGCCTGATAGCAACTTACACACATGTGGTACGATATATAATAATAATTTTAAACACCACATATACACAACCATCATCCTTAAATAACATATTTCCTCGATTCTTATGTTCGAGCCAACCGAGTTGTCCACATAACGCCCGAATTACGACTGTTAATCCCCGAGATTAACGCTAAATCCTAGTTTACTTAATTTGGGTCGTTACACAGTTAGTCTGAAACTCCTTCAAGAAAGTAATGGGGTATTCATTCTCGCCACCATGAAAGGATGGTAGAAGATGAATAAACTCGGACTTCAACTCCAAATCTCCGGCATTATCCGGATAGTTGATGTAGAGCGGTTGTTGCACTATAAGAGCCTGAAGCTCTTGATTGGCTTGCCCCATAGTAATTTGGCAATTTTCAGCCATGTGCAAAGGATTTTGGCCATGTTGTTGCCTAAGTCGGGTCTCTCTAATCCACCTATGCAATGTTCTCTCCGGTTCAGGATCAAAAGGTAACAATGAACCAGTCGATTTTGACCGAGTGAGGTCTGGTAGCATAAAACTAAGAAAAAAAAAAGAAAAAGGAAAACTAAACTCAGAGTAAGGACTAAGTCACCGGCAACGACGCCAAAATTTGATCACGTGTCGTGCGTGCCAAATATAACCCCCAATTGAGTTACCAACCACAAGGTGTAGTAGTGGTAAATACGAGGTCGAATCCACATGACTTGAGTTTTATTCTAAGTTAACTAACAATGGGGGGTTGTTAGAAAGTTCAAGGAAAAAATTAACTAAACTAGCAAAAATGAAAAGTTCGCAAAAGATAATATCAATGAGAGAAAACACATAGGTCTACGGTTCCACAAGCAAGAATCAAGATTCAATGACATATTATGGTCCTCAATCTTTCCAAAAAGTTATTAATTCAAGTTCTCCTAGATTAGCTATAGAAAATCGACGTCCGCCAGAATTTTATAATTCCCATAATCTCGATAGCTAGGACGTCCGCCACTAACTACTTCCATAATTAATGCATAACCCTAGACATCCGCCAATCGGGTTTAACACACTAACCGCAATAATAAGGATCTGTGGGAATACTAATCCTAAATAACTGAATCGTGTTCACTTACGGTTTAACCTAGATTCAATTATTGCACATTCAAGAACCGAAAGGGTTTTACGACAAACGGGTGAGTGTTCGCCACTTTATTGGTCTAAAAGTACAATTACGCAAATGGTCCAATTAACTATAGATTGTCCACCTAAAAGCAGGCAATGGTCATATACACACCCTAGATCTAAACCATAATCATTAAAATCAACAATAATGAAATAGGAGAAAATAAATTAAATTAAATTAAAATCATAAATCTCACAATTTTATGCCATGAATCAAGAATCTCACTTGTTTCCCTTCCGACCTAGACGAAGATTGGTTTAGCCAGACAGGTCTTTACAATCACCAAGTATGAAAAGTTGTGTATGGCAGCTCCAATGTCGACTCCTCGGATGAATACATTAGTTCCTAATATGAAAAACCACTAAGAATTGCACTCTAGAGGTGAGAGAAACAAATTTTGGAGGTTGGTCTCGTAACACGTGCGCCGAGGAGCATCCAAGGGCTGTTGGGCATTTTCTGCCTGGCTTGGACACTTATCAGCACGCTATTGGTCTGTTTGACTAGAACGCAAACGTGGCAGCATCAGATTGGTGAAAGACTACAGTGTGACGTGCTTGAGTGCATGAGGTGATGACGCGTGGCAGGCTAGAAGCGGTGAAAACTTCGCATAAGACTCGCCGAAGAAGAGTGCCGCTAAAGGCACCCCACCTTTTCATGAAGGCACCCAAATTATTTGTAAAAATTACAGCAAAACTGGAAAAGACCATTTTGCCCCTGTATATATAATGATTCAAACCCCACAAATCATTTTGACAAAGAAAAAGGGCACCCCACCACCAAGCTTGAACCACAAAGCCACATTACGTTTGGCGAGCGTTTATCGATTCTTGCGGATTGACATCATCCGAAACGACGATGTAACAATGTTTGACAACCATATGATGGTTTCTTAGAACTGTTTAGTTGGGTAAAAGCGTGAAAATGATGATTTGTTTGTCAACGTAGGGTTTGGTAATTTCCTCAAATCCGAACTTGTTTCCACTATATAATGGAGGATTGTACTGCTACGGTGCAATAGGAGGTTGAACTTGAGGTAATTTTGCGAATTTATTGTGTTTTTTATGAGGTTATCCGAAGTTTCTGTCGATGTGCGCGATTGTTTCGGCCTCGCAGGACCGAGATATATTGAAATGTCTCGGTCATAGAGGACCGAGCCTACTCTAACTCTCGCCAGTGTACAACCGAGAGTAGGAGAAAATTCTCGGTTGTACACCACCGACGCCACATTACCTATCACTAATTGTAGCTCTCGTCATGTCTCGGCCGAGATAACTGAAGTATTCTCGGCTATGCGTAACCGAGACACTGTGAACTCTTCCGCCTTCGTGGCGAGCTGCGAGTTCCCAAAAATTTAGCTTGTCTCGGCCATGCTTGGGCGAGACAAGCTAACACAATCTCGGCTGTGTGGCCGAGAACCGCGATTTCCCAATTTTTTACCATTCTACAAACCGCCACACACACATTACAACTACTCTACCAAATGTAACTTAATTATACTATAAACGTAACTTCAAACGATCGATTTCGCGCAAAATCTGTGTGTTCGACGATCTTCAACCGAGCCCTAATTTGGAGACGAAATCGGCTCACACCCCGACCCTACAAACTGCAAAAAACTCGTACAACGAAGGAGAAACACACGGCGAGGGACGGAAAACACGATTTCGGGGATTCCTCTCACTGGTCGATTCAAAACAAATGGGGCACCCCACAAGGAGTTCGGTGAAGGTGGTGGTGGGGGTGGTGGGGTGCGAGAGGTTTGCACGAGGGGTATTTTGGGTATTTCGGGTCTAATTTTTGGGTGCCCCAGGTAAATTGGTTTGTGCCCACATTAACTGGGTGCCTTCATGAAAAGGTGGGGTGCCCTTAGCGGCCCTCCCGAAGAAATGGGAGAGAGCATGGTACATAGCTCGAGGACAGTCTAATGGATGTTGATGCAGGGAGAGGAGCTTGCTGTGGACGAGCTGGACAAACGTGAAAATGAAATGTGGTAGCCGGTGGCGAATGAAGCGAGGACGCGTGGCGGTTTGTTTGTGAAGGAGAAAATCGCACGAGTGTGTGTGCAAAGGAATGGGAGCCCGCACACGGGACGCATCTCGAGGCGGTCCAACAATAGGTTTTAAGTGACTTAATTGTGTCACTACCCTGCGTTATTTGGTCTGCTGGTCACTACTCCACCAACTGCGCAATACGTAACTCGATGCAGATCTACTGACATCTGATCACTGCATGTAAACACTCTATTTCACACAATTTTTTCGCCCCGGATTTAACCGCGCCCTTTGTTTCACCTGAAAACACGAAAAATAAATATAATTAAATATATTTTAGATACTTTACATATTAAATATATTAAAATAGACTACTAAAACCCTATAAATATCGACTTATCAAACATGATCATATCCACCCATTTCACATCGAACCCAACTTAAGCATAATTCCTTCTAGGAAGCACCAATCAACTCTATCATAAGCCTTACTAATATAAACCTTCAAAGCCACATTCCTAAAATTACTCCTCGTGTTGCATTTCATAGCGTGCAGTGTCTCGAAAGCAACTAAGACATTATCTACTATAGATCTTCCTGGGATAAATGCAGATTGATGTTCATATACGATAAAATTTAGATATGGTTTAAGTCTGTTAGCCAATACCTTCGCTGAGCTTATAAAGGACATTACACAATGAAATAGGCTTGAGATCTTTCATATGTTCTGGCTTCTCCACCTTCGGTATGAGCACAATGGTAGTATCATTTACCCCTTCTGGAAACTGTTTAATGGAAAGCCAATTGGTATAGTTTTGATAAATCTCATCTCCCATCAAACCCCAAGATTTTTTATAGAAAGCAGGATTGAATCCATCAGGGCTTGGAGACTTGGCAGGATGCATTTGTGTCATTGCCACTGTGAATTCCTCCATTCAAAAAAGAGAAGTCAAGTGTTGGTTCATAGCATTATAAACTTTCAGCTGGACAACATTCAATACTTCCTCTAGATGAACTGTCGAAGCTGAGAACAATTCAATGAAATAATCAACAACACCTTCTTCATTTCATTGGGATCATCTACTTTTGTGCATGCTTCATTATAAAGAAGTGTTATAAAATTTTGTTTATTGCAGAAGTTGGCCGAAGAGTGAAAGTATTTGGTGTTTGCATCTCCATATTTTAGCCAAAACACCTTCGACCTTCGACCTTTGACGCCAGTACGCCTCCTCTAGAAGAAGAATATCTCCAAGCTTAACTTTCTCAGCCTTGAGAGCCATCTGATCAACCAGTGAGTTAGATCTCCACAAAGTCTCAATTTTTACCTTACATAGTCAGGTTTTGTCTTTAAACTTCCAAGTCATAACACGACGCCAGTTTTCCAAGCTAGTAGCTAGCACATCTACTTAGTTTATGTAGTAATGGAGCATGAACGTTTGAACACCAAGCCTTTGTGATCACGACATTTATACTCTCCTCTCTTAACCAAACATTTTCAAACTTGAAACTGTACTTCCTTTTTATGTTTTGTTTCAGGAAGCACTGCATAAAGATCAGACTATGGTCCGATGTAGGAGCCTTCAGGTTAGTGAGTCGTCCATGAGGGAATAGCTCCAACCAACCTGCATTCACAAATGCACGGTCAAGCCTCTCCTCTAAGAAGTGTGGAGTGCCTCGCCCTTTCGTCCACGTAAATGCATGCCCTCTAAGCTGTACTTCGGAAAGTCTACAATAAAAAATAGCCCTCATCAGATTCAAAGACTGTCTTGACCTACCACCATCTGGATAACCATAAAACCCCATTAATCTCCAACTTGAATGGTTTGGAGGTTTAACCATGAGGTCAATGTGGTTATTAGATACCCTAGTAGTAGTAGTGAGCATAGGTCCTTCTCACACCATAGGACTGCAAGCCCACCCTCCAATTCCAACACGATCAATAACAAAACAACCATCATATTTTAACTGATTCTCTATTTCTAGAATTCTACTCTCTAAAACGAGAGTCTCCACAAGGAAAATAACATCAGGCTTATTTACTCTAACTAAGTCCGCTGACCAAGGGTTGCCAAGTCCCTGGTAGTTCCAACTTAAACAATTCATGATTGTCGGCTGGCCTGCTCCACAGGTCGTGCCATTAAATTAGAAGAATCGTTGGCCCTTTTTTCATTTGGCCCATTATTTTCTCCAAAAGGACCCATAAGATCATTTTCTCCCCCAACATGAATTGGGCTTTTGCTCTGGCCCACTGTCCGGCCCACTTTCCTTTTTTTTTTCAATCTTCATTAACTAGCAGCTCAGCGTCCTCCATCGCCTTTTCGGCAATCATGGAATTTCGAAATTCAGTTTCCGCATTGGCTTCCTCAAAATTATTCTCTAGGCTGACATTATCCGTTACTATTGCTAACTTCCTTGATTCCGCCGCCATCCTCGGACCTTCCATAGCTGTCCACCTCTCGTCATCGAGTCCTCGCCGGATCCTCTTCTCGCCGCTCCGATCACGACCCTTCACCGGAGCCCTCAACCAGATTCCCCACTTCCTATGGGACTTTTCTGCATCCTCCGCCTCGAATAGGATCGGGCAATAGTGTTCATTATTATAGGGTGAACCTACACCAATAATAAATCTACCCCTCTCTTGTGTTGCCAAACAAGGACCACAACCACAATATGAGCAATCCAACGAAGTAAAGAACATTAAAAATGCGAGAATCAAACCACAACACACAAGACTTTTAACGTGGAAACCTTCTCAAAGTGAGAAATAAAACCACGAGGTGACTAACACCTATGAAAGCTCTTCACTATTGCAAATGGGAATACAAAGTCTTTTCTAACACAAGTTAGATGCATGAACATTACAAATCATCAAGACAACAAGAATTTTGGCCAAAGAACTTAATAAAAGAGAAATGGAGGATGTCACCTAGAAGAGGGCAAAGTGAAATCTCTACCAATGGTGATGTAGAGCTCGGCACCGCGAATCTCCCCTTCTAATCTCGCCTCAAATGGAGTACGTTTGGACCTTCAATCAAGCACTTGAAACATGCATGAAACTCGGGCTTCAAAAGCTCTCAAAAATTCTCTCCCAATCTTCTCTCTCAATGTGTCGATCTATCTTTCTCTAAAAGCAAAAGTTGTTTTTATAGAGGTGTGCAAAATGACAAGTTTGCCCTTCACTAATGGTTGAAAAACCCAACAATTATGCCCTAGCTAGTAATCCACACAAGAAGCAAAACGTGGGTAGCCTTTCATATAGAGCACCGCTATGGGCACCCCACCAATTAATGAAGGCACTCATTTTTTTGTCATTCTCCCCTCTAAATTACACTTTGATGTAAATGACTCTATTGCCCCTTCATATAAACTCTCTCCAATCTCAACACCCATTTTCAAACAAATTTTGGGGCACCCCACTACATTGGTCTCTCATCTCTAACCTAAAGCCACGTATTTGTTTGCTGGGCGTGTATCGATTCTTGCATTTTCACATCATCCGATAGCGAGGTAACACTGTTTTACAACCATATGAAGATTCGAATGAACTATTTTTTTGTTCAAAACAGTGAAATTGATGATTTGGTTTGTCAATGTAGGGTTTGCTAAATTCGACCATTCCAAACTTGTTTCCAGCTTAAAATGGACGAATGTACTGCAATGGTGCAAGAGAAGGTACAAGAGGAGGTATTTGTTGAAATTTATTGTGTTTTGTTTTTTGGTTTTTTATGTTCTCAGTCGAAGTTGCACGGGCTCGATTGTTTCGGCCTCGCAATACCGAAATTTATAGATTAGTCTCGGTCAAAAGCCACCGAGACTTATCCGTAAGTCACGGTCATGCTGTGACCGAAACAAATTGTATAGTCTCGGTATAAAACGATCGAGACTATTCCATAACTCTCGGTTCTTGGTGAACGAAAATTGGTTTCGAGTCGCGGACCTGTACTACCGAAAATTTGGTTATCTGGGTTTTTTGTTGAATTTGATGTGCATTTTGGTTGAGTCGTAATGTTATGGAATGTATGTATTGCAGGTAATGTCGGTTTCAACTTTATTTCCAGAATACAAGGATGCGTTCACTCCTTGTAGGCCATTTCCATCTAGAGAATCGACTATTTCATGGCTTCAAATAATTGGTCGTGAGAACAAGTTTGTGTTAGTAACGAAGCAATCTGATGCCGGAGGGATTAAGCGCATGGGAAGCGTCAAACTTGCGTGTGAGAGGTCCGGTACATATAGGGGAATGTCACAAAGAGTAGGGAAAGCTAAAGCGGCAAAACTTGCTTTGACACCAAGAACTGAAGAAGAAGAGGAAACGGGGAGGACTCAAACTAGTACAAAGAAATGTGGATGCCCTTTCCTTATTAACATCAAGGAAAATGTTGATTATTTGTGGTATGTCACTGTCATCTGTGGGAGGCACAATCACGACCCCGCCAAAAACTTGGACGACCACTCATTTGCAGGAAGATTGGATAAGGGTGAACAGGTGGTTGTGGTGCTGATGACTAAAGGTAATGTGAAGCCAAGAGATATCCTCAACACGTTGAAGCAAATAGATGTTAAAAACGTATCGACAATGCGGACAATATATAATGCACGACAAAAATTCCGAAATGAGGATGCGGGTGGGAGGACTCAAATGCAACAACTATTGCACATATTGGAGAAAAATAGGTGGATGTCATGGCATAGGGAGCATCGCGATACGAATATTGTCACTGATTTATTTTGGTCACATCCTGATTCAATTAAAGTGCTGCGGTGTTTCCTGTCGGTTCTTTTGATGGATTGCACTTACAAAACAAATAGGTATCGAATGTCGTTATTGGAGATTGTTGGCATCACTTCAACGCATTTGACATTCTCAGTTGGGTTTGCTTTCATATCGTCGGAGACTCATGCAAATTATGTTTGGGCACTTGAGAACTTGAGATCCATATTGGATGGGTGGCCTAAACCTGACGTGTTTGTTACGGATCGGGAGTTAGGCATTATTAGTGCCATCGAAGAAGTATTTCCATCATCGTCTCACCTTGTTTGCTCTTGGCACATCAACAAAGTAGTATTGGCCAAGACTAAGAAGATGTTTGGGGATAACGAAGGCTTCGCTCTTTTCATGGATAGGTGGACGAGTGTGTTGTATGCTAAGTCGGAGGCCTTATTAGAACTTAGGACGAATGACTTGCGTTGTGAGTTCGGTCATGTGAAGGGTCTTATTGATTACTTGGATAACACATGGGTGAAGATCTACAAGGAGAAATTTGTACCGGCATGGACAGATTGAATTATGCACTTTGGGGAAACAACGACACAGAGGGTTGAGTCTGCGCATTCCACTTTGAAGCTACATCTTGGCAACAGTCTAGAGAAAATTTTGAGACTTTGTGGAGAGTGGTTGATGGTCTTCATAGGATTCAACATAACAACATCAATGCATTATTTGAGCTCAGTTTGAATGTGGTGCAACATGAATATTTCGATGGGTTTTATCGTCGATTGCGTGGTTATGTCTCTCAAAGGGCGCTTAAGTTAATTAGAGATAAATTGGAACGTGGAGAGGATGTTGGACATGACTCTACTCGTTGTGGTTGTGAGATACGTACCACGCATGGTCTTCCTTGTGCATACGAGCTAAACTTTCATAAATTTGCTGGTTCACCCATCCCTCTCGAGGACATTCATGTGTACTGGCGAAAGTTGAGTATGATACTAGAGAATCTTGTGGATCAATCTGGGTACAATGTGAACGATGAGATTGAACGAGTGTTGCAACAGTTTCATGCTTGCACTGACGAGGACGATCGCATCAGGATTATTCAGCAGCTTAGGGAGATTAGTCGTCCTTCATCTACACCGGGAGTTGTCTCACTTACAAAAATAAAGACAAAGGGAATGACACCGGGGTCTTCAATTGGAAGTTTGTTGAATAGAGGAAAGAAGATAGGATCAAAGAGGAAACACGATGAAGACGATACTTCGACGACAAGATTGCCTAGCGGGTTTGAGTACGTACTATCGACAGAAGAGGCTTCTAGTTCGAGAAAGAAGAAAAATAAAGTGGGGCCTAAAATACGTCGTACATGTCGGCAGACCCAAAGTGTATCTAAGATTGGTTATTCTCATTGCATAGAACCGGATTGGTTGACATATGTAGAGAGCACTATTGATGTGATTGGCGATGGTAATTATGGATATCGGTGTGTTGCCTCCAGGCTAGGACTTCCCGACGTCGATGGTTGGAAGATAGTACGTAGAAGGATGTTTGATGAGATAATCGCGTATGAAAACCTTTGACGGGAAGTGCTTGGAACGAGTTACGAGAAGGTCAAAACTGTTGTGCATTGTCCGGATAATCATGTTGGTGCCTCTTTTGACGAATGGTTGACACTTCCAGACATGGGCCTGTTAATATCAACGGCCTTCAATGTCATTCTAGTAAACCTCTCACATGGTAGTTGCTCGACATTTCTTCCTCTACGTAATGTCCCACCGTCATCGTTACATAGTCGAATTATCATTGTCATGATTAATGATAGGAATATCCATTGGGTTAGGGTAAGTTTGTACAATTTTTGTGAATTGTGTTTTTTCATCTTCTGATCATATGATAATGGATTATTGTTCTACTTTGTATTTGACAGGTGAAGTTGATTGCGAATGCACCGCTGCCATCATTATATCCATCGTGGGAAATGTATGCTGAGGAGTGCGCTAAAGGTTGGCGTGATGGATTCGTAATTCGAGACATCGTGCCAGTTGTAAATTCTCAAGAATGCACACTTTCCGTAGTAGATTTAGCTTCGCCTTAGTTATCAATAGTCGTGTTTAACGTTTTACCTTTTGATGTGTATACTTCAATGTGCCTAGAATCTTTGTGTTCAATAAATATGTATCAAAGTTAATTGTTTTAAAAGTTTTTAAGTGTCCACTATAGAAGGCCATCGCGTGCACAACTCCATTATCCCTGTAATTAACATAAGGGTCCCAAGTGACCTAATCAAACATAGACAACCATAATTAGTAACCATAAACTAAATTTAACATTTACCAACAAGATTGGCTAAGGAACTCACCTCGCTTGGCCGCAACCTGTCCAACGTTCTCCTAATTGACCTAACCTTGTCAATATTCATCACGGTCTCGTACTTTTGAATCTATTTACAGACACGAGGTTGCACGTAGTCCATGTATTTTGCATAGGGTGTGGCGAGCCCGAGTTTGAAATGGTCGTACACCCATCCCTGCAAATACATACAACGTTAGTTAGTGGGAAAATGCAAAACGTAATTCTAATTATCATGAAAACAATGTAAGTTGATTTAAAAATATACCTCAAGTAATGTGAGGTAGCTGGCAATCTGAGATACTTGTACTCTGGTGGCAGACCCCAAGTGTCGGTACAAGTAGGCTAATGCAGCTGCACCCCATGCATAATTTCCCACGTCATCCAAATCTTCTAGAAGCTTCAACAATGCAATAGATACCTGAGATCCACTCTTATCTGCAAAAAGGGTGCAAGAAAGTAGGTACAACAAGTACGCCCGAGCTGTGCATTCTACAGGGGGATAAGTTGTGTTTCTCGAACCAGCTTTGGGGCACCATCAACTCTTCAACCAACATTTTCGCACTGTGAGCCCCTTGCTGATGTTCACTTCATCCTCAACATCTTCAATGTTAACCCCAAGTAGTTTGGACACCATCTTAATCGCATCCGAGCGAGATTCCTCGGTGTACCTCGCAAAGTTCTCAACTGCAACCACTTTGCCCGTCATAGGAATCTTCAGGAGAATGCTCACATCCTCCAAGGAGATCGACATTTCACCGAATGGTAAGTGAAATGTGTTCGTCTCCGGCTGCCACCGCTCCACAAAGGCATATATAACCTCCTTGTTAGCCTTGCGGTATGAGCAGTCTATCAGCGTATTCAACCCAGACCGCTGGATGATCCTCTGAAGGCCCTCGGTGTCAGGGCGGCATGACTGTAAGTCCCATTCTTGGATCTGAGCACCGTGATTGATACACTTGAGTATCGGGCGATCCTACAACAACAAAAAACATTTCATCAGCTATATGAAAACCATAAGTTTTTAAGTACTCCATTCAATGAAACTTTATATACCTCATTGCTCCAAATCGCTAATGCGACATGATCTTTAAAGCTCTTCAGCAATGATCCATCTGAAGGACCACCGGGGAAAGGAGCACACATTTCCAAATGCCCTTGTGACTCTCCTTCATTATGGCCACCTCCAGCACTAGTACTCCCACCCACATTACGATCAGTACTAGTGGTGTATGCCGTGCTGATGAGTCACTACTACTAGACTCTGATGCATGAGCCTCATCTTCGCCTCGGGCAACTACAAGATCTTTTTGTCGACTCGTGTCAATGTTGGAACCCTCATCGTGCAATTGAACATTCTTTGCACGATTTCCAGCAATCTTTCCCTTTCCCTTCACATCTACCTTCTCTCTCTTTTTGATAAGATGCAGTCGGGGGTCTCCGGCCGCCTCGCCCACGGTTACCCATCGACACCTCAACACCAACCTCATCCCTAGTCACCGGGGTTTTCGAACGAGCCATACCTGATAAGACTACAACATGTAAGCGCTTGGAGCAGAAATAGAAGTAAAATTCAAAAAAATAACAACAAAATCTTCCATTTCTATAGTCTCGGTCAAGCAGGTTTGAGAAAACAATTAGAATTTCGGTGACGCATGCCCGAGATAACACAATTAGTCTCGGTAATGGACAACCGAGAAAATATTTTCATTCTCGGTTGTACATCACCGAAAGGAAATCAACTATACACTCTGAATTACTCTCGTGATGTGGTGACCGAAAGCAATTGCAGCGTTACGCTACCTAAAACAATAACACATAAGAATAATCTCGGTTATGGATAACCGAGGCAACAATGTGTCTCTGTTACTATGTAATCGAGAGTTTAAGCACAACTAACCTTAAACTTAAATCTCGGCTAACAATGGCCGAGATTGTTAGCATCTTCTCTAACCTATGTGACCGAGAAAAATGGGTTCACAAATTTGCCAAGCATAATCTCGGTTGTGGTTAACTGAGACAACAATGTGTCTCTCGTTACTATGTAACAGATACTTTAAATGCAACTAACCTTAAACTTAAATCTCGGCCATGGTTAGCCGAGATCGTTTGCATCTTCTCTGCCCTATGTGGCCGAGAAAAATGGGTTCACAAATTTGCGTAACCTAGCAGACGAACCACACAAACACAAACAAAAATCGAACTATAATCTATCAAAATCGAGTTCAAACATACCTATAAGCTGCCGAGAAAACGTCTCATGTGAGATTGGAACCCTAAGACCGAGCCCTACAACGCACCTAATGCAAACAACTCGAGCTCTCTGAATATGGAAGAAAACCCCAACGACAAACAGAGGAGATGCTCAAATTGACAGAGGGGATGCTCAAACCATTCTTGAATTTGGTGGTGGGGTGCACTTGGGGGCAATTTCGAGATTTCATTCAAAAATTTTGGGTGCCTTTGGTAAACAACTTGGTGCCTTCAACAGTGGTGTGCATTCATTAATTGGTGGGGTGCCCATAGCGGCGCTCTTCATATATTTGAAGGCGACTTTGACACTCGAGTCCTCCGAGATCTTGAGTTTCTTTCTCCGCTTCAAAGGAACATGGACTGGCATGGAAACTCTGATGCGCATATACTCTCTCCACCCCTTAGAGTTATGCTCATAATCATACTCAACAAACCTCCCTATAAAGTCACCCAACTGTTTTCCCACTTCTTCATACATAAAACCCACCGGAATGTCATAAACCTGGACCCAAATAGTCACATTTTCAAGACTAACTTATCTCGGAATATATCCCTCTTCCAACTGCTTCATAATACGAAGATATCCATTGAAAGTCCAAGGACCTCCTGCAATCACCCTCCCCAGATCTACCAACTCCTCGTTCTCATTATCCGATAGCGCCATATTCTCAAAATGATCATCCATGATAAGATAGAAACCTCTTGACAGACGAAGAGGACAAAAAATCTCTCAACAAATGGAGAGAAACTTCAAAATATCTCAACAAACGGAGACAATACACACATATCATCGATGCACATCAAGTTTCATGTCGAGATCAATACACACATATCATCGATGCAAATCAAGGGCCACAATCAAAGGCGTGCTCAAAGTGGGTCAAAATAACATTTTTCTTTTCCAAACATGTAGAGCAACTAGTGAAATTAAATTTCAATACTCACTTAAATAATCAACGTAGGACTATTCTTAATAATGGGTTAACTAAATTATAAGTAAGCGATTGATCATAAACAAACTGTCATTAACACCATTGTTTCAAACTTTCTATAAAAAAATATTTTTTTTATACCTAATTGGTTAAAATATCATAACATTTCACAACTTTTGTTATTATATCCCAACCTTTTGAGCTTTGTTATTATATCCTAACATTTTTAAGTTGTTTAATTTGTATTTATTGAATTAAGTGGCTCAAACTTGTAATTTGAGTTGGACTCAAATTAGTGTCCTACATGGATTCATGCATACACAGTGATTACACATGAGATTAATTAGTAATTGGATATAGCTACATTTGTATTCCAATTAGGAGTTAATATTTTTTTTTTTTTTTTTGTTGTGTTGGTTTATGTGTACAAACATGTAACACCTATAAATAGGTGTATGCGGTCATAGGGGAAAGCATATTGTTGTGTGTGATTAAACATAATGTCGTGTGAGTTTTTTGAGAGCCGAGAGATTGTGTGTAGTAGCGTACGGGCCTGTGAGGGGGTACGCGACACTGTGAGACTGAATCTAGATGGGGTTTAGATATAGGAGGTTTAATTTCTTCTTAGCGTACTAAACTATTGATAGTAGATTGCCTTGTTTCTTGCCCGTTGTTTTTTGACCCTGATTTTTGGTGTTCCACATTAATTGTTGTGTTCATCTTTTTTTTTTTTTAATGTTTATTTATCTTTGGGTGTATTCATGTCACTGCGATCTTGGGTTTTCTGCAGGGATTCGTCAAAACAGTATCCTATGCGACTTTTTTACTCAAAATTTGATGAGTTAAGACTTAAATAGTTAATTTAAAAGGCCACCTCATCATCCATAATCACTAAAATAATTATTAAATTTATTATTTAAATCCATTGTTTAAGTGACATGTTATCAAATTTGAAGTTCAAAAGTGACATAGGATACAAATCAAGCAATTTATAAAGGTTAGAATATAATAACAAATCTCAAAAGGTCCTTATAGTAGCAAAAGTTGTAAAAGGTTAGGGTATTTTAACCGATTTGACATTTATTATTATTATTATTATTATTATTATTATTATTATTATTATTATTATTATTATTATTATTATTATTATTATTATTTTGATGACTGCGAGTATCCGCACCCTTTGATCAGGAGAAACCGCCAAGAAATGGTTTCATTGTCGACGCAAGGACTCGAACACGCGATCCATATGAAGAACCATGTAGTTTTTATGCCACTCCGCCACCCCAGCCGGGTGGTCATTTTTTATTATTTTTTGCTATCAAAAAAGGCCTAATGATAAAAAATATCATAACATTTACAAGTTGTATCAATTATATCCTATACTTTTTGTAAATTATCAATTGTATCCTAACATTTTCGATTTAATATCAATTCTATCCCCAATTAATTTGGGTCATATTTTCTTTAAAATCAACGTAATCTTCTAACTTTTCTTTTCACGATCATCCCATTTAATCAATTTTATTTCAGTTTTTTTATACCTCATGCTTAAATTAAGTTTATGAAGACTCTAAACAACAATAATTTATAATCAATGATTTCTTAATAGTTCAGTTTATGAAGACTCAAGAATAATACTCTCCGAGGTAGTTGATCACGAACAAGTGTGTGTTCGACTTGCATGTCGATGCCGGGGCATGCTAGCATTGTCCTTTTCCTATGTTGGTTTTATTGGAAGAGATTTTTCTTTTTAAATAATTATGGTTTATTTTTTTTATTTTTTTTTACAAATAAGTTTTCTTGGGTTAGATAATCGAAATTCTCATAATTTTTTCTTTTTCAATTTTGTCAAATTTCCCTCACTTTTCCCTTCCTTTCTTGCCCTATCCAAGTGAAAATTTTGAATTTTCTTCTGAGAGAATCAATCTTCCCACCTCAAGAGACATCTTTGTCCCCATTTCATGGTTCAAGCAGAGAAGCAATCCTCCCACCTCAAGAGACATCTTTGTCCCACCTCTAAGTTCAGGCTCATGAGTACTTAAGTGCAGTGGAGATACCTAACTAATTATAGTAGAAGTAGATACATAAAACTTAAACGGGACACATCGAATCAGTAAAGCCTAGGTGCCTAGTGGGTCACAGTGGTCCAGCCTAAGTACCAAAATCTAAGGTATACCTAGATTATACTGCCAAAATACACGGTGGGTTAGAACTAAATATCGACTAAAAGTTAAGTATTTATTTTTCCTTTCATAACAAGTCTTTGGTAAAAAGCCCAAGCATTTATCCAGTCATTTGTCTTAGTAGTAGAAAGTGAACCTCTCCAAGTTGAAGGTTTCAAGATCTTCATATGAAGTGGGGCATAATGGCCTAAATGGGCCTGGTGTAAAATAGTTTTCTGGAAGGAAATGCCATAAAAGTAATAAGTCCAATAAACAATAAATTGTTTCCTCTCTGAAATAACAAAGAAGAAAGTTTCTTCTTAAAACTTGAGAAAAAGAAGCAAAACTGATGTATGATTGCTGTTTCTCATGCAATTCTTCAAGTTGAAGGGGGTTTGCATAACCATTTACATGACCAAGCTGGCGTAACACATAGCATTTAGCAACCACTACGATTTTGTGAATTGAAATAGGAAGTACAAGGATATAAGAACTTGCTTTGGCTTTTTATCAAAGAAAACATTTCCTTTTCACAGATGATCAACACAATAGAGAACTCACAAACTGATTACAAACTTCCATTAATGTAACTCTCCTTCAGATCCTGCAATGCTTCCCGAATTGCATGCTCATCTTGGTTGGAGTGTTTCAAGCAGATAAGCCTCTGAGCAGCATGATATAGCATCTGAATTGAGTTATGCTGGATGCAGTTTACTTCTGTCCTCCTCATTTCCTTTAAATTAAAAACATGCAAGTTCAAATTTCATTACATAAGAAGTTGCAGACGGTACAAGACCAGACATTTGAAATTGATAGCAATAAGTAAAGAGAACTTTATCAGTAAGACTTTGATAAGAACTGTTAAAGTATAATGCTACCATCAGCAATTGATTTATATCTACGCAACACTTTTGCAGCAGAAAAATAGCACTTGCAAACAATCTTTAAGGCCAAATATTTTGTTACTTACTTGGTGTACACAAGAAAGAACTATTGTTTACGACGGATTCAAAGAAAAATAAACAAACTATGAGACTGTAGTACTTGATATCAATTGGATGCCTCTATCCCCTTTGCACGGTGATAGCAAATAAGGACACACACTCCTATCTGATACCGAGACGCAGTTAGTGGAAATCGCCACAAGGTACACACTTTCTCAAGAGATCACCCCCTTAAGGGCCATAACATACATGCAAATGCAAACTGATGACCACCAAAAGTGTATGAAATGTCTATCTCAATATTATCAATACATGATCAAATAGATGAAACAGGATGGTTGAATCTAGGTTTAATTAGAAATTTAGAATATAAAATCCCAACAGATATAGGGACAAGGGAGTGTAAGGTGGCTTATGAATGGCAATTCATAGAATGAAATCCAAGCAGTGAAATTATTTACCAATAAAAGATATATAAAACATCTCTTGAACATATGATGAGGAATTTTATAAACCATCAACTCTTCGCATGTGTAAAAGAACAAGACTATAATATCTGAAAGTAGTGCGTGATATCATGATATTAGTCTGAACACTCGTACAGGCTATCATATTTTATTTTACATTATACAACATTAAATTATTGCCAGCGAATACGCAAACAAACCAGTTGCATAACGAAGTTATCATATGTCATCATCACCTCATGATAAAAAAGCTATAGGTGTAAAATAGCAGCCACCAAAGTAAATATTTAACATACCTTCTAACGACTAATACCTGCTAAAGTAATCAAATTTACCTAAAAGCAATACATGTTAAGATTAGTCCCACATCACTATTTAAGTGTAGAAATGAGCTATAAGTTTGGATTGGAATCACCAACTTGCCATGGTATTTTAGTGTAGTCTCATCTCCCAAACTTAGCCCCATCCCCATTCTCTCCTAAACTTGGAATTGGGCCTTCAAAAATACAAAAAACCTAAAATGGTCAAAGCATTAAAGGCTTAATAGCCCAAAATAAATGAGCCCCAAGTCTAAGTCAAGTCCCAAGTGAGCTAATGACCGTTGTACTTGAGGATCCAATGATGCAAGTCCCATGTTGGCCAATGCCCGTCCCAAGTAGGCCAATGCATGATATATTTGAGTGGGCTAGCCAATTGCTCGTCCCGATTTGGCTAGTGCACGTTGATTTAAGGTAATTCCCAATAGACCAACTAAGTCTCAACTTGACCAATGTCTGTTGGACTTGAGGGAGGGTGTTAAGAATAGTCCCACATTGACTATTCGAGTAAGTGTAGAACGGTTATAAGTTTGGATAGGAAACACCAACTTGCATTGGCATTTTGGTCTCCCCCAAAATTAGGACCCACACTCATTATATCCTAAAGTTGTACTTTAAACAATCGATAAACTCATTAGAATCACTGCCACCCGCTTGCTTTGCTTGGTACTTTTCGTCTTGGCAGAGTGCCACTGTTGACTTGACCTATGCATACACAAATTTGACGCTCAATTTTATTTTCTTTTTTCCCCTATAGTTATAAGCCCTTTATTGTAGTCAGGTGTTGCCTTTCACAAGTGATAATGATCCCACTCTAATATTTATAAGAATATTAATTGAATAATCTATAATTTAGTTTTATTTTCTCCTTCGGTTTTTCTTAGTCTTTCCCCTTAATTTTTTTATACATTATGATTAAAAGATATTTGCAAAAATGAGAAAAAAAGCGACAAGAGTACTTATATTTAAATTATCTACCAACTCACATTCAACCAAGTTATGCATTTAACTTTGACTAATAAACATAATTTCCAAGAAAAGATAAATACCTTGTCAATGAGCAATTCAAACTTAGCAAAACCCTTTCTCCCATCTGTATGAGGTAAGTTGGATGAATTTACTTTCTCCTTTCAACATATACATGACCAAATCCTTGTGATTCTATGAACAAAGTGTCATTTATATGTTTCTTCTTTATGTCTCTCAATGTTATTCTCAATCTTCCCCTTTCTTTACCAATGTCAACCATTGTTGAATGGTAATTTTCCCTTAATCGAGTCATCCATTAGTCTTTATTCATTTCAATCATTATAGTAGATTCTGTCTTGATGTATGTCCAGTTAGGCAACTCCTACCCTTGTTTTTATATTAGACGTTGGGATTTTTATCTTTGAGCACATATACACATTGACATTCCTGTTTTTGGGAAACTTTATTAACATGTTCCTCTATTGCTCAAAATTCAAATCTATATGGTACTACTCACCTAGTTTTCATCTTGAGAAGTTTTGCATTTAACTTTAATTGGATACTTTGTTATGTACTAGACTGGATGCACACAAACTAATCCAACCTACTTTAACTCTATGGGTGACATCATCTCCCATCTCTCCTTTGTGTTAAGTGACACCGGATACCTAAGTTCCAACACCTCAATGTATCTATTGACACAACAAGAAACCCACATATTAGAAAATAATGATAATCACCCATGTACCAGTACAAAATTGTTGGTTTTCAAGTTGCAAATATCAGCTGAATCAATGATAGTCATCACAAAAAAAGATGATAGAATGATAACAACAAAATTACATCTTCAATCAGGACGGATACTGAATTAGTGGAATGACGAAGCCCAAAGTTAATAGAAAAACATTAAGCTTATGATCAATCAAAGACAGCAAAAGGGGATGACGACAAGATGTTTCATGTACCCAAAGTTAAATGCCAGCAATAAGACAGCAGTTAAAAAACATAACATAAAGATGAATTGATGAATCATTTCCATTTATCTCATTCACTTCCTCACAAAGAGGACAGTGTTAAAAAAAACCTAAAGAACAAAGTCCAGGGGAACCAAAGAACAAAATGCACATCACTAGGTGCTTTTCAAAGAGGAAGGAGAGGAGGGGTGGGGGGGGGGGGGGGGGGGGGGGGTTTGTTTGTTCAAAGGTTGCACTAAACTTAACCAGATTGCACATCCAATTTGAACTGTCTGAGTCAATCTATAAACTGCCCTAATTAATTGAAAGGAATTCCTTCATTTCATAGAAGTTTGTCAAAAGCACTTTGCAATTGTAATTGAGAGATTTAATATAAATAAACCTATGTGTTTTTTTTTTTTAAATACTACTTAGCCTTTGTCTTTCATCTAAACTAGTCGATGAGAGATTATTTAATGTATGATTTTATCTCCAACATTTTCAATTATAATATACGGTAATACCATTACATGGGCTTCAAAAAAAATACCATTACAAATGTAGGAGAACTGGAAAATCTCAAGAATTGGGATGCAAACAGTCCAAAAAATTTCTCTTGAACTAACGTAGTGATGACATGGATGCTTGACAATTGTGATAATATATGGGTTTTCTAGTTGGAACTTGGAATAATAAACTAACATAACTTAAGGGATGTAGAAATCCATGGATCTGGAGAGTGTTGGGCCGCACGCGCATATGTGGGTATATAAATGGGGTTGGAGCCCATCTTGCACAAAACCAATTGGCTTGTGCTAGGATCCAATCTACTCCACTCGTATACCACATGAATGTTATTATATTTCCGATGTGGGATTATATACTCCAACAAGGATAAAGGTTCAAGACTCGGTCCACAAAACTTTATGCTACAATTCTAAAGTCATATTAATTCCTAGTAATTTTCTCGATTCCTATAAGACAATACAATTGATTATGAGGCCCAGAAATTTAGAAACTGAATCAACTGTTATGCATCATCATGGGATTCAACAATCCCACAATTCAAACAAACTGTCATGATAGAGCCAATGGAGAATTCTATGGGAAAATCGTACAAACAAATTCATATGGGCTGATATACAATGATAATTCTAGGTTGAAGATGTGTAGACCAAAATAATAGTCCCACATCGATTAAATAAGACTTCACAATGAACTATGTAAGCGATGATCACCACTCGACTAGTACCGAGGCTTTTTGAGTTAAAACCCCACACCTATGATTTGAAGGTGGTCAAGTTGGGGACAGTATCGGTGCCAGCGGAGATCCACAAGCACGTGCCCGCGGGCCCAATATGAAAATTAAAATGGTATCAAAGCCAAAATAGCCTAACAAGCCCCATTAAAGATCCAAAGTCCAAGAAAAAAAATGAAAAGGCTAGCAAAAACAAAAATGATGAAGCTAGACCCATGTCGGAAGACCTGAGGCCTCTGAGGTTCAAAAAGAATATAAGCCCAGGATTACCAAATTGAAAGCAAGTCACAACTTGTTAGACCACTTGGACTTGAAGGGAAGTGGAGATAAGGGAATAATCCCACATGGACTAGTTGAAAAGAAATACAATGGTTATAAGTTTGGGAGTGGGAACTCCAACTTGCCTTGGCATTTTTTGGAGAACTCTCCCACTTCCAAACTAAAGCTCATATATTAAACTAGTTATTCATACACTCTCTCATGACTTGGACTTGGGCCTATTACAAAAAATAATAATAATAATAAAATAACATGTTAATTTTCATATTAGGCCCACCCGCACATGCGGGCACGGGCCCGTGGATCTTCGCTAGCACCGATATTGTCCCAAACTTGACCGCCTTCAAATCATAAGTGTGCGGTTTTAACTGAAAAGGCCTCAGTAGTAGTTTCAAGACTCCGCCTTAGACCGAAATTCATCCAAGGGGTTTTTTGACAGGTCCCACTCGAACCGTCATCTCTGATGCTTTTTTTTTTTTTTTTTTTTTGTAATAGGCCCAAGTCCAAGTCATGAGAGAGTGTAAGAGTGACTCGTTTAATATGTGGGCTTTAGTTTCTAAGTGGGAGAGTTCTCCAGAACGCCAAGGCAAGTTGAAGTTCCTACTGCCAAACTTATAACCTTTGTATTTCTTTTCAACTTGTCCATGTGGGATTATTCCCTTATCTCCAACATATTACAATAAACGAAACCAAGTCAGCTTATATATGAAACATAAAGCATCAGTAATTCAATGAGAAATGCGGGAGCAGTCACAAATCATAACCAAGAGAATAGAAGCCGACTTAAATTCATATCTGAGCTCAATTCTTAGGAGGCAGATACTAAGGACAATGGTGGATTATTCATAGGGCATGTACCGCAAGCTCGCCTTGACATGTGATGCAGCCTAAGACCCTTATAGCACCATAACAAGGCGCCTAGAACTTATTCAAGCACGTAACGAGGTGTCCTTACACTCAGATGTAAGGCATGGCAGGGTACATGCCTTGATTGTATATGCCAAAGGTGATGTGTGTAGCACAAGTTGTTTGATTGACTTTTTTTTTTTTAAGTCTTTCATAACTGTATACTAAAGAACCAACCAAAAAAATAGAGATACAAATCTCACCAGCTGAGAACTAATATTATAAATTAAATTCAGACTCACTTTTCCTCCGAGACAAATTATACAGGTACCACGCATGCAATTAACTTAATTCATTCATTTCTTACTAGTGATGCTATTGATGTCACATTTAATCTTCAACTTCGACCGAAAAAAAAAAAATCCAAATCATTTTGATGGAACAAAAAATTGAATCCACAAAGCCGTCCAAACTACAATTAGCATCTTCCAAGAAAATTTGGAAATTCAAACAATGTAAATTCACAATGGAGAACACACTCGTGAAACATTGCATAATCACATGAAAAATAACATACCATAGAAAAACATTATTCTCAACCACTACATAATCTGTAGATATCCAATTCACTAGAAAATTTTACAGTTTAATACATTCCGCAAAATGGTTATGTTAAGTCCCCTGAGGTCTTGCATGTGGAGTTAATCAGATATTATGCAAAATGCAAATTTTCACTATTACCTTTTCCGTTATCCTCATTGTTATTTGTTTTGCTGTTTCAATAACTGAGCTTGGCAATCCGGCAACTCCAGCCAACATTAAGCCGTAGTGAGGTATGTGCTTAGGTCCATCTTCAAGTTCAAACTGGTAAAGAAATAACAATAGGATTAGATAACAATCTTTTCAAGAATCAGAACTTATCCACTCAAAATGAATTTGAATATCACCTTGAAATCTAATCGGTTGTTTTTGACAGCAACATGAAAATGGAGAATCTTCACATTTGGATAAATGGTTTCCATTTCTGCTAGATTTTCCATATGAGTTGCAAATATGGTGTACCTGCAGAATTTGAGACCGGAGTACTATGACTCTGCCCACAAGCTAAGAGAGTGCTTTTGTAGGTGGACTAAAGTAACTTAATGAGAATGTCACGTGGAAAAGGTACTCTATTATTTTCTTTTATTCGGATGTCTCCAGAGAGACAAAAGGTATTCTATTATATTTTTTTTAAAATTTATATTAGGTTTTACTTTTAGATTCACATTCAATTAAAAATTCAATAAAAAAAAGAAAAGAAAAGGGAACTTCAGTATAAGTGTGCACATGCCAAGGAGTCTATCTCTTGGACATTTCACTTCCTCAGAAATTTGTTTGCTCGTGAAATCCCTTTCACTCTCCATTCATTCAAACAGTGGATAGTGCTAGAATAAGGATGTTTGAAAGAGCTAGGTCTTGGATCCTTAACAAAAATGAGTCGATTTCTTGAAAATCTTTTTTCCAAATCCCTAAAGATGATAAAAATTTTTTACTCATGATCTATGCATATGGAACTCGGGTGTCATCAAAGGTTAAATTTTTATACGGATCTTAGTTACCAGTCAAAAATTATAAGCTTTTCATCTTTCTGCTCAACTACTTGATGTGGGATGATTCCTTTTTATTTCTTTCATTTCCAACAACTCTATTTACAACAAAAACAAAAAAGCATCACTCGCAAATTAGTTGAGACTCTGCAAACAAAGATCTACCAGTTACATTCAAATTGTGGCTTAGGATCTTTGTCGGCCCAAAGTGGAAAGGCAGGCCAGGAAACCTTACCAAAATGAGGATAGACTGATCATTATATGTGCTTTCATAGAAAAATCCTTTAGTGTAACTGTAATTGAACAATTCAAGATGGATCAAGACCTCCTTCCAACACCTCGGTCCTATCTTTCCAAAGTGAACCTACATAGCTAGAAACCACTGTTGAAGCATATTTTGTTGCATCATAGCTTTAAGGTTTGGAGAAAACATTTGCAATTGCAGATTGGAGTAACTTGAATTGAGGTTACCTACTGAGTAATTCTCACAAGCCAATCAGAGCACTAAACTACCTCAGATTCTGAAAGCCTTGCCTATGAAAAAAAAAAAAAACTATTGGAAATGAGTTGTCTACTAGCTTGCATTTTTAAGGCAAAGGAGAGATTGGTGCCAAAACTCCACGTCTTCTTGTTAAATAAGTTAATCCAAGATTTACAGTTCGCCTACACAAGTTTAAGCACATGGCCTATTGACTTCCCAAGAGGTTCATTTGCTATATTCTTCAGATTATCTAATGTACAACAACTTTGAGGATGTTTCTCCCTGCTCAAAGGGCTACGCCTTTCTCCTTTGTCTCTTGCATCCTAAGGCAAACTTTCACCCCATATAGAGGCTACTTCAACTCTTCAAACTAACTAGGAGGTGTAATTATCCAATCATTCTTCTCCAATAGAAGAGATAAAGATTGTACTATCTCATGTTCCATGCTCGCTAGGCATTCTTTGAATGCATCTAGCAAATATTTTACCAAAGATTAAAAAGGAGCTTAAACTAGTTCATCGTCCCCAACAATCGTATAATCTACACAAAGATACCACAAACAAGAGGAACTCCTGAGAGTTTTATTCAATCATTCGTTTCTTGTCCTCTACTACTTTTTCAAACCCTAATCCTAGAACTAGAAATCATTCACCCAGAGCTGCAAATATCAGAAAATCAGTTTTTCAAATAAGGTTTCATCTAAGAAATGAAAAAGAAAAAAGGTAAGGGGGAAAATGACAAGGACTTGCAATTGCATAATTGACCATGTAGAGGTAGAGCAAGTGCTTTAGCATTCTTTCTTTTCATGTAAAGAAGAATTTTCCTAAGAGAGGTTTCACTGGATAGGTTCAAGGAATGATCAATTGCCCCAGTAGTCCAAGGCATGAATATACCGTGGAATAAAAACTGCATGAATACAAAGGTTTTTATTATTCATTTTCAATTAAAAAACAAAAAAAACAAACAAGAAAAAATGATAAGTTGATTAGGTCTTTTTTTATATTCATTAATCAATGATCAAATACAAATATCACTTAGACAATATGGTGCACAAACTCCAATGGAACAATCTTAAAGCCTCTTCTATCAACAGAGACAAGGAAGTTCCTAGATAAAATTTCTAACAGATTTAACTATCTGGAATATACAAAAGAGTAATTTCTTTTACTAATAAGAAACATGTACATTCCTCAAAAAAAAAGAAAAAAGAAAAAGAAAAAAAAGAAACACGTACATTGATTGCCTCTAATGAATTTTAGCTTCCAAAACAAATGACATTCCTTTATCAGCACCTTATGCTATAGTATACTGAAAGCAAACTTAGCAATTAAAACTTGCATGAACAAGGCAAAACAAACTGTCATGGCATAGGAAAGAAACATAGTTCGAGTACTTACGCTTTGAGCGATAGCAAATGCTCACAACAACTCCACGCAACTGCAAATCCATCAGAAGAAGATGTAGCTCTTCCAAGCTCATCCATAACAATTAGACTCCTATATGGAAGAACAACATATACGATGCTATGAGAGAAGAAATAGTAAGTTTGCCAAATGGATGCAATAAATCTAGGTCAGCATACATACTTGGAGGAAACGTTCTGCATGACAAAAGCTGTCTCTTTCATCTCTGTCATAAACTGCAAGATAAATGGAGTGTTAAATCTCTTTTCACTCTTTCCCATGCAGAAGCGAAACTTTCATGTAAAAGTCCTCCCCAAAATTGTTCATGGATGCAAGTGTAAGAGAACGGCATCATTAAAATCAGTAGGTACATATGAAATAAGATCACATTTTCCTTGAATTACAAAAATGACTCCAAGCAAATTTGTAGCATATGATTTTCCTGGAAAAAAAGTATGTAATCAAGCAAGTAAAATCATAAAGCGAATCATGAAATAAGAACACATATAGTCATTATAATTCTAGACTGAAATTGAGTAGCTCTAAAATTTACTAAATACAAATGGGATATGAGATTGTAAATCTTGTCCATGTCTCTAATCTTACAGCAGCAATAAGATGTCTAAAAGTAACCCAACAAACTAGAAAGGTGGAGATCTGCTAAAGCAGCAAGAAATCAACAACCAACCATCAAACTTAAGACATGCTTGGATCTGCTGATATCAACAACCAGATGTGATTGACCAACATTAAACTGAATCAACTGATATCAACTTGCGCTACAGCGTTTCTTCAAGCAATCAAGGGATGAACTACCAGCATTCTTTGTTTTTTCTCTGGCACAAAACATCAGTCAACAAAGGCTAGCTGATCATCATAGCATGTATTGAAGCTTCAATCCCATGTTCTATATTTGGAAGTTCACCTCTGGTAGTCCAAGTTGACTTCAGAACTAAGTCTAGTGAAATCCTCATAGGACAGGGCACATTAACAATTTCCTAGAATATCTGAAAGTTCTAGTCTTCTAGACATATACAAACTTTGACAATCTAGATTTCTAACCAAATTGAAACTTTTGTCTATGACAACTTTCTAATGCTAGCTCATCACTACATGTGCGATTTGTATTGTTTCATACATCTAGAAAAAGGTATGTAGTCTAAAAATCATGATATAAGAATTCTTCAAAAATCTCGAACTTCCTGAACTGATTAGATTTTTTTGAAAACCAAATTAACAATCACATGTAAACAAGACTTTACAAAAATGCCACTGAAGTTAGCAAAAAGGGCATAAACAAATTTCAAATTTTTTAGTGGTCAAAGTTATAAGACAAAGATCAAAGCTAATGCCAATTTCTGTTACATAAAGAATAAGAACATATAAGAAGACGATAAGTCGGTCTTATGTATGAAAAATGGCTTGAAAGGAATTGCTAAAGCAGCACCACCACCAACAACAACAAAGCCTCAATTCCAAATTAGTTGGGGCTGGCTACATGGATCAAACTCTTCTACTAGCTTGATTTAATGCTCTTGATGGCATGCTTTCAAAATCCTTTAATTCCTTTCTAATCAATGCATCTACGTTATCTTAGGCCTAACTCCATACCATCGAATTTCTTCGGTTGCTGCTATGTCGAGTTTTCTAACTGGGGCATTTGCAAGCCGTCTTTAGATGTGCATAAACCAATGCGACAACCCTTCCCTAATTCTTGCGTCGATTGGTGCTACTCCTAATCCTACTTTTATTTGAATTTCCGTAATTCTTATTCTATCTTTATGAGTTTACTACACATCCACCTAAGCATCCTCATTTATGCGACACTTATTTTATGTACGTGTTGTTTCTTTACCGTCCAAGTCCCAACATTCAATTCCATAAGGCATAGCTGACCTATTTGCGGTCTTATAAAATTGCCTTTTACCTAGACTCGGCAATTATGAGGGAAGTGTCCGTCAACACGACACGACACGGACATAGGATGTGTCCGACCCCTAAAAAAAGGGACTCGGCTAGTTGTGCTCTTGGGTTGAAGAAGAAGTGCAACATTGCAAGAAGAAGAAGAACCAAGAGAAGAAGAGAAACATGAGAAGAAGGAAGAAGGAAGAAGAACCAATGAAAGCGTTGTCGTCGTTTGCTATCAAAATCACTGCAGCTTTTGTACACAACATTTGACACAAGATATTTATAACTTATGACTTGTTTGGCATTTGAGTAAAAAACATGTTTTGCTTATCTCAAATTTAAGAGGCAAATTTTTTTATTTATTTTCTAATGTTCACATATATCACACATCAAAAATTAAGGAAAACTATTTCAAATTTACAGTTTTATCCGTGTCCAAGTACCCATGTCCAAGGATCGAAACTTCGGTTTCGCCTTATAATTCGCCCTCTTGATAATCGGAATTAATTCGGAGAAGTTTAATTCTACGTGGAGAATTTTGGAAAAAATTCGCTTACTTAGAGAAGTTTAAGAAATTTTTATTTAAGTGGTCAATAAACTAAAACTCATTTTATGGGTGTCAAAACAAGCACAATTATGCATTTATACCTCAAAAATTTATAATTTAACGGTTTCAAGTCAATTTTATTGGCACTAGTCATGCATATTGTGTATGGTAGATCACTTTTTTGTGATAATAATTACACTTAATTTGATTCTCTAACTATTTATTAATTGCACATTCTCATAAGTAAAATTAAAATTATGAAACATGTTTTTTTTATATGGGTCAATGTTTAAAGCAAAAGAAAATATCTACTTTTTGACATTATGCATCGATTGAAAACACTACAAAGCGTTGTAGAGATGTGTGCAAAAGTAAATTTCGATGCATACATTGAATCTTGATGCAAAATCAAGGGATCACATGATTGGTGTAGAGATGAGTGTACAAAAGTTAGTCACTCTCAAATTCTCAATAACCCCTAAATGTCACCATCAATTACAACCCTCAACCCTTCCGTCTCCTACACACTTATTAAATTTTTTATTTTACCGAAAGTTTGCAATTTCTCCTTATTTTTAGCAATCCATATCAATTTATATCAATGTCGTCGATTTTGAACATAAACTTTGGAGAAGTTTTGTAATTTTTAAATTACCTGTAAACTTCGTTTCGATCCCTTCAACTTTGATGAACTTCGCCTAAACTTCGGCTAATTTTATCAAATTTTCATTCCTTGCCCGTGTCCAAAATTTTGGACACTTTTAGCCGAGTCCCCAAGTCCTTAAATTAGAGAATAGCCAAGTCTAACATCTAGACACGTACCCGCACCCGATACTCATACCCGAGTCCGGGTAACATAGACTTATACTTCCCCTAATTTCACTACTCCATAATCTTCATGTAAGCTGTTAAGAACAAAAGTTTGATGTAGTCTCTGGCTTATATCATGTATGGCACATTAGCAATCATTGTCTACATTATGTATCTTACATTTATTTAAATCATTATATTGTATACTCTGATACATTTGAAGCAGATAAGCACGCTTATTAGTATGCCTTGGAAAAACATGGATCTCATAACACATTAAGTGAAATTATATATCAAAGATATCGAAGTTTACTAAACATCCCTACGTAGAATGAATTAGACTATTCCAAATTAATCCATTCCCAAGTTTTAAGTATTCCCTATGTCAAATTATTAGACTTTTCCAAATCAATTTCAGATTTTAAGTAATTGGAGTCTTAGGCGAACTTGAACTTTTGAACTTGCTTACAAGTTGATCTATCTAATCAAAAATAAAACTCAATCCAACAAAAAGCTTTGTTCTGCGATCTTATTGAATATTGAGTTGACTGCAATGACCTTCAATTATATGGTGGGGACAAAAAAGGAATTCTTCATAATGAAAGGTTATGTATGAATATTGTAACTTTCCTTCTTTCTCTATTTCGTTTTCTTTCGTTGAGTACGGCATGGGGTTGAGGGGTTTAAATGAGGACATGGAAAAAAAGAAGGAAATATGGATGCAGAAAAAAGTCCTTTGGCTCCTTTTAAGTGTTGAAGCACGATAAACAGACTTAGACTCACTGCCAAAGAACCTCAGCGAAGTATCCTACAATTATATTAGACAACCCAATGCCCAAATGCTACAAAGAAGTTATTCACGTCGAATCCTTGGTCCAAAAGTAGTTGGGGTCTGCTACATGGATCAAACGCTTCCACTAAGCTCAATTAAATATAGCTAATGATGTGCTTTGATAATATTTTAAATCCTTCATAATTAGTACATCCCAACTCATCTTAGGTGTACCTCTTATCATTGAATTTCTTCAACTTCTACGATACTGATTTTTCTTACAAGGGCATTTGTAGATTTGCCTTTCAGTGTATCAGCATGATCAAATACAGAACTTCAAAATGAGTCGTGCTTTCATTCTTTATTTGTAAAAGCTTAGAAAGTAGTATTCAGAATATGTTCCTTATTCGATCTAAATGAGTAATCCAATCGCACTTGCACCTTTAAAGGTGCTTTGCATAGGAGCAAGGCCATATAAGAAGGCATATTGGAGAAGCCTCATCAAATCTTTACCGACTCTATGGGGGATGTTGAAAACTATTAGTCCTCATATGAGTGCTAAACAATCCAAAATTTTTAGTCCTCTATCATTTGTGACATTCCCATTCTTCCTAACACTAATATGGAACAAATACTCAATAGATTTAACATGACTTATTAAACATAAAATGAGAGTTCGGAAACATACTGTACTAGAGTTTGACTCAAGGTTATCTCCAGTTCCCATCCTAGTGAAGATGCGATCTACCACCCTTAGAGATGCGAAACGGGCAGGGATGTAGCAACCAATCTGAGCAAGGATGACAATTAGACACACTTGTTGTAGATAAGTACTCTTTCCACTCCTGAGAGAAAAACATGAAATCAAATAAGCAAAGAATTGATGAGAAAGATCAATTTCTATACCATAGCTGAATTTCTGTGAACTGTTAATGGTAAGCCTTAAGTTGTATTTCTTGAAATTTTTTGTTAACCAAATATTTACATGTTTGGGCCCATAACGATGAGGACATTGGATGCTTCAGAAAGGAAGGTATTGTTTGGCTGCAACATTGATCAAAGATGTGAGAAATTAAGGAGCCTCTAGAATGAGAAAGGAAGATATCATAACCAAGACGTTAATAAAAAGGGAAAAAAAAAAAACTGAAATTAGAACATACGATGAAGTCAGCATGTAAGCTTTCTAGGATAGGGTGTCGTCCACCATCAATTGCCAATGGACCATCGTCTGTCATTGTTATCAAATTAGGTCAGAACTTCAAGCATTGCGCAGTTAATACTCGTACAAGATGACCAATAATGAGAAAAAACCAACCTGTAAATGCTGGTCTAGAGTACCGATCTACAGGTTTAGTAGATACCGTATGAGCAAATGAATTTACAATCATGTCCAAAAGACACAATGCCTCTGCAAGAAGTGTAAGCACAGCAACATCCTCTCTTATTGTATCAACGAGAGCTGAAACTCAGAGATAGAAAGAAATGAAATGAGGAAAAGAAAGAAATTAGAAGTAATCATGAGAAACTAGAAATTTCTAGAAATATCCGGCAACAAAAGTATGAACATCGTATGAAATAGCATGAAACAAACAGGGGTGTAAATGGGGGCAGGGTGGGATGGAGTCAGGGAGAAGGGTCTTAATCCTTGTTTATTTACCCACCCTATTCAAGAATAGGATATCATCCCATTCCCATCCCCCAAAGGAAAGGATGGGGGTGGGGAATCTCATAGGGGGCATATGTTTCCTCATTTAATTCCCCATATGCACAATGGAAGAGTTTGATCCATGTAGCCGAACCCATCTAATTTCGGAATGAGGCTATATTATCGTTTGTTTAATTCCCCATATGAAGTCTCCATTACAGTTACCTGCAAGGGAATCCACTCAAATGACTATCTAGTTACGGGCTTTTTGGTTGTTTGTGTTCTAGGCTTCTTTTTTGGCTAATTTATATTGTAATCCTTGTGAATCAGTCATTGAAAGAACTAGAGAAAACCTGTTTTCGTCTGACTTCTATTGAAGACAATTTTTCAATTGAAAGTCTGTGATTGCCTTTTTTGTTACTGTTGGGACTTTTGAGCTTGCAATAGAACAATTCCTAGTGCACACTTGCTTTGTTTGTTTGTATGTGAATATGACTTCTCTATTCACATCTATAGTTGCATCTGATACCAGTCGGGGTGAGGGTCGGGGACAGGGCAGGGACCCCCTCCCCATCCCTATGTCTAACTTTTTCTTCTCCCATCCCCGTCGTGAGGAACCTCAATCCCCTTGGAGACTCCCCGCCCCATTTACATTACTAAGCACGAACCCAATCATTCATTTAGTTTTTGTAAATCAATAATTTAAAATAGAAACTTCAAAAGTAGCTAAAAACTTATCAGGTAGGGGACCTAGGGGTTTTACTGAAATACATATCAATGGTACTGCAATGTGGAAGAAACTTAAAGTTAATTAACAACAATCATCTGAAAATATGTTACTAAGCAATAATGGAATGATAAAAGAAAGTTTTCATTATGAGTTGTTCGAATTTTTCCACTTTGTACTGCATATAAGATAGAATAGTCATATCCACTAGGCCCTAAAAAGAAATTATTCTAGTGAAAAAAGAGTTTTTTAAGAGATTCATGTTCCCCCTGTGATTACAAATCTCACCATTAGCTACTACAGTGAGAAAATCTGATTTTACTTCGAGAAAATTAAATTCTTCTAGGTATTCGTAAGGATAAAAAAACAAGAGAAGGCGAATAGGAAATTAGAACTTAGAAGGAATACGTTAAGAGTGTAAAAGGCTTTAATTTAAGTAGGCCTAAGACCAAATATATGCATTTTGGGTTCACGAATAATAGAGATCAAGATAATGGAGGAGTAAAATTAAGAGAGTAAAGTTCATAAGATGAACCATTTTAGATATTTAGGATCAATAATATAAAGGGCTAATGATAAAAAATATACTAACCTTTACAAATTGTATCAATTATATCATAACCTTTGGAATTTATCAATTATATCATAACCTTTTTTATTTGATATCATTTCTATGCTCAATTAATATGGGAACTTTTTTCTTTCATAATATATGCCCACATATGATTTTCTTCAACTTTACACCTTTAAAGATTATTCATACATGTGCATTAGAGCTCAATATTCATGATAAATATTTATGTATATTTAATACACATAGTTGCATATACATATGTCTACTCAATCACATACATAATCTAAGGATATATTTCTTTTGTCAAATTAAACAACTAGAGTAACCTTCAAATAAGTTTTAGATGTCATTTTCATCATATGTATATACACATGATTTTCAACTTACATTGGTGATCTATAAACTAATTAAATTTGAATTAGATTATTAATGTATATATCATTGATTTATAAATTATTTTTTTGTGAGTCCTCGTACACTTAATTTATACATGAAGCTTAAAAGATTTTGATATAAATTCATCGATGTGGATAATCATGAAAACAAAGTTAGAAGATTATGTTGATTTCAAAAGAAATGTACCCAAATTAATTGAGGATAGAATTGATAGTAAATTTCAAAGGTTACGATATAATTGATACAACTTGTAAAGGTTAGGATATTTTTTATCATTTGGCCTAATATAATAGGATGGTCATATTGAGGATGACATTACATTACACGGAAAATTCAAGTTGGATAGAAGAAAAGGAAAATTGCATGTGTGATATGTAGCTAAAATATCCCTGTTACTCTAAAACAAGATTGTATAAGACCTCAATTAAGTAAGCTATGCTTTATCGGATTCAATGTTGGACAGTAAAGAAACAATACATACATAAAATGAGTGGAATTTAAATAAGGACGCGTAGGTAGATTGTGCTAAAAGTCTTGAAGAAAGAATAAGAAATATGGAGATTCAAAAAAATGCAAGAGTAGTCAATAGATGCAAAATTTAGGAAGGGCGATTGCAGTCCTTTGGACACATCCAATGACGGTCTGAAAATGCCCAATTAAAAAACTCTACACAATAGAATTTGAAGAAATTCGACGGTAAAGGGATAGAGCTAAGATAACTTGGGATCAATTGATTAGAAAGGAAGAGTTATGAGAACACATCATCGATTGCATTGAATTGAGTTGAGTCGTAGCATTTGATCCGTGTAGTCGACCCAACAATTTGGAATTGAGGCTTTATTGTTGCTGTTGCGGTAATTTGCGAAGATCGGATAAAAAACTTCACCCCTCAATTTCTTGATGCGGATATATTTCTCGTGAAGGATCAAACAATTGCGGAAAAAGAAACGAAAAAAACCTGGTGAAGATTTCCTAAGAACCATTTCTTAAGAAAGTATATTATTTCTAAAAAATTCTTGCCTCCAATCAAATGCCTTAGCTTTCCTAAATAAATTTTATACTAACTTTATTAAGAGGTCAATCAAATAAAGAACACAGTGCTCTGTCAAATACAAGATAACAAGACATCAGCAAAAGCATCAGAATTTTTATACAAAATTCATCAAAGAATTAACAAGTTTCAAGGCTACCTTCCAAGCAGAGCTCAGTTCTCAAAAAGCACTCAGCAGCAGCAGAATTGTTCCTTACATTCAACTGTACAAATTGATCAGAAAATGTGAGAAAACTACCTCTCCCGAACTTAACTTTACAATATATAATAAAACATAAGTAGGGTTTTGCAAATTGAAAGCTCCAATCAGCATACAAATTTTACTCCCATAAGAAACGGATTTTAGAGCCTCTACTTCAACTACCACTTTAAAAATTTATAATGCATTAATTACATTAATTTTCTTATACAAATTTAATATTCTGTGACTTTACACATTGCATGACTATCCAAAGAGTCGTATGGATTTAAATTTTATCTTCGCAAATCACATGCAATTTTCAACAACAATCAACTTAGTTCCTCTCACATTGCAGCCAACACTAATTTTCAGATTCCTTTCTTTCTTTTTTTTTCTTGTTTTACTCTCTAAAAAATAAAATAAATTCCGCATGAAATAAGCTACATTAGATGAGATTGAAGCATCTGCCACTTTTTCAATAAAACTCTCAATGGTTATGCACTGTAAGAGACATAAGTCGTTACGCCTCTAATTTCTAAATCTGATAATTAGTCCCAATATTGAGGTTAATTTGATAAATATGCATGGTACTTGTGAAATGGTGTGATTAATGCATGTATTATATACTATTTAGTTGACTTAGGCGTGAAATTAAGCCTAAGTTAATGAAAGTAAGCTTAAACAATTTGTTAAATGGTTTAAACAAAGAATAATTGCAGTTCGCTAAATAATCCGCATAGGGGTATTTTGGAAATTTGATAAGAAATGATGGATTAATGTGGATAGGAGGATTATCCTAGAACTTAAAGAGATTAAGATGAGATGTAGGGCTTGGATTGGTCAACCAAACCCTAATCTCATAAGCTTACCATTTAAACCACATTAAAGGCACGTAGCCACTTTGGTTTTGAAACAAACAAAAGAGTTGGAGGAAACCCTAGAAAGCTAGTGTGGTGGATTCGTGGTGGAGAGGGACCAACATCGAATCTACATCAACTAGGTAATAACTTGTTTCATCTTCTCTAATATTCAAATACTTCGATTCATTTATTTGGTTTGAAGGAAATCATGGTTTCAATGGATTTCTGATTTGAATGTTGTTCTCATGGTTTTATTCAAACGGATTACCAAATCTATGTTTTAATGGTGGATTTGTAATTTGGGTCTTTAATGTGATTTATGGAAGTATTTATGTGATTTTAACGAAGTATTTACTACTGTTTTGGTCGGATTTTGACCCCTGGGGGTCAGCGTGGATTGGCGAGTGGAGGAATTGGGTTTATGTTAAGGAAAACCCAATCCCTCACTTACCGCCGCACCAGCGCCTCGCTTACAGCGGTACGGGGCTAGCCACGGTGCTCACTGGGGAACGAGGATTCCAGTCCAGCGATCTTTGGCACCGTGACGTACAGCGTACGGCGCTGGACATCGCTAAGACCAATTATGATTCTGCCAGTTTGCAATTCCAGTGATTTCTCACAGCGCGTTGTGGGTAAGCCCACGACGCTGAAAGGGCGTTGGAAGGTTTTCGAGAACGAATCAGGTTTTTAAAGTTTTTCGAGATTTGCTGAGTTTTATCGAAGTTTATACCACCGAGGCAAGTCGGGGCAGTGGTAACTGACCCTGAAAACCTTTGTCGTCGCGGCGAAGGCGTGACATTGATTTGAAAAGGGTTTTATAACGTTTCAAGATCTTAAGATGAATTAATTAAACTTAACTCAAATAAAACACACTAATAATAAACATGAACCTATACCAATGTAGACACGAGGAGAACCGGATAGGAACTTCCTGGACTAGGATTAGATAGGATAGCAACGCTTCGAGGTACGTGGGGTTTGTTTTATTCTCAATCATGCTTGTTATATCGTTGGAATCTATCTGTACACTCTTATTGATCTTGCTTGTTATATCGTTCTCTTGAAATGAATGCCTGTGGAACTGGTATACTGATATTGATGAATGCATGCTTACACCTTGAGTTGGAGGACCGGCGGCCACTGGTACCTTCTTCTATGGTTGTTCTGATATCTTGATGTGTATAATTATTCAGATTTGACAAGTGTTGCTTTGATGTCCTTCATGACAGTTCGGGGTTTCCCTTTGATGAGTTATGAAGGTGTTCGGGCACAAGTGTGGCTTTGATGTCCTTCATAGAAGTTCAGGGTTATCCCTTTATGAGCTACGTAGGTGTTCGGGCTCACACAAGTTGAAATATCTAGTTTCCACTTCTCTTGATTCTATGGCAATCATGTATCATTGCAATCTTGTTGAATTATCATTGTTGGGCATCGGTTATTCTATCTTGCATTATATAGTATCTTTGCTATTTACTTGTTCATGCTCGAAATGATAATAGGTTTCTTCAAAATCTGATTGTTGCATGTTAGTTACTATTGCACTAGGTATTACTAGGATGATTGAGGGTAAAGCAGGTTTCTGCTTTACTAAGCCCGTTAGATTTTTTCCTCACGCCACTTCTTCCCCTCCAGGTACCTCAGCTGCTGCTCAAGAGAAAGGAAAAGGGAGGGTCGTTGCGTAAGAGATCTCTTTTCCTTGTGCGTGGGTATGAATTGTATCTATCTATTGGTTTTTAAGACATTTTACGTAATAAAGTAGGGGATTTCACATGGGTAGTTGTTTGAACCCATGGTTTATGTTTTAGTTGGTTTGTAAGACTTCTACTTTAATTCCGCAACTTGATTAGACATTGATGGCTTTTTTTATTTCCACTCCTATTGCCTTGCTTGTCTATTGAAGAATGTCTTAATTTATTTCCGCAAGTTAAGGCTGGCCGGGTCATCGCCCGACTCATTGGGTTATCTCGAGGGGTTCGGCGATGACTTGGGCCAGGCGATCAAGGCCTACCGGGGTTTGGGTCGTCACATAAGCACCGGCTTATCATTTGAAATTGAAAAAATTTAAGGACTTGGTCACATCTCTAATGCATTGATAGTATGAAGGAAACTAAAGAAGGAGTCGCCAAGAAGACTTTCCTTGTACGCATAATGATTTTTCTTGTGCGCATAGGCATAACAAACTGAAGTGACACATAAGATGGCTTTAGGAAAGTGTCGATACTTGACAAATAATTCTCAGTAAAACCTTCTTCCCAACTAAAAGAAGTCTAATATACAACAAAATAGAATAAAAGAAAAGAAAAATGTTTTGGCAGTTCTGATGTAAAAATATGGATGCTTAGTAGAAATGGAACAGAAAGTAAATATAATATATATTAACATATGTGACTGAGGCTTAAGAAAATGTCAATTGTCAAAGGGGCTTGCTATACACACACACCCAATGCCCTTACACACACCACTTTTTTTGTTTTTGACTATATTACCTCACATCTAACACACACCACCTCCCTCATTCTAAACACACACCACCTCCCTCACTCTAAACACACACCACCACCCTCGCTCTAAACACACACTACCACCACCCTCCCCAATCCTCACCTCCACTACCACCATCACTGCTGCTAGCTACCGCCATCACCGTCGAACGCCGCCGACAACCTCCTTATTTAGTTGCTACTGTCTCTCTCTTCTTCCCCTATATAGATCTCTCCCTCCAGCTCTCTCATTCAAATCCATAATTACACACACACATATAGAGATCAAAGATAGGGTCACCCCTTTCATTGCGTTCGGCCGCTCAGAGCGGAACACGGTGGACATGTTCGGTCACCCAGGCCGAACACGTGTGTATATGTTCGGTTTGAGTGACCCAACATAGGGTAGATGTTCGGCAACTTGGGCCGAACATAACCATCGTGTTCGGCCCTGCGTGGCTAAACATGACGCCGGAGGTAGTGAGAGGTACGACGGGTGGCGATTGCGCAGCAAGCAATAGGAGAGGTGATAGTGGTCAGTGTGGTGTTGGAGAGGGTGGAGGTGATGAGGATTTACGGTTAAATGGTGGTTGGGAACACATAAGTGGTGTTGGCGGTGGATTAAGAGGCCGGAAGTGGTAGGGTGGTGGGGGTACGATGGCGATGGAGGTGGAGGAAGCGGCAGCGGTGGAGGGGCAGTAATGGTAGTGGTGTGGGTGTGTGTTTTGAACGGTGGAGATGGTGTGTGTGTGTGTGTACTTGGGGCAGGGGTAATTGGGTCAAAAATTTAGAAATTGGTGTGTGTAAGGGCAAAGTGTATGTGCAAATAACAAGCCCAATTGTCAAATGGAGAGCGTACACCAAATAAAAATTCAGAAACAATCATATAAGTTCACCATCTCAAACTTTGACAGCATGTCATCTTAAAGAAAAAAAAAATCTAAAATATGATAATGAGAAAAACTTCTCAAAGAAAAAACTTACGGAAGCAAGTTCAAGACTCGAGCAGTGCATATTGTTCCCACGTTTCAAGACCTGATCTTAGATCTTGTAAGATATATTCACAAGGGTACTGTTTATGAGTTTCCCCAGATATAAACAGAAATATAAGTCAAGTGAAAACCTGAATAAATTTTCCTTGAAGCTTTCCTTTTACGTCTTTGAAGGGAATGCTAAAATAAAATCCTTGTCTACTGTTGAAAGGTATTTTCAGATTAGGAAGCTGGAAATCTTCACGATATTTTTTTGCAAGATTATGTATAGCTGCCAGTTCACAGATAATTAGGCAAAAGGATGGTAATTACGAAAAAAGATGAAAGAACTATGTAACAAGCAGATTTCAAGAACCTTCACTAGTATCACAAAATGATCTCCTTGCAACATCCAAAAGTCCATCTATACCAGCCTTAACAGCAAAACATTGTTGTGTTCTCGCAACAAAAGGAACCCGTGCATGAAGTACCTCTTCATCAATTACTTCTCCAATTCTGAAACCATAGCATATATTCATCAGACCAAGTGAGCAATTTCCAAGCATCCTTCATTCATCATCAAAATGACAACAAAAATGACAGGAAGAAATTGCATCTCATTCAGGAAAGCAGAAAGTTTGTTCCAAGAGAAAAGGCTTTTTCAAAAGATTCTATTTTAATGGGGGTATGCTACAAACACACAAGCATACTCCTTAAACTAAGAGTAGAAATAAAATTGCTTGCATCTGTACCTTTTCCTGATTGAATCATATTTTCCATTTTCACAAATGGACTTGAAAATATTTACAAGAAGAAAACTTTTCGCATTCTTGAGAACCTGCAGAAGTTTGATATAACACCATATTAAACCGATTTCACATCTTGACAAATAAACAATTGTACACATAATGATAACTACATATCTTTGACAGTAATGATAAGTACATACCTTTGATAGTAATGGCAGGGCCTCTAATGCTGTTTTAAGAAGAATGACGCTTGAAATCAAAAGTTGACTCTTTTTAGCATTGTCTACTGCCAGCATCTCATTGGTGATCTTTTTGGGCTTAAAGCAGAAGTGACAAAGAACCCTATCTGTTTAGGGAGCAAGTACAGATATAACTCACAGGAATACACAACTAATACCAACAACTTCGAACACAAAGTGACTTATTCTCCGCACTCACCAGTTTCCTTTGGAAACTTGCGAAGGACTTGAGTAAGACCAAAAAATACTTCCTCATTGCTCATTAACTCATCCTGAAAAGGATATTCAATGAAAGCTAACATAGTTTTAAACTATAATACATTGAAATGGAAGAATGTTCTCCTCAAACAGGAGCTGAAAACACTTTGACATGGAAAACAGCACAATTTAGTTTGGGACACGAGTCAGACCACTCAAGTAAACAAAACAATCTAGATAAGAAAATATACTACAGCATAAGGGAAAATATACTAATGAATTAATTCTCATTCTACCCCCAAAACAGATTCTTATTATTCAAGTCCAATTTCAGAATCCAATTCAACTAATTGACATTTGCTTCATTATGAACGTCAAAAGCAATGGAATACACAGGTAAAAAGTAATGAGAACCTACTATGAAAACTGAAGTAGGTCATTGAAACATCCCCACATCATCTAATCGTATGCTCAATTGGTCATATACTCATCATATGTTTTTTATTAGGAATTAGTCATATTATGTCACTCATCAAAATGCGAACTAAAATAAATAATTACGCAACAATTAGTGGCATTATATTGGTTAGTTTGGTTTAAAGACCCAACTAGAAGATACTAGTAACAAACCCAGTTCTGTGCATTCTGATGTCTCGAGCATTGTAATTTTGTGTGTGATAGAGAACAGTGATGAATATATATATGGTGAATTTGTTATTTAAGTCTTTAACTAGAGAAATCTCAAGTTGATGTGTAGGTGTTGATCTTGGATATATTTGGGGGCAATTGACCTTAGGTGTACCAAATTGGTACTACCAATGCATTTGAGCATGTCTGATTGATGACCTACACAATTGAACAAATGAAACAAATCAATGTAATTGACTAAATATATGTGCATATGCATCATTGAATTAAATGAATTAATTAATCCACTTCACTAAATTGGGGAGTGATAAATTCTCTCAATGATTAAACAACAAAAAACAAAAGGTGTAGACATAACAGCTTGCCCTTACATGGAGACAAGAGAGAAGCGCATCAAAGTGATCATACACCATGCAATAGTAAAATTCAAATATGGGAGATGAAGTGGCTAATTTTCTCTGCAACATCAGTATGGTGTCCTATGTGTAGGACGCAATTAGCCACATGGCTTACAAAAACCAGCATGTGCTTAGATACATCAACACGTGGCATCAAAACTTATTCCCTACAAAAGACCAAAAAGAGAGATTATTCTTTTCCTTGTAACCATCCTCACTCCTAGGGGTGGAAAAGGATGTTTGAGCCTGTTTGTCCACTTGTGTCCAGACCTGTGATAGAATTATGGAATTCTATTGTTGAATTGATAAACGAAAACAACAAGACCAAGAAAACCAAGAGAAGAGTCTTAAAACTCTCTCAGCCCAAACTCAAAAGAGTTCCAATAATCGAGACAACAAGGTACCTTTCTCTACCTCACAACATCTATTTATACTACAAATCCAAAATTAACCACTCAACTTCCTTGTAACTAATTTGGACTCACACGAGTCACACCTACCTTATTGTTTTGGCCACCCTAACTCCTTATTGATATGGGATCATACCCTTCATCCCCCCCCCCGTTGTCCTCAATGTGGGAAACAAAAACTTGGGCGTGAAGTGGAGCCCCTGGACATGGACCATGAACCCACAAGATGAGAGAAACGGGAGTAAATCGGAAGTAATCATACCATACTAGGATCCATATGAACCTCATAGTATCAAAACGAGGAACATCGCTTAATGTCGGTGTGATGGTTGGGCTATCATGTGCTTCTGCCGTAAATGAGGACCATACAAGGACCCATATCAATCTCATACTAAGACGAGTAATAGGATCCCGCCCAACCAGCCATAATGTGAACAATGGGAACACTCCAAAAGCCTTCAACTGAATTACCAATGGAAAATCAAATTGCCCGAATTGGGCAAGCCACTCCTCAATACCCTGGGATCGTGTTAGCAGGAACAACATGATAATCGACAAGTAAAAGAACAACCCAAACATCAAATGATGATCGACATGTTGCACTGCCCAAGTAAGCCCCATAAGATGAAGGACAAGTGGAACAAAGCTTACCCCACCAATGTCATTGAGAAGGGCAAGGGAAAGTGGAGCAGATGAACCCAATCTGCTGGCCACCAACATTAGGTCCATGCAAGGAGTCCAACTTAATGAGCTTCTCATAAGTACGCAGTCCGCACGCGTTAGATTCAGAGTATTGTTTCTCAATTTGCATTCGATTGTGAGATCCATAAAAACTAACACCACATCTCCTTCACACTGCAAAATCTCATGGGAAAGCACAATTTCAAGCACTTTGCTCATGTCCCAGCACAAACAAAACCCCAAAAAAGAATTAGCATACACCATGATTCCCTTGCCACCCTTCATGACGAACCTCTTCCATCGCTCTAAGAACAAGCCAAAAAAAGAGGGAGAGACACTGTAGAAAATATAATTTTGATGCCCAAGGCAACAAACCATTCATCAAACACTTGGAAGGCGACCGTAATGATGCGCGCAAACGATAGTATGAATGTTGCAATTGTAACCAAATTCCATGGGTATGAAACCATATGCAAACACCAGTTGCAAAAATCATAGCAAATAGAGAAGGCATCGTCATTGAATGTTGCGATTGAGATCAACTCATATTTATAAGTCTCGTAAAATGGCGGGATGGGGTACGTCGCCAGATACCAATGGGATGCAGAACAACATAACTCCAAGAAGTGGAAGACGAAGTAATCACCATTTGATGATTCCCGAATGGCCAAATAACACAGTGGACCGCCAACCTCGAATGAGATAATGAGTGCGCAGATCGAGAAGAATCCATTGGCGTAAGACCGCACATTAAGATGTGGGTTGCGTGCATTAATAGAAACGTAATGAGACATACCTTGATGTGATATCGTACCTCGCATCATTTGATCGCCTCGAATGCAGTGTCGATCACAGTGAGTCTTCTTGTCTAAGTGTACCGCAACCCAAAAAGTGCGATAAGATAACGAAGAAGAGGGATAATTCGCCTTAACTACCATAACCTCCAGAGCTCTGAGATTCGCCAACATGAGAGAAGATCTCAGAGGTGGACAAGGAGGTGGATTTAAGGCCGCATCAGTCGAACCCTCCCTAAGCACAACTAGATTTGGTGGACCTGGAAGGTAAATCCTGATAGTAGATAGATCCGGTGGTCGCAGTGGTGGTGGAGGGGTTGGATCTGTCCAACAAGTGCTCAAATCGTCCACCAACAACGTCGGATCTGATGGATTTGGGAGTTTAACTCCACTGGACTCCTTAATGCGTTGAACACTCGAGAACTTCGACGCGTTAACGCGAGGTTTAAGGATAGGCTCTTCAATCTGCATCGCCAAACCACGAATCTCTTATTTCACCTCGGATCTGAGGCTGAGCGACTCATTTTCATCAGATCTGGAGCATCCACAGCCGGAAACACCTCGGTCGCCACTAGATCTGGATCACCAACGACCCCAATTAACTTGGATGCCACCGAATCTAGCGGATACAGGCCTTTTATGTCACTTGATTGTTCGAATTTCAGCTCTCCCGTGTCCAGTAACACAGTCCCATAATGAAGACGGAAAAGTTCGTCGAATCTTTGAGCCAACCTTTGAACGTAGTCTTCATTTCCGAACTGAAATGGCTTATTGATTCTTCACCTCCTCGAGCGACTCCATCATTGGTGAAAACCTTAGTAGGTCGCCTTCGATTCGATCCAACCGAGCTTCCATGTTTGAAGGTGTGCTCTAGTACCATTGATAAAATTCTAGAATTATATTATTGAATTGATAAATGAAAACAACACCCAGAAAACCCAAAGAAGAGTCTAAAAACTCTCTTAGCCCAAACCCAAAAGAGTTCTCAATTACAATCAAGACAAAAAGACACCTTTATCTACCTTACTACATCTAATAATACTTGATGCGGTGTTTATTTTAATACTCTTATAGGTAGTATTTTGTTAATAATTTGGGCTAATAATAAGTGAATTTGTGCTAATCCAATATATTATGTAAATTTTCAAGTGAAGAAGGCAAATTGAGAGTGTTTGGAGTGTATGTTGAAGATCCGAGGATATTAACCTAAAAAGCATGCTGGCGCAAATCACGAGGCGGAAAAAAACTAGGCGAATGGCGAGTGATGAGATGATGATATTTCACATAGTTCAAAGCGTTTTGAAGTTGTTTGGAGGTTTCGAGATGAGAGCATAAGGTTTGGGCAAGAACGACCTCAAAATTGGCTAAGTTTCGGCGAATTCCATTTTGAACAAGCTTCAATGTTTTGGTCATCTCTCTCATTTCAAATCCAAATAACATGCGGTTTCTTCCGTTGGAAAGTACACTCAAAGCCCAACATTCTCATGTCATGAGCTTCATCAAATTCGGACTCTAAGTGGCCCAAAATCATGTTGCAAGTTGAAGAATATGCGTAGGATTCAAGCCCGACGCCATACTGTGGCGCCCCAGCGCCAAGCCCCAACCCAAGCACCCAGAAACAGCCCCAAATAGGCCTGGGAGCTCCCCCTAGCGCCCCAGCGCCCAAGCTTAGCACCACCTGCTGGAAAAGGGAAAAGTAGCAAAACAATTTGGGTTTTTAGGGGTTTTTGAGCTATGTTACCTAGACTCGGGTGTGCGTGTCGGGTACGGGTACGTGTCCAGAAGTTGGACTTGTATTTTTTATTATTTTAAAGACTTGTGGACTCGGCTAAAACTGTCTAAAAATTCAGACTTAAGTACTTGGACATGGCATACAAGTGAAAATGTCTCATTATCTTTTATGATTTGTGGTACATGTACAAATACAAATCCAAAAATCTACTCTAAATGCACAACTCGGAAAAAAAAAAAAAAAAAAAAAAAAAAAAAAAAAAAAAAAAAAAAAGGCATAAGATGGAATACATGCAACGACATAACGAATAACATCATCAACTCATCATGAAATTCTATAATAGGATGAAAATGCAGCAAACTTTGTATTAATAAAAGAAAATTAATTACAACTTGTAAATTTTTTTAACAATGAGAGTGAAATATACCTAATATGACTTAATATTTACTATTCTAATTTCTAAGTTTCAACTCTCTTACGTTAATTTCTCTTGAATAAAGTATGAAAGTGTCCAAAGTAGTTTAGAAGAGTCCGACACATATCAAGTGTTGGTGTCCATGTTGTGTCGTGTTGTGTCGGACACGAGTACTTGACCTAAAGTGAAGAGTCCATGTATCATAGTTTTTGAGATACTTTTTGGACCATTTTGCCCATGAAGTATAACTAGAAGTTAGATTAGATTTTTAACAAGTTTTGCTTGGGAGAAACTCTTGTGAAGGCTAGAGATTTGGATTCAACTTGTGGATTTTACTTCAATTTTTAGGTTTGAATCCATGTTTTCATTGGTTCTTATGACGTTTTGTGTTGATTCGACCCTTATTATGGGGCAATACTCTATTTCCTAGGGATCTATGGATCTCGAGTTGGATTCCTTATGATTTCAATGTAAAATTTGTTTGTTCTTCCAATTTCTTGTGTTGATTTGTGTGTTCTTGAGTTTAATGCTATGCTCACCTTGGCCGAGTAGTTGTAGAACTTATGGCATGTTCCGTTCATGGTATTAGCTCAGATTAAGTAGTTAGACTACTTAGGTCGGGTGCTTGGTTCTTCTACTATATAGTCCACAGGACTAAGATAGCCTAAAACTTTGGGACTAATCAAAACCATGGTTTATTATTTAGTCCCACCCATATCACTTACCAAATGACGAAACTGCCTCATCAAATACACACAAAAGACACAATCGAACTTCTACTATTTCTCGTTGACACCAAGGCTAGCGGACTGGTCGAGAAGAAAAGAGGGAAGAACACAACCCTAGCGGACTGCGCGAGAAGAAGAGATGGAAGGATTGCACGATTCAGAAGAGGGGGAAGACGCCTCGACTGGTTCCAGGCAAAGTTGTCAAATCGGAATCGAATTGTAAAATCGATAGGGGTGAATTGTGAATCGAATCGTAAATAGAATTGTAAATCGTAAGATTTTTCTCCGATTCTTTTAAAATGCTTCTAAACACTTTTAATTTGTTTATTTTTTGTGCAAATTTTAATTTATGTATTCATTGATTTTCTTTCTATTTTAAATGATATATAATAGTTTTAATAGAAAATTAAATAAGAAAATGTAACGGCCTGAATTCAATTCGCCGTTATTAATGACGTGGTTGCAGACGTGGCTGACAGCTCAGACGCTCGCGGGACCCGTAGATAGGCTTGTGCGCGCCTGGAGCTAGGTAAATAGTTAATTTTGTGTGCTGAATTGTTTAATTTGCGATGGTATATTGAAATAGAGTAAATGACATCGCAATGTGTGTGATTATATTACATTTGACGTGCAAGATTGTGTTTAGTATTCGCCTCGATATACGTGTCGACGCGGGTACCAGGTAGTTTAACCGACTTATCACTAGGACTGGGGGAAATAATAAACAAAAAATGAATAAAATGGGTTAAATATTAATATGGAATTTATATTTGGTGGTTAGGGACATGATAGTACGCGTATGTCGCGGTTCGGAACGAGAAACCGGGCGTCAGAACACCCGAAACACCACTTTTTCAGTTAAAAACAAGGGTGAGTGTGCCATCTGTGTCACAATTGGAGTCATTAGAGGTTAAAAATGAAGCATATAAGGAGCTTTGGATGGCCTAGAGATGCACAAGTGAGTTGTGATGCAAATTCAACTATAAATAAGTCAAATTGACCTATTTCCACCACCTTTTCTCTCTCTTATCCTTTCTATCCGAGATAGAAGTGAAGGAAAAAAGGTTTTGGAGATCAAAGTGGGTGATTCAAGGAGCTTGGAGGGGTGAAAACACCAAAAGCAAGGTGAGAATCACATATACCTCAACTTTCTCTATCTTTTGATCTCAATTATAAAGGTGTTGGTGATGGTTTGGTGGTTTTGTAGTTGTTGTTTAGATGGGTTTGTAGTACCTTGAAGTTATGTTGTTGGTGTTGTGGTTGTTGTTGGTTTGGTGGGGTTGTTTAAAAACCCAGAATTTTCAGCAGTTTTGCTGTCCAGAGCGCGATTAGCGCGCTAATGATGTCATCTAGCCCGCAAGATGACAGTTAGCACGCTAGGCTCGAAAAATAGCGCGCTAATGTTCTTCTTGATGAAGAACGTATAACTGCCTGGGAATCAGTGCGCTAATACCTAGACCCAGCGCGCTAGATTTTGTTGTTTTGACATAATTTTTGTTAAATGACTCAAAACACATCCAAATGACTAAAAATCAATTATAAATGGAAATAGGTCATTCCGGGTGGTAATTTAGGATATCTGGGACTAGGCGGAGCCGGACCGAGGGTTATTAATGGGACACAGAGTGCGGTTTGAGGTGTGTAGTATCCCAATTGAAATTTTTTGAGCAGTACTTTATTTTGCTTTTGAATTCATATTATGTCTTTCATTACTCTATTCTTGGTGTGTTGTAATGGACGAACGTTGAGGCTCTCCCTCCGTGTCATTTCTGTGTGTACGTCCACTAGGCCATAGCACGTGTGTCATCTCGGTGAATAGGGCTACCTGAGAGTCGTGACGGGCACTTGTGGGTGCGTCATAGGTTCCATGCCGACCACCTAGCGGATCCAGATGCTGGCCTTGCTTGAGTGCTACTCGCCGGCAGTAGTCCGTTGGGAGTCCGAAGTATGACGCTAACCTGACCCTAGGCTCTAGGAACACACTTTGAGCTTGCACTATTACATATGCATGCGATGAACACAGTTGCCTGTATTTATTTCAGCATGTTTATTTAATAGTTTTGTTTCAATTTCAGTATTTACTTTCCATATTGCTCACTTAATTTCCTTGGGAATACTCAGTCTGGACTCGTCATCTGTCTTTTTGTGATGGCTTGAGTGCAGATCCTAGTACGAGCCGTGGCAAAGGCAAGCTACCAGAATATTTGTAATTTAGAGACATATAGTCAGGCTTGTACGTTTGTATACACATATGTTGTTTTATTTTGGGATTTGGGATTGTGAGATAGCTCAGGACTCTATATTTTTGATATTTTGATATTTTGATACATTGAGGTACATTATTGGTATATGATGATGTATGGGTTTTCCACACTAGGTATCAGAGTTAATTGCATGACTTTAATATTTTATATATTGTTTGTCATGTTAAAAGACTTCCGTTGTGATTTATTAAGGATTGAAATGATCTTAGCAGATGACTTGAGTTCAGTAAAAACTTAAACAGTAAATTGTTGAAATTTGAGGATAATAAGATTAAATGGTGGATGAGTTGGCATGTGGGACACAACTGGCGCTGGTAGGCCAGGCTGTGGGCCCGCATCGACCCCCGTGGCGGTCCATTTGGAAAATGGGCCGTTACAGAAAAGCTGTATTTTGTGTAAGAAAAGGTGTTTTTTACAAACGTGTGGAACACTTCCTATTTTATATACAAATGTGTCTGACTGGGTGCGACCCCTTTATTGAATCGAATCGCACAACACGATTCATGAATCGTGCGATTCTTGTAGGTTTGCGATTTAATAGCCATCTCGACTCGTTTTCTCTTGTACAGAGTTAACTCATAAATCGTACGAGTTTGACAAAAGAGGTTCCAGGTGATAAGTCTGTTTCCCATTCTGATCTTGTTTTCGTTTTCGAAAATGTTTTCTTCAAAACCCAGATTCTGAAATTTGGATTTCTTCAAAACAGAATTGTATTTTGGCAAGATTAGATTGGATTGGGCAGACACGGACGATGAAGACACGCATGGGGGAGACGCACGATGAACACGAAAACCTTTCGAACTTCAGACAATGAAACGCACGAACACGCGCGCAGCGTTCTCTGCGCCAGTCGACTGCTACTAGGGTTTCTCGATTTGGGGATGTAAGTAGAAATAAAGGGGCGCTTTAGTAACTTTACCTATTGCAAACACATTAATCCCACCCTCAATACTCCCAACCGAACAAATTACCCACAACGAACTAATACCTAAACCCAAATGTTAATCCTAGTATAAACTAATCCCATGATCTTAGGTCTCCCGAGTACGTAAACCGAACAGGTCATTAGGGTTTGAAATCCACCATGACCATTGGGGTTTTCTACCCGAAATTAGGGAAACACAACCTTAGAACAAGTGGCGAATCGACCGATGGCCATTAACTAGGGAGGCTATGGAATTTGGTGTTTAATGCGGCATTGCACTTATGCTACTCACGCCGACTAGCGGAGTCCGAGTGCAACGCTCAAATCTCTATCACTGAGACCTTGGGATGGTGTGAAGTTTAGGGAAATTTGCCTATCTTCACTTGAATTGGGGTGTCTTTCAAATGAAATTGGATAAATAGGATGCAACCTAGGTGAAATAGACTCCCTAGGAGTCTCTCTCCATTGCTAAAACTCAACATTTACATTACTTGCAATAGATAGGCTAGATTAGCTGTCCAATTTACATTTCAAAACTCAAATTCAAGGTTCCTAACTTTATTTTCTAGTTAGACTACAAACTAGCATTACACCATCCTTGTGGATTCGACAACCCGACACCGAATTTAGATTTAGTGCCACAATTACTTGCATCTAAATCGGACACTTGCAGCTCGTGTCAATACTACAAATCCAAAATTACCCACTCAACTCCCTTGTAACTAATTTGGACTCACACTTACATTGTTGATGTGGTAACCCTAACTCCTTACTAATATGGATCGTATCAACCAGTAATACAGACACAAATCTTTCCTAACTAGAATGGGTATGGATAAGAGAAAGGATGTACATTTCCTTTTTTTCAAAGTCTGTTCTGAACAACAAAAATTGAAAAAGGCACCCGAATAGCGATTAATTTAACGGGTCTACATTGCCAAATCATCTCGCCCCTAGTATTCTCAACTCACTCTCTCATCTCATTTGTCCATCACTGAGATTGAAGCCTTCAAGATGTTTTTTTTAAAAGAAAAATTTTTTTGGGTATATATATTTGTGTAACTTATTTAAGAGAGTATAGTTAATGTGTTTTTTTTTTTTGGTAAAAGACAAATTAATAGAGTTTTACGTATTGTATTTTATGGATTCTCGCTAGAAACCTTTAAGATTTGATAATTTTCAAAAAAAATTACATATATCATCATTTATATAATTTACGAAAAATAAAGTACAAACAAACAAAAATGGATTCGATTTTCTAAAAACATAATGGATTGGACAAAAGTTTGTTTGCATTCAAAATGGATCTGGGTCAACATGCTCTCCAAGTGAATTAATAGTATAGGATGGAGTCTGGAAGCAATTTTCCCACTGCTACTCTTTCCCTTCTCTTTTTCCCTCGTTGCAACTTCCATCCATGGCATCACCATCCTTGAGAGCTCAAATCAAAATATAATGGGGCGTGTAGGATTCATGATTAAAGAAAGAGGCTTGTGCAGTATAGTTTAGTGTCATGGGATTTGGAGCATTTTTAAGATGAAATGTTGAGCTTCACACTATTGTACGGTTGTAATATTGATGTCGGAAGACCAGATTCAGAGTGGCAAGGTTAGTTTAATGTAGATTACATGCTTGAATAATGGACCAAAGAGTCGCAAAGGATTAGTGTTTGAAACTCTTGATCTTCATGTTGATTGGGTTTAGATTGATGTAAAGTTCAGTCTTAACGTGTAAGGCCACAATGTGCTGAAATTAGAGAAGTGTAAGCCCCTGATTAGTTTCTAAACCAGCCCTCTTAAATGGAGGATCAAGCAATTGTTTTGAATGCTTAGCCCCATTCTAGTGAAAACATCAAGGTGTAATATTACCGCACTTAGAGTGATGCATAGTTTGGTGATCCAATGCATGTTGATGATCTTATTGATGTTTAGGAAGGTTCTTGAGTCAAAATTGAGTGTATATACTTATGTTTACAATTTGAAAGGCCTTAGTTGCTGGAGAATTGGTTTGAAAATAAAAATAAACAATACACGAAACTATGTCCCATGCAATGAGATTTTATGTGGAATAGCCCTAGTCCCAAATTAATTGTAGTCGGCTACATGGATCAAACTCTTTCATTGTGCTCGATTAAGTGCAATTGATGGTGAGCTTTCCATTGTATGTGTAGTAAGTGGATGATAATTTCATTCGACTTGTGTCTTAGATGATATTTGGGCTGTAAATTACTTGTGAAGAGGTTGTACTCGAGTTTATAGAGCCCTGGAGATACCCTTGTGGAACTTAGAAAATCGTGGTCCGCGACCAATGTGATATATTTCGATGGTTATCTCACATTCTACTGTGCATAAACAACTTCGATTTGTCGGTTGAAGTCTCAAGCATCGTTCCTGAAAGACCTATTCTATCAGGCGACATTGAGTTTGTCAAGATTGAATTCGAGAAAGAGTCGACTTTGTTCGAAGATTTCGTTGTTTCGCTTCGCAAGAGTCAGGAAGGAACTAAAATTCGAGAACAAGTTTTCTCAAACCAGGGGAGAATGGTGAAGATTAAGAATTCTAACTTGAGTAGAATTCTATGATTTTCTTTATTTTATTATTTTATTAGTGGAGTAAATGGTGTGTGCGTGAGTCACTTAATGAGTAGTTTTACTTGTGTCATATTAGTAGTTAGAATTTGTGAACAATTAGGCAGTGTTTTCAAGGCGGCGCCTAGCCTAGCCCCTAATAAGGCAGGAGGTGGGCCTGAAAATAATTATTAAAAAATATTTTTTATGAAAAATATTATTTATATATTTTTTGAAAATATCTTTATTTCAAAATGTGTGGAAAAGTGTGGAGTTGAAAATATGGTGGTGAGAACATGTAGGTGAGAAAGTATGCCTAAGGTGCTGAGCCTACCTTATTAAGAGCTAGCCCTTAATAAGTCATTTTATTAGTTGAGGTTTTTTTATTTGTTTTAATTTGTAAGTCACGGATAGTATAGAATGTCTATTTGGAGTCAAATAGGATATGTGAAACGTCTATTTAAAGACTTGAGTACCATATGTAATAGGGTTGATTAATGAGATTTTGGGTTTTGAGAGAGAACTCTTTTTGTGTGTTTTTGGTTTCTTGAACTTTGTGTGTTCAATCACAAGGAACAGGTTTCTTCAATTCAGGTATTCGCAGAATCCACAAATTGGCAGAAAAATTATCTTTTTCTTTGTAGCAAGCAATTTGTCAATTCCTCGCTGCATCAACAAGGCTATCAAACCTAGTTTAAAAATCATGAAAAATAAAATAAAAATCCAAGGCATTGTTCTAGTGGTGTTAAATAAATTTGGAAAGTTAGGATGAATAGATGAGTAGTTCAACCATATAAAATTAAGTAAAGTCGATGCGCAAAGATGAGTTTTGAATGAAAAATATCCCTGACATGAATAAATAACACCTAGGACTTGTTGACCATACCAAACAAAGTTGTGACTTTAGGACCTCATAGTTGACCCAAAAGTGATTGTTGACCTGCTGTTGACTTGGTCGCACGGCTGTCAACTATGATTTGACTTGTACATTATGAAGAGTGACGAGTCAATGTTTGTGCATTTCATCGAATAAAAAATGAATGCGTATTATGCACAGGCGGAATTATATTTCAACGCCATAAAATGTGAAGGAATTAGATTAGCGAACCAGTTGTGAGTAGTAATTTCAATTTATTTACTTGTGCACTTGAATTTGGTAAATGCATGTTTTCATTCCCACGTGTTTATACTATACATCATGGTTGGTTTAAATATATGGGAAATGCACTAGAAAACTAGGGAAGATTAGAGGACATTATTGGCTTTGATTTATATACGACCAGGGTGAGCTCCGAGGGTCGTAAAGTCAGTCTTTTGATACATAAGTTGTTGTCCTTCTATGCAATGACAACAACAAAGCCTCGATTCCATTACAAATAAGAAAAATACTAGCAACTTCTGAGAGAATGTTGATAGGGATTTCTTCAATCATTTGAAGCACTATATAGTAATCCTACGTCGTTTTTGCATGCTGAGGTTAGTTGTCACACTTTAAGAGTTCTAGGGTGGATTTAGTTCAAGAAAAGATTGCCAAAAAGAGGGCTTCAACTTAGTTACTTAAGGTAAGTGTTGTCTTACTTTTTAAAACTACTTAATTCAGAGCGGTTTATGGAAGTTCAGAGAATCAGAGAATGTTCATACTATGCTTTGAAGTGCTCAATTATGGCCTATGAAAAGAATGAAGTGGCATCAATAGGAGTGTCTTTAATTTGGGAAACATTCCGAAAGAATGAAGCATAGCAGTCAAATGGCCGATTATGGGAACCTGAGGTAGCACTACGATCCATGGAAATACATAGGATCTACCCTCTCTTGTACTCTCTCCACAATAGATTCTCAAAATAATAATGACAGGATTACTAAATTTAGGGAGGATCAATTCCATAGAGAAAGACCTTTTCCCAATTAAATTCCTTCACTCGGTCATGTTTCATGTTCCACAACCATCTTATTAGCTATTTGAACAATTGGTGGAAAGACCTTTTCCCAATTAAACTCCTTCTCTCTGTTATATTTCCCGTTCCAAAACCACCTTATTAGCTATTTGAACAATTGTCCACCACAACCTAATTGTTCCATCTCATGGCATCATCAATTCTAAAAGAACTTGTCCTCCAGGGAAACTTATGAAATAGGTGTGAATGGTAATTGGCAAGATATTGCAGTAATATCTTGACAATTGGATCTTCTCTTGCTTCTTTGAGATACATAAACTTTTTAACTTCTCAACAAGAGAATTGGGTTTCTAGACAATCAAGTCTGCTGTTTTGCTGATCCCTTTTATCATCCTTCATTGATTTCTTAGCATCTGTTCCTTACTTGTGGCCCCTCCCACTAGAGAAGCACTTAAGCTGCCAAAAAATCAAGGTGTTTGAATGCAGTGCATGCTCATACAAAAGTTGAACACCAAAGAGTGGCAGGTCTTTACAATGGGAGAATATATCCCATTCAATTTCATAAGGAGCTGTATGTATTATTTAAAATGGTTTGTCTCCTTCAAGAACGCGAAGAAAATAAGAAGTTGAACTATATATTGCCATGTCACAGACTGTTTGGCTAGAAGAACAGTGAAGTATTTGATAAATAACCATGGTGAATATGCCTCAAGTCTTGGACAAGTCCAAAGTGTTCAGTGCATCTTGGTTGGCAGCTAGCAAGTTAGGCAAAGATTACTCATAAGAAGATTGGCTTACAAGTTAAGAGAATATTATACAACGAGGTCTTGTTTTTAAACATTTTATCCTTTCAATTAGCTTGTTTTGTATGTATTCTAAGACTGGATTCCCAGCCCACTCCCTTCACGCTGCTTGCATTATTCTATCTTTTGTTGTGCTTGACCTAGCATTAGTATTTCTACTCACACATACATTACATGTGAGCTTGTTTCTTATCAGAGAAGAAAAATGTATATGAACATATCCAATCATAAATAGTTGCCCAAGTCAGATTTCAGATATTGCATAGACTAAGAAAAAAAAGTACGAGGAAAAGAATGTAACATTGACTACTTGATATTTCATACTAACCAGGCAATCAAGACGAGCGTTGATAGTCTCTATGTCTTTCAATGGTTGCAAAAGATTAGCTCGGAGAAGTCTACCTCTACAACAATACAGTTCGAAGACATTTATTAAAATTATTTAGGATATTATCCACAGATATTTTCCATTTCAAATTATCCAATCCAAAGCACATTAATTCAATAAGGAACAAACACGCACAATCCAAAAAATAATAACCAGAATTTAAGGAGAAAAACTAATATTCATATGGAGGATCTATGATGTATTCCAAGAGAAAGGCTTTTTGATATTTGATGGGGACAAATATTTCTGAAAAAGCACCTAGATGTTTCAGTAGAACTGCCTGCTTCTTTCAAAAGAATAAAACTGTTCATCAACAACATTATCTATGCAAAAAGGAACTCCTATTGACCAAACACAAACTAAGAAAGTTCATCTGAGAGCCAATCTCACACCTTAAGAAAGCTCGCCAACATCCATGTTAAAGAATCAACTTCACTTGCTTCAAAATTTCAATGAAGGGTTCAGTCTGGCCTAAAGTTAAGTGCATAAAGCAAATTTTCTATTACAAAGCCACATTGACGTGTAATTAGAACATAACCATCCTACTACAATTTTATAGCGGTTTCTATGATTTTTGTGCACACGATACATTCCCAAAGCACAATGATAAAAACCGTATTATTATGGTAAAAATATGCCTACCAAAACACAATGATAATCAACCCGGTGAAGCACAACCTACAAGTTATTAGCTATTGTTTTTGTAATTTGAAAGTTTTGTAATTCAAATGCATAGGTACTTATAGGGTATTGAAAATAAATAGCACCACTACTTATAGTCTATCAATAATTAGTGGCACCCGAAATGAGAATTCATATGATATTACAAATAGAACTTCTCATAATAAATAGAGTATATACTAAACATTATCAAAATGCACAGTTCTTAAAAGGAGAAAAAATTAAATAATAAACTTTGTGAAAACAAATGCATCCATCCATTTAAAACAAATTAACATATTTGATATTTATCAAGAGTCGGAATAGAATACAACAACAAAGATTCAGTCCCAAATTATTTGGGGTTGGCTATATGGATCAAAGGCTTCCACTCAGCTCAATTTGATGCAATTGTTGATGTAAATCCTTCAAAATTAATGCATCCCTAGTCAGTCATCTTAAGTTCACCCTTACACCGTTAAGTTCCTTAAACTTTCATCATGTAAAATTTTCTACCTAGAGCATTTGCAAGTCATTGTTGGTGTGCCCAAACTTCTACACCCGCCCTTCCCTAACTTTTGCATATGTCGCCGCTACAACTTTTCTTTGAAACTCCATATTTCTTATTCTATTTTTACAAGTTTTACTACACATTACTTAAGCATCCTCATCTCCTCTGCGCCCATTTTGTGTTATGTGTTTACAGCCCTACATTCACTCCCAAGTATAGTTGACCTAATTGCAGTCTTATAAAATTTTCCTTTAAGTTTTTTGGGAGATCAAAGAAACACAAACAAGAAAGATTTTAAGAGAATCCTGCATCAGTAACAAAATTGATACAAAGTTGATAATCATTTTTTATTAACAATAAAAAAAGTAATAGCATTATATTAAAAGAGAGGGGCGGTACTTCAAAAGAAAAAGAAAAAAGGGGAAGGGGAAGGGGGAAGGGGGAAGGGGGGAGCACAATCGATGATCGTAACTTTGAAACTTATGATCAAATAATCATTTTTTTTCCATATCAAATTAATATTATTTTACGTAACAAGTGGTGACAACAACAATTCAACAATCCCAAATCAGTTGGAGTCGGTTACATGGATCAAATGCTTCCTCTCATCTCAATTTAATGCAGTTTATGACGTGTTTTCAAAATCCTTTAAATCCTTCATCATTAATACATCCCAAGCCATCTTAGACCTATATACTGTCATGTTCATTCAAGTTCTATTGTGTTGAGTTGTCTAGCTAAGCCATTTACAGATCCTCTTTGAATATGTAACAATTCATAATTAATACATCATAGCTAAGCCTCAATCCCAAATTAGTTTGGATATGTCACACACAATAGTAAAAATACACAACAACAACAACAACAAAGCCTCAGTCCCAACTTAATTGGGGTCGGCTACATGGATCAAACTTTTTCGTTGTGCTCAATTAAGTGCAATTGATGGTGAGCTTTCCAGACCATTCAAATCCCTCCTAATTAATGCATCCCGTGTTAATTTTAGTCTACCCCTACCTCATCGAATTTCTATAGTTTCTAAGTTTTCTAGTGGGGGCATTTGTAGGCCGTCTTTGCAAATGACCAAACCACCGCAACCGCCCTTCCCTAATCTTTGTATTAATTGGTGCTACTCCTACTTGTCTTTGAATTTCTATATTTCTTATTCTATCTTTACGAGTTTACCACACATCCATCTAAGCATCCTCATTTCTGCTACGTTCATTTTATGTAATTGTTGTTGCTTTACCGCCCAACATTCACTACCATAGAGCATAGCTGGCCTAGTTGCGGTCCTATAAAATTTTCCTTTTAACTTAGTAGGAACATTTCGATCACAAATCACCCCTGTTGCACTCCGCCATTTCTTTCATCCAGCTTGAATTCTATGTGTGACATCATTCTCAATATTACCATCATATTGTATGATTGATCCTAGGTATCTAAAGTGGTTCACCTTAAGAACTTCTACTTCCCCTAATTTTACCACTCCATCATCTCGATGTCTAGTGTTTCTAAACTCACAGTGCATGTATTCAGTTTTCGTCCTACTCAACTTAAAGCCTTTAGATTCTAATGTATTCCTCTAGAGTTCTAGTTTCCTATTCACTACATCTTTTGTTTCATCCACTAATACAATATCATCTGCAAATAGCATACACCATGGTATATCATCTTGAATATGCCTAGTTAGTTCATCCATAACTAAAGTAAATAGATATGGACTTAAAGCGGATCCTTGATGTAGTCCTATCGTAATGGAGAATTTTTTTGTAGCTCTTCCAAATGTCTTTATACTCATTACTACTCCATCATACATATCCTTAATAGTGTCTATGTATCTAGCATGCACTCCTTTTCTTTCTAGAACCCACCAATGAACATCTCTAGGGACCCTATCATATGCTTTTTCTAAATCTACGAATATCATATGAAGATTTTTTTTCTTTTCTTTATATTTTTGTAACAATCGTCTTACAAGGAAAATCGCCTCCATAGTGACCTCTCAGGCATGAAGCCAAATTGGTTCTCTGATATTGTTGTTTCTCTCCTTAGCCTATTGTTAATTATTCTCTCCCAAAGTTTCATAGTGTGACTCATAAGTTTAATTCCCCGGTAGTTTGAACAACTTTGAATGCCTCCTTTGTTTTTGAAGATTGACACAAGCGTGCTTCTTCTCCAATTCATTGGCATCCGTTTTGATTTTAGAATTTTATTGCAAAGTTTTGTTAACCAAGTTAATCCAATTTCTCCTAAGCATTTCCAAACCTCTATGGGTATTTCATCTGGGCCACATGCTTTCCCTATTTTCATTCTTTTCAATACCTCTTTAACTTCTAGAATTCTAATATTGCGTGTATAGTTTACATTTCTTTCTTGGTGTGGGTTTTCATCTACTATAGTATCAACTTGGCCATCATTAAATAAACTATCGAAGTAACTTCTCCATCTCTCCTAAATATCATCCTCGCGCGTTAAAACATTTTGATTTTCGTCCTTAATACATCTTACATGACTTAGGCCTTGTTTCTTTTTATCTCTTAATTTGGCTAGCCTATATATATATTTTTCGCCATCTCTATTTCCTAACCTTGTATATAGATCTTCCATGAAATTTGTTTTAGCTTGACTAGCTACTTTTTTAGCTTGTTTTCTAGCTTCTCTATATTGATTGTATGCATCTTCATCTTGACACTTAGGTATTTTCCTATACATCTCACTTTTAGTCTTAATTGCTCATTGGACATCCTCGTTCCACCACCATGTTTCCTTCTTTGGTGATCCCAAACCTTTCGATATACTTAATACATTTGATCATACTCTCCTTATGCAACTACTTATTTCTAGCCACATTGTATTAGCATCTAAGTCAAGATTCCAAACATTTTCCTTTAGTATTTTTTATCTAAACTCTACTTGTTTACTATTTTTTAGGTTCCACCACTTTATTCTAGGGTCGCTGACTCTTTTATTCCTATTAAGTCGTCGTTTTAGCTTAATATCAAGTACTACTAACTTATGTTGGGTAGTAAGCGCTTCACCAGGTATTACTTTGCAGTCTCTACATATTTTTCAATCTATTTTTCTTGTTAAAAGAAAATCTATTTGACTCTTGTTATGACCACTACTAAAAGTAATTATGTGCGACTCCCTTTTCCTAAAACTAGTATTCGGTAAGACAAGATCGTATGTTGAAGCAAATTCTAAGATTGATTCTCCTTCTTCATTTCTATTACCGTAACCAAAACCTCCATGAACTCTCTCAAACCCATTATTACTTGCCCCGACATGCCCATTTAAATCTCCTCCAATAAAAACCTTTTCATCTAATGGTATACTTTGCATAAATCATTCCATATCGTCCCAAAAATTGCGTTTGATGCTCTCACTTAATCCTACTTGTGGTGCATAGGCGCTAAGTATGTTAATCTTTTCGTATCCAATAATTAATTTAACTAGAATCAATCTATCCCCCATTCTCTTAACCTCTACAAAATAGTAAAAATAAAAATAAATAAATAAATAACGGAAGAAAACATACTTTCTCCTATAAAATAGACACAAAAACTTCATTGAAACTCGCTTCTTGACACTTCCAATGCCAAGTCCAAGATTTATAGAAACCAATTACAAGAGCAGACAGATCTAAATACTACCAGCTTTGCTACCTAAGCTACTTGTTCACAGAATATGCCGGTGACACCTTGACAAAACTAATTTTTGCGCAATTTTCACTAATCTTCAAGGTAACATTATATCTTATATTGATAGAACTACATTCAATACCAAGGAGAGATTACAACTTTGCTGCAGTTTAAAGAGTCTGCAATATTGCATTTTACTCCTCTTTCATCCCTTTCTTTTATTGCCAGTCATTCCTTCCTTTTCGTTACTTTTACGGTTTTACAAATAGAAAAGGGAAGATACAATCACAACCTTAAAGTAGACCTAGTTATCATTTGAAATGGAAGTAATTATCTATCATTGGTCTTTAGCTGTTGGCTTGATTAAGATGCTAATCAAAGTGATTCCATAATATGCACTTATCCAAATTCAATTTTAAACTGATTTCCAAGGAGCTGTTGGCATCCAAAATTTGTAGATGTCAAAAGAAAAGAAGTCTGTATTATATATTAATAATATCCATATATAGCTTAAGCATCTCCTAAAAATGGTTTTTGCAGAGCGTCAATTTGATACCATGATATTAATGCATTACCTCCTGGGGAATACATTTGCATTTCTAAAGAGGTGAAAGTTAAAGTATAAGATTGTTGAACCATTATAACAACAATGACAATGATAATTAACAATGCCAAGAATTAAATATCTATATACATTTCTAAATATTGGAAAAACCCAAACAAAGAGGACTTTTACATACCCTCCAATAGTCCTGGTTGTCTTAAGCATGTGGAACAAACTTCTTTTTTTGTTGCTTTTTCCCCAAAGGTTAGAATGTAACGGTTCAATTATCTCCAAATTCTGAACGCTGTTATGAAAACTTGATTGTCAAGTTCATCATCAAAATGCTCGAAAAGAGCTATTGCACCAGCATTATCGCATACTTGAACAGCTTTTAGAATAACAACAGCTTTCAGAATACACACATACAAGTACAAGATGTGCACAAAACATATGAAACGCCATTTCTTGTCTACACAAAGGATACCTTGTAGCATCAATGTTCACGTGGTCAAATGATCCATTAAAGGTGACCTGGAAGAGTTTATAATGGTTATAACCTTCCACAAACAACAACAAAATTCATAACAAATAGAATAAAATCAGACGCAACTTAAAGCAGAACTATATGGAGAATACAACAACAATAATAACAACAACAACAACAACATAGCCTCAGTCCCAAATTAATTGGGGTTGGCTACGTGGATCAAACTCTTCCATTGTGCTCAATTTAAGGCAATTGATGGCGAGCTTTCCAAACCATTCAAATCCCTCCTAATTAATGCATCCCAAGTTTTCTAGAGGGGGCATTTGTAGACTGTCTCTGTAGGTGACCAAACCACCGCACTGCCCTTCCCTAATTTTTGTGTCAATTGGTGCTACTCCTACTTGTCTTTGAATTTCTATATTTCTTATTCTATCTTTACGAGTTTTACCACACATCCACCTAAGCATCCTCATTTCTGCTACGTTCATTTTATGTAGTTGTTTTACCGCCCTACGTTCACTTCCATAGACCTAATTGCGGTCCTATAAAATTTTTCTTTTAACTTGGTAGGAATATTTCAATCACAGAAATATATGGAGCATAATAAATACAAATTAGGGGATGTTCTAGGTTACCTTTAGACACCATAATTAGAAGATACTTTCTGTCATAATTATATTTACTAGACAAAATAATTTTAAATAAAATCTAAGAGCCACTTGAATGAGTATTTAAAAACAGTTTTTAACAATTATTATTGCAGAAGCCCCATGCAAAAGCAGTTTTAGAACTTAGAAAACAACTCTCTCTGGCACTTTTTTAGCCCTCAATATTCATAAGTAGATTAGTAATGTTAATTTTCAAATTTTCAAAATCAAATTCAACCAAACATCTTAATTGAAAAACACAGTTTGGATACCACAAGACCATCAGTGCAAAACCCTTGTCCCTTCAAGAGCAACATTTTTCTTTCTTGTTAGTTTAATAGCAAAGCATAAAACAGGAGTAGTTGAACTCGAAAAAAAATAACCATACCGTTAAAGAATGACTTGTAACAATCACCCCTTTCTCTGCTTCTGTCCTGTGCAGAAGCATGGAAATAAAATAGTATATTACATAAAACAACTGATCAAAGACCAAAAGCATCAAATAGGAGTTCTTAGCGAAGTTATACTTCCCAATTGACTAAATGGAAACAAGTGACTTAATATTACATTTGAATAAGTAAAAGATGAAATGAAGAACATACATACAAAAAAGGACAGCAGACAAACATAACCATGCATCTATTAAGAAAAAGGAAAAAAATTAACAAAATAAAGAGAGCTTGTATCCTTCAAGACATAAAAACACTTCACAAGTTGAAAACCAAGACAGTTCAGAAAAAGGACTGTTGTTTTCATGACTACAGATTTGGTATTTGTGATGGAAACCAATTTTAAACTTCTTTCCAAACCAACCAAATCTAGCATCTATCCCAAAAGTCTTGGTTCAAAAACACAAACAATTTTTTTCCAGTATAAAGCAAATGAGCTAGGATCAATCATACAAAATGATGGTAACATTGAGAATGATGTCACAAATAGAATTCAAGCTGGATGGAAGAAATGGCGGAGTGCAACAGGGGTGATTTGTGATCGAAATGTTCCTACTAAGTTAAAAGGAAAATTTTATAGGACCGCAATTAGTCCAGCTATGCTCTATGGAAGTGAATGTTGGGCGGTAAAGCAACAACAATTACATAAAATGAACGTAGCAGAAATGAGGATGATTAGGTGGATGTGTGGTAAAACTCGTAAAGATAGAATAAGAAATATAGAAATTCAAAGACAAGTAGGAGTAGCACCAATTGATACAAAGATTAGGAATGGGCGGTTGCGGTGGTTTGGTCACCTGCAAAGACGGCCTACAAATGCCCCAACTAGAAAACTTGACTCAATAGAAACTGTAGAAATTCGACGAGGTAGGGGCAGACCAAAGTTAACATGGGATGCATTAATTATGAGGGATTTGAATGGTTTGAAAAGCTCACCATCAATTGCACTTAATCGAGCACAATGGAAAAGTTTGATCCATGTAGCCGACCCCAGTTAATTTGGGACTGAGGCTATGTTGTTGTTGTTGTATAAAGCAAATGGGCTCAAGTTGTATAGTCTCCTAGAGTATATAGGACACTTCCTCGCTTTTAGAATTTCGTCTTTTTGAAACTTAGTCAACAAGATGCTTACCAGCATGGCTGCTCTCACATGGGCATCTGTATTATCTTGTAGACTTGCAAATTATTGAAACAATTTCTAAGAAACAAAAAAAGGCTTCTGGTTTTAGGAGAATCTAGTCAAAACAAATCCTAGATAATGAAGTAGAGGTAACCAACAACAACAATAACATAGCCTCAATCCCAAATTAGTTGGGTCGGCTACATGGATCAAACTCTTCCATTGCGCTCGATGTAGTCCAATGGAATGAAGTAGAGGTAACCAAAACCTAAAAAATGCAGAGTTGGATTTATTACTAATACCGAGTAGTTGCTATGTTAAAGATCTTCTCTTTTGTGTTTATATCTTTTTTCTGCAGTGCAAGGCTTTATCCTCTCAGCAGATCAGCAAAAAAATAATTAATTAAAAAAAATGTATTTCGTACCACTTAATTGTAGCAGCTGTTGCAGCTAAACAAAGGTAGTATTGCTTGTAGTAAGTATCCAGCCCAAGTGCAGAAGGTTCTCTGGCTGCCAAGCTCCTAACCAGCATAGTTCCCTGTAGAATGTTGATGAAAACTAACCTGAGATATGATAGGTTGAGTGTGGATATACACAGAGAAATGTACACAGAAACCTCCAAAACTAATAAAAATAATAAAGAACAAATGTATGCTAGGACCTTGGTGTCATCAAAGCAACCACGAGCCATAATAACCTGCAAAATTCGATTTCAAGGCATGAAAGCATATAGCATATTGTTCGTACAGATGTACTTATTTCCATAAATTTGCAATATTAAGAATACAAAAATGAAATTTTTAAGAATGCACTACAAATGACATGATGCAAATTCTTCATTAAAAGCATCTCTTTATATATGCTGACTCCGTAAACACAATTTATGTGCTGATTTATGTAAAAAAGTCATGGTTATAGATAGAACGGATCTCAGTATTAGAAACAAACAAGCACCTTCCTAGCAGATGAATAAAACCTATCCACAAGCTCCGAGACCCCAACCATACCATCTGGTGCCAGTTTGTTTGAGGTGACAATGACCACGATAGGATCATAAAAATGAAGCAAAGTCTTTGTATTTTGGTATGAATTGCTTGTTTCGATGTACTGCGAAAGGTGAAGGGATGCTGACCTCAAATCAAACGCAGCCACACCAACCTGTAGTTACCAGAAATGAAACTTTCAGTTTTTTTCTGATCCTGAATTAGAAAAACCTCATGAACTGGAACAAACTGTTCCGCACTTAGATAGAAATCCAAAAATGTTATAAAAACAAGTTCCCTAATTGAGGCAAGAAAGCAGAGTAATTCAAGTAGAATTAGAAAAACCTCATTCAAGCGTGACTAGATGTGCAACAAGTTTTTAGCAGGAAAAAAAAAAAAAAAAAAAAACAGAACTTTGAGAAGCTTTCTGAACAAAGAGTTCTTTGTGTCTGGATTGCTATCAACTTGGTTGAAGCACTTATTGTGGCTCGAACGCCTTGGAATTGAGCAGAAATGCTAAGAATTACTTGGAGAATTCCACGTGATAAATTTTAATTCTTAGGGTGATGTATACAATCTGTTAGAAGAATTGGAACAACAGTTCAGTAACTTGAGATTTCTAGGTGCTCATGAAGAATTCACACAAGGTCTTGCCACAGTACATTGGTGTTTGACTTGTGGTATGAGATTTGCATGCGCTTTGGACATCCTCTAGAATCGTCCCACTACAATTTCATATTCTAGGTGATGAGATGTGATGGCTCCAAAAGTGCATGCATAAATTGTGATGGTTTGAATAAATAAATATTATTCATAATATACATGAGATTTTAGACCAGAAAGTTGGATCTATGATAAACTTTCCATCTGATTTGAGTGCACATAAACAAGAAGAAAAGATGGCCTTCTAAATCATGAGGCTTCAAAAGCACTTATTATTGATTTTAATCTCTCTTACCAACCAAAAAAAATGAACTCATCACCCTTCCAACAAGGTATTAAAAGAAACATAGATAAACTTTGTCCTCATTTCTTTTCTGTTTGTTAGTGCATACAAACAAACCAAAGTTAAAAGCCTAAAACATGGCAACATCATTTCTAATGTAACATAGTGTTGTAAGTACAAAAGCTAAGGAATCAGCAAGTTAAAAAAAGGTAAAACAATCAAGCTTCACACATATTCCTAAAAGTAAAGTGCTACTATGGGAAATGAACCAAAGATTTTGATAGGACAGCTACACAAACTCGCAAGATTAGAAGAATGAACGTAAGCAATTAAACATTTGTCACATCTACCATGAAATATATGAGGCCTCAAGTACGGTGTTTTCACCGATGCAGGAACAAAATATTGTTTCCATAGACGTATTAATACAAAATGGTCCTTTTCTTGCACTTCACATAAGAAAAAAGGAACTTTTTGCGCTAGCGCACTAGAACTTAACAAATTGTATCCTCGTTTCATATGAAGGCAATTCGTCATGTATGTAGCCATAATAGCCATGGTTGCACAATAAAGATGGATATAAAACCCTAAATAGAGTAGGTTGGCACATATTCCGTATTCACTCTGAGAGACTTAGAACCCAAATTAATTTTTTGAAACAAAATATACTGGCTTGAGCAACTCCTTTTTATCATATGTGATCGTAATCCACATTTTGTCAATGATAAAATTAGCAGCAAAGTAAATTCTTCATGTTGCAGCAAAGTAAATTCTTCATGTTGCAAATTTTATTCACAACTGCTTCAATTCTGTGAAGATCTATCTAATGAGATAGATCAGTATTGAAATCAAGAAATCAATAAACGAAAAGAAAGAGAAGAAGAACTCTAATGAGAGCTTTGTTCTTCACCAAAACTGTGTACTCTTCATTAACATGAGAAAAGTGTGTACAATCATTTATATATAGATACATCATATGCTCTAACTAACAACCCAACTGTTTACCTGAGTTGGGTAAACTTAACTAACCACAGTTAATAGCTAACAAACTAATTAACCATGATCAGTGACTAAACAATGTGCATCATTAGTAACATGATCAACATGAGTAGATGTACATACAGCATGATCAGCTAATGTACATACATTAGCAGTATGTCTAACATTCCCCCTCAAAGTAAACCTACGAGAAGGAACAAGGTTTACTTTGGAACAGAGAAAAGAGAACCTAGGCCCTCGTAGAACTTTAGTGAAAATGTTAGCAGCCTGATGAAGAGATGGGACATAACGAAGATCAAAGATACCAACTGCAAGTTTCTCTTGAACAAAATGAGCATCAATCTCCACATGTTTAGTCCTAGCATGAAACAAAGGGTTGGAAGCCAAAGCACGTGGTCCAGTATTGTCACACCAAAGAACAGGACGAGACAGAAGAGAAACTCCAAGTTCAGTTAAGAGAGAAGAAGTCCACATAATATTTGAAACACCATGAGTTAGTGCCCTGTATTCAGCTTCAGTCGAAGAACGAGCAACAATTGACTTCTTAGAAGAGACCAAATTACCACCAAGAAACAAACAAGCACCACTAGTGGAACGTCGATCATCAGAGTCACCAGCCCAATCTGCATCAGTGAAAGCTTCAAGAGAGAGAACAACAGCTGTTTTGAACCACAAACCACAAGTAAGGAGCCTTTGAGGTAACGAAGTACACATTTACAGGCAACCCAGTGAGAGTCAGAAGGAGCCTTGAGAAACTAACTAAGTTTATTCGCAATAAAACTAATGTCAGGTCTTGAATAAGTGAGATATTGAAGAGCCCCAATTGTACGTCTATAAAGAGTTGGATCAGAGAAAGGTTGACCATCAAACTGAGAAAACCTCTGCCCAGTGGTGAAAGGAGTGGAACAGGGTTTAGATTCTTGCAGTCCTGTCTAATGAAGCAACTCAAGAAGATACTTATGTTGTGTTAAGTAAATGCCAGAAGAATTTCTGAAAACTTCAAACCCCAGAAAGTAATAAACTTGACCAAGATTCTTCAAGGAGAACTTGGTGTCTAGCCAAGTGATTAACTAGTTAAATTGATAGGGATCAGATCCAGTAACAAGAACGTCATCAACATAGACTAAGAGCAGTAAAAGAGCACCATTGGATCGTTTGTAGAAAAAGAAACATCAGAGAGAGCATTAACAAGACCCCAATCCACCAAAGCACCTCTGAGTTTAGAAAACCAAGCACGAGGAGCTTGCTTGCGACCATACAAGGCCTTATTCAACTTGCAAACATGATGAGGGAAGGACAGATGTACAAAACCCTCAGGTTGAGACATAAAGACTTCCTCGGTGAGCTCCCCATTCAGAAAAGCATTGTTGACATCAACTTGATGAATAGGTCAGTTGTAAGTAATAGCCAAAATGAAGAGAATACGAAAAGATGAAGGCTTAACCACTGGAGAGAAGGTATCAAAATAGTCTAACCCAGGTGTTTGATGAAAACCTTTGGCCATCAACCTAGCCTTGTGCCTTTGTATTTCACCACTAGGAGTAGTCTTGACCTTAAAAACCCACTTATAACCAACCAGATTCATGGAAGGAGTGGATGGAACAAGGGTCCAAGTGTGATTTTTAACAAGACCACATATTTCATCAACCATGGCTTGATGCCAATGACTATCTTGGAGAGTTGCCTTCGCAGATTTGGGTTCAAGCTCAAAAATAAGAGCATATGGAGATTGAACAGCCAAAGCCTTAGGCTTAAAAATGCCATTTTTACTTCTGGTAATCATCTGACGGACATTAACTGCAATAGACTCAGCAGGAGATTGATAGGCCTCCCATCACAAAGTGGTATACAAGGAGATCACACGGGAGTAGGGGATCAGGCCCAAATAAGGAGGTTACAATTCCAACTGTGGGCCCAGCTGAGGTTCCACTGGCATGATCAGGAAACATCCCAGAGAAGTATGGGGTGTAGTATATAACAAGGGGGGGGGGGGGGGGTGCTTGTCATGAGGAGGAAAAAGTATGTTGTGAGTGACTTTTAGTCAGAATTTGAGCAAAGAGTGTACTCTTTGTCTCTCGGGAATACTGTTGTTGGGGTGTAATTTCGGGTGTTGACACTTGTTGGGGTGTAAACACTGTACACTTGCCTTTAAAAGCAATAAAACTCTTTGCCTTCTGTTGGCTTTCTCATTGTTTGTCTCTCTCTCTCGTCTCTTGTTTCGTTCTCTCTTGTGTGTGTTGGTTTTCTCTAGTCGATGAGGGGAAGAACCCTATCAACTGGTATCAGAGCAGTTTGGTGATGGGGCCAAAGATGGACGTGCGACTGGAAGCGATGGAGTCGGAGCTGAGGAGAGTCCAGGATCTGGAGGGGTCGATCGAGGGGTTGCGATCCGAGCTCCAGGATCAAATGCAAACCCAGATCCAGATGTTGTCGTCCCGTATGGAGGAGCTATTCCAACAGCAGAGGGCCGATTTGGCCAGATCTCCTCAGATCGGGTCTTCCAGTGGATCAAAAGGGGGAGATCCACCAGATCTGGTTTCCGGAAGAGGGGTTCCCGCAAAAAACGACCCAGACCGGGGATCGACGCCTTACCGCGCGGGTCCTGAGGTGAGAAAAATTAAGTTGCCCACATGCGATGGTTCGGATCTCCTGGTGTGGCTCAACCAAGCCGAACACTACTTCGCTCTTCATGACATGACGGAGGTTTCGAAACTCCGAGCAGCTAGGGTTTGCCTGATAGGAGCGGCCCAGATCTGGCTCCAGACGGAGGAACAAAAGCAGCCGTTCTCGAGTTGGGACGAGATGAAGAGGCAACTGTCGATGCGTTTCACGGAGGCTGATCCACTTTTTCTCTGCCAGCATTTCTTCTCCATCAAACAACACACCACTGAGCCTACGTCCTTGCCTCCTTCCCGTGATTGCGACCATGCAATAGTCTTGAAGGAAGGGGTTGAACCCATTCGTGTCCGCCCTTATCGTTATCCTCATGTTCAGAAGGCTGAGATTGAGCGGATGGTCACCGAGATGTTGGCTTCTGGCATCATTCAACCAAGTAACTGCCCCTTCTCCAGTCCAGTATTGCTAGTTAAGAAGAAGGACGGCAGTTGGAGGTTTTGTGTGGATTATAGGGCGTTGAATAGTGTGACAGTGCCCGACCGATTCCCGATTCCTAATATCGACGAGCTGCTCGACGAATTACATGGGCCTGCATTTTCTCTAAGCTGGATTTGCGTTCGGGATACCACCAGATCCGAGTGCAACCGACAGACATTCCCAAAACAGCCTTCCGCACTCATGACGGCCATTACGAGTTTCGCGTCATGCCGTTCGGCTTGTCTAACGCCCCGGCCACCTTTCAATCCCTTATGAACTCCATCTTCAAAGGGCTGCTCCGTCGCTGCGTATTGGTTTTCTTTGACGACATCCTCGTGTATAGCACCACTATGGCTGATCACTGTGACCATCTCGCCAAGTCCTTTCTATCCTTCACTCTCATTCCCTGTTTGTTAATCTTAAGAAGTGTTGATTTGGCCGTACTAAACTGGACTATTTAGGTCACATTATTTCCGTAGTGATGGGGTGCGGGTGATCCGGACAAAGTCCGAGCCATGGAAGCTTGGCCAATGCCGAAGTCCCCGAAGGAGTTGCGCGGGTTCCTCGGCCTCACCGGCTATTATCGGCGTTTCGTCGGGATTATGGAAAAATCGCCGCTCCATCGACTCGGTTTGCTTCGCAAGGACTCTTTCATCGGTCGAATGAGGCTACGTTTCTTTGTCCAACGCCTCAAGCACGCAATGACAGAGGTACCCATGTTATCTTTGCCTGATTTTAATGCCCTTTTTGTGGTTGAAACAGATGCCTCGGGCGTCGGGATAGGAGCTATTCTCTCTCAGCATGGCCGCCCCATTGCTTTTTTTAGCCAGGCCCTGTCTCCTGGGGCGCGGTGCAAATCGCCCTATGAACGGGAGTTGATGGCGGTGGTCCTGGCCATTCGAAGTGGCGCCATTACCTCTTGGGTCGTAAATTCTTGGTGCGAACGGATCAGCGCAGTTTGAAGTTCTTGTTTGAGCAACGGGTGGTTGCCCCGGAGTACCAGCGTTGGCTGATCAAGTTACTCGGCTACCATTTTGATATCCAGGACCGAACAGGCTCCTCTAATCGTCGCGATGCGTTGTCTCGCTTTCTGTGGATAGTTCTTTGCATTCTATGACGGTGTCCTCTATTGCGACTCTGCGGTCATCATCGCCGAAGTCCGGGGTGATTCTACCTTATCTCCCATTTTCTTGGGTCTTGACGGGGCTCTCTCAAAGCAAACCGGGGTGGTCCATCCGGCGGGGCCTTCTCCTCTTTAAGGGCCGCCTTTGTAATCTCCGCCCTCCTCCTCCCTTAAGGCGCGCTGTTGATTGAGTTTCACTCCTCCCCCGTCGGCGGCCATGGTGGTTTTCTCAAAACCTATAAGCGCTTAGGTCGCGGAATTCTTTTGGCTCGGGATGAAGAATGATGTCAAGGAATTTGTCACCTCTTGCGACATTTGTTAGCATAATAAATACGAGACTTTATCTCCCGGGGGGTTCTTTGCGACCCTTACCATTCCAATTTGGGGTATTCGAAGATATATCAATGGATTTCATCGAGGGCTTACCACTATCGAAAGGGTTCACTTCGATTATGGTCGTAGTTGACCGTTTCGGCAAGTATGGTCATTTTTTACCCCTACGCCATCCGTTCACGCGCTGGGTTGCGATGTCTTCATCAAAGGAGTGGTTAAACTCCACGGGTTTCCTCGCAGTATCGTCTCCGACCGCGACAAGGTGTTCCTCAGTCATTTTTGGACTGAGTTATTCCGTCTCCAGCACACTCAACTTCAGCGCACTTCCGCCTACCATCCTCAAAGTGACGGCCAGACAGAGGTGGTTAACAGGTGTGTGGAAACGTACTTGCGTTGTGCTATACATCAGGAACCGAAGGATTGGTCGGAGTGGCTGCATTGGGCCGAGTTTTGGTATAATTCATCTTTTCATACCTCCCTTAACTGCTCCCCTTTCAAAGTCCTTTATGGTCGCGACCCTCCGCCGCTGGTCCGATACGGGTTCTCCCACTCTGTTGCCTCCCCTGATTTGACCTCTTTGTTACGCTCCCGGGACCTCATCCTAGCGGAAATTCGCGATCAGCTGCAGCTCGCCCAGAACCGTATGCGCCAACAGGCTGACAAGCATCGTCGAGACCTCTCATTTTCGGTGGGTGACCGAGTGTACTTGAAACTGCGCCCGTATCGCCAGCAGACTGTTGCAAGGCGCTCCAATATGAAACTTAGTCCTCGATACTTCGGTCCCTATCAAGTCTTAGCCGTGTTGGTCCGTGGCGTACCGATTGGAGCTCCCAACGTCCGCCTCCATCCATAATGTTTTTCATGTCTCCCAGCTACGCAAGGTGATCGGGCCCGTGCCGGTGTCTTCTGCGTTCCCGCCTTTCTCCCCAGACTCTGTCATGGTTGTTGTTGAACCTGAGCTTGTGTTGGCTTATCGTGCTCTTGCGGCGGGTCCCGAGGTGCTGATCAAGTGGTCAAATCTGCCGGCCTCTGATGCAACGTGGGAGTTGGTTCGCCATGTCCATAAATCTTTTCCCTCCTTCCACCTTGAGGACAAGGTGGTTCTGCGATCGGGGAGTGTTGATAGGCCTCCCATCACAAAGTGGTATACAAGGAGATCACACGGGAGTAGGGGATCAGGCCCAAATAAGGAGGTTACAATTCCAACTGTGGGCCCAGTGAGGTTCCACTTGGCATGATCGGGAAACATCCGAGAGAAGTATGGGGTGTAGTATATAACAAGGGGGGTACTTGTCATGAGGAGGAAAAAGTATGTTGTGAGTGACTTTTAGTCGAAATTGAGCAAAGAGTGTACTCTTTGTCTCGGGAATACACTGTTGGGGTGTAATTTCGGGTGTTGACACTTGTTGGGGTGTAAACACTGTACACTTGCCTTTAAAAGCAATAAAACTCTTTGCCTTCTGCTGGCTTTCTCATTGTTTGTCTCTCTCTCTCGTCTCTTGTTTCGTTCTCTCTTGTGTGTGTTGGTTTTCTCTAGCCGAGGAGGGGAAGAACCCTATCAGAGATCCAGTAGTATTAGTAGGAACAGGTTCAACAACAGGACGGGTAGCACTAGCAGCAGGTACAATAGTAGTAGTTGAGCTAGGACTAACAACAGGTCCAGTAGGAAAAGCAGAGCTAGTGGTAGGAAGTGCAGCAGTAGTTGAGCTGGTACTGACAGACACGTAGTAGGATATGGTGATGTAACAAGGGAAAATGAGGACAAATGGTGAAACACAGACAATGGAAGAGAACCAGTAAAGGATGAAACTGGTGTAGGAGATTGAAAAAAAGACACAAAAGGGAACTCTTGTTCATTAAAGACAACATCTCTGAAAATATAGATTTTACCAGAAGGATGTAAACATCGATAGCCATGATGACGAGGACTGTAACCAATGAACACACATTTGGCAGATCAAAAATTAAACTTGTGAGGTGAATAGGAAGTAAGACTACGAAAGCAAGAGCACCTACAAGTTTTTAGAAAGTGGTAATCAGGAACTTTCTTAAAACAGACCTCATAAGGAATCTTGAATTGTAACACTGAGGAAGGAAGACTGTTTATCAGAAACACTGAGGTAAGAAAGGCTTCTTCCCAAAAAGATAGAGGCATATGTCAATGAGCAAGGAGAGTAAGACCCATCTCCACTATAGCTCTATGTTTTCTCTCAAGTACTCCATTTTGCTTATGAGTATAAGGGCAAGAATATCGAAGATGAATTCCATTAGCTTGAAAAGATTTCTCAATAGGTTTGAACTCAAGCCTACATATCAGACTGAAAGCACTTCAACTTAGTACCAAGATGAAGTTCAACAGATTTTTGAAAATGAAGAAATGCAGCATAAATGTCAGACTTGAGTTTCAATGGATAGAACCATGAGAAAGGACTGAATGCATCAACAAACACTACAAAATAGCGAGAACCAGTATTTGAAAGTAATGGTGCAGGTCCCCATAAATCAGAATATACCAATTCCAATGGACTGGAAGCAGTAATAGAACAAGTCGTGTATGAGAACTTATGCATTTTCCCAACTTTGCAAGAATCACAAAAATGTAATGGTGTTTTAGGTATAACAGAATTACATGATTGTAAAGCTTTATGAAGTACAAGTTGTGATGGATGACCAAGTCTCGCATGCCAGTTAGAAGACACATCAATGGCAGCATTCAAACTTGTAACAACATGATCTTTATTGAAGGAATGACAGTCACTAGAAGGAGAAGAGACCTTGGAAAGGCAGTAGAGTCCATCCTTAAGCTTGCCTTGTCGTAAAATTCTCCTCGAGGCCTTGTCCTTAATACAAAAGGAATCAGAGGAGAACTCAGTAATAACATCATGATCACGAGTTAACTTTGAAATGCTAATGAGATTTTTAGCAATATTTGGAACATGAAGCACATGTTGCAAAGTTAGATCATGAGAAGGATGAACATTAGAATGAAGAATGCTAGTACCAATAGAGGAAATATTAAGCTTGTCACCATTACCAACTGTAACTTGTTGTGTACCTGTATACTCAGCTTTGTTCATCATTGAAGATGAATCAGATGTCATGTGACAAGAAGCTCCAGAGTCCATGTACCAATTGGAGTCAGCAATTGAGTTAGGTGATGCTAGCATACCCTGAAACTGATGGTAGTTAGCTTGTTGAGATGGAAATGAATGAGACTGTGCTGTTTGAGAAACACCATTTCCAGATCTCTTAAACTGATCATTGTGACTGCCATTTCCATTAGAGTTAGGTCCAAGAAAATTATGATCAAAGCGTTGATAACACTGAAGAGCCATATGTCCAATTTTGAAGCAAATTTGACAGAAAACTCGATTAGCACTACGGCCTCCATGTCGTCCACCTCTATTGCCACCACAACCTCCATTGTGTCCACCTCTATTGCCACCATTATTTCTATTAAAATTTGAAGATCCACCAAACTTTTGTGGCTGAAATTTCTTGTTGACACTATTTGACACAAAGTTTGCTGAAGCTAAGGACAAATCAACTGAAGAATGTCCATTTAGATGTGCAAGGCATTGCTCATGAAGTAAAGTACTGTGCATCTTGTAAGGTTATGGTTTGTTGCTGAGAAGACACTACAACCACTACAGAATCAAATTCATGTCCTAATCCATTCAAGACAGACTGTATAAGGTCAGATTCAGAGACAGTTTGTCCAATTGACTTTAATTATGTGGCAATGTTCTTGATCTTAACCGCAAATTCAGAGATTGAAGAAGAACCTTTCTTCAATTGGTTCAGTTGTTGTTTCAATTGAAGAACCCTAGCCATAGAAGCTTGGGCATATAGTTTCTCAAGAACAGTCCAGATCTCATATGAAGACTCACATTCAGTGACATTACCAATGACATTCTTGTCAATATTGGAGAAAAGCCAACACATTAACATAGAATCTACTCTACTCCATACCTCATCATTCTGAGCTGATGAATCTGAAGAAGATGAAGCACGAACTGAAGAGAATCGATCTTCAGTGACCAGGAAACCAAGACCAAGAGCTTTAATTGCAGATTTCACTTGGACTTTCCAGTAGATGTAGTTTGATTCATCAAGTTTTGTAGGAAGATTGAAATTCAAGGTCTTCGCAATTGCTGCAACATCAAGAATGAGATTTGTGGGAAGATCACAACTTGCAGCTGGACTAGATGAGTCTGACACCATTGAATGCTCTGATACCATGTGAAGATCTATCTAATGAGATAGATCAGTATTGAAATCAAGAAATCAAGATACGAAGAGAAAGAGAAGAAGAACTCTAATGAGAGCTCTGTTCTTCACCAAAACTGTGTACTCTTCATTAACATGAGAAAAGTGTGTACAATCATTTATATATAGATACATTATATGCTCTAACTAACAACCCAACTGTCTACCTGAGTTGGGTAAACTTAAGTAACCACAGTTAACAGCTAACAAACTAATTAACCATGATCAGTGACTAAACAATGTGCATCATTAGTAACATGATCAACATGATTAGATGTACATACAGCATGCATAGCTAATTGTACATACATTAGCAGTATGTTTAACAGATTCGTCAAGATCTACAGTTTTTTACTCAAAACAATATCCATAGAGACAGACGTGCGTCCGAAAACCTAGAAATTCCAAAGAAGCTTCACAGTCATAGCGATCCACCGTTCATCCACATAAATCCAAGACTGAAAACCACCAAAGAAGTATTAAATTATGTCTAAATGAAAGAGTGGAAACAAATCTAGAACGAAACGAAAGAGGGAGCAGGGAGATCTGGAAACCCTAACATCACAGAAGCATCAAATGCACGCACGAGAAGATGAACGGATCATGAGATTGTATAAATTCTGAAAGCAAAAGAAAGACGTAGAGAATTCGTACCTCCTTGGCTCTGTTCTCGATCAAGCCGACTATAGTGCTCGACCTTTCTCCTTCGTCTTCCATTTCTGCTCGGACAAGCAGAGCAGACTGTAGTCTGGACTCTCGACGAACAAATGCGCGCCAATGTGAAGAGAGTGGAAGTCCGGAGTTTATATATATTATATTATATTATATATATACTAGTCGTTGTTATTCCAACTATACAATAAAAGGTTTATTAAATTAGGCTGCCATTAAATTATTTTACATAAGTATCAACATCGATATCTTTGGATGATATTATGACTATATCATCTTCACAATACTAAAAATTACACTAGTAAAGATAAATATTTGGACTTCCGGGTTCAAGTGTTGAATTCAAAACAACACCATATTTTTAGTAAAGGTAAACAAAAAAAAAATGAAATGAATGAAGTATGTGGAATTGTATCGTGTGTTTTTTTCTTATAATTCTTTGAAGGGGAAAAGAAAAAAACTAAGTGGGTTGCAAGAAGAATGGATGGGAGATGAAATTTATAGGGGGGAATAGAACTTGCAATACACTCAATTCCATGTATATGCCCATAGTTTCATAGAACTCCATTCCATGTATTTACATATAGTTTCGAGTTGAACGTACTCATTCTATTCATCACTCATTGATAAAATAACCATTATTAATTATTAATAGATACAGACATAATATATAATTACATATCGTGGAACAACCGATAATAGAATGAAATAAAAGCAGCAATTATTATGAAACTATCCTACCCTCATCCCAACACCCTTCAAACTTCTTCATTTCTCGATTTTAGTCATTATAGAGCATTTTTACTAGGTTACCAAGTGTCGTATGAGTGTTTTTTTCATTGAACAATGTCGGATGTGGTCGCGTCGTATCCTACCATCATTCCTTGTGTTTTACATAAATATCCTTATGTGTGTTTAATTACCAATTTGCCCTTATTTCTTGTTAAATTTTTTTTTCAATTCCTTTTGTATTATTTCCATTTACTTAGGTTTATATTCTCACCTAAGTCAACTAAATAGAGTACACGCATTATTCACACCATTACACCTATATCGTATATAATTACCCAAATATATAGCTCAGTCACTAGGGTTAAATTATAATTTTAGAAATTTAGGGCTTTACACCTTGTTTAAAGTCGAGTAAGTGAATTACCATTATACCCCTACTTAAAGTGGTATTAATATGACACATCTTAGGGATTTGTATGTTAAGAGTTTTATCATATAAAATTTATTGTTCCGAGTCATTTAAAATCCCGCAAAACCATTATTTGTGTGCGACCCAATGGTTCACGCAACGTTGGCAGTGGACCAAAATTATTTTTGGTACACGAATCATAAGCGGTCTCTAGCAAGGAATTATGATTACCCAAGTTGCACAAAGATCAAAATCGATACAACCTAATCAATAGTCTATATAATATCATTTTGTCATATAATATCAATACATCAATGGATCCTTTTATAATGCGAACATTCAAACCAATTATAATGATGAGCAACAAATGAAATCTTCTATTTTATTAACCAAAATAACAATGTTCATAAGATTGACCTTAGGCATATGCCCCAACACTTTTGATTATGGGTCACAATGCTGAGGTTTCTTAGAGTGACTGTAGCCGAAGAACCACTTTTAAACTAAGATTTAAACTGAATGGAAGAGCCAGTGCATTACATGTGTGACACTTCAAATCTCAATGCAAACCAGGCACCGCTACGTCGTCGGACACGTCATTAAGCCACACCACGGCATGCACGCCTATCAATGACGGACCATGACTTTTCTAGTTGCTTGCATGTTTTTCAATAAACCTAACTTAGCCAGCTATTCACTATTTAATTGTTAACTGAACTATTTAGTTAAATTAGGCAATTTAGTGGTTTAACCCATTATATATGAAGTTAAATGAAAATTTATCAGTAGAAGCCTAAAATAAATGAAAATGAGCATAATGTAAATATATTTCATTTATATATCAACCTACAGGGTGGAGACGAAGCAAAAGGATACTATGTATATAGAAGAGGGGAACAAGTACAAAATGGTCCATATACATGTATCAGTGTTCTATAAGTCCCAAAAACCTGACAAAAGTAAATACATACATATTGATAGTCAAACGCAGAGCTGACGACGATCAGTCTCAAAGGTATCGCATAATACATCCTTGTCGCGACTCTTTGACGAATTTGCAACTTGCCCAAGAAAGACAAGTTCTAGTGAGTAAATTCCCGAGAAGTCCACACAATATTAATAAAAAACCAATAAAATGTGACTAAAAGACATGCAAGTAGGAAATAAAACATGAAGTAAGACAAGCACTAGTATAATTCACAGCCAAAACAAAAAAGAAACCGCAAGTAAGACAAGCACTTGGTAGTCAATAACTCTGCCACCGCAGGAGTAACAAATGAATCATGATCCGAAACAATGAACACTGGCACACCATCTATCCCCACAACCTTGGCTATATATATGTAAACCAGTCAGTTTGTATTGCGAATCTTTCGACAAAGTTGGAAAAAGTAGGCAAACTTAGACAACCATTCTTAACAAACTCTATTCACCATCGGTGAATTCATCCACCTTGCGGAGCCCATGTAGTCATCTCAAGTTCCCTTGTTCCTCAAACCCATGTCAACCTTAGACAATTTATTATTTAACATATCTTTTATTGAACTTCCGCTTAAACACACAATGAGGTTTCTCCCGGGATTTGTGTACAAGGTTCTTCCCACTAGCTTCATGGAATACCCATACCCCATTGTCGTTCGAGACCTACTGAATAATAATTCAAACTCTCATTGTCCTAAGCTTTAATAAGACATGAACAAAAGTTGTATTCTTTGATCTCACTGCAATCCCCAAGGAATTAGAATTAATTTCCATCCAATTTTCTGATACCTTTTTTTATTTGTCATCATTTCCGTTATGCATTCTCGTAATACTTTACTTTCATAATCCAAAGACCTTGGAACTTGAAATTTCACTAAGGTAGAACTGTACAAGTTTATATACTTTACATTGCACGTTTGGGCTAACTCTCATCCTTTTTTAGTTTTTTTTTGCACCTTCCGATCGGATATTCGTGAAAGTAAACTAACTCATTAATTTCTCATCATTATTATTTCTTTCTCTCAATACACAATAATTCTAGATGACTCTGTTTGGAATCTCTTTGGAAAGTTTCATCCTTATGGATACCTGTCATGTACCTACTAACTACGGTACGTTTCATTCTTCATTACACCATTCAATATATATATTTATGAAATTAGACTAAATTATTGATTTCTCGTGGTTACAAGTACTTTTCCCAAGTTGCAATAATTCCAAACAGCTTCATTTGGATTTTATTTGAAGATTTTTTCCTTATTACGAAACCTTCACGTTCAATTTTGTAAAACCTTTTTTTCTCGAGTGCACAAATCTAAAGTTCAAATTTTATCTATTTAACTCCATTATAAACATAACCTTTCTGTTAGGTACTCTCCAACACTTCTAATTATTGTACCATACATACTACACACGTTAATTATTTTAAGGTCAATCCTACTCTTAGGATTCCTAATTTTTAGTCGTTTACCTATCGTCTACTTAATTAAGATAAAATTAACAAGGTACTGACTTTTCAAGTCTTATTAACTTGACTGATCAATCATAATTAAATTAGGGTATCTTTTAACTTCATAACAATCAACCACACGTTTGTTATATGTTAGTTGCATCAAGACTAAACCTTAAATTGGGACTCCCAATTTTAACAACACCCTCATTATTTATGTGATTAATCATTTAAATTCCACTCGTACCAAATTGGTTAAATACTTTAGAGATGTAATTCAATCGTGATATGTAAGAACACGACATTTCATTGAAGTCATCATCGAATATTCTATAAGAATTATTGTTATTGTAGAGGATAAGCCCGACGCAACCATATTAGGGTAAAACTTCTCACTAGCGGCAATACTCAAAATCAAGATCATATTAGCTCTAAACGGTTTCAGTCCTAGCTTATCAACTATTTTACTAGATAAAATGAAGCTGTTAAACCAGAATAAACAAGGTATGCATGCCTCTATGACAAATGTAAATCGTACCTGCCACCAACTGTCGAGTGGCCTCAGGATCTAGCTCTGCAATAGCATGCACTCTTCCCCTGGCTAGCTGAATAGCGCTAGTTGTGGACCTTGCCCATTTATTAGGATAATATACTTTGTAATGCCCAGCTTACCTACATCTAAAACATAGACCTTTGTGCTCCCGAAATGTCGCAGATGATGATGCCATTAATTTGCTAGCCTTTAACCATGTCGGTCTCGTGCTCTTGATATGAGTATTCTCTAATCGTCAGTGGCAGTATATACCCCAAAATATGGGTAGTCGGAGGGAGGGGCAGGGGTGTGAGTAGTCCCCGCTGAAACCGTATTGTACCCTCGGTGCCATACCGAAACGAGTGAAACTGCCAAAATGTTCTCTGTTCTTTCTCCTCTTATGACAGCCCACCTGATAACTGTCCTCATACTTGCTTCTGTTGACTCTCTGATAGCCATCCATACTCATCGCTCTTGGTGGTGGCATAGCCTCCATATCCTTGCTGACTTGATATGCTGCCTCACAATGTTGTCCACTAACAACTAATCTCGCATAAGTCTTCAGCATAGACGGTGCCACACGTGTCCGAAGGTGCTCAGTTAGCCCTCTAATATCATCCATCAACTCTGTAATATGTCAATCATATGTCACAACTAACTCATTCAATGCCCTACGATTTCCTTAACTTATTTTGCGTTCCTATGCCGCAAATATTTCCTCAAGTGCCCTGCGATGACACTTAGCAACCCCAGCCATCTGACGCTCCATCTGAGCACACCAATGTTCAACATCAGTCCTTTGTGCACTCCTGGTACTCCTCAAGCCATATGAACTTCTACCTCGAGTACTCATTATGCACTATGAGCATCCCAATGAGTTAGTTCCAAAAATTTAACACAGGAGACATGATAAACGAATAACATATCTAACGATATAGATATTACACACATAGGCAAATAACATCATAACATATACTTTTTCAATTTTAAATCCCTTCCCACCTTAAGCTTGGTCACTTGTGCATATTAAGTCAATGCAAACCATAAGCTATTCAGATGATTTCATTACCCAACCATGACCAACCTTTTCTAAGTTCAACAATTTACTAATCCTTAAGGTGACCTAAGTTAGATACTATTTGTGATTTTTTTGACTAAGTCCTATTCTCAGTTTTAGGATTGGACTAAACTTTTCCCTCTAGGATGTATTACTTAAAGTTAGGATATCAACTGTGATCTTTCCTAGGTACTAATGCCTTATGACATCCCTGATTTTAATAAACTAGTATTTAAATTTAATTACAAGATTAGTGGGTCTTAATTATGACACGTGTTGTGGATTAGGACTTGGATAGGTGAAAAACAGGAATCACTAGGTTAATATTATTTTTCATTGGTGAATGTCTAGTGTGTGTATTATATGGTATTTCGGTGCGATGTTGGAGTGTATTGAGGCGTTTCCTCAATTTGTCATAATTAGGGTTGCAAGTGCGAGTCTTAAGGGCACAAGTGAAACTAAATAATTAGTAACTCGAAAAGTTGTAAATCAAGTGTCAAATATCACGCGGGAATTTTGCCTCGATTTGCATACAAGTCGAAATTGGTGGCTTCGAGAAATGAGAACAAAGTAGGTGCAAGACCTTATCTTGAGTTTCGTGTCAATAGGTGATGGTCAAAATTGGGATTTGGTCCAAATTGATGCATGTTTGGTTAAGTATGGTAAGAAAATTAGTCCATATGAGTTTGATGTGTCATGGATAAAGTTAAAATTTTTTAGGTTTTGGTGTGACCAAAATAAGTGTTATGGACGTTTTATAGAGTTAGACTATTTTGTTAAGAGGTTAGCTCAATTTGGTGAAAAACCATATCCAAAATGAGTACCAAAAGTCAAAATACGTCAAAATAAGAATTTCGAGAATTAATAAATAAAAAGAAATTAAACTACTGACAAGCAGCTGAGGGTTATATATATATTAAGAAAAAAACAAAAGAAATGAAGTTTCATTTCCTATTTAACAAAACGTATAAAACGTTCTATCCATAACCCTCTCAACTCGGATTTTCGCTCCGCGATCTCCTGGCGTCCGGTTTTTGCCCAATTTCTTTTCGTGAAACAGTAGAGCGTCATGAGATGGTCATTTGAAGCTAAGTTTCCACAGTGGAGACGAGGTATTCGGCTTGAAACTTGGTAAATTCTCAATTCAGGGCATTTTCCCTCAATTCAATTCGAATTCTTGCGATATTTCGATTTCTTTCGTGGGGTTTTGATAGGAATTGGTAAGGATTGTTGTGAATTAGTATATTGGATTGATTTGCACAAATTTGGGATAAATTCCACTTATGTATGTTAGGGTTTTCGTGAATTGAATTACTGCAATACAGTTGATAAGTGTTTTGAAGATGCTTTTATAGTTAAAATTGATGTACATTGGGTTTCTAAATGAGGTGGATTATTCATTTTTTTTTCTGAATGGACAACACGGGTTGTGGAAATATTTTAATTTGGTTTGGTGGAATTTCCTGATATTTTGTATCGAGTTTTGATGATTTAACTGTAAAAGCATTGATTTGGAGAGGTTTCATTAGTTCAAAATAAATAAAGTTCGCCTAATCAACATACTATATTGGGAAATTCATAAATTCTCCATTTGTGATCCAATTTGAGTGTTCTTAGAGTCTATGAAAAGAATGAAATGTGCTCTACAAGTTCCTTTTTGATTAATATGAAAAATACAGAGGTTTTCAAGGTTGAAAAGTTACCCAAAATTAACTAGTTGGAAGTTAATTGAAGTTGTTATAAATAATTATTTTTGAAAATATCGAGCATAATTTGGCCATTATTTTCGTGAGGTTTCATTATTTGGTTTCACTTGAAGCTCAACTCCTAATATAATTAGGTATGTAGGAAAGCTATTGGAGCCAATTTCAAAGTGACCCGACGCTTTGGGACCCTGAATTTGTAGCTTGAAATTAGATGGTTGTAAGTAAATCCTACATTGATCACTTTATCATTATTTATCGTATTATAATGCATTTAACTCCTTGTTTATGCATCATTTAATTTGATCATGCACTCATGCATCAAGGGTAATGTAGGTCAACCGTCCAAGTCTTGCGACTCTGATATTTGACTCTTCGCCGAGTATGTTTCCCGTGCGATCCGCAAGGAGTTGCCAGAAATCGAAATAGCTCTTGTAGGTTGAATTAACGCGGCTTGGAAATCATCCTCATATAGTGCATTAGAAGTTACTTCTAGTACTATTTTCATTTCATTCAGGTATTGATCACATCTTAGTGACGCGCTAACAGGAAGGTTGTAACCACATGTTGATATTTACATGTTGATTCTCGTTGAAATGCATTTATATTTCTTATTATCTTGCATTTGGCTATACATGTAATTTGGACAGTGTAAGATTTACTTATCTGAAATTGTTTGACCTTTTGTTGGCGATTTCTGGTTGCGAAGTTCATGAAAGGATAAGAGGAGCTTATTAGGGTATTGAAATGTTGTTTAAATTTCTATTTCTTTTTTAATGAATTATTTTACATAACATTATGTGTTCTTCATTATGGGTATGAGTGATAGACCGTGTAATAGTCGTAATGGCATTACGATCCAATTATTTTATGATACTATTGGCATGGTTCTTGAGGATTAAATAATGTTTGAAGTTTAAAACTATAATTAGGGATTATGGAGCCGACATGATTGTAAGTGAATTTTAAGGTGAAAACTTGTGGACATGATGCAAGATTGATATTTTTATTCATTTTGATATTAAATTATGCACTGTTATGGAGATGTAAGTCCTTCTAGGCATTATATCCATTATGATATCTATTAGGTAAATTTTTCGACATGCCACTTTTATGGGAGGTGTTGCCGAAAACACGGAAGACATTCTGTATGTTTTCCTAATTTGCTCCAATAAAATAAATTAAAAATTGAGGTCATTTGAGGATTTAAATATACATTTGGAGCATTATTAAAGATTGAAATAAAAAGTATTTTGAGGTCAAAGTAAATTGTATGATTTAAGTGCCTAATTAGGGAAATTAGGCTAAGTCAGGACCAAGACTTTGAATTTAACTTTGAGAATGATTATGTATCTCGAGGATTTTAGGGAATGGATTTCATGAAAGGAATTAATGAATTCTAGAGCTTGACTAGATTATCGAAGGACTTGGATAATCTAGGCCAGTTAGATGCCCTAATGTTGAGGGGTCTGACAAAGTTGGTATCAAAGTCTAAGTTTGGCTTAATTTGAGGATAACTTTAGTTGAGAACCAAAAAGTGGTTTTTCGCGATTAGTTGGGAAGTGACTGTAAGCTTGGGTTAATTTGATTATTGTGGTATGTTTGGTATGTACTTATGTTTTATCGTCAGATATGCGATAGAAGTTTATTCTCCTTGTATATTCGATACTTAACTCATGCGATAAAATAAGTGAGGTCAGGATTAGATAATAAAAGAGAGAATAAAATTTGAAATGATAGCTGAGCATAATTGGATGTGATATAAACTTTGGAAGTCTAGATTCACAATAAAATATTGTAAGTAGTTTGGTACAAATATAATTGAGGAAAGTTGTCAGTTATAAAACCAATGAGAGATTGGTTGAGAAAAGAGTCTTAGTGATTTAGGAACGTAAGTACTTAACATGAACTCATTTGAAATTGAAAGTACCGAACTAGTACAACTTTGAAACACTCAGGAAAATGTCAGCACGAACTTAAATCAAGTCTCAAATAATTGAAAATCGTTTGGTAAATCTAAAATGAAATTGAGATTTTTGGAAAACACAAGATATGAATATCTTTGATTTTAGAATGTGGTTAGTACCGGTTGAACTAATAATTCGGAAATACCTATTCTATAAAGTATTGGTTTAATTTATAACCAATCGAGAGTTGCTTACGAAATAGTCTCAATAAAAAGTAAAATGGAAATAGAGTTTTCGAAAATAGAAATTGATTTGACAAATTGATTTTGATTCAAAAATCACAATGGGATTGTGATAGGATCAAATAAAGTTGTCTAAGTCAGTTTCTATGAAAATAAAATAATTTGAGAAAAAAATCGGATTCATAGAAGGAAAGGAAACCAGAAAGATACACGGACGACTTGACTATGATATAGGTCGGATGTTTCTGTGAGTAGTAAGCAGCGTATTTCCCCTGATTTTGGGAACACTGGAGGTCACGTGTGAGTTCTTTCAAGGCAAGGGGCAACCTGATTCATTCAGTAGACCCGGTCGAGGCGGTTTTTGCTTAACACCGCGTAGGTGGTTTAAGTTCCTATGACGAGTCTATTCGGCCTTGCTTTCTTTTCCTTAAGTAGTAAAGCCCTTTCAATTCCCCTTGTTGTTAATGAGTAAAGGATGAATGTCAGCACCCGAAGGCCTAAGTGGTGTAGTTGCTCTCTCTCTCTCTCACAGATATAAGTCAATCTATTTCTAGCTTCTATTTAGGAGCTGCTAATCTCACTTTGTTCAGGAAAGGTTTTATAGGAATTCAACATTTTTCCCCGGTTGTTGGTGCACCTCATGAGTCAACTACTTACTTTCCACTTTTTGACAAAAGGAGAACTGCACTGTATGAGGTAACGATCTCATCATCCTTAGGCCATATTTCATCGTCAACTGACAGACAAAAAAGGAATGACTACATTTAGCCAGTTGTAACAATTGGGAATTGCTCTCACTTACCATCGGCGAAATGAACTTCAACATTCCCTCTCTCTATTTATTTCTAGATATTGGTAATTTGAAATGCATTTACCACATATGGAAGTTAGGTTTGACGGTAGGGCGGGGAATCATTATTATCACTTGTGGTGTATCTATAAAGGATAAAATGCCTCATTAAGTATTGTTTCCTTTCCAAAATAACACAAAGTGAAATGCGGAATAGAACCATGGTATAAAACAATAAAGTGACTTCAAAGAAGAAGTATTGAGTGTTTTTTTATTAGTTCTTACTCAGGTTGCTTAATTTTAAGCGATGTTGAGTATGATGGTTCTATGAGTCGACTAAAGTACTGATAAAATAAATGGAAATACACAAGTTAGAAGTAATCTTTATTAACACCAGATTAGGTGTTGTTACAAAACAAAGATCAACGAAATCTTTAACTTAAAAAAGAAATGTAAAGTGATAAGATCAACGTATTAGAAGTTGAGATTGGAGAAACGATATAAAAATAGCTAGGATTAGCTATTAAAAACTAACAAGCGATCGTGTTATGAAGTTACAAAGTACCCAGTAGTCACTTCTAACCAGATTAAGTTTTAATGCCTATCACTACAACTTAAAATAACAAAGGAAGAGATAGATGTATGGATGGTATATCAGTAAGTATAGGTGTCGTGATGCGCCGAGACAGTGCCAGATGCAGACTGCATGTGTAGTGGGAAGGATATCACTAACGTGTTATATATGTCGTCAAGTGGGACACATAACTCGTCGGTGTCCATAATCCGCATATTTTCTTCAGTCAGAGATAAGAAGTGGAGTTGGAGATAATGGAATTAGTTCACAAAGATGGAGATCGATGTAAGTCAGGTAGCCTCGATAGCACCGAAAAGACAACCGAAGTGTTGCAAATGTGGATAGATCGGACACATGATTAGACAATGTTTTCAACCTCATGACTATCAGTAGCTTGCCATGCAACCACATACCGGACATGGAGCTCATGTGGAGATAGAGGCGGACCTAGAGATGGTACATGAACCTGGTGAGGATACACAATTATTATTGTGTTATTCATGCGCTGTTTCTTTTAGGGATAATAGTAGCTGCACTGGTGATTTTAGAGGTAAATTTGATCACTTGACTGATGAGTATGACTCAAATAAGTCCATATCACTTGTCTTAAAAAGCTAATGAAAGCAGTGTTACCTGATAAGCACACTTAAAACTTTCATAAAGAAAAATTATGCCTAGTGATTTCTTTTGAGTACTATGACCCGAGTGTCATATATTGTGATAGTGTGTGTATGGTAATTGAACATAGACTCACCCAATGTAATATTTAAACCCAGGGTAAGCGGTCAGTGGATCCACCTGCAATAACTGGGAAACACAGACTTTAGTTCCAGTATCATTTAAGATGTTTGCTAGGGTAATTATTGTGAGAATGAAATGAAAAAAAATTCTTCCATATGCTTTAGATAATGAAGAATTAAGAGTTGACTACGAGTGACTCCATCATTTTAGGGATAAGGCTGAGTTATGAGATTAAGGTTGTGATTAAGTTTAATTTCGATGACAAAATTTCTATTAGTTGGGAAGAACGTAACGGCCCATAATTTACTAATAGTAAATTAGTCCATAATCGGGGTTACGGACTTGTGACATGGATCGGGAGTGGGTACACGGTTCGAATACTCAGTACGAGGACTAAGTAGTATACTATTTTTGAGTGATGGATGTCTAATGTGATGTACGTGTGTAGATTACTAAGTCACTCATACTTGTATATAGATATTGAGACGTAGTTAGCAGGACACGCCTCGAGATGCATACCGACATCGGACCGGGGTCGAGAGTAATGTGGTAAGTTTAATTTAAGTTGATATAGCTTAGTTAGCTAAATTAAATGTGTCTATAGTTGATTTACATTAAATGAAACCTAAGTTAGTTAAATAAACATTAACCATTTGATGTTCTTCGAGATACGTATGGACAAATCACAAAACCAATTTAGTTTCAATTAGTGTCATTAAGGATGAGTTAGTAAAGAGTTCGGGGATGTTAAATTAAGATATGAGCCATTAGATCAGTCTCCAGATGTGTGTATGTTGGGGCATATGCCCTAAGTCAATCTACAAACATTGTTTATCTTATAATTTTAGTTAATAAAATTGAGGCTTTCATTTGTTGTTTTATTATAACTGATTGCATGTTTACGTTATAGTAAGATCCATAGGTATTTGTTGAAATATCCTAAATGTCCCTAGTCGGTCATTATAATGGGAATGATAATGAATTAAGGCTAGTATGAATCTTGATTTATGGTCATGTGATGGTCATGCGTATAAGGATACGAATCGATATCATGAGTACTTGTTATGAGAACAAGGTATTGGACCAACCTGCTATGAGAACACCACATGGATTAAGTCATAAGTATTACTCATGATAGGTATATCATTAGTCATTCGACTTGAGATTATCATAGACTTCAACATCAGGAGTATGGTAATTTAACACAATCAAACGTTGTCTTTAACTGGACGATTATAAAGATTATGATTGGTTACCATGTAAATAATATGTGAAGGTGTGTAATCAAGATATAATTTGTCCTTCTCGTATAGAGAGAGATATCATTGGATCCTTCGATATCTTAGACTATTAAATGGTCAAGTCCAAGTGAATTGATATGTTCAATGTCATTTGGATGTTTTTAGTCTACCAAAACATCGAGACTAGTACAATTGAACATTAAAGGTGACTCTCCATGCCTTATGTTTAATCAAAGGATATCACACGACAAAAGGATATGATATATGTTATTCATTAGGTTGTATCGATTATGATATTCGTGCTACTTAAGTAGTCATAATGTCATGCTTGAAACCACTTATGACTTGTGTACCAAAATGGTTTTGGTTCACTGCCAAAGTCGCATGAATCTATTGGATCACACACAAAGAATGAATTTGCGCAATTTCAATTGGCCCAGAGTAATGAATTTTAGATGACAAGATTCATGACATAAAAGCCCTTATGATTTGTTATACGATAACTTATTAATAGGGGCATATATGTAATTTGGTTAAACTGCCTAAATACAATAGTTGTATTGTGAATATGATTTTAAGTGAAGGCTTATCTACACATGTAAATAGTGGTTGATACCCTAAAACTAAATAAGATTTTCATTTTTACTATTTTCGAGTTCTCCTAGGAGAAAAAGAAAAATGTTTTCTACCTCTCTTGGGGTTAGCACTTCAAATTGTGGTCATCGTTCGTATGATTTGAGGACGGGTGTTTGAACGTCTTATGGATCGAACAATCATAGAAGGTAATCACAGATTAAGGTATGGTTTACTTTTGTAGATCTAGTTTAATATAACTTTTTTACGATCATGTCGGGGTTTTTCAAAAATTATTTTGAATTTTTCACTGCGTATGAACCCCAAAACCTAAAAGTGGTATCAGAGCTTTAGGCTCGGCTCTATTAGACTTTTGCATGTTTTCTCTGATGTATATATGATATATGTGTGAAAATATGATCACGATTAACGTATATATATATATGATGTGCATATAGGTTATGTGATAATTGTTATCAAGAATTGGTTTTAAAGCATGTTGTAAATTCATGTATTTGATACATACGTATGATTTGATTCAATGATAGAATTCATGTTTAAAATATTTCGATTAACATGTGTTTTAATATTGAATGAGGCAGATTTTGTATGTTCATATTGTAGAAGTCATGTTTAGGTTAATATAATTCTTGTGTTGGATACATAGTTCGTTTTGTTCAATAATTATGAATGTCTCCACGATAGAAATCATGATTAGGTTAATATGATTAATTTAATATGATTCTGGTGTTGAATTCATGATTAATATTTCATTTCTTGATTCAATTACTTGTTTCGTATGAATAAAAATCGAAATTGATTTTGATTATATATCTCTTTGTGGTTATCTGTTAATATATTCCTATTAGATATGAGATAAACTTGTAATTATATAAGAATTACGAATCCTATAAGATAGATGAGATACATAAAAAATTGTAAATGGAAAAGGATTTAAAGTATCTTAAATTCTAATTGGATTAAGATAAGATATTAAGTTAGAGGTGGGCCCAAGTTAATTAAAAACGTTTTAATTAATATTTTTCGAAATTGAAATAAGAGACAATTTTGTTCAATTGGATTGACTAAAATAATGAGAAATCTCAAGTGATTTTCAATTTTCAGAATTGAAATTCTTTGTCCAAAAATACAGGGGCGCAGCTCCCTGTACCCTCATTGACTAGCCATTAGGACCGCCGGTAACTGTTCACAGCACAAGAAAATTCATATAATAGTTAATGATTGCAAAGTTTCCTAACTTGTTTAGTGATTGTACATGCATTGTAATATATGATATTTATATTGTTTAATTTATGATCACTGAAACAAATAAAAAAATCTCTGTTCCAAATTTTAAGTCAAGTGTCATCAATTCTCAAATACTTGTCAAGGCTTCGATCACATCAATATGAGTCTGCCTCCATAGAGTGTATTGTGTTATCTTGGTGAGGCAAGTTGAGTAATAGTTACTCTATTGTTTGAAATGGTTAGACTTGACGGTTTTAAGCTTTAGGCACTAGATGAGATAAAACATCTCAAGACATAAGATGTCATAATCTCATAAAAAAAACAACTAAAAGTTACATATGATGTAATTGGTAATTGGTACCTACCTAAATAACATAATTCAAAGTGTCATTCCTTAGCTGTCTTGGAATTATATGAAACATGGATTTTAGTTCCTTAAATTAACATAAAGTTTTTAGGAAGGTTGTTAATTTAGTGGGAGTCTATTTCTTTATACTAAAATGAACTTTTGCATAATCTTTGTCGTGGATCTATGGCCTCTACAAATCACACTAATCCTTTGTCACTGCGATCCATCCTTTACAAGGATAAGTTGTCTGGGACTAATTTTCTTGATTGGTTTAGAAACTTGAGAATTGTTCTTAAGCATGAATGCAAGTTATATGTCCTGGATGATCTTATTCCTGAGGAACCACCGACCAGTGCTTTAAGAGCCGTATAGGATGCACTTACTAAGCATGTCAACGACTCAACTGATGTTACATGCATTATGTTGGCAACCATGGTTCCTGAACTTTAAAAGGACATGGAACATATGGAAGCTTATAACATGGTTATGATGCTGAAGGAAATGTTCCAACAGCACGCTAGGTAAGAAAGGTTCGAGAGAGTCAATAATCTTCATTCTTACAAAATGGCTGAGGGTGCATCAGTTAGTCCTCACGTTTTGAAAATGAAGGGCTATATTAACCATTTTGACATACTTGGATTTCCCTTAAGCCAAGAGTTGGCTACAGATTCGATCCTGAATTCACAATATGTGAAGAACTATAACATGAATAATATGGAGGAGTCTATCTCATAGTTGCATTTGATGTTTAAAACTGCTGAGCAGAATGTCAAGAAACCTATTGCTAATGTGTTGATGGTTCATATTAGAAAGGCTATGAAGAAGAAGGCTAAAGACAAGGCTAAAGTTGCTAAGGCTGTTGTGACTGTCACCAAGCCTATAGAACAAGTTAAGCCTAAGGCTGCTTCTACTTCACAGTCTCTGAAGGAAAAGGAAAAAGAAAGAAATTGTCATTTCTGCCATGCACCTAGGCATTGATTCATGAATTGTAAGCTCTATTTTAAAGATCTAAAGAAAAGAAAGAGTAGTGTGACTACTGCTTCAGGTATTTATGTTATTGAAGTTAAGTTGTCTACTAGTGATTTTTGGGTATTGGTACCGAATGTGGATATCACATTTGTATTAATGTGCAGGGTCTCGCCAAAAAGTAGAAAGTTAAAAAAAGGAGAAGTCATCATATGAGTTGGAAATGAAGCGAAGGTTGTTGCGTTGGCTGTAAGATGTTATGAGTTAATTTTACCTAGTGGACTTGTTTTAGTTTTAAATAATTGTTATTATGTCCCTGCCTTGAGTAGAAACATCATTTTAGTTTCATGTTTGGATTTGAATGGTTTTAATTTCATTATTGCAAATAATAAAAGCTCCATTTCTTGCAAAGAAGTTCTCTATATGAATGCTGATTTGTGTAATGGTCTTTATATTCTAAACATGAAAAAGTCCATAGATACTCATATTCTTAACGTAAATGCAAAGAGATTCAAGTCAAATGATTTGAGTCAAACCTACTTTTGGCATTATTGTATTGGCAATATAAATGAGAAATGCAACTCTAAACTCAATAAAGATGGACTTTTATATTCATTTGATTTTGAATCATATAAAACATGTGTATCTTGTTTACTAGGCAAGATGACAAAGAGTCCCTTTACAGGACACGGTGAAAGGGCAAGTGATTTATTGGGTTTAATGCATACTAATGTATACGGTCTTATAAGCACAATGGGTAGAGGTGATTATCGGTACTTCATTACTTTCACCGATGATTTCAGCAGATATGGTTACGTGTATCTTATGAAACATAAAGGTGAATCTTTTGAAATGTATAGAACATTCCAAAATGAATTGCAAAATCAACTTAGAAAAACTATTAAAGCACTTCGATCTAATTGAAGTGGTGAATATTTGAGCCAAGAGTTTGATAATCATTTATAAAAATTGTGGGATTATCTCATAATTAACTCCTATAGCAACTTCGTAATGGAATAGTGTTTCAGAGAGGAGAAATCTAACTTTATTGGATATGATTCGATCTATGATGAGTCATGTAGATCTTCCTATTTCCTTTTGGGGCTATGCCTTAGAAACTGCTGCATTTACATTGAATCATGTTTCCTTTAAAGCGGTTGATAAAACATCATTCAAGAACCACAAATAAACACTCAACGACCAATGGGAGATCAACAAAGTCTTGAACTAGTTGAACCTCCACAGGTATCACAAGGCCCGCATAGGTTTGATAAAGTAAGACATCATCTTGAGAGATTTGGATTTCTTATTACTGATAGTAGTGAGGTGGTGCTTATGGATCAAAATGAGCCTACTACTTATCAGGAGGCTGTGTCTAGCCCTGATGCAGATAAATGTCTTAGTGCCATGAATTCTGAGAGCAATCCATGTATGATAATCAAGTTTAGAGCCTGGTTGATTTACCTAAAGGTGGTAAGACCCTTGGATGTAAATAGGTTTTCAAGAAGAAAATTGACATGGATAGCAATGTGCATACCTATAAAGCACGGCTAGTAGCAAAAAGTTTCAAATAAACTCAAAGTGTAGATTATGATGATAATTTTTCTCATATAGCCATGCTTGAAACCGTTAGAATTTTAATTGCCATAGCTGCATATTATGACTATGAGATATGACAAATAGATGCCAAATCAACTTTTCTAAATGGAAAGTTACTTGAGGACATGTATATGATTCAACCTGAAAGGTTTGTTCATTTTAAGAATTCTAGGAGTGTGTGTAAGCTTGAAAGATCCATTTATGGATTAAAGCAAGCTTATCAGAGTTGAAATCTTTGTTTTCATGAAGCAATTAAGGAATTTGGTTTCATTAAAAATGAAGATGCGCCTTGTGTATACAAGAAGGTCAATGGGAGCGTGGTTTTTTTCCTAGTACTGTATGTTGATGATATATTACTCATTGGAAATGACATCCTAACTTTGTAGAGTGTCAAGTCTTGGTTAAGGAAATGTTTTTCAATGAAGGACTTAGAATATCTAGCCTACATCTATGAGATTAAGATCTAAAGGGATAGATCTGAAAGGCTGATCAGTCTAAGTAAGAGTGCTTATATTGAAAAGGTGCTGAATAGGTTCAGTATGCTAGAATCTAAAAAGGGTCGTTGCCAATATCTCATGGTATAAGTCTCAGCAAGACTCAATGTCTTAAGATTAATGATGAGCGAGAACGCATGAATACGATTCCATATGCATCGGCTATTGGATCTATTATGTATGCCATGTTATGCACTCGACTTGATGTATCATATGCTTTGAGCGCAACAAGCAGATATTAGTCTAATCCCGATGAGAGTCACTGGATAACAGTAAAGAACATTCTTAAGTACTTGAGAAGGACTAAAGAAGTGTTCTTGGTCTATGGAAGTTTGGAAGACGAGCTTGTTGTAAATGGTTACACATATGCAAGTTTTCAAACTGATATATATGACTTTAGATCATAGTCTGGATAAGTGTTTACTTTGAATGGAGGTGCTGTAATCTAGAAATGTTAGAAGCAAGACGCTGTGGTAGATTCTACAACAGAAACTGTGTATATTGCAGCGTCCGATGTAGCTAAGGAGGCAGTTTGAATCAAAAAGTTCATCTCTGAACTTGGTGTGACTCCGAGTATAGCTAACCCCATTTGCTTATATTGTGACAACAACGGGGAGATAGCACAAGCCAAGGAACCAAGATCTTATCACCGATCTAAACATATACTTAGACGTTTTCATCTCATTCGAGAAATCATTGAGATGAGAGACGTGAAGATTTGCAGAGTTCCTATAGAATAAAATGTTGCAGATCTTTTGACGAAGGTTGTTTCACAAGCGAAACATGATGATCATGTTAGGTCATTATGTATTAGATACATGAATTACTGGCCCAAGCACAAGTGGGGAGATATTGGGGCATGTGCCCTAGGTCAATTTACAAACATTATTTATCTTATAATTTTAGTTAATAAAATTGAGGTTTTCATTTGCTATTTTATTATAAGTGATTGCATGTTTACCTTATAGTAAGATCCATGGGTATTTGCTGAAATATCTTAAATGTCCCTAATAGGTCCTTATACTGGGAACGATAATGAATTAAGGCTAGTGTGAATCTTGATTGATGGTTATGTGATGATCATACGTACAAGGATACGAATCGAAATCATGAGTACTTATTATGGGAACAAGCTACTGGATCAACTCTCTATGAGAACACCACATGGATTAAGTCATAAGGGTTACTCATAATAGGTATATCATTAGTCATTCGACTTGAGATTATCATAGACTTCAATATTAGGAGCATGGTAATTTGACACAATCAAACGTTGTCTTTAACCGAACGATTATAAAGATTGTGATTAGTTACCATGTGAATAATATGTGAAGGTGTGTAATCATGATATAATTTGTCCTTCTCGTATAGAGAGAGATATCATTTGATCCCTCGATATGTTAGACTGTTATTTGGCTAAGTCCAAGTGAATTGATATGTTCAATGTCATTTGGATGTTTTTAGTCTACCAAAACATCGAGACTAGTACGATTGAACACTAAAGGTGATTCTTTATGCCTTATGTTTAATCAAAGGATATCGCACGACAAAATGATATGATATATGTTATTCATTAGGTTGTATCGATTATGATATTCGTGCTACTTAAGTAGTCGTAACGCCTTGTTAGAGACTTCTTATGACTTGTGTAGCACACAAAGAATGGCTTTGCGCAATTTCGATTGGTCTAGAGTAATGAATTTTATATGATAAGATTCATGACACAAAAGCCCTTACGATTTGTTATGCGATAACTTATTAATAGGGGCATATGTGTAATTTGATTAAACCGCCTAAATACAATAGTTGTATTACGAATATGATTTTAAGTGTGGGCTTATCTAGACTTATAAATAGAGGTTGAAACCCTAAATGAAATAGGATTTTCATTTTTGCTATTTTTGAATTCTCTGGATTTTGGGAGAGAAAGAAAAATGTTTTCTACCTCTCTTGGGGCTAGCACTCCAAATTGTGGTCACCGTTCGTGTGTAGATTTTTGATAGAGGACACGCGTTTGAACATCTTAAAGATCGAACAATCAGAGAAGGAAATCACGGATTAAGTTATGATTTACTTTTGTAGATCTAGTTTAATATAACTTATTTACGATCCTATTGGGGTTTTTCAAAAATTGTTTTGAGTTTTTCTTTGCGTATGAACCCTAAAACCCAACAGTGTATACATCAAGATCAAAGGTTCATATTCAACCTTATCTACCTATATATATATATATATATATATATATATATATATATATCTAAATATATATAAATGAATGGTTGTGCATGCAAATCATTTTAATTTCTACCTTAAGAAAGAAGGAAAACTAGAGGGAAAGATCAAAGAAGAAGATTAGTGGTTGCAGTGAAATCTTGGAGAATTGAAGGTGTAGGATCAAGCTAGAGGTGTTCTACAACTTGGTAAGTTTAGCTACACCTTTGGTTTAATATGAATTTGATGATTAATTGATGAAGTGTAAGTTTTTGTTGTCTATTATGGTGGATAAGGTTGATCTTTGGTGGTGGAGAATAGAGATCCAAGGTGTTGGAGTAGGTTAAATTGGGAGTTTGGGTAGAATTCTCGAGTTGAGAATTCAGCCCCTGCTCTGGATAGTGCGTTAACCAACCTAGATAGCGTGCTATCCAGCCTGGGCGTACAACTGTTCTTCATCTAAAGTACAGTAGCGAGCTAGAGAGTTTGTCTAGTTCACTAGAGACCCTAGCGTGCTAGGTAAAATGCCTAGCGCGCTAGAGAGAGTTCCCATCACACTAGCTACAATTTCTTAAGTTAAACTCAAACACTTTAAACAAGTTTAACACTCTAACTGAGGGTCTAAACACATTCTAAAACATATCAAATGACACCATGAGCTTAGGGAAGATTCTCGGAGACTCAAGTACGAGTTTTAAGTTGTCGATAGGCCAAATTAGCCCATGAACTTGGCGTGGTTGGTAAGTAAACTGATTAAGATATTTATTTCCATTTCTTTTCCATTATGCTTATTGTATACAGTCATTTAGACTGATGAGCCTATTGTACTCTTGATGTCATGACTTTTTGTTTCATCTCATTTCATGAGTTTGTTATCAAGGCATTGGTTTATGTTTAAGTGGTATTCATTGACTCTTATTCATGTGATATGTCATTCTTGGTTGTTAAGTGGTAAATCAAGTATAATATCATGCTATTAGGTAGGAGATCTATGGTATTGTGAACCCATTTCCATTATGCATTAGGTATGTAATCACATTGTTGAATTCCTCAATTGTGTCATTGCTTGAAATGTGAAAATAGTTTTTGTATCTAGGACCATTATATGATAGAGATGGGTGACACACGGGGTCACTAGATTTTGGGGTTGTCGACATCTTACCACTAGCTTGTGCGGCACATGGGGTATGAGACCTGAGGTTTTCGATAAGTAATTATATATATATACGAGAAACGGGCAACATGAGTATATCTACGCCCTAGATAGTGGAATAGAGTTGATGTGATTTAATTTCATAGTCAATTGGCCCTAAATCATTACTACTTAGCCGAGTGTCAGTTTCATGATGTTTAACATTAGTATCTTATAGCATGATTATTGTTTTAGCTTTCTTTGCTATTATTATGCTTTCGGATACTTATTGTATATTTAAAAATGTGGATAAATGTCTCTTATTGTTACTTTCTACATTACTGTACTCGTCGTCCTTTTTATGACGATGGGTGCAGATACTTCGAGTAGCAGACCAGGGAAGTATAAGATTGATGATTAGTTGTGAGCCATCACATGATAGTTTCTGCTACTTTGTAGGTGATCATTTTGTATATCTATTACTTACGTGTTTTTTATAACTTTGGGTTATATATTGGGATGATAGACTAGACTTTCCTATTGTTTCATGTATTATTTTGGTTGGAATTTTATGATCGTCTGTTTACCTGGTTTCTACGGCAGGTGTTTTTATAAATACTTACACTGATTTTATTAAGACTTTCGCTGAAAGTTAAGGTTATGATAATAGACTCTTAATTAACTCTAAAATTTATAATTAACTAAGAATGAGTATTACCTATGTTAAATATGTTTAATGAGATAAATGAGTAGAAAAGGCTGACTAATACATTGTTAAGTCCTATATGACATGAGTTAGGGCTTAATGACAAGATTAGGCCGAACGGTACCTAGTTTGGAGAACTGCACCATCACAAAATTGGTGATAATCGATCTAAAAAGTCTACAATGTTTTGTTGAAGTCAATTGGAAGCTTAAGTATTGGCAAATGAATGGTCAAGAAATCCTTACATAAATATGAAAAATGGAGATTTCAAGTTAACGAGTCTTGATAAAACTTAAGATATCAAATTATGAGTTTGATGGAATTTAATATATCTTCACAAGGATCTTACAATGAATCAAACTCCATAAGTTGAAAGTTTTGAACCAAAGTAATATACAACCGATTTTAGTGAATATGTTATATATTGGTTCAAAAGTAGTGCTATACCATGTGATTAGTCAGTGGTGGAATTTTTAAACATTATGTTATTTTCAATTGGAGTTGACGTAAGATAATTGTATGAACTGTGAAGATACATATGGAAATGAAAAGAGACGCATGAATTACAGCTTAGTTCGTCAGTATTATCCCTGTTGGTTGAAAATAATGAATAGAGAACAATATATCTGGCTTAATATGTTAGAAAAACTGAATATTCTTTTATAGTAATTTGAGAAAATTCAGAAGTATATATTGAGTGGATATAAAAAGAGATAACATATTTATAAACTTGTATGGGATACAAGTTGAAAGTTATACTATGAGCGTATAATCATGAAATATATCAGTATCTCTGTTTATAAGCGTATATCTACTCGAGTTAAAGGAAATAAATTGTCTCTATTCAGATGTAGAATAAGTTTGGTGAACGGTAAGTGATTAAGACATGAGATGATGTAAAATCTTAGTAATTAGAAAAATGATGGAAACCAATGTGATTAAATTTTAATGTGGAAACCGGATTAGTTAAGAAGGCAATCAGGATGAGATAGATAGTTCAATGAAAGAAATGAGGTTCTTTTTGAACTCATGGATAGAGAATGATTTGACAATGTTAGAAAAGTTGTTAAATTTTCTAACTAGTCAAATGAAAAGTTAAGTGAATTGATTGACGAGTCAGAAATGATAATTGTTTTCTAGTCCACAACCTAAATAATATTATGAGTAGACATTTAGATAATGAGTGAGAGTTGCACGTTATGTCAAGTTTTATTTTCTGATCGGATTGAAATTTGAGATCTTTTGTCATAGATGATAGATGTTATTAGAGATCTGTAGTCATGAGATGACTTATGATTCCAGGTTTTGTTGAGAAACGTTGAAATGATGATGGATCAGATAGATACACGACTCTACTTTAATATCTAATGTTGTGCTTAAATATTATTTGCATCACTATATATATTTAGACTGATGATAGTCTAAGAATTAATCGACTGACAATTCTAATAAGAAATGATTAGTGATGAGAAAACAAACTGGGATGTGTATACCAAAGTTCGGTGGATAAGGAAACAATTGTCAACTGTTTATGAAAAACAAGATATGCTTGATCGTGCTAGGCATTGATTATTGAGTGGCATTCAAATGAATGAAATGAAGCAAGATTTGATAGATATTCAACCAGTTGAATACATGACTCATTATAAAGTCAAAACTACATAAATTGGCAGGAGAGTGTAATAACTTTTTCACCGGATTTAAAATGAGATTAGGAGTTGAATTTTTTAGAATCTCTACCCGTAAAGGTTATAATGGGTTTATATAGATAAGAAGATTTTTTTTCGGGTAATCCTGCCTGTTAAGAATTACTTTCTTATAATTCAAAATCTGGATATCTTTCCTTTAATCAGATTTTGAGGATGAAATTTAAATTAGTTGGGAAAATTATGACATCCCTGATTTCAATAAACCAATATTTAGATTTACTTTTGAGATTAGTGGGTTTTAATCATTACATGCATTGGGGATTAGGACTTGGATAGGTGAAAAAGGGGAATCATTAAGTCAATGTTATTTTTCGTTGGTGAATGCCTAGTGTGTGCATGATATGATATTTCATTACGACGTCGGAGTATATTGAGGTGTGTCCTCAATTTGTCATAATTAGGGTTGCAAGTCCGTGTCTTAAGGGCACGATTGAAAATAAATAATTAGTAACTCGAAAACTCGTAAATCAAGTGTCAAGTATCACACATAGATTTTGTCTTGATTCGCATGCAAGTCGGGATCGACGGCTACGAGAAATGAGAACTAAGTGGGTGCAAGACCTTGTCTCGAGTTTTGTGTTGATAGGCGATGGTCGAAGTTGGGATTTTATCCAAATTGGTGCGCGTTTGGTTAAGTATGGCAAAAAAATTAGTATATATGAGTTTGGTGTGTCATGGACAAAGTTAAGATTTTTTGGGTTTTGATGTGACCATAATCAGTGTTATGGACGTTTTATAGAGTTGAACCATTTTGTCCAGAGGTTGGCTCAATTTGGTTAAAAATCATATCCAAAACGAGCACCAAAAGTTAAAAAAAGTTAAAATAAGGATTTCGGGAATTAATAAATAAAAATAAATTAAGCTGCTTATATATATATTAAGAAAAAATGACATTTCATATTTAACAGAATGTATAAAAGTTCTATCCCTAACCCTCTCAACTCAGATTTTCGTTTCGCGATCTCCCGACGTCCGATTTCTACTCCGTTTCTTCTCGCAAAACAGTTGAGCGTCGCAAGATGGTCAGTTTGAGCCAAGTTTCCACGATAGAGACAAGGTAATCAGCTTGAAATTTGGTAAATTATCAATTCGTGGCATTTTCTCTCAATTCAATTTGAATTCTCGCGATTTTTCGATTTTTTTCACGGGGTTTTGATAGGAATTGTAAGGATTACTGTGAATTGGTATATTGGATTGATTTGCACCAATTTAGTATAAGTTCCACCAATGTATGTTAGGGTTTTGGTGAATTGAATTAATGAAATTTAGTTGATAACTATTTTGAAGATGCTTTTACAGTTAAAATTGATTTACATTGGGTTTTTGAATGAAGTGGATTACTCTTTTTTTTCTGGATAGACAACACGGGCTGTGAAAATATTTTAAATGTGGTTCGGTGTGGTTTCCTAGTGTTTTGTATCGAGTTTTGATGATTTAACTGCAAAAACATTGATTTGGAGAGGTTTCATTAGCTCAAAATAAATAAAGTTCGCCTAATCAACAAACTATATTGGAAAATTCATAACTTCTCTATTTGTTATCCAATTTGAATGTTCTTGGAGTCTATAAAAAGTATGAAGTGTGCTCTACAAGTTCCTTTTTGGTCAATATGAAAAATAATGATGTTTTCAAGGTTGAAAAGTTACTCTGAGTTAGCTAGTTGGAAGCTAGTTGAAGTTGTTGTAAATAATTATTTTGAAAAAATTTATCGAGTATACTCTGGTCGTTGTTCTTGTAGGGTTTCATTATTTGGTTGCACTTGAAGCTTAACCCCTATAATAACTGGGTATATAGGGAAGCTATTGGAGCTAATTTCAAGGTGATCTGACACTTTAGGACCTCGAGTTTTTGGCTTGAAGTTGGTTAGTTGTAAGTAAATCCTATAGTGATCACTTTATCATTATTTATCATTTTATAATAGCTACTTGTTTATACATCATGTTTGTTGATCATGCACTCATGCATCAAGGGTAATGTGGGTCAAGCGTCCAAGTCTTGAGACTTTGTAATGACCCGAATAATCTAACCCTAGTTGTATGCTTTCTAGAACCGTGACTTGACGACTAGTCATACATAGCAAACTCGGTCAGTACTTATGAGTCGACACTGAGGTAATAATTAAATAATTTTACTTGATTTCGATGCGTGTATTATATGTTTATATATGTGTGCACAACTTTTAAATGTTTTTTTTTATAAAAGGCGAGTGCGCCAAGTTACCTCGAGATGGGTACGCGCAGGACGATCGAGTGGATTGAAAACTTGTGCTTAGATTCATGACTTAATTCAGAAACTTAGACTCCAACTAGTCATTTTAACTATGTAGTCAGTCTCAAAAGAATTTAGGATGTAATTAATTAAGTCTATGTGCTTCATTTCAATAAGGTCTAAGTCTAAATTTCTTTTTGGAAAGTTATAAATTTACTAAGTGAGTGATTGAACTTAGGCATATAAATTAAGCCTAGAGTTGAGAAAATATCCATATTCTTATGGTACCTAACTTATCAAATGAATTTCATGAAACATATTTACTTGATACATATCATAGTCTTTATGGATTATCAAAAACATGAAATGTTAGAAACTTGGATGGAGACCACACTTTTAGTAAATTGATTTACCTAGTGATGTGTCCATGTGAGGATCTAAATAAGTCATAATGGATCCTATGGTATGCATGTGGGAACTAATACTAACTATGGATATATGTAGAGATTTGATGGATGAAATGATACTAAAATTATCTAATGGCCAAGATTCAAAAAGTTGAAGTAAAAGACCCACTTAATCTCTACACCATGCATGAACAAAAAACACTTCAGCTAGAATTTGAGAGAAAAGATAAGGTTTGGTTAGAAATAATGCTGAAAAATCAAAGAAAAGGTGGAGCTAAGGATCTTAAGGAGCTTGAGTTTTTACAAGGACCAAACTATAGGTAACAAATCCCTACCATTTCAATCTTACATTGTGATGATTTTAGGTTCTTTAACTCATTCTAGTGCTTGAGTTTTGTCAAGTTTAATGAAATCCTAATGTTGTGAAATGATTATGAATCAAGAAAATCAAGGTTACTCTTATGTACATGAAAAAACTTATGTCTTGGTTCAAGAATTGAGGATTTTGGGTAAATGAAAGAATGAGCTGATTTTCTTGTATAATTGGGTGTTTAATCTTTGAGTTTCTACTCCTATATTGATGTTCAATGATGTCTTATATTGGGTGTAAATGTTGGACATAATCAAGGGGTTTTGAACCATGCATTTTGAATTTAGTTGTTCATGAATATTATATGTTTGATGAAATGCTAAGATTATAGCTAAAATTCTAGAGAGCATAAGTCCTTCATTTCTTCTCAGAATTAGCTGATTTTTGTATAAGTTGTTCTTGGACATTTGGACAAGAATTTTACCAAAAATCACATTATTTGGATGTGTTTTTTGAGGGTTATGAAATTTTTTATACTATTGGTCTGAAACTCTATCAAAGTGAGTTGTTTTGGCATCTTGAGCATAACTCCCTCATTTTGAATCGAATTTAAGCATACTTCACCATTTCGGAAAAATTATACATAGAAAAACAACTTAACAACAGTAACTCTTAAAAATTGAGTTGTTTTATTTATTGAAAATGGACTGAAATTCAATACTTGTCCATAAAGATAATTCCATTTGTAAGTGTTTAGATGTCGGGACATCTCCTGGGGGCCTCCACTAATCAAAAATAACCAAAATCTCCAGAATAGTTTGAAATACTATAAATTAGGTTTCCCAAGAGTTTCAAGTGATTCTGAGTAATTTTGAATGATTATTCAAATAGGTTTTAAAATAGGTGAAATTTACTTACTTAATGAGTTGATTTTTTATTTAAGGTGTTCCTGGCATCAAATGATGTCGTAATTGGACCAAAATTTTGAGAATGTGTTATTGGATCATAGTAAAGGTGTACATCGAGTTTCGTGCTTTTCTGGTGTATCTAACTTAATTTTCAAGTTACGCTTCGAATAAGATATCAATATTTACAAATAAGGACTTAAAGTTTTACTTGGAGTCCCAAATTTGGTTCTTGATCATAATAATGACATTTAGCACTCAACAACATTGGTTTTAAGTTTATAAACTCTAATTAATCAACACCAAGAATTTTGAGAATTTCTATGAGTGTTTTAGCCACGTTCAAGTCGCATAAAAACCAAGTTTTTGGAAATTATTTTAAGGTCCCTGAGGGACTGTTTTGTAAACCAATGCATTAAACCAACTTGAAATGGTTTCTAATGGACTTTGATCATTCAATAACACTTAAAAACAATAAGAAAAATGTCTACAACTTTGTAACACCAAGTTTGGGCCTTTCGGCGGAGTTAAGTGTCAAATGAGTACTTGAAATAAATAAAAGAGGCATCTCGGGGTTATCCCTTCACATCGAGCCTTCGTGTATGGTAAGAATAAGCGACTGGGGACCCCTAAGATTTAGCATAAACTTTTTTAGGACACATTGAAGCTAATATTTAGTCTAAGTTAAGTAGAAAAGACATTGAGGCAAATAGTAGAATGTATTATAATGAACTAGATGGTTAAATTTAAATAAGCTCTAACACATACCTAATGAACTCTAATAGGTACCATGGACCTAGAGTGTCAATTTCGGGTATTAGGAGTGTAGTATGGACGTATGGGAGTTGCATTTAGCGTGGATGTTATTGTTTGTTAAAGTAAGTAAACGAGTCAGAAAATCAATATTATTTCCTTTCACTTTCCTTGTTTTATTTTTGAAATGATAAGCTAAATTGTTGGACTCTAATTCCTCACCAAGAGGCTTAGGTGTTTGAGTGGTTAGATATGACAACCCCTTCTTAAATTAAGGCACTGCCCGGCCTAATCCCGTCATTAAGCCCTAAACTTGCCACGTAGGACTTAACAACTGATTAGTCAGACTTTTTCCAAAACCTTTCTAACACCAACTTTTCTTTTCAAATAAGCATTTCTTATCTTATGTGAATTAATGAATTAGAGTTAATTAAAATTTTAAAACTTAAAGTTTATTTAGCAGAAGCTTTTAACATAATTCTTATGAATGTGGAAAACTAGGAAACAAAGATCACATGCATATATATTAATGGTGATAATATATCATCATGTATCTGGTCAGGGTGCTATCTCTCAATCCATAATATATGCAACCCCAAAAGTATATGAAAGACTTATACAAGTCATACAACAAAGTCAAAAAAACCTGCAAAATCTGGTGTAGCAACACTCCACTGACTCAGAGGTAATCGTCGATCTTCTCTTTGTCTGGTCTGCTACTCGATGGATCTGCACCCACCGTCATAAAAAGGACGGTGAGTATAAGAAAGTAAAAAGTAACATTGAGAGACATTTGTTCACATTTCCAAATATACAACAAGTATCTTAAAGAATAAAATAGAAAATATGCTAAAAAGAAATCATGTTATAAGATACTCTAGCTAAACAATATGAAACAGACACTCGGCTAAGTAGTAATGATCAAGTGTCGGTCGGCAGTGAGTTACATCACATCAATATTTTTTCACTATTTAGGGCGTAAAACATCATGAATGCCTTCACATCCTCACAAATGCCCATCTCATATATAAATACTCATAAATGCCCTTCAAAAGTGATGTATACTTGCCAACAACCCCAGGTCCCATACCCCGTATGATGCGCAAGATAGTGGTGAGATCCCGACAACCTCGGAAGCTTAGTGATCCAGTGTGCCACTCACATCTCTATCATATTAAGAACTGAGCAGTTCTGACAGTAGCAATCTTTCTACATATCCACATCCTACTCTATGTAACGACCCATTTTATTAATGTCGTTAATTATCTCGAATTTACAGACGTGGATGTCAGCTCAGATCAACGTGGACGCCGCGGTAGGCCAGTACACACGAGGGCTTATGTACGATAGTTTATTGTGTGTATATTGCATAACAATACGTGCGAGATTGTGTGAACTGTATTCGCCTCGATATGCATGTCGACGCGGGTACCAGGTAGCTGACGGGACCAAATATTAGGTTCGGGAAACTAAAACACACAAATTAAATAAAAATTGGCCAAGTAACTAATATGGAATGGGTATTAGGTTACTAGTGACGCGGCGCACACGTATGTCACCGTTCAGACGCGAAACCGGGCGTCAAAACGCCCGAAAATGGCATTTTTGTGCTTAAAACACAGATGAGTATCCCAAACGTGTCACAATTCGGAGTCAATGAAGTGTTAGGTTGGAGTAAATGGAGGGTTAAGGATGCATAGAGATGCACATGTGAATGGAGATGTGCCTATAAGTCAACAAGCCTTATCCCACCACCTTTTCTCTCACCACTCTCACTCACACACTCGAACTGGTGAGGCTGAGAAGAAGAAGAAGAAACGAAAAGGAGGAGGAGAAGAAGAAGATGGGAAGGAGAGAAGAGAGGGTGGAAGCATCAGGATCGAGGTGAGTCCTAGTTAATTTTGTAGTGGGTTTGGTGCGTCTGCTATGGTGGCCGAGAAGGGGGTTCGACCATGGAGGCCGAACCGGGTCGAGGGCGGAGATGGCAGGGGCGTCTTCCCTGCCATCGATTCCACTTGGGTTGGGGTGAGAGCCAACCCAAAAGGAAGAAGAAAAAAAAAATGGCAATCGAACCAGCGGTCCCTGGTTCGATCAGATGGAGAAGGTGCACACGCTTGGTATTTGACCCGCGGACTGCCGCGAGCTTGGCCCATGGGCCGAGCCTGGACCATTCCAGTTGAGGGGTCGGGTCGACCCATTTGGGTCGGCCGACCCAAACCAAACTATATAAAAAAGAAAAGAAAAAAAAAGAAAAAAAATTAGGAAACAATTCGAAAAAAATTGGGGACAATTCAGAAAAAGTTATATTTCGATAAATAAATAAAAATTGATGAATTTCTATGAAACATAAAATATGTGGGAATGTCAGACGCGACTTTTGCGGAGTTTTTGCCTCGAAAAGCGCGAAATGGGCAATTTGGCCTAAAATTTTAAAAATTGCTCGTAAATTGTCATGCTTAATCGAAATTATTGATAAATGGACATAGGTGGACACGGGTGATCAATTGGCGACCAAGGACCTAGTGGACTTGGACTCGGGGATTGATTACGGGGTATTGGAGTGCGTTGTGAGGTTTGTAAAACGCAATTGAAAAACTCTGAGTATATATTTCGCTTTGTATTTCCATTCATTTCCAGTATTCATTGTGGTCTTTATTACAACTATATCTTGTCATTGTTTGGACGGTTGGTTGAGTTACTCCCACCGGATTTTTTGTTGTGTGTCTATGCATTCTAGACCATAGCATGTGTATCAGGAGTTCTCGGTGGATAACGACCCGAACTAATGAACTGCTACATGTGTCGGTGCGTCGTAGGTTTACGCCGGCCACCGAGAGGGACCGGGTGATAGCTAGTTGGGTGCGCCCACTAGTGGGATCCTGGAAAGAAATCCCGAAGTATGGTTTAGTCTGACTGGAACATGCACATACATTTGCACTTTATTGTTATCTATGCATGCGATGCTCTAATTACTGTTGTCTGTTTACATTCCGCATGTTTATTTAACAATATTTATTGAATTCCACTTGTTTATTTGAATGCTTAGAGGAGTTCCTTGGAAATTTACTGGACGCGTCATCCATTTTCTTCTGTGATGATTGAGTGCATATCCGAGTATAAGTAAGGGCAAGGGGATCTTAGGCGACTATCTCTGACTGCCTACTGTCGAAGACTACTTGTACGTGTGTTTATTTTTGATATTTTGATTTCTTTTGGGAACTGGGGAGTATCATGACATTGTACATGTAGATACCTTATATAGTACAATCGTCTATCTCTATACAGAGTACTTTTTAGGGTTTTTCCACAATAGGATTTGTTTATTTGATTATTAATATTTCTTGAATTAATGGTATAAAGTACGACTTCTGCTAAAAATGTCACTTATACGCTGTACACACAAGTGGATATGAATTTCGAGACAAAAAAATGACGAGCATGTGTCGTACACGTGTAATAGGGCCAGCTGGCAAGGAGTACACGGAGACACGTCGCCCCGAGGAGGCGAGGGCCGCCACACTCTAGGCATCAGCAACCACTCTCACCTTACCTGGGTGGTACTCAAGAGTAAAGTCAAAGTCCTTGATAATTTAAAGCCACCTATGATGCCTCATATTCAACTCAATTTGAGTGAATATATATTTCAGGCTTTTGTGGTCTGAAAACACATTAAACTTCTCACCATACAAGTAGTGCCTCCAGATCTTCAAGGCAAAAATAATTGCTGCTAGCTCAAGATCATGTGTAGGATAGTTCTTCTCATGAATTCTGAGTTGCCTTAAAGAATATGCTATAGGTCTCCCTTCCTACATCAATACACAACCTAATCCCATATAAAAAACATCAATGTGAATCACTAACACTTTCCTCAATTCTAGCAATGCCAAGATCGGTTTCGTGCTCAACACATCTGTCAACTCTGTAAAGGCCTTTTTACATGCATCAGACCACACAAACGGAATGTGTTTCCGTGTTAGCTAAGTAAAGGCAAAGCGATACGAGATAATCCCTCAATGAACCGCCGGTAATAGCCAACTACCCCTAGAAAGCTCCTAACATCTAACACTGTGGAAGGTATAGGCCAAGTCTGAATTGCCTTTACCTTAGCTAGATCGAGAGATATCCCCTCAGCATTAACCACATGCCCTAAAAATTTGACCTCTAAAGCCCAGAATTCACACTTGGTAAACTTGGCATATAGTCGATGGTCCTTTAAAGTCTATAAAGTAAATCTGAGGTGATGCGAGCGTTCCTCCAGAGTCTTCGAATATATCATAATATCAATGATAAACACGATGATAAACTGATCAAGATACGGTCTAAAGACCCTATGCATTAGATCCATAAACATAGCAGAAGCATTAGTGAGCCCAAACGACATAACTTAGAACTCCAACTGGCCATATGGAGTCCTAAAAGCAATCTTAGATATATCTTGATCCCTGACTCCTAACTGATGATAGGCAGACCATAAATCAATCTTGGAGAATAATCTGGCACCCTGCAACCTGTCAAACAAGTCATCGATCCTAGGCAATGGATATTTATTCCTAATTGTAACCTTATTTAGCTGCCTGTAGTCGATACACATTCATAGAGTTTTGTCCTTTTTCTTGACAAAAAAATTGGTGCGCCCTACAGAGACATACTTGGATGGATAACCCTTTATGCAACAACTCATCAATCTGAATCTTCAACTCATCTAATTCTTTCGATGCCATACGATATGGAGGAATAGAAATAGGTTTGGTGCCCAAAACTAGCTTAATAATGAAATCTATCATACGTTGTGGTTGTAGTCTAGGCAAGTCTGATGGAAAAATTTCTTGAAACTCACAAACCATAGGTATCTCAGCTATTTTCAACTCTTGACTAGGGTTACCAAGTGTAACCAAACCTGCAGCTCTCTCAATGTCTCGAAGAGCAGCCAATCGACCACAAGTAGCCAGTTATGATGGATTATAACCTTTATAAACTATAATCTCAGAAAGGTTGGGAATATATAATATAACCTACTTATGCAAATAATCAGTATGAGTGTGATATGCAGCAAACCAATCCATCCCTAGCAATGCATCATACTCCAAAAACTTCATAACCCGCAAATCGTTTGGAAGCTCATTCTCCCCAATTTTGATTACACATGCCTCACAAATCAGGTTAGGATATATTTTTCACCCTTTACTGTGCTCATAACTAATTAGTTCCAACTCTAACAGGTTTCAATTTTAGTTCATCAACTATAGCACTAGAAATAAAGGAAAATATAGAACCAACATTTATCAAAACATGCATATCTCAAGCACAAATATTAAGTACACCTTCCACAAGCCTACATGTAGCCTCAACGTCTGCCTCAGCCATAGCGTGTATTTGCCCTCGTGTTGGCGGTAAAGAACTGCCCACCAATGCCTCTGGTGGTAAGGAACAATCTCATTGAATATATCTTGCCTGACCGCAATGATAACAAATAACATTGGCCATATATGAACCTCTACTGGCCTGTGAACTCTGCCCAACACCGGCTCGACGAGAATTAGACTGTCCCCATCACCTGCCTCTGCCTTTTGAGTGCTGCGGTGGTAAAGGTGGAGCGAGACTGACGATAATGGCTCACTAACAAAAGTTAGTCACAGCTGGAGCGGATTAAACTAGAACCCCAGAAGAAGACCCGCTCCTTGCATTCCTTTTATGTCTCCTTGGTCTATAAAAGTCTCGATAAGTCAACTCCTATGTCCTTTGACTCATTGGATGATACAGAGTTAGCAGTAGACTAGCTACAATCCTCAGTTGTCTGACTTGCAATGTTTCCTCTACTACCACAGCACTCTCGAAGATAAAAATCAAACTGGTGTGAGGATGTAAAGACACAATAACACATATTTCATCGTTCAGACCATTGATAAACAAGTTAATCTTGTTCTCCTCACTCTCTACCATCTTCGGAGCGAACTCACTTAACTCTATGAACTTTCGCTCGTACTCATGTACTGACATATTCCCTTGCCTCATGTTCATGAACTCGACCTTTTCTAATTCCTAATCGAACGAGGAAAGTAGTCTTTGTAGAAAATAGTCTTAAAGTCGGACCAAGCAGTCACAGTCTTTCCCACACGCTCTAGGGGATTCCACCACTTCCTGGCATAGTCAATCAACAAAAAGATGACTAGTTTAACTTTAAACTGGTCCTCTACTTCAACTACCAAGAATCTCTACTCCATCTCAATAATCCATGCCTCAGCTACACCCTCATCCATAAAACTAGAAAACTGCATAATATTATATTTTATAAACTCCTTCCTAGTCTTAAGAAATGTAGCCTTCTCAGGATCTATAGGAAGTGTTGGTACTAACTCAATAGGAATTTGTGCAACAAGTGGCTGGACTGGAGCCATAGCTGTCTCCGTAACTCCCTCTACCCTACTAGCCTCGAGACTGGCTGCAGGCGCAGGCTTAGGCTGCTGCTTAGGTGGACCTAAATGTGCAAGTATAGTGGCCATGAACTTGGCCTGAAAATCAAATAACTCCTTCAATTGTTGTTCCATTCTCGCCTCCATTCTAGTTTTCCATTCATTCTCCTCGTTGCCTTGAGATCCAGGCCTCGAATAACCCTTTCCTGGATCAGACATGATATTATGTATCACAAATGAGAGATAAGACCATTAAACAACGACAAGAGAATACCATGAAAGCATATCTATCGAATAGATAACGATATACATAGCAAATAACACACAATATTAGATTTGTTTTCATTTTCTCTCCCCAAAACACGATAAAACCACGATGGAAACCATTATCTGGTACTAAGTTAAATCATAACTCATGAATATCATTTAGAGTTAGTTAACTTAGAATCTAATATCATAATATTAGAATTGTATTGGGAACCTGGGCTCTGATACCAATTGTAACATCCCTCATCCCGATTTAAGAAAATGTCCGGCTTGAAACCCTAATTAAGCCTCGGTACACCAGTCGGACTCAATTAGAGTAACAGTACAGCCGTCCACCGTACCTGATAATCACAAACATGTATATCGCATATCGAATATGAAAAACAAAAACACAGCGGAATTAAAACTTTTTCAATAATGTAAACAATTTACAAAACTATATATAAATGAAACCAAACTTATATCACACCTTGGTACAAAATCCAACCCCAACCCTGTGTTAATACAAACAGTTATGCACATAGTATAATATACATATGGCAAGTCCTCATATATCGGGAGATCGTAAGATGCCTAATCGATATTCCCTTTGCCCTTATCCAAGGAGGGTGCTGGATAGCTAGTACCTGAAATGGTTTAAGGGGTGAGCGCTCCAACTTGCTCAGTCAGTAACTCACAATTACAATATCAAATGTCTATCTAATAATCAAGATAAATGCATGACAATATGAACCATGTAGAACCAAGATATACCATGACATGAGGAGACATTTGTGATGGCTTGGGATGAAAGCGGATATATCGGAGTTCTTTAAGAACTATGGGATTTGCCAACAGGTGAAGGGTGAGCATCATAGACTTGGAGGATAATTGAAGTCATTTCCCATTCCACGATGGAAGTGGGAAGACATAGCCATGAACTTTGTCAGGGGATTGCCAAGGACTGCCATAAGACACGATTCGATTTGGGTAATTATAGACGGATTGACGAAATCTGCCCAATTTTTTACCAGTTACAGCTCATTACGCATTTAACCAGTTGAACATATTGTTCAAAAAAAATATTATTAGGTTGCATGGGCTACCATTTACTATCATGTCAGATAGATATGTTATGTATACTTTTAAGGTGTGGCGGAGTATGTAGGAGCAGTATGGTACGTGCCTACAATTTAGCACAACCTTTCACCCTCAAACTGATGGGCGGACTGAGAGGTTGATACATGTTTTTGAGGATATGACCCGAGCTTGTGTACTTGAGTTTTGGCGGATCATAGGAGGAGTACCAACCATTGTGTGAGTTTGCATACAACAACAGTTATCAGGCTAGCATTGAAATGGCGCCATTTGAGTCTTTATATGGAAGACCGTGTAATTCGCCATCTTGTTGGGCTGAGCCAAAGGACCGAGAGTTAGTAGGGGTTGAGATTATTGTGAATCACACAGAGAAGGTACGACAGATTCGCCAGAGGCTTAAAGGGGCCCAGTAAAGGCAGAAGAAGTATGTAGACACGTATCGCAACGATCTCACGTATGACAAGAGAGCCTTGGTGTATTTAAAGGTTTCTCATTGGAAATGTCTTCACTGATTTGGTCTGAAGGGCAAGTTAGCACCGAGATTTATTGGGCCTTTCAAAATTAGAAGACGGGTCGGTAAGGTTGCATATGAGCTTGAGTTACCTCCACAGATGTTGGGGATTCATCCAGTCTTCCATATTTATATGCTTCAACTAGCTAAAGCGAAGGCAGTTGTGAGACCGACAGTTGACTTGAGTTAGATTGATCTGAGCGAGGATGTATTTTATGAGGAGCAGCCAATACAGATCCTAGATCGAAGGGTACAACAGTTGAGAGGCAAGTCTATCCCGAAGGTGTTAGTCAAGTGGCAGTTCCATGGTGACTCGAAACTTACTTGGGAACGGGAAGACTATATATGGGATAAATTTTTGTACCTTTTCGAGTAAGGTATAACTTTAACTTAAGTTTAATTTCGAGTACGAAATTTCCATTAGTTGGGAAGCATTGTCACGGGACAAATTTTTAAATCCAAATTTAACCTCTTAATCAGGATCAATAACTCGTAACGTGAGATCCGCATCGAGATACGTGCATTGACCAAGGCGAGAGGGCAGAGGAATATGTTAGATTTTTTGTGATGTATGCCTAGTGTATTATATATGTGTAGACTACTAAGTCATTTGTACCGATGTTTAGGTGTCGATACGTGAGTGGAGACACACTTCGAGATGCGTGCCGACGTGGGACCGGGGTAGAAAGTGATGTGGTAAGTTGGTTTAAGCTTAGTGTAGCTTAAGTAGTGGTAGTATTAATGTGGCTATAGTTGATTTATATTAAATGAAGCCTAGGTTAGTAAGTTAAAATAATAGCTATTTGATGATTCTCGAGATACATGTTGACACATTAAGAGACCAATTGAGTTTGATATTGGTGGTACTTGGAAAGAGTTAGTGGAGAGTCAGTGGAAATAGGTCAAGTTGTAGGCCATTAGATTAGTCTCGCGATATGTATGTACACAAAGATCAATGGCTATTAAACAACCTTATCTTAATATATAAGATTGAATGGATCAACTCATGCAAACCAATTCATTTCATTTCATTAACTTATGAGCTAAGTAAAGTTGTTGGAGAACTTGGAGAATAAGATCTGTAAGATATTTGAAGTGTATTTGGTGATTTAGGAGTTAGTTGATCAAGTTGTTGGTGTTCATCAACTAGGTAATCCTACTTACACCATTAGTTTAGTTTAATTTGATGAATTTATGAAATATATGAGGTGTGGCTGATCTTATGGTGTTAATGGGTGTCTTGGGGTCTCTGGTAGGTGAGGAAAAAGATCCCAAAGTGTTTGAGTGGTCTATGTGTAGAGAGAACTCAGAATTCTAAGTGCATAATTTTGGGTTTTCTTGCACATAGCACGTTAGATGGGCTAGCTAGCACTCTACCTATATGTAGCGAGCTAATCAGGTCACTAGCATGTTAGACAGAACACCCAACACGCTAAGTGCTTTGATTGCACAAAATCTACAATTTTCTAATTATAACTTAAACACTTAAAACAAGTCTAATACCCTAATTAAAGGTTTAAACACACTCGAAAACATGTTAAATGATATCAGAAAGCTAGAGAAGAGTCTCGAGGGTTCGGGTACGTGTTTTGAGGTGTCGGGAGGCCATATTAGCTAGAAAATTTGCATGGATTATAAGTAAACTGATTGAGATATTTATTTACATTTTATTATTGTTTTGTTATTCATTTCCAGCCATTTGGACTGATTTGCATATTGTACTCTATATACCTTCTTCTCTCATTTCATGAGTTTGCTATCATGTTATTGATTGTTGGTTAAATAGTTTCATTGACTCCAAATCATGTGCTATGTCATTTTTGATTGTTGATATACTTAGTCAAATGAAAAAAACATGCTATTATGTAGTTATTTGAGGATATTGCAAATCTAATTTTCCTTTATACATTAGTATGCAGTTACATTTGTTAGATTCCTAAACCATGTTATTTCTTGGGTTATGAAAGTAGTTCTCATATCTAGGACTATGATATGATAGAGATAGCATGCCACACGGGGTCACTACACTTCTGGGGTTATCGTGATCTCACCACTATCTTGCGAAACACACGGGATATGGGACTTGGGGTTGTTGGCAAGTATACATCACTTGTGAGGGGAACTTGTGAGTATTTATATATGAGATGGGCATTTGTGAGGATGTGATGACATTCATGATATTTTTATGCCCTAAATAGTGGAAAAAAGGTCAATGAGATGTAACTCACGGCCAACCGGCTTTAGGTCATTACTACTTAGTCGAGTGTCAGTTTCATATTATTTAACTAGAGTATCTTATAACATGATTTCTTTTCAGCATAATAGCTATTATTATGCTTTCAGATACTTGTTGTATATTTGGAAATGTGAACAAATGTCTCTCAGTGTTATTTTCGACTTTCTTGCACTCACCGTCTTTTTTATAACGGTGGGTGCAGATCCATCGAGTAGCAGACCAGGCAAAGAGAAGATCGGCGACTACCTCTAAGCCAGTGGAGTGCTGCTACACCAGATTTTATAGGTTTTTGGTTTTGTTGTATGAATTTTATATATGTCTTTGATACCTTTTAGGTTGTATATATTATGGGTTGAGATATAGTACCATGACCAGATACACGATGATATATAATTGTCATTTCGTTATAAATATATGCTTGTGATCTTTATTTCCTTATTTTCCACATTCTTAGGTATCATGCTAAAAGCTTATGCTAAATTGTTAAGACTTCAGTTGAATAATCTTTAATTTTTTAAAAAATTTTAATTAACTCTGATTTATTAATTGAGATAAGATAAGAAATGCTTACTAATATGAAAAAATATAAAGAGTTGGTGCTAGAAAGGTTTTGGAAAAAGGCTGACTTATTCGTTGTTAAGTCATACGTGGTGAGATTAGGGCTTAGCGACGAGATTAGGCCAGGCGGTGCCCTACTTTGAGAAGGGGTCGTCACATATATATATATATAACCCAAAAGTATTTGAATGACATAAAGTACATAATACAACAAAACATCAAAACCTACAAAGTCAGTACTGAATGCATGACATAGGCTCATAGGTAGTCGTCAATCTTCTCCTTGTCGAGCTTGCTACACTAGAACATTTTTTGTCTTTAATAGAGGTTTTAAAACCCTTATTAAATAGAGTGATATTAAATGTCATGTGAGAATGTGTTATGTTTTAATTTTTAATATATGTATTACATATAGTTCTTTTAAAACCCCTATCAATTAGGTGTTATTTAATAACACCCCCATTTAACAGGGGTTTTAAAACCTCTATTAAAGATCAAAATTGTTCTAGTGCTAGTCGAAGGATTTGCACCCATCGTCATAAAAAGTATGGTGAGTACAATAAAATAGAAAGTAACATCTGGAGATTCTCATCCACATTTCTAAATATAACAAAAGATATTTGAAGGCATAAAGATAACGAAAAATTGTTGAAACTGAAATATGCCAGGAAATGTCATAGTTAAATAAATAAACTGACATAAGGCTCAGTAGTGATGATCTAGGTTCGGTCGACCGTGAGCTACATCACATCAGCCTTTTTAGGCCATTTTAAAGGACGCACATATTATCGCATCAGTCTAGTATTCGTTTGCCGACAACCCCAAGGACTTTAATTTCATCTCAATATCGTGCAATGGATCTTAGATACTAGGACTACTTTATGTTCACAAGAAAGACCCAGTTTAGATTTTTTGGACATGTAACATGCTTGCAAAGCATACAACAATAAGAGTACAAGTCCATAACCAACTCATCAACACATCTATCCTAATAACATGCTATTAAACTCATAACCCAAATAAAAAACAACCAATAAATATAATGGACAAGAATTGAATCAATGAATCAATTCAAGGAATAATATCATGACAACATAGCTCACCTAGTGAGTAGAATTGAATCATAAGCCATGATATTAGATTTCAAATGCATATCAAGTCCAATAGACTATAAAAATAGACAAATGGAAATGAAATGCAGAAAAGGACCTCAACAGATTTACTTACATAGCACGCAAAGTTCTTAGGCTAATCTGGCTCCCGACACCTCATAACGCATACCCGAACTCTCGAAACTCTCCTCTAAGTTTCTGAGGTTAATTAGGGTGCTTTAGGACTTGTACAAGTTATTAGAGTTGGTTTAAGTTGTTGTAAATTCTAATTTTTTAAATCAGCCCCATTAATAATTTGTTTATGTTCAAATCTACTTTATTAAAATAGAGACAGTTTTGGTGCAACAACTTGTGAGTTGATTTCAATTATCAAAACGCTAAAATTATGTATTGTACTAAAAAGAGAAGTTTAAGGCTATGTCTTAGCTTTCCAGAACTATAAGGTTTGCTCAATTTCCATAAGAATCGATATGAAGATTTTACCACAATAGCTTAAAATAGTTTTAGATTTCAACCAGCAACTTTGATAAATTCATTTCTCCTAAAACATAGCTTGAAAACTCATGTTTTTTTTACTTAAGCCAACACACATATCCTATAACATCATACTTAAAGATGAGCTCAATGAAATAAGAAATAAATGAGTTATGCTCAAAACAACAGGATATTAATAAAACTGTGAACCTAGAAATTGCAGATTCGTCACCAAAGTTGCAAAGGGCTTTTTAGACATGAAAACATTCGAATTTCAAATTCTTTCAGTAGGCAAAAATTGTTCTCCTTTGAATTGGCATTCAAGTGCCACCAGAATGAGTCCAATTTGATTTAAAATGAGAAAGTTATGACCAAAATACAGAGACTAGTTCATAACAACATGCAGAATTTCCAATTTAACTTTACAACTTCAGAAATTCATAACTTTTAAAGACTCAAACATCTACCCTCTGAAAATGACCAAAAATCAAAATTGATTTCAAACTTGAACCCCAAATCTTCCAATTTTGTGATGTAAATTGGTTTACCAGTGGTATAATTTCTATAACTTGCTCATAAAACTCCCAATTCACAGAATCTCCACAGCAACTTCTTCAAATTATCTCTCCAGAATTGCTTCTTCATTTGCATGTAAAGAAATGAAATGATTTGTTTGAAACCAACTAAGTTAATATATAGTGACATGAATCATTTGTAGCCCTTCATCTTTTTTAAATAACCATCCCTAGTACAACCTAATGGCTTATATCTCGGTCCTATAATCCACTAACTTATCCATACTAACACATACTTTAACTTAATTTACATAGTGATGATGTCAACACGCATTCTGAGGCATATCAATGCTTATAGTTTAATTTTTCTAACTTAGGTCACATTAATATAAATCCAACTATACACACATTAAATTTGCTATTTTAAATCACATTAACTTAAATTGGGACTTACCACATCACTCTCTACCTTAGTCGCATGCTAGCACGCATCTTGAGGTGTATTTTCACTCACGTCTCGACGTCTATAACTGAAAATAGAGACGACTTATTAGCCTTCACATATACTCTACACTAGGAATACACCACAACAAAACTAAAATATACCTAAGCCACATGCCTCAGTCAGTGCACGTATCTCGATGCACGTCCCACATCACTGTTCGATGATCCTGATTAAGGAATAAACTAGGATTAAGAATTTAGGATGTGACAAGACCGCTTATGACTCTGTACCAAAATAGTTTTGGTTCACTGTCAACGTTACATGAACCTATTGGGCCGCACACAAATAATGGTTTTGCGGGATTTTAAATGACTCAGAACAATGAATTTTATATAATAAAATTCGTAATATAAAAAGTCCTTATGATGTGTCATATTAATGTCACTTTAAGTAGAAGGTAATTTATTTACCCAACTTTATACAAGGGTTGAATAAATAGGCGTGTTAAGTGAATTCAATTGCGGTAGAAATTAAGGTTGAAATCTAATTTTCATTTTTATAAAACGATTTAGGTTTCTCATACATTCTAGAGTTTTTAGGGAGAACAAAAAATTGTTTTTGAGTTCTCTTTCAGGCTAGCACTCATATTCTCGGCTGTCGTTCGCGTGTGGATTTTTTTATAGAGGACGTTCGTCTCTGGCAGTGTCTTAAACATCGATCAACATATAGAAGCAAATTAACAATTGAGGTATGGTTTACTTTTGTTAATTAGTTCAATGGAATGCGGATTTGATCCTGTTAGAGTTTCAAAAATAAAATTTAAGATTTTCGTTGCGTTTGTACCCGAAAAGCTCAATACAAAATCCCTTAAAACATAAAATCGGTGGCAAAAGTGAGTCCTTGCAATTTAGGTTGTTGAAACACATTTTTATTGAATTTTTAGTGCCTAGCTAATGCTTTAACTACACGACTCAACCCATAATCATTAACACGCTAATGACCTCCATTAGCATGCTAACACAAAATCTTCAACTCAAAATTAAGTGTTCTCACCCTATTTTGGTCATCTCCATCCATCGTCGACCCCACCCTCTCCTCACGGGGGAATTACAACCTCCGAAATAAGCCAACAACAATATTCATAGAACAATTTGCATCAATTTTAAGATTTACACATGCATTTGGATAAGAACACCTAAAAACACTAGGAATCACCAAAGCTTCTCAAAAGATAGGTTCAAAACCATAATATTGTTGTGACATAAGTTGTAATATCTCTCTTTTGAACAAAATTAGCGAGCAAACCTTTTGAAATTCATTTTAAATAAAAACCCAAATTTTGGTTGCATGTAGAAGCCACTTTTTGATGCATTGAACTTGAAAAAATGAAAAAAATGCTCACCTAACTAGATGATCTCTTCAACGGCACTCCAAGCTTAAATTTTTCACCAAATATTAGCTCTTGTTGCCTCTCTTTTCTCTCTAAAATCTTGGGTTTTGTCTAAATGTTGCAGGGATAAAGAAGGTGAAGTTTTATATATTTGTCCTCATATGAGATATATGCCACTCATCAAGTCTTACACCCTCATCTCAAGAAAATCTAATGGCCACATTTTAATTCATCAAGGGACATCTACTTCCCACCAATCTAGCCTAGAGTTCCTTATTTCATCATTTCCATGTGCATCTAAGGGTTTATGATTTGTTTAATGTTGGAACAAAAGTCTATATGGCTTATTCTAGTATTTTGAAGAGAAAACATTTAGTCCAATATAGGAGAACTACAAAGCACTTTCACACTCTATATGTGAAAACAACCCAACATATTTTGTTTAGGACAAAGGAACAAGGAGTTGGGGACCCATTGGGTGCACATGGATGCACATGGGTATAGGGTGACCCATACATTTTTATGTCAAAGATGGGCCTTGGGCCTTTGAGCTCTTTGGGCTTTGGTTTGGTTATCAAACATAAATTTTCTTTTTACTTAAATTTTTAATTTTTGGTAATTGATTTTGGAAATTAATTAACTGTTATATAGTTAATACAGTTGAGTTTTACAATAGTCATGATTGTTGAACCCAATGGATTATTTTATTTTCGAAATTAAAGAGATGTGTTTTTTTGAGAAACACCTCATCAACTACTATTTAAGTTCAACTAGAACTCAAAATTTAACACTGGATTTCTTTTTTCGAAATTAATTGTTTTGTGAGAGAGAAAGAAATACAGTTTGGCAGACTTTCAAATTGGTGATTTCTAAATTTGGAAGGGCACTCCAGTTGAATCCTGGGACAGATTTCTGAAGAGATTTTATTACCAAATCGGGAAGCAATTCTGTCTTAGGACATTGCTCTCAAGCAAGCCTCCGGTAATTACATTATTTGTTTACTTATCATTTGATTCTGTTGTTGTTTATTTTTTATTTCGTTTTATTTATTGCATATAAGATCATTATAGATTGTTGGGTTTAACATTTAATCAACTTAGGCCAATTTTTATATAATTTAGTCTATATAAATCAACTATATGCACACTTGAATATGTCTATAACTTAGCTTACGAGTTATTATTACATAAATTCCCATTAATACCCGACTAAGTTATTGACTACTCGATTACTGGCGCCTCGCGCCTACACACATCTCGAGGTTCCATCTAACCTTAAATTAGTTCATTTTACAACTTAGACTCTTATTTGATGTTTCAACTATAGCTTAGGATTTATTTTATGATATTATTTTTGAATCAACTAAGCTCTCCTAGTGTACCCATATGCCCACCTATCGATGCCTGTGTCGACATGCATCCTGAAGCGGTATACCCGCCACCCTAACTCTCGTGAAACATGGAATTTAAAAATACACATGCAATGTCAATAGGATAAATTGAATGTAAAACACCGCAATATAGCATACACCAATCAAAAAAATAACATTTCCCTTAGGTTCTCGTGTCCGAGTTGACCAAATTTTACATGTAGGCCTGAATTATGGTCAATTAATCCCTGCAATTATAGTAAATTTTGGTTTAATTAATTCGGGTTGTTACAACCTGCTGGTCTTATTTTTTAGCAGTGAGAATGATGTTGACAACTGATCTCCAAAAAGTGAGCGGTGTTTTGATACGACGTGAAGTCATATGGGCGTGAATACCGACAATTTAGGTATCTTTTTTTCTCCATTTTGATATAGAAATTTAGTTTTTTCTTGTTGTGTTGCCCCTGACCGTAGAAGGAATATTAATGCAACAAAAGTTGACAAAAAGACAAAAATTGAAACACGTGTAGAAAAGATTCATATGAAAGAACATGAGGGGCCGCTAAGGGCACCCCACCGTTTCATGAAGGCACCCAAATATTTTGTAAAAATTCCAGCGAAAATGGAAAAGACTATTTTGCCCCTTAACATATATTGATTCAAACCCCACAAACCATTTTGAAAAAGAAACAGGGGCACCCCACCACCAAGATCTTTGCACGTGAACCATAAAGCGACATTGCGTTTGGCGAGCGTTTATCGATTCTTGCGGCTTGACATCATCCGACAGCGAGGTAACAATGTTTGACAACCATATGATGCTTTGATGGAACTGTTAATTTGATTAAAACTGTGAAAATGATGATTTGTTTGTCAACGTAGGGTTTGGTAAATTCGACAAATCCGAACTTGTTTGCACCATATAATGGAAGATTGTACTGCTATGGTACAAGAGGAGGTTGAACTTGAGGTAATTTTTGAAATTTGATGTGTTTTTATGCGGTTAATCAAATTTTCTGTCGATGTGCGCGATTGATTCGGCCTCGCAGGACCAAGATGTAGAGCAACGTCTCGGTCAGAAAGGACCGAGATGTCTACGTAGTTCACGGAATGGAGTGAACGATACATAGTAGCAGTCTCGGTATGGGACGACCGAGACTACTGAGGAACTCTCGGTTGTACGTGAGCGAGACTCTGCTTATAGTGTCGGACCTGTACAACCGAGAACCTATTTTTTGGGGTTTTTTTGTGATTGTGCTGTACATTTTGGTTGATTATAATGTTACACTGATTGTATTGCAGGTAATGCCGGTTTCTACCTTATTTCCAGACTACAAGGACACGTTTACACCTTGTAGGCCATTCCCCTCTAGAGAAGCGGCTATTTCATGGCTTCAAATGATAGGCCTTGAGAACATGTTTGTGCTAGTGACAAAGCACTCTGATGCCGGGGGCATTAAGCGCAGGGAAATGGTGAAACTTGCGTGTGAGAGGTCTGGAACATATAGGGGAATGTCTCAGAGAGTAGGGAAGGGGAAAGCGGCCAAAATTTCTTTGAAAGCAAGAAATGAAGAAGAAGAGGAAATGGGGAGGACTCAAACTGGTACGAAGAAATGTGGATGCCCTTTCCTTATCAACATAAAGGAAAATGCTGACTCCTTGTGGTATGTCACTGTCATATGTGGGAGGCACAATCACGACCCCGCAAAAAACTTGGACGGCCATTCATTTGCCGGAAGATTGGATAAGGGGGAGCAGGAGGTTGTGGTGCAGATGACAAAGGGGAATGTGAAGCCAAGAGACATCCTAAATACGTTGAAGCAAAGAGATGTTAGAAACGTATCGACAATGCGGACAATATATAATGCAAGACAAAAAGTCTGAATTGAGGATGCGGGTGGGAGGACTCAAATGCAACAAATGTTGCACATTTTGGAGAAGAATAAGTGGATGTCCTGGCATAGGAAGCATCCCGATACGAATGTTGTCACCGATGTATTATGGTCACATCCCGACTCAATAAAGTTGTTTAGGTGTTTCTCATCGGTAATTTTGATGGATTGCACGTACAAGACAAATAGGTACCGAATGCCTTTGTTGGAGGTTGTTGGCATCACTTCTACGCATTTGACGTTCTCCGTTGGGTTTGCATTCATATCATCAGAGAGTCATGCGAATTATGTTTGGGCACTTGAGAACTTGAGATCCATATTGGATGGGTGGCCTAAACCTGACGTGTTTGTTACCGATAGGGACTTAGCCCTTATTAGTGTCATTGAAGAAGTATTTTCGTCATCGTCTCACCTCCTTTGCTCTTGGCACATCAACAAAGCAGTATTGACCAAGACTAAGAAGATATTTGGGGAGAACGATGGTTTTGCGCGTTTCATGGATAGGTGGACGAGCGTGATGTATGCCAACTCGGATGCCTTATTCGAAGTTAGGCTGAATGACTTGCGTTGCGAGTTTGGGAATGTCAAGGGTCTTACTGAGTACTTGGACAACACATGGGTAAAGAACTACAAGGAGAAATTTGTCCCCGCATGGACAAATAGAATTATGCACTTTGGGGAAACAACAACGCAGAGGGTTGAGTCTGCGCATTCCACTCTGAAGCTACACCTTGGCAACAGTCAGGCCAATTTTGAGACTTTGTGGAATGTGGTTGATGGAATCCTTAGAATCCAACACAACAACATCAAGGCATCGTTTGAGCTCAGTTTGAATGTGGTCCAACATGAGTACATTGATGAGTTATATCGACGATTGCGTGGTTATGTCTCTCAACGGGCGCTTAAGCTAATTAGAGATGAATTGACACGTGGAGAGGATGTTGGTCACGACTCCACTCGTTGTGGTTGCGAGATACGTACCACACATGGCCTTCCTTGTGCACACGAGCTAAACCATTATAAATTTGCTGGGTCGCCCATCCCTCTCGAGGACATTCATGTTTACTGGCGAAAGTTGAGTATGATACCTGAGAATCTTGTGGATCGGTCTGGATACAATGTGCACGATGAGATTGAACGGGTGTTGCACAAGTTTCATGCTTGCACTGATGAGGACGATCGCCTCAGGATTATTCAGCAGCTCAGGGAGATTAGTCGACCTTCGTCTACACACGGGTGTTGTGCCACCGGCGAAAATAAAGACAAAGGGAAGGACACCGGGTCTTCAATCGGAAGTAAGGCAGTATCGAAGAGAAAACATGATAATGACGATTATTCCACGACTAGATTGCCGAGCGGATTTGAGTACGTGCTTTCCACAGAAGAGGCATCTAGTTCGAGGAAGAAGAAAAACAATGTTGTTCCTAAAATGCGTCGTGCCAGTCGACGCACGCCAAGTGCATCTAACATGGCTTATGCTCATTGCATAGAACCGGATTGGTTGCCACATGTTGAGGGCACTATCGATGTGGTAGCCGATGGAAATTGTGGATATCGGTGTGTTGCCTCTGGGCTTGGACTTGCCGATGTAGACGGTTGGAGGATTGTTTGTAGAAGGATTTATGATGAGATTATCGGGTATGAAGACCTATGGCGGGAAGTGCTTGACACGAGTTACGAGCTGTCAAGATTGCTTTGTGCATTGTCCGAGATAATCAAGTCGGTGCATCTTTCAAAGAATGGTTGACACTTCCGGACATGGGATTGTTAGTATCCACTGCATTCAATGTCATTCTTGTAAACCTCTCGCATGGGAGTGCCTCGACATTTCTACCTCTACGTAGTGCTCCACCGTTGTCGTTGCACAGCAGAGTTATTATTGCCATGATAAATGACAAGAATATCCATTGGGTTAGGGTAAGTTCTCTTAATGGATTTTTTTGAATTGTTATGTTTCCCCCCTAATCGGGTTTGTGACAATATCTTCTATGCTTGCACTGTTCACTTTGACAGGTGAAGTTGGGTGTGAATGCTCCGTTGCCATCCTTATATCCATCGTGGGACCGGTATGTTGAGGACTGCGCCAAAGGTTGGCGAGATGGATTCGTAATTCGAGATATTGCACCCCTTGCAACTGTTGATGAAGGCACCACCACGGTGGTAGATTTAGGTACACCGTAGTATAAAACTTGTACCTAGCTATGTTGATGGTTGTACATTTTGATTCTTGGAAACTTAGTTTGAATGTTATATTGATATATAATGAGTTAAGTTTCGGTGCAAATTGTCGTATTGTTGTACATTTTCATTCTTGTAAAGTTATTTTGAATGTTATATTGATATATAATGAGTTAAGTTTCGGTGCAAATTGTCGTATTGTTGTGCATTTTGATTCTTGTAAACTATGTTTGAATGTTACGGAGGATCTATAATGAGTTAAGTTTCGGTGAAAAATGTCGTGTCGGACCTGATTGTATGTGCCCGACTGTATAGTCTCGGTCGTAGTCCACCGAGAACAAACGTGACGCATCGGCCTCGCATTGCCAAAACTTCTCCCTCTCGTCGACCTATGCGCGACCATACGCAGGGATTCTCGGCCATGAGTTACCGCGAGTTTATCACACATCTCGTTACCAGCACACCGAGAGCATTTGGTCGACATGTTCAACAACTGCACATGAATAGCTTGCGACCAGTGCCCGAACGTACTGGCACAATTTCGGTTATGACTCACCGATAATCTCAGATAAGTTTCGTGCATTAGTAACCGACACATTGGAAAAAATAGGATCAACAGACATTCTCGGCCAGGCCACACCGAGAATCCAGCGTTCGTTTCGGTTGGTCGCAACCGACAACTCAAAAGAGGTGTCGGACCTGAATGACCGAGACACGATCTGACAAAAAAAGTCTATGTTAACTAAACCAAAATGACCAAGATAGAAGCCAACATCCTGAATATCAACTATAACAAATGTAGAACAGCAAGTAATGTAAAACATATGTCCAAACTGTGATAAAACATCATCCAACATACAACTACTCTACCAAACTGTCATAAAACATGAGGTAACATTCATCCAACACACATCGAATGTATCAAACTGTCATAAAATATTCATCAAACATTCATCAAACATTCATCAAAGTATCCAAACAATAAAATAAATTTCTATGTTCCCTCAAACACTCTATGCTCATTGCTTTGGTTTCTTCAAATTCTTCCTTTGGTACTCCTTCCCAAGCATTCTCTTCGGAGGGCGAGCATCGACAGTGGCGGGCGGAGCATTGGCCGGGGTGGAGTGTGTAGAAGTGCTACCATCTTTGGGGACCGCCTCGGGCCGCTTGCCGGTAGGGGCGGATGTGGCGGTTGTGCGGTTGCGGTCGTCGAGTGGTAGTCGTGGTGGTGGGACCTATACTCCTCCCCGAAAGGAAATTGACGATATCACTCGCCATTGTCCTCGCAGAGACTCAATCGTACACAACTCCGGCGGGAGGTCCATCCATCGTAATGCCGCGTCCAACGCACGCCTATTACGCTGATGAAAATAATCGGGTTAGTGTTAATGCAAAACATATCGGGATGAAAACAAAGGGCATGTGGGCATGCATAATACATATAACCATTTCAATACCTCCAGTAGCTCGTTGTCTGCGATGGTTGTGGCGACCATGTCCTGGTCCTCAAGGCTCGGATTGGTGATCACGGGATGAGACACTTTGAGGAACCAAGGTAGGTAGTCCGGTGTAGCCAAAAACTCGAACTCCGCCTTGTCACCACGAACTTCGGGAGCCAACAAACGGTTCCTCCATCGCTCCCAATTGTCTTGCTGAAACCCATACTTGACAGAGTATTTATTCGCAGATGGGCCTCGATGTGCTTCCAATGGACGGTACGGAGGATCTGGTATAGATTGCACGTGGCCAAACTGTCTCAGAATCCTCTCGGATGGTAGGGCTCCACCACATCCATGTACTTAATCGTCCCACTGTAAAAGGCCATCGCGTGCACAACTCCATTTTCCCTGTAATTCACATATGGGTCCCAAGTGACCTAATCAAAATGCAACAACCATTGTTAGTAACCAAAAAAAAACAAAAACATCATTCATCACAGGATGTGGATAACCATCTCACCTCACTTGGGCGCAACCTATCCAACGTCCTCCTAATGGACCCGAGCTTGTCAACATTCATCACGGTCTCGTGCTTTTGAATCCATCTGCAGACACGAGGTTGCACGTAGTCCATGTATTTCGCATTGGGTGTGGCGAGACCAAGTTTGAAATGGTCGTACACCCATCCCTGCAAATACATACAACGTTAGTTAGTCCGCAAATGCAAGTTGGCGTAAAAATGATACCAAAAACAATGTAAGTCTATTTTATAACAAACCTCGAGCAATGTGAGGTAGCCAGCAATCTAAGACACTTGCACTCTGGAGGCAGACCCCAAGTGTCGATACAAGTAGGCCAACGCACCTGCACCCCATGCGTACTTTCCCACGAGTCCAAGTTTTCAAGAAGCTTCAGCAGCGCGATAGACACCCGAGACCTACTCTTATCGGCAAATAGGGTGCAAGACAAAATATACAACAGGTACGCTCGGTGTGCATTCCACAGGAGGATAATTTGTGGGTCTCGAACCAGCTTTGGGGCACCAACGACTCTTCAACCAACATTTGCGCCTTTGTCGGCCCCTTGCCGATATTCACCTCCTCCTCGGCCTCATCGACGCTAACCCCAAGTAGTTTCGAGACCATCTTAATAGCGTCGAGCGAGATTCCTCCGTGTACCTCGCAAAGTTCTCAGCGCCACGACTTTGCCCGTCACGGGAATCTTCGGGAGGAAGCTCACATCCTCTAAGGAGATAGACATTTCACCAAAAGGTAAGTGAAATGTGTTCGTCTTCTACGCCACCGCTCCACAAATGCGAGAGATAACCTTCTTGTTGGCCTTGCGGTATGAACAATCTATCAGCGTATTCAACCCGAACGCCGAATAATCCTCTCGAAGTCCCTCCGTGTCGGGGTGGCACGATTGTAAATCCCATTCTTGTATCGAGCTCGTGATTGATACACTTGAAACCGGACGCTCTGCAACAAAAAAAACACATCTCGTCACATTTGTGAAAAGCCGAGTTTTAAATTACTCCGTTCAATGAAATTTTAATTACCTAATTGTTCCAAATCGCTAATGCGACATGATCCTTAAAGCTCTTCAACAACGCACCGTCTATGGGACCACGGGGAAAGGAGCACGCATTTCAACGAGCACGGCTCTCCTTCATTATGGCCGGCTCCACCACTACTACTCCCGCCCACATTACGATCGGTTTACGTCGTGTTCCCCCGCCGTTGACGAGTCTTGCTACTAGACTCGATGCATGACCCTCCTCTTCCCCTCGGGCAACAACAACATCCTTGGGTCGCCGAGTGTCGATGTTCGAACCCTCGTCGTGCAATTCTAACCTTGCACGATTTCCATCTACCTTAACCTTTCCCTTAACATCTTCGTTTCTCCTTCTCTTTCTCTTTCCGGTAAGATGTTGTCGGGGGTCGCCGGTCGCCTCGCCCCCGGTTGGCCCTCGACACCTCAACACCAGCCTCCTCCCTTGTCACCGGTGCTTTCGAACGAGCCATACCTGAAAACAGTACAACATATAAGTGCCTGAAACAGAACCAAAAATCAAATTACTAAAAAAAAGGCTCAAAATCATCCTTTTCTGATGTCTCGGTCAAGCAGGTTCGTGAAATAATCCATATTCTCGTTCACTCCTGACCTGAAAACGGGTCAACTATCTCGGCAATGTACAACCGAGATCAATGAAACATTCTCGGTTGTACACCACCGACATGCCATACCCAATTCAATTCCCCTTACTCTCGTCCTGTGCCGACCGAGTCGACTCTAACCCTCTCGGCATTGTACAACCGAGAGATGGAGTACATTCTCGGTTGTACACCACCGACACAACATTACCTAACACTAATTGTAGCTCTCGTCATGTCTCGACCGAGATAACACATGTAATCTCGGCCATTCGTAGCAGAGACTCGTGAACTCTTCCGGCTGCTGGCGAGAGACGACGAGTTGCCAAAAATTTACCTTACTGTCTCGGCCATGCTTGGCGAGACAAGAACACATCTCTCTGCGGCTGTGTGGCGAAACCGCGATTTTCCAAAAATGGAAACCTTGAACACACCGCCACACATACATTACAACTACTCTACCAAATATAACTTAATTAGACTATCAACGTACCTTGAAACGATCGATTTCGCGCCAAATGTGTGTGTACGACGAACTTCAACCGAGCCCTAATTTGGAGACGAAATTGCCCAACACCCCGAGCCTACAAAGCTGGAAAAACCTCCTACAACGAAGGAGAAACACGGAGACGGACGAAAACACACGATTTTCGGGAATCCTCGCAATGGCCGATCCTCAACGAATTCATTCTTCCTCAAGGGAGTTGGTGGTGGGGGTGGTGGGGGTGGTGGGGTGCAAGAGTTTTGAACGAGGGTATTTTGGGAATTTCGGGTCCAATTTTTGGGTGCCCGGGTAAATTGGTTAGTGCCCTCATTAATAGGGTGCCTTCATGAAACGGTGGGGTGCCCTTAGCGGGCCTCAAAAACATTACCTGCCACTATTAGTACAAATCCTCAAATGAGCATCTATTTGCTTTTTTTTTTTTTTTTTTTTTTTTTTTGAGAAACCCATTTATGGGGCGCATTTTATTAATGACAAAACTCATTATTTGGTATTTGAACTTTTTGTGTTTTTTGCTTTTGGTCCTTGAACTTTTATTATTACATATTTTGTCTTTGAACTTTCATAAAGATCTATATTTAGTTCTTTCACCATTTAAAGTATTAAATCCCGCCGACGTAGGTAACATAAATGTCGCGTGACTAGTCAAAAAGAGTAAAATTGTTTATATTCTTGAACCGAACGACTCACATCGATCAACAAAAGTCGAAAAAAAATTAATTTCTTTCAAAAACATAAAAAACTCAAAGTTCGAGACCAAAAGCCTAAAAAACTCAAAAATTCGGGGATCAAAGTACAACAATGAAAGTTCAAGCACCAATTGTACACTAATAACCAAAAAATATGTTTTGCCTTTATTAATTAAAAAGAAATATTACAAATGTCGGTTAAATATCTGAAATAGATGGCCATATATGTGAGTGACATCCTTCCGAGATATTTTTAAGAGGGCGCTAAGGGCACCCCACCATTTAATGAGGGCACCCAGTTAATGTGGGCACAAACTATTTTACTGGGGCACCCAAAAATTAGCCCCGAACTACGAAAATACCCCTCATGCAAACCCCCGAGCACCCCACCACCCTCGTGCAAACCCCTGGGCACCCCACCACCCCCACCACCACCACCACCCTCGTTCACCGAACTCCTTGTGGAAGAATTCATTTGTTTTGAACCGACCGGTGAGAGGAATCCCCGAAATCGTGTTTCGAGTCCCTCGCCGTGTGTTTCTCCTTCGTTGTTCGAGTTTTACGCATTTTGTAGGGTCGGTGTGTGAGCCGATTTCGTCTCCAAAATAGGGCTCGGTTGAAGGTCGTCGAATTAAGTTACATTTGGTAGAGTAGTTGTAATGTGTGTGTGGCGGTTTGTTCAATTGTAAAAAAATTGGGAAATCGCGGTTCTCGGCCACACGGGCCGAGACGGTGTCAGCTGTCTCGGCCTTGGCGAGAGAAGCTAATATTTTTGGGAACTCGAGTCTCGGCCACGAAAGGCAGGAAGAGTTAGCTGCGTATCGGTTGTCCACTTCCGAGAGGGTCTCGATAGGCTCGGTCGTCATAGGACGAGAGTCGGGCGGTGAAAATATATCGGTGGTGGAACCGAGACTTGACTCGGTTGTACACGGCCGATATATTGGAATACTTGTCGGTCATGGGTGGCCAGAAAATATGGGTTGTTTCACGAACACCTTGACCGAGACATCGAAATGGATGAATTTGAACATTACGGTTTGAAAAAAAATTTGGTTGTATGTCAAACTAACAATACAAGATTGAAAATCCATCACGACAATTTGCAGAAACTTAATTAATTATAAATCTACGTAACATTCAAATTGACTCTAAAAAGGGTCCATCCATAAGTAAACAACAATCAAAACACAACAACAATCAAAACACGGCACAACATTTGCATATACATACAACATTCGGACGAATGGCAAAATTTCTAAATGTTTAGCCGTCTAGGTACAAGCTTTAACCTACGGTGTATCTAAATCTACAACGGGTATGGTGGCTTCATGATCAGCGGTTGCAATGGGCGCGATGTCTCGAAAAACGAATCCATCTCGCCAACCTTTGGCGCGATCCTCAACGTATCGATCCCACGATGGATATAAGGATGGCGGCGGTGCATTCACACGCAATAGCGCACCTGTCAAAGTGAACAATAGAACATAGAAGATATTGTCACAAACCCGATTAAGGGGAAACAAACCAATTCACAAAAAATCATAGAACTTACCCTAACCCAATGGATATTCATTTCATTTGCCATTGCAATGATAAGTCTGTTGTGCAATGACGACGGTGGAGTACTACGTAGAGGTAGGAATGTGGAGGCACTCCCATGCGAGAGGTTGACGAGAATGACATTGAATGCGGTGGATACTAACAATCCCATGTGCGGAAGTGTCAACCATTCTTTGAAAGATGCCCCATCTTGCTTCTCTGGGCAATGCACCGCATTCTTGACAATCTCGAAACTCGAGCCAAGCACTTCCCGCCAAAGGTCTTCATACCCGATAATCTCATCGTACATCCTTCTACGCACAATCCTCCACCCGTCTACGTCGGCAAGTCGAAGCCCGGAGGCTATACACAGATATCCACAATTTCCATCGGAAACCACATCGATAATGGCCTCAACATGTGGCAACCAATCCGGTTCTAAGCAATGACCATAAGCCATGTTAGATCCATTTTGCGTGCGTCGGCGGCACGACGCATTTGTGGAACATTGACTTTCTTACGCCTAGAAGCTTTTGTGGAGTGGGAGGACTCAAATCCGATTGGAGGCCGGGGTGCCTCAGACACTTGGGGTGCCTCGATTGGAGACCCGGTGTCCTCCCACCCGCATCCTCAACTTCTGCTCGCACTCCACAAAAGACGAAGGTGGACTAATCTCCCTAAGCTGCTCACTTTCGGTCCTCCCCCGCATCCTCAACTTCCTCCTCCCCATTATCCAATCTTCTGCGGTGTCGTGATTGTGCCTCCCACAAATCACGGTGACATACCATAAGGAGTCGGCATTTTCCTTGACGTTAATTTGGAAAGGGCATCCACATTTCTTCGTACCGGTGTGACTCCTCGCCTTTTCATCATTCCTTGATTTCTTTAAAAATTTTGCCGCTTTCCCCTTCCCTACTCTACGAGCCGGTCCCCTATATGTCCCGGACCTCTCATGAGACAATTTTCACCCTTCCCCTGCGCTTAATGCCCCGCATCCGAGCGCTTCGTTACTAACACAAACTTGTTCTCACCACCAATCATTTGGAGCCATGAAATAGCCGATTCTCGAGAGGGGAATGGCTTAGAAGGTGTAAAAACGCATTTGTAGTACGGAAAATTACTAGATAACGGCATTACTGCAATACAAACGAGTGTAACATTATAATCAACCAAAATGTACAAGCCACAATCACAAAAAAACCCAAAAAAACATGTTCTCGGTTGTACGAGTCCGAAACTTTCTTGAGTCTCGCTTACATACGACCGAGAGTTACTCGTACTTTCGGTCGTTCCGGGCCGTGACCTACGTGAAACCTCTCGGTCTCTCATGGCCGAGACATTACCATACATCTCGGTCTGCGAGGCCGAAACGATCGCGCACCCGGACGAAACTTCGGATAACGCAAAAAAAACACAAAAAATTTGCAAAATTACCTCAAGGACGACCTCTCTGGCACCAGAAGCATTACAATCCTCCATTATACGGTGGAAACAACTTCGGATTTGAAGAAATTACCAAACCTACGTTGACAAACAAATCATCATTTTCTTTGTTATACACAACTAAACGAGTTCTAAAAAACCCGAATATGGTTGTCAAACATTGTTACCTCATTGTCGGACGATGTCAATCCGCAAAAATCGATCGCTCTTCGCCAAACGCAATGTGGTTGTCGCTTTGTGGTTCAAGCTTCTTTGGTGGGGTGCCCTAACTCCTTGTCAAAATGGTTTGTGGGGTTTAAACCATTATATATATACGGGGGCAAAATGGTCTTTTCCATTTTTCTTTGGAATTTTACAAATAAGTTGGGTGCCCTCATTAAATGGTGGGGTGCCCTTAGCGGCGCTCTATTTTTAATATTACAAACCTTGGCAAGGTGGGCTAACGTATGTGCTACCCTATTCCCACCTCCCGGAATAAACCAAAAAAAAAAATTACATAAGACAGAGTTTGGCATATTACATAAATAAAAAACAAACCTAAAATTAAAACTAAGTATCTAGATGGCTCGGCCAAATGTTAATGGTAACACATTTGGGTCAAGTGAAAGTAGGGGTATTTTACAATTTTTTTCACAAAATAGGGAGGATTTTTTTTATCACGGATGTAGGCAATAACGCCTTTTGAGAAGGCGTTATTGAGTGGGATGTTTTTTGGTTCGAGGTGACGTGGCGTCCACGTGGCATGAGATTGTACGACAGATAGCGCCTTTTGAAAAGGCGCTATCTGTACATTTGGCCGCCACCTCACCGCCACGTCGCCGCCACATCACATCTCTCAATAACGCCTGACCACGTCAGCGCCACATCACCTCGTTCAATAACGCCTTCTCAAAAGGCGTTATTGAGCGAAAATGGTCTTTGTGATGTGGCGCTGACATGGCGCTGACATGGAGGACACATGTACTGATAGCGCCTTTTGAAAAGGCGCTATCAGTACGAACACACGGCCACGTGGACGCCACGTCACCGCGAACCTCACAAACGCTCGCCGATCTGTCTTGTCACCGACACGTCATCAACCGGGTCACCAACCGCGTCGTTTTCGGCAGCTCCGACCCTCGCCGATGGTCGTCATGTGCGTCGTTTCGAACGATCTCGACAATTACAACCAAATTTGAATATGCATATGAGGAGTTTATATTTGTATTTTAAAAACCAATTTTGAATATATATATATGTACATTGTTTTAAACCTTAAACTCTCTTTTCTAAACTAACTAACATTAACAAACATAACCAACTAAACTAAATAAACTAATTAACCAAGTAAGTAACTAACTATAGTATTAACCTTAACCAAACTAAAATAACTAACCTAACCAAACTAAACTAACTAACAAACTAAACTAAATAACCTTAACTAACTAAACTAACTAACTAACTAACTAACTAACTAACTAACTAACTAACTAACTAACTAACTAACTAACTAACTAACTAAACTAACTACCTAAACTAACCTAACCAAACCAAACTAAACTAACCTAACCAAACCAAACTAAACTAACTAACTAACTAACTTCAACTAAATTAACTAACTAACTAAGTAACTAACATAACCAAACTAAAGTAACTAACAAACTAAACTAACTAACATTAACTAACCAAACCACCTAACAATACAAACTAAGTAAACTAAAATAACTAACTTAACTAGCTTAATTGCAAACATAACCTAACTCAACTACACTAAGGAACATACCCTAACTCAACTACACTAAACAAACATAACCTCAACACCTAAACTAAACTAACTTAACTAACTAAACTAACTTAACTAACTAACCTAATTAACCTAACCAAACTAAACTAATATAACCTAACCACCGACACCTAACTAACTAAGCTAACCACTTAAGTTAAATAATATGGAAAACGTGAGAAATAAGTTTATTCAATGAGAAAGTTGAATACACGTACTTTGTGAACCCAAAATATAAGTTAATTACAAATCACCATGACATCAAGTAAACTCATCATGCAGTCTATTTCTAGGTTCCGTTGACGTTGTTGCTCGGTGATGCAAACCGGACGTACTCTTTGTCTTGTTGGACGATGTGTTTGTACATCCGGTTGAGCTTGTTGAGGTAGCTGGTCTTGCGATGAATCACGTCGAGTAGATTGTTGCGTTTCCTCTGGTACTTGACTCGACTCACCTCTCTGCATCGATGCTACCAAAAATAGGAGGTGGAACCATCCCGAAATATTGGCTTCCCGCATGGGGTGGGGGAATGGAACATGAGGTCGCGGCATGGTCAACAAGTTCATGAATGAAGTGGTCTCCACTATACGCCATATTGTAATTATATGGAGTAGGAGTATATGGACTAGGCATGTACCGAGGCAATGATGGATACATTTGAGGATGAGGCATTCCAGGGTCCACATATGAAGACGACGGCCCTGTGTGCGTATGGATCAAAATAGTAAGGAGGAAGATTCACGCTCGGCGGCCGGGTACAAACATTTGAGGTTCTTGCTGGGGTGGCGACGATCGTCGGCTACTCTCACCAACAGCTCTCTCTCGTTCTACTCGCTCTCGAACGAGATGAACGTGTTGGAGGAGATCGTCCGCTACTCTCTCCAAAGAATCTCGCCCGAGTAGATGGACGTGGTGGACGAGGACGCTCGGTGCGTTCCCGCACAATCTCTCGGTCGTGCTCGTCTTCTTCTCACCTCTATGTTTGGTTCTACCGATCGTCTTCTTCATCGTCTTGTTCATTATCCTCATTAATGTCTTGCTCGACGTCAATTCCGTCATGCGAAAGAGTAGACCTTCGCCTTTCGTCTTCGTCTAAAATTTGAATCCCTTCATCGATAGCAAGAAGACCTTGCTCGTACCCATCCTCGATAAACACTCGCCTCGCCGATGCACCAAGTTACGCCGATATACAAAATATAAGAGGTCGAGCACGCAATATAAGAGATTTAATGTTCGAGGAAAATAAAGAGTTAGAATTTTACCGAGTAGTCACGTAACGCCCGTCGTGTCCAACGAATCTCCTAGTGACCGAGCGATACCACGTCATGTACTCTTGGTGATCGTGGCCTTCATTAATCGCCGTGGCAATGGTGTCCCCACGATTCTCCCACATGTGTATATAGCTTGCATGGAAGGTCACCCAATTTTCATGATGATGTCCACGCAATTCCTGTGCGGTGCACATGGGCGTCGTAAGCACAATTTGGCGGCACCACTTGTACCATGCCGAATTGTCTCATCACCCTTTCTCGGTCGATGCCACTCCACAATGTGGAAACAAATAAGGGACACGTCGATAGCCAACTTCCGTTGCCATTTATACAAGAATCGGGAAGAGACCCCATGAGTTGTGCATAAGGTTGCCTGCACCACATCATTCTCATGCCTCTGAAGTCGAGTGCATCACGGAAGCCGATACGACGTGCGTCGCACTTCGTGATACCGAAAATGCATCGAGCCATCTGTGTAGAAGACAATAATTTAAGATAAATGTAAATGGACAATAATGAAAATGCAAATTAATGACAAATCGACTTTCATACCTGTGTCCGAGTGGAACGTCCATAAGCATATTTTGTCCATCCAGCGATTCACGTCGCCGAGCTCTCTAAACACGCAGCGCCGCGGTGCTATGAATGGAAATCGGTCCCATGCCCAAAGTTGTAAAAGAATTGACGCGCCAGAGACCCTCATGTGCACCGCGCGAGATCCGCGACACAACTCCCTGTACAAATAAGCCAAACAAGCACTCCCCCAACTATATTGTCCAGCTAGTTGGAAATCCTCCAGCAATGGTAGGAACATCAAATGGACGAATCGATTAGACTTGTCGGCAAAAAGACATCCACCGATGAGTTGAAGTATGTACGATCGAACGTAACGTCGGACCGACTCGTCATCGCTATCATCATCTATTGATGGTACGTTACGCTCAAGCCATTCGACCTTTAGTTTACATCCAACGATGTCATCTCCACCAGGAGTTCGTCCAAGTAGCCTCTCGCGTACATCGCATAGTCTCGCGTCCGTCGTTCCCGTCACGTGCATACCTTCGATCGGTAATCCTAGCCGTACTCGCACGTCTTGAAGTGTAATGGTGCACTCCCCACAATGCATGTGAAATGTATGCGTCTCAGGGCGCCATCTCTCTACAAACGCAGTAATCAAAGCCCAATCAAGGCTGAAAAATGCTACACGAGATATCCCATAAAACCCCACTGGAACGAAGATATGGGATCATCCTAGAATGATACTGCATCGTTCGATCCACGACCCCACGTCTTCGACGTACACGCATTGTTTCGTACACCTTGTAATTGATAGTGTATTAATGTACGTATTTGATACATTATTGATATAAATTTGACGTATTGTCGTAAGAAATGTTACCTCGCCCTCCATGCTCGCGTTGATCTCGTGTGTAGATTGAGTGCAATAGTGATGGATCGAAGGCCCTGGATCCATTGTAGTACAACTACATATAATGTTAGCAAAATAAAATGAGTGTTGTACACAACCAAACGATTAGTAATTAATAAAAGTTCACACAAGCAACATATGTACGACCTTTAGTTACTTCACACAATATACAAACTCGACTATAGGTTGTCATTGGATGGTTGAGGTCTCAACGGACAATTTTTTTTGTTATGTCCCTCTAAACGACATATATACCACAACGGTTCTTCCTAGTTGGTACTGCTCACGATCTTTATTTGGACATGTTGTTCTTCTATGTCCTTCTTGGTGACAAATCCCACATCGCAAAGGTCTTTGGACATTAGGAAGATCCATCTCCGTAGGTCTACGCGATCCCTTAGGTCTCCTCGGCCACGTCTCGCGCTGGGGTCGGGTATCGATTTCGTCCCAAAAGTCGCCAAGATTTCTCATCTCGGGATGGCCTTGAATTTGTACGAGTAGCACTGCGTGCGTACACATCTAACCTATAGTATGGATCGATGAATCGCGCATGAGCTCACTCGAATCAACGCACATGATGCTAACACGTGTGAGCAAGGGAAACCAAATGATCGCCATTTATTACAACCGCACACCCGGTCCTTTAAGATGACGATTTGTGTGTTGTTGCCTTTATGCATGCGATCTCCATGTCTTCCAGCCTCGCACTTGGAACTCACCAATGTCTCGATTGATCAACGTGACGTGATGCCTCCTTGCATTTCTCATATATCGCGAGTTGCTTCATGACATATTCAGTGTACACTTGGCCTTTTGAGATTGCCGCATTGATTTCCTGGTTGCGTTGATCGTGGTACGTCACCAATCTATAGTATATCATTTGAGTCAACGCAGTAATTGGCAAGAATCGAGCACCCTTCAAGACCCCGTTAAAACACTCTGCAATTTCCGATGAAACTCTAGTAAGTAATATTGGTTCGTCGAATATTTAATGTATTATAGTGCAAAGAATAAATTGTATGTTGTACTTACCAACACCATTAGAATTCATCCATCCGTACCGCATGCCTCCGTCGTGCGATTGGGTCCAAAGTTCTTTAGGGATGGCATTGACATATTGCGTGCATTGTGGCGTTCGTGACGATAAATATGTGAAACGCTCCATGCACGCAATAAATTTTCGTTCTTGATGTTGCACAGATGCTCGACCAAGTAGTACTTTCAGGGGAACAACATTTTTGAATTGTGTGCCGAAATTACTAAGCAAGTGTCGCAAGCAATAATCGGTGGTACTTTCGGGGACAAAAGCCGTTTATTGGGATGTTGACCGCCTCCAAAATGCCAGGGTGACGATCCGAAATAACGCATATCCCTTCTCTATCTGTCACGTGTTTGCGCAACATGCGCAAAAACCACCCCATGAATCGATTGATTCGGTTTCGTAACAAGCAAATGCAATCGGTAGTATGTGACCATTTCCTTCAACAGATAACGCAATCATGAGCTTCCCATCGATTCGCCATATAGGAATGTCGCGTCAATCAAGCAGAGGCTCGCAAAACTTAAAAGCTTGTATTGAAGCTTCAAATGCAAAAAACACACGACGGAATTGTGGAGACGCGGTACTTATTTCATCATCATGCCATTGTCGTGTGACCACTCGATTCTTGTCCCCGACTCTTACTCCTCACCGCAGCCAACCATCTTGGTAATTGAGCGTACGACTCATCCCAATCTCCAAAAACCCATTCAATTGCTTTTTTCTTGGCATCCCACATTAGCTTGTAGTTGACTTCGTGCCCATATTTTTTCTTTATTATTTCTACTAATGTTTTTATCGTGACACCTTGATCGGTTTTGACGACGCTTTGGATCTCTCGCGCCATCATGTTGGCATCAAGTTGGGCATGACCGCGTTCTACGTTGGGATTAATACACGTGTGCGGTACGTCTAACTCGTGTAATCTCCCATAATAGTGTTTTCTTTCTAAACATGCGCGAAGACGCCACATACAACCGTGTTGTGGATATCCGCACTTAATCGCCCACGAAGTTGTAGTCGATTCCATCACATGGTATTGACAATGCCTATTAACATGCCACACTTTCACGGCATGTTGTAAATCGTTTTTATTGTCAAAACACATCCCTATCTCCAAATCGAAGTTAGGGATGTCCCCCAAGTTTGCTTACGGGAATGTTGTGTTGCAAGCTTGAATTAGCCACCTCCCAATCGATTTCGTTATACCCCGGTATTGGTTGGTGAACTTCATCGTCACTAGCTTCCTCCAACATAATCTCTTCATCGATAGCAAATTGCTCATCATCTCGACATTCTCCGCACCCGGAGGATCATACGTTGGATCATCTCGTGCAAACGTTAACGTCATCCCAAACCGCAATCGATGGAGCTTCTTCGTGTGATGCGTTTCTCATCGGGCCTCGTTATTTTCGTCGTCGTTTCGTCATCGTTTCGGTATACGCATTATTATCTTCATGTAATGGAGCAACGAACCCCTCTTGCGCTACCTCATCCGCTCCTGGGATTGCATGTGCAATCGTCCATGTCTAGTAAGTCCGCGTCGGCGTGCCGCCACGTTCGTCAAGAACTTGCGAATGAATCGTACGATTTTGATTTGAGTCGATCGACTCAAATGTTAAATATATATCAATCGCCGTGGTCTTTGGTAATTTGTCCACCGTATCCCACATCAAGTCGAAGTGTGTCGCATCATTCAACAACACAGGAACGTAATAATGTGAGCCTCCGGGGAGAGGCATCATGTGACGATACGTCATATGAACTATAGTACTCGCCGTACATACCAAGGAACGCGTTAGAAACGTCATCAATCATTTCACGGGCACTAGACCCAAACTTCACCCACAACACTATCGATGGGGGGGGGTGAGCCAGACGCGATGCCATTGACCCCATTAACAATGGATCCGTACGCATAGAATAGAATAGGGATGTTTCTTTGTGACATGCCCTACATAATGTTTTGAAATTGGATGTAAAGATGTAATGATACAATTGCAAAAAATTGTTCAGGGAATTAGTTGAAAATCATGTGGTGATAAAGCGCAATGATCGAACTTTTCGATGTAGAAGATCGCAATAATAGCGCAACTACAGAGCATACTCATTCTTTCGCACTTACATTTTCTCGTGTAATAACGTTCAATAAATAAATATATCAACCGTACTTCATAAACAAAATACTTATGTCCCTATATATCATGCAAACCATAAACTAACCTAAATAAATTACTTCAAAAATACTAAATTAACGAACTTACTTTTTTTCACCGCTTTTCCTCTCCAACAAAATATTCCTGCAATAACATTGTATTTTCGTTTGTTTAGAACACAAATAGTATAATAAATCGGCTATAACAAACTTAATTAACTGACTAACTTAAACAAACTTACTAAACTAAACAAACTACTCTAACTATACTAACTAACCTAAAAACCAAATTAAACTAAGTTAAATACCTAAAACAATACAAACTAACAAATAATCAACTAACTAAACAAACAAACTTAAACCAAATTACACATACGTAAACTAAAAAAACTAACACAAACTAAACTCACTGCCATTTTTTTTCATCACGTACATACCTCCTCCTCCTTCACTGGACCTCCTACTTCTCCTCCGCTGAGACGACTGGTGCCCCGCCGCGTCGCTCCGCGCTCCTCGCGCAAAGCCGCTCCGCTCCGCTCGCTCCGCTCGCTCCGCTCCGCTCCCGCAAACAAAAATGCCACTTCTTCTCGCCTCACCTCTCGCTCGACCTCCCTCGCTCCCCGCGTCGTCTCCACTCTCCTCCCCGCTCAACCCAAATACGACCTTCTTCCTCCGCCGCTTCTACCTCCTCCGCCGCGTTGATCCGTCGTGTCTCCTCCGTCCGCGCGTGGTCTTCCTCCACCGAGCTCCCCGTCCCCGCCTTATATAGGCTTCACGGCAATGATTCGGGCATGGTCACGGGATCGTAATCCCGTGACCCCTACGTCCCCTACCCCTGCATCCCTACCCCTGCATCCCTACCGAAACCGACGCAGAGAATATTCTCTGCGTCGGTTTCGCGAAGAAGACGACAGGGAGCGCTGATAGCGCCTTCTCAGAAGGCGCTATCGCGACCCCACAGAAATGTGTCCACGTGGATCCACGTGGATCCACGTGGACACAACTTAAAAATTATATACAAATAGCGCCTTCTCCGGGCGCTATTGAGTAGTACACATCGCCACGCGATCCACGTGGATCCACGTGGCGCCCCATTACATTGATGTCCACGTGGCCACAATAGCGCCTCGCGAAGGCGCTATCCGATCCACGTGGACCTGGAAAACTAACTGTTGTCCACGTGTACATTGATAGCGCCTTCGCAGAAGGCGCTATCAGTGTACATGTCCACGTCGGTCCACGTGGACATGTCGACGTGGACATGTACATCGATAGCGCCTTCGAGAAGGCGCTATCGTTGTCTCCAAAAAAAAAAAAAAAAAATTTGACACGTCACCTGCCACGTAGATGACGCCTTCCCAAAAGGCGTTATTGCCTACCCCCCGGAATAAAAAAGTTTTGACCCCTATTTTCCTCATTAAAAGTAAAAACATGTGTACTTTGGTGAAAACTTCTGAGATCTTCCGTCCTTGGGTTCTTCGCGAACCTATTCCCTCCTTCACAGAATCACAGTAATTAGTTGTGCAACTTCCGGCGCCACTCTTCCTGCTAATCTTCTCGCGTAAGCACCCACAACATGTCCAGAGCAGTCTTTAAAATCTGCGGATGGTACCGAGGCTAACGGTGGCGAATTCCACTGTTTGTTGTGGGTAATAATCTCTGCTACTCTTTCAATTTCTGTTGATTTTGGAGATACCACAGATAATGTTGAATTTCTTGGAAGCCACTTATCTATCACTAAAGATATTAATGGAAATACCATTTCCAATCCTTCATATTTAATCCCTGATTTTGTAGTTCTCTTTCCCACACAATACTTCTCCAAACAAAAGATTTGTTATTATTCTTCTTCGCAATTTCCAAAAAATTAGTGTTTTGAAAGTATTTACCTCTCAACAATGGCCACTAAACTTTTCCGGATTGCCGAAAAATTAACCCACCAAATTTTTTTAGTAGACATGAAGTATTCTAATATTATATCCAAGCAATTTTCCTATGTGAATTTGTAGAGCCCCTCCAAAAGTTCCTGAAATATTTACGGATTTCATCACAAAAGGAATCTGGTAATTTAAAAACCCCCATAACATAGGTTGGCAAAGCTTGTAGAACTGCCTTGATAAGAATTCCCCTCCCACCAGCCAAAAATAAATCATATCTCCAGCCTTGAATTCTTTTCCAGATTCTATCCTTGATAGGCGCAAAAGTGTGCTTTTTATTCCTTCCTATCATAGAGGGGAGCCCAAGATACCTTCTCATGCATAACATCAAGTCTCAGTCCCAAAAACTGTAGAATCTCATTCTGATGAGTAGCCACAATATTAGGACTGAATATAATAGAGGACTTTTTGTAATTTATTTGCTGTCCAGAACCATCTCATACAATTTGAAAATATATTGAAAAGTTCTACAAGATTCCGTAGATGCTTTGCAATATATGAAACTATCATCTGCAAAAAATAAGTGATTCGCACTAGGTCCTCCTCTAGAACATTTAAATCCTTGTAGGGAACCATTATCATTTGCTACATTTAATAAAGAAGAGAAAGCTTCAGCAAAAAAACAAAAATAGATAGGGAGATAATGGACAACCTCGACGAAGGCCACGAGTAGGAATGATACGTCCATAAATTCCTTGATTGATAGAGATGGAATAGGTGGGAGAAGTAGTACACTTCATTATTTCTCTAACCCAATTCTGTGGAAAATTCATTCTCTCAAGGACTACTTTGAGAAAAGGCCACTCAACACGATCATAAGCCTTACTCATATCTTCTATCTTTAGAGCTATAAAGCCTCCCTTGCTTCTCTTCATTTTGTGCATTGAGTATATCATTTGAAATGCTATAATAACATTGTCACATATTTGTCTCCCTGGGAGAAAAGCATCCTGATTTTCAGAGATAAATGAATTGATAACCAACTTCAGCCTATTAGTTACTGACTTAGTAATGATTTTGTAAATCACATTACATAAGCTAATAGGCCGGAAGTCACCAACATTAGAAGAATTCTTATTCTTTGGGATAAGGACAATGTTAGCATGATTAGAACCCCTTAAAGAGCCCCCATGATTGAGAACATCAAGAAAAGCCTTAGAAACCTCTTTCCCCACAATATCCTAATGTTTTTGATAAAAGAGAGCATGAAATCCATCCGGCCCGGGAGCTTTAGTAGGCCCCATATCAGAAATAGCCTTTGTAATTTCCTCTTCAGAGAAAGGTTTGTGGAGTAGTAAAAAATCAACATCTGAAAGTTTAGAATGTAGATTACCAAGGCCTGAATATAGATCAATCTCCGAGGGGGAAGAGGTTGTGAATAATACCTATTAGAAATTGACAAAAACTTCAGCAATCTTGTCATCTTTGTCAACCCAACGTCCTCTCGAAGCGTTGATTCTTGTAATGGAATTCTTGGTTTTTTTTGTATGAGAAGCTTTCATGTGGAAATATCTTGTATTTCTATCTCTCTCCTAAAGCCATTGAGCCCTTGAAACAATCTTTAGATTTCCGAGATCTTTCTAGACTTTTAACAAAGTGCAACTGATGTAGAATATGCCTATGATCAGATTTTTATGAAGTCTAAATGATAAACCCTTGGTGAATAAAACTTATCAATCCATGCCTCATTGGCAAAAAATCAATCAAATCTTTGCTGAATATTATTTTCACCATTTCTTTTGTTATTCCATGTCATTTTTGGACCATGAAAATCAAAATCAGAGAGATAACAATCAGAAACAGTAGATTGAAAGGCCATGATCTGTTTTCTCTAGAGGACTGAGAACTTCATTAAAATCACCACAACTCACCCATGGTAAAGAGATTAATGATTGCTTTCTATATACCATTTTAGGATTTACTTAAAACTGTAAAGCGCCAAAGAAAACCATTTGAAAGAGAAATAACACTATCAATGCGCCCTTTAGAATAAAAATTTGATAAAAGATCCAAATCTTCGCTCCATAATAATAAAAGACCCACACTCCTGCCGTAACTATCTACATGGAAGCCATTATAAAAACCATCTAGAAGATGAAGTAGACTATCTAGTTCCTCCTCTAGTTTCTTAGTGCGAAGTATAACATTAGTTTGATCGGAAATGATGTATAACTCCCTTAATGATTCTCTGATTTCAAAAATACGGCTCAATAAGTTTCCACGAGTGACACCGCTCCAATTTTTTAGTGCATGACCACATCTAGACAAAGATATGCTTAGGCTATCCAACATAGTAGAAGCTTGATAAGAAGGAAGCCAATGTGCCAACATAGTAGAAGCTTGATAAGAACAAAGCCAATGCTCTAAAACAATTTGTTTACATTGTTCATGTTTGACCCAAAAAGGCTCAAACTTGAACCCATCTTTGGTTTTCCAAGATCTGTATGGAGTCTATGGACCATTAACAAAGTGCAACTGTAGTAGAACATGCATATGATCAGATTTTATGAAGTCTAAATGAGAAACCGTTGCTGAATGGAACTTATCAATTCATGTCTCATTGGCTAAAAATCGATCGAATTTTTGCTGAGTATTATTTTCACCCTCTCTTTTGTTATTCCATGTCATTTGTGGACCATAAAATCCCAAATCAGATATATAACAATCAGAAACAATAGATTGAAAGGCCATGATCTGTTGCATATTTCTATCAACACTCCTATGTTTTTAGAGGACCGAGAACTTCATTAAAATCACCACCAAACCCATGGTAAAGAGAGTAATGAGTGTGATCTGGATGAAAGAATCCAAGAATGCTTTCCATCTTCCCTTTTAGGATTTCCATAAAAACTTGTAATGCGCCAAAAAAAACTATCTGGAAGAGAAATAACACTGCCAATGTGCCCTTTAGAAAAAGATTTGATCGAAAGATCCCAATCTTCACTCCATAATAAAAAAACCCCCCCTCTCTCCTCTCTCCTGCCGCAACTATCCACATGGAAGCCATTATGAAAACCACCTGGATGATGACGTAGACTCTCTAGTTCCTCCTCTAGTTTCTTAGTACGATGCATAACACTAATCTGATCGGAAATGATGTATAACTCCCTTAATGATTCTCGGATTTAAAAAATACGCCTCAGTAAGTTTCCATGAGTGACACCGCTCCAATTTTTTAGTGCATGACCACATCTAAACAATGATGTGCTTAGGTTAGCCAACATAGTAGAAGCTTGAAAAGAAGGAAGCCAATGTTCTGAAACAATCTGTTTACAATGTTCATGTTTGACCCAACAAGGCTCAAACTCGAACCAATCTTTAGATTTTCAAGATCTTTTAGGACTCATAACAAAGTGCAATTGAAGTAAAATAGGCCTATGATCAGATTTTATGAAGTCTAAATGATAAACCTTTGTTGAATGAAACTTATCAATCCATGTCTCATTGGCTAAAAATAGATTTAATTTTTGATGAAAACTATTTTCATCCTCTTTTGTTATTCAATGTCATTTTTGGACCATGAAATCCCATATTAGAGATATAACAATCAGAAGCAACAGATTGAAAGACCATGATATGTTGCATATTTCTATCAACACCCTCATTTTCCATAAAAACCTGTATTGTGCCAATGAAAACCATCTGGAAGAGAAACAACACTATCAATGTGCCCTTTAGAAAAAGATTTGGTAGATAGATCCCAATCTTCACTCCATAATAATAAAAGACCCCCACTCTTGCCGCAACTATCCACATGGAAGCCATTATGAAAACCATCTGGAAGATGAAGTTCTCTAGTTCCTCCTCCAGTTTCTTAGTATGAAGCATAACACCAGTCTGATCAGAAATGATGTATAACTCCCTTATTGATTCTCGGATTTGTTTACATTGTTCATGTGTCTCAATATGGCTCAAACTTGAACCAATATGTATATTTCCAAGAACTTTTTGGACTCTTAACAAAGTGCAACCGAAGTAGAATATATGATCAGATTTTATGAAGTCTAAATAAGAAACCTTTGCTGAATGGAACTTATCAATCCATGCCTCATTGGTTAGAAACCGATCTAATCTTCGCTGAATATTATTTCCACTCTCTCTTTTTTTGTTCCATGTCATTTTTGGACCATGAAATCCCAAATCAGAGAGATAACAATCAAAAACAGATAAAACACCGTGATCTGTTGCGTATTTCTATTAATACCCCCATTTTCTCTAGAGAACTGAGAAATTAATGAAAACCACCACCACACACCCATGGTAAAAAGAGTAATGACTAATGAGTGTAATCTGGATGAAAAAAATCTATGGATGCTTTCTATATTTCCTTTTAGGATTCCATAAAAACCTGCAAAGTGCCAAAGAAAACCTTGTGGAAGAGAGATAACACTATTAAAGTTCCCTTTAAAAATAGATTTGATAGATAACTCCATTGAAAACCATTTGGAAGATGAAGACTCTCTAGAATACAAAGCATAACACCTCTTTGATTAGAAATGATGTATAACTCCCTTAATGATTCTCAGATTCCAGAAATACGCCTTAGTAAGTTTTCAAGAGTGACGCTGCTCAAATTTTTAAGAGCATGCCCATCTCCAGACAAAGATATGCTTAGGTTAGCCAACATAGTAGAAGCTTAAAAGAAGGAAGCCAATGTTATGTAACAATTTGTTTACATTTGTTCATGTTTTACCCAATAAGGCTGGAACTTGAACAAATCTTTAAATTTTCAAGATCTTTTAAGACTCTTAACAAAGTGCAACTGATGTAGAATAGGCCTATGATCAGATTTTATGAAGTCTAAATGATTTACCATTGCTGAATGGAACTTATCAAGTCATGTCTCATTGGCTAAAAATCGCTCTAATATTTGTTGAATATTATTTTCACCCTCTTTTTTATTTTTCCATGTCATTTTTGGATCATGAAATCTCAAATAAGAGAGATAACAAACAGAAACAGTATATTGAAAGGCCATGATATGTTGCATATTTCTATCAACACCCCCCATTTTCTCTAGAGGATTGAGAACTTCGTGAAAATCACCACCACACACCCATGGTAAAGAGAGTAATGAGTGTGTTCTGGATGAAAGAATCTATGAATACTTTCTATCTTTCCTTTTAGGATTTCCATAAAAACCTGTAAAGTGCCAAAGAAAACCATTTGAAAGAGAATATAACACTATCAATGTGTCCTTTAGAAAAAGATTTGATAGATTGATTCCAATCGTCACTCCATAATAATAAAAGACCTCCATTTCTGCCGCAACTATCTACACGGAAGCCATTGAAAACCATCTGGAAGATGAAGTAGAGTCTCTAGTTCCTATTAATACGAAGCGTAACACCAGTCTGATGAAATAATGTATAACTCCCTTAATGATTCTTGAATTTTAGAAATACGTCTCAATGAGGTTCCAAGAGCGAGACTGCTCCAATTTTTTTGAGCATGACCACCTTTAGACAAAGATATGCGTAGGTTAGCTAATATAGTAGAAACTTGATAAGAAAGAAGCCAATGTTTTGAAACAATTTGGTTACATTGTTCATGTTTGACCAAATAAGTCTCAAATTTGTACCAATCTTTCGATTTCCATGGTCTCTTTGGTCTCTTAACACAGTGCAACTGAAATAGAATAGGCTTGTGATTAGATTTTTTGAAGTCTAAATGAGAAACCGTTGCTGAATGGAACTTATCAATCCATGTCTCATTGGCTAAAAATCGATTTAATCTTTGCTGAATATTATTTTCACCCTCGCTTTTGTTATTCCGTGTCATTTTTGGACCATGAAATATCGAATCAGAGAGATAACAATCGGAAACAACAGATTGAAAGGCCATGATCTGTTGCATAATTCTATCAACACTCCTATATTTATAGAGGACCGAGAACTTCATTAAAATCACCACCATACCCATGGTAAAGAGAGTAATGAGTGTAATCTGGATGAGAAAAAAAATCTATGAATGCTTTCTATCTTTCCTTTTAGGATTTCCATAAAAACCTGTGAAGCGCCAAAGAAAACTATCTGGAAGAGAGATAACAGTACACTATTAATGTGCCCTTTAAAAATAGATTTGATAGATAGATCCCAATCTTCACTTCATAATAATACAAAGCATAACACCAGTTTGATCAGAAATGATGTATAACTCCCTTAATGATCTCGGATTTCAAAAATACGCCTTAGTAAGTTTTCAAGAGTGGCACTGCTCTAATTTTTAAGAGCATGAGCACCTCTAGACAAAGATATGCTTAGGTTAGCCAACATAGTAGATGCTTGATAAGAAAGAAGCCAATGTTCTGAAACAATTTGTTTACATTGTTCATGTTTGACCCAATAAGGCTCGAACTTGTACCAATCTTTAGATTTCCGAGATTTTTTCGACTCTTAACAAAGTGCAAGTGATGTAGAATAGGCCTATGGAACTTATCGATCCATGTCTCACTAGCTAAAAATTGATCTAATATTTGTTGATTCTTTATTCCATGTCATTTTTGAACCATGAAATCCCAAGTCAGATAGATAACAATTAGAAACAACAGATTGGAAGGCCATGATCTGTTGCATATTTCTGTCCACATCGCCATTTTCTCTAGAGAACTGAGAACTTCATGAAAATCACTACCACACACCCTTGGTAGAGAGTAATGAGTGTGTTCTGGATGAAAGAATCTATGAATACTTTCTATCTTTCCTTTTAGGATTTCCATAAAAACCTGTAAAGTGCCAAAGAAAACCATTTGGAAGAGAATATAACACTATCAATGTGCCTTTTAGAAAAGATTTGATTGTTTGATCCCAATCTTTACTCCATAATAATAAAAGACGCCCTACTTCTGCCGCAATTATCCACATGGTAGCAATTGAAAACCATCTGGAAGATGAAGTATACTCTCTAGTTCCTCTTAATACGAAGCATAACACCTGTTTGACCAGAAATGATGTATAACTCTCTTAATGTTCCTCGGATTTCAGAAATATGCCTCAATAACCTTCCAAGAGTGACCCTACTCAAGTTTTTTAGAGCATGACCACCTCTAGACAAAGATATGCGTAGGTTAGCCAACATATTAGAAGCTTGATAAGAAGGAAGCTAATGTTCTGAAACAATTTGGTTACATTGTTCATGTTTGACCCATGTAGCTAACCCCGATTAATTTGGGGCTGAGTTGTTGATGATGATAAGGCTCAAACTTGTATCGATCTCTAGATTTTCTAGATCTTTTTGGACTCTTAACAAAGTGTAATTGAAGTAGAATGGGCCTATGATCAGATTTTTGAAGTCTAAGTGAGAAACATTTGCTGAATGGAGCTTATCAATCCATGTCTCGTTGGCTAAAAATCGATCTAATCTTTGCTGACCCTCTTTTGCTATTCCATAACTCTTTTGGACCATGAAATCCCAAATCAAAGAGATAACAATCAGAAACAACATATAAAAGACCTTGATCAGTTGCATATTTCTATCAACAACCCCCACTTTCTCTAGAGGACTGAGAATTTCATGAAAATTACAACCAGAGCCATGGTAAAGAGAGTAATGAGTGTAATCTGGATGAAAGAATCCATGAATGCTTTCCTTTTAGGATTCCATAAAAACCTGTAAAGCGCCAAAAAAAACCATCTGGAAGAGGAATAACGTTATCGATGTGCCTTTTAGAAAAATATTTGATAGATAGATCCCAATTTTATTCCATAATAATAAAAGACCCCACTACTACCGCAACTATCCATATGGAAGCCATAATGAAAGCCCAATCGTTACTTTTTTTTTCAGATTTAGAACCATAAAGTCTTGTTTTGCTGATAAGAAAACAAGGCTTGGGGAAACATGATAAATAAGTTTCTTTAGAGATATAATAGTGCCAGGATTCCCCAGACCTTGCACTTTTAAAGATAGTAGGCTCATAGCTTCCGGTCGTCCCTAATTGATAGGGACGTCGGTATCTTCACTGGGTTACCTTCTTCAGAAAAACACAAATTCTTTTGTTTTTTGTTAATCTGAAGACAATTAGGAGAATACTTAACCAACTTCCTCTTTTCCTTGAGCTCTGAATCATTTATTTGTTGAATAGTTGGAATGTCAGATTTTATTGCATTAACCTGAGAATAAGAAGAAATCTTTGCATTCCTTGCATTAGAAACACATTTTTGTTGATCGGAGTTCTTCATATTCCTTTCCGTTTGTTTCCGGCTGGTGTTTGGTTTTCTTATTGGCTTGGCCTTGACGTTCAGATGATGTGGTTGTACATTGTGAACAAAAGATATAGTAATATCAGCCTGCGAAGGTGATTGACATTCTTTAGCCACTAACTCGGTTGTATTTCTATGATTGCATGATGGCGCAGGAGATGATGAAGAAAAAGAAACCGACTGGTGTTCAATAACCATAGGAGTAGATTCCATGTTATTGATCTGTTGTCTGTATGTACTACATTCATATCAACCCCTTCGCCTCCTTTGGGTTCAGATAATGGAACATCAGGGAAGATAGAAGATTTATTTTTCGTATCAGCAGATTTCATAGAAGACAAGGAACCTTGTATTCATTCAGGAACTTTTAATTACTCCAGAAGAGATTTCTTTGAAGAAAAATGATCACAAATGGAGGCAGAAGCTTGACCTGCAGAGGGTATAAATAAGCCAGCTTTATCCAATGAGACACAATTAGATGCAAGGGCCGAATTCATCACAGGACTATGCATACAATTCTCCCTTATATTGTCCCGAGATGTAATATTAAGGCAGTCACGTGGATTAGTGGCATTTATAATAGGTATAGATAAACATTCATGTGTCTTGAAAAAAAAAAAAAAAAAAAAAACCCGGGGAACAGTTATCACCTCAAACTTCTGAACTTTGAAGAAATAACTGCCATTGTCGGCAATTGATCCCCGGTCCCGGAAAGGAGTTATATAATTATATTACCTGAATAACCATCTACGACACGACCGCTATGATTTCTCCAATCTCAGAAAGTGCGCTGGGGATTGACCAGGAACGGTAGAGATTCCTTGCTGCTCATCTGTAATAGTTGCGTCGCCCACATGAGAACCAAGAAAACCAGTTTCACCCCTCCACTCAAATTAGGCCTTCCCAACAAGGCAAAGATGAAGTCGAGCGCTTCCTTCTTCATAAATCTCCTTCATATTGATAATTGAACGGACCATCATGATCATCATCATCATCTAAATTAAGAGAATTACACAAACTCTCAATCTCTAAAGAATTAAACATAAGAAAACAAACAGAAAAAAAAAACTCTCTCAAACTGAAAAGAACGACTTTCTCCATCTCCAGAGGAAACCGAGAGAGGAAAACTTAAGTAGGTCAATCATTTTTTTTTTTAAATAAACCATCTGGGTGAAGAACTAATAACCCTTAATAGTTGTCCTTCTCATGCCATAATATTTGTTGGTCTAGAATTTGCTCTTCAGTTGTAAGTTTAAAAGCATTGCATTTGTTGGTAATAGAATTGCTTCTTCAGTCGTATATTTGATAGCATTACACTAACTGAAGAGAAGAATCCAAACGTACCGTTTCAAACACAGGACAAATTAAAGAAAGAAATCACTTGTCAACCAGACGCTCACTTCACAGAAAACTACACATCACACAAGACTTCAATCAATGACCACCACAAAGACGGAGAACAAGTTGCAGAGTTGACTCCTTCTGAATGTTATAATCAGCAAGTGTCCGACCATCCTCAAGCTGTTTCCCAGCAAAGATGAGCCTCTGCTGGTCCGAGGGAATTCCCTCCTTGTCCTGAATCTTAGCCTTGAGGTACGTTGTCAATGGTGTCTGAGCTCTCCACCTCTAGAGTTATAGTCTTCCCAGTGAGGGTCTTCACTAAGATCTGCATTCCACCGCGAAGACGCAGCACTAAGTGCAATGTCGACTCCTTCTGAATGTTATAATCCGCAAGAGTCCTCCCATCCTCCAATTGCTTCCCTGCAAAGATCAATCTTTGCTGGTCGGGAGAGGATTCCCTCCTGTTTATTCTTGTCACCCGTAGGTTTAAGAGACACAAAGATGTCTCGGTTACTTAGGATAGAGAGTACTTAAGAGTTTTTTTCTTTTTGACCAAAAAAACCATTAGAAACTTAAATTTTAAAAGGGTAATTTTGGCGAAATACATGTGCCACATTATAAGAAAATTCATGTTAAACCAGAGGAATGAGCAATGGCTTCAAAGCGTGTAGCTATGTCATTTTTCTAAAGGAAATTTTGCTCTATATATCGCAAGAGTCATCAAAATTCCAAGAGAATACGATGAAGTAAAATTCAGCTTGCACTTGCGATGGCAAAAGTCGAAACAAGAGCAAATGTTGTTTAATTTCGAGATGTTCTTCTTCCTCCCCAAACCTATTCTCTTATAGCTCTCTGGTCAAAACCGGTTGGAGAAGAAATGGGTTGGCAGTTGAAACTACTCCACTCGATCAACATTGAATGGGTTTCCCATTAACGCCTATTTAATGTTGAGTGGGTCACGTAAATAACTACCCATATTGTAACGACCCAAAAAATTTGACTTGTGCCACGTGTCAGGTCAGGGTCGTATGTGGGATCCATTCGTCGAAATGCGTATGTCCGAATCTCGAGTGGAGATGCTAATTGTTGAGAAACGTATACGCGGAGAATTCGGGGAGCCGAAACACGAACGATGGACGCGTCTCGAGTCGCGTGCCGATGTGGGACCGAAATGTGGCTATAGTGGATTTATGTGGTTTGAACATGTACATTGGATACGCCTCGTGATGCGTGTAGCGCGAGTATCGAGATTTTAAAGGAGAGCAGGTTGGTGCCTCGAGATGCGCGCTTGCTCGGTTGTTGAGTTTGCATCGAGATTCGTGTTGCACGAATCTCGATGACACTTTTGATCTGAAATTAAAAGAGAAAGAGAAATAAAAAAATATATATATATATATATACTAGTCAATGGGCACGCGCTATGCGCGTGAGGCGTAAACAATAAATGTATCAAGAAACATTTGTGAAAGTTAATATTAAAATAAATAAAAAAAGGAAATAATATCCATGGTTGTTCTAAGTATGTTCACGTCCAATGAAAGAAAGAAAAAATAAAAAATGAAAATTGAGTTTATGATATACACCTTCTGCAAAGATAAATAAAATGAATGGTTGTCTTCAAGGAGACCAACGAACCCAATAGCAAATCATAAAAAAAAAAGAGGAGGCAACTGCGATTTTGAAGAAGAAAGTGGATTTCAATAAAATAAACACATGGAGGAAGAAAACGTGAATAGAGCGGAGAGAGAGAATTGTGGAGGGAGAAAGATAAACGTTGAGGGGAAAGAGAGAGTTGGAGGGGAGAAAGATAAACGTTGAGGGGAAAGAGAGAGTAGATAAACGTTGAGGGAAAGAGAAAGTAAAAAGGTGGAGGAGAGAGAAAAAAATCATCCAAATCCACTTTGTTAGGAAATTGACCACTAAATTAAAAACTTTTGAAAACTAATTGAGTTTTCATCCGCACATCTAAAATCAAAACCGCGTTATTAATTTGTAGTTATCAATTAAAATACTATTTTATCCCGAATTTAAATATTTGCATCAAAACACTTAGACATGGGCATTGTTGGAAGTTTTTTTCGCCGGCTTCACCGACACGTCACGTCGTTATGCATATGAGAGTTTATATTTTTAATAAAAAAACCGAAAATATATATGTACATTTTGGGATTCTAAACTAACCTAACCAAACCAAACTAAACTAACTAACTAACTTATTATAATATTATAGATATATATATATATATATATATGGGAAAGAAAAAAAAAAAGAGGGGATAAGATCAACGAGAGAAAAGAAGATCAGAGAGAACCAGAAAGAGAGTGATCGGGAGGGAGAAGAGAGAAGGAAAGAGAGGGAGCTCCGGCCGGCGAGGAGCTCGCAGGCGACGAGCCGGCGGTGTCGCGGCTCGGAGGAGCAGTGCGTTATTACCCCCGGAATAAAAAAGTTTTGACCCTATTTTCCTCATTAAAAGTATAAACATGTGTACTTTGGTGAATTTTCCTAATATTATAGATATATATATATATATATATATATATATATATATATATATATATATATGGGAAAAAAAAAAAAGAGGGGATAAGATCAACTAGAGAAAAGAAGATCAGAGAGAACCATAAAGAGAGAGTGATCGGGAGGGAGAAGAGAGAAGGAAAGAGAGGGAGCTCCGGCCGGCGAGGAGCTCGCAGGCGACGAGCCGGCGGTGTCGCGGCTCGGAGGAGCAGTGCAATGAGCAGCACGACGGCGGCCAGCGGCGCGAGCAACGCGGCGCGGAGGCCGGCGGCGGATAGCGCTCCAGCTGGACGGTGGCATAGCAGATCCGGCGACTCTCCAGCACGGCGGCGAGATCGGCGGCGAGACGCGGCGGCCGGCCAGCAGTGCAGCGGTGCAGCAGTAACGCGGCCGATTGGCGCGGCGCGGACGGCCAGCGTCCCAACAACAGCGGCGGTGTGGCGGCGCGAGCTGCGGCTCGCGGACGAGCGGATCAGCCACGGATGAGGCAGCGGCGCCGGGGGATCCAGCAGCGCGACGCCGGCGAGGGACGGCGGCGGCGGCCGGCGACCGGAGAGCGGCGGCGAGCCGGCGAAGGCTGTGCGGCAGCGACAGCGGCGGCTGTGACGCGGTGAACGACGCGGTGGCGCGTTGTCGGCCGGTTGGATGCGCGAAATCGCGACGACGCGATGGAGGTGAGGTTTATTTCACCGATTGAGTTGTGATTTGAACTAGTTAAGTAAAATATTTCTTGGGTTCCACAATTAGGTTGACTAACTCCTTGATTTTTTTGTTGAGTTATTTAATGTATTAGTTGCTTCCGCTAAATTTTTAAATCTTGAAAAATACTAATAACTCAACTTAAAATTTTGAAATTTCTTGTAATAATGGATTGGAAGGTCGATTGAGCTGCGTTGACCTTGCGAGGCGGCTCGGGGGTCCACGTGAGCTTAGGCGGGCGGGGCCCAATTTTATGGGAAATTGGGGCCGTCACACATATAGTGAATTCGAAAATGGTAAAAAATTAATGGTAAAAAGTTTTACCCATGGTTAGCCCCCACACACATGCCGCGTGCATATGCGCGCACGCGCGTGTGACTCATTTTACATAGCACTCGTGGTTTTTCGTTTACATCCAATGTAGTGCAAGAGTATATTTACTCTTTAAAGTGGAAGTTTTTAACCAATGTGGGACTAAAACATTTCCTTTTGAAAATGTCCAACAATCCCCCACCATTTTCAAAATAACCAGATCATTGATCCAAGAACATCTTAAACATTATACGCATAAATAATGGTATCTTGCGATTTGAACCACTAATTTGTGAAAAACTCATTACATCATATCAAAATTACTTGGTAGATAAACTTTGAACCAATGATTCTATTCAATATGTAGCATAAACATATCACACATATCGCTTACATCAGCAAATAGCCATAAATATCCCGACACATTCAACATTGGCCTTGTGTCTCTTATCTTCTCGTGAATGTCTTTGGAACCAAGCCTTTGAACTTTTGAAGCGGTTGCACTTCACATCCATATACGTAGTCTCCATTCTAGCACCCCCGCAATTTAAGCACCTTTAAAATACTATTAAGAGATCATCTCAACCTCATCTCTTTTCATGCAAGTACCAAACACTAACAACTTTGTGATGGTTATTAAGATTTAGTGCTCACAATCACACCGATAATGAACTTTGATCGCATTGAACTCAAGACTTAACATAATGTTAAGTGTCGAGTCGAGTTTCCACTATTGGCGACTTTAATTCATGGGTTTGAGGCCCATTCCCCTTGATACTTTATTCACCAAGTCTTTTGACAATCCTTTAGTAAGTGGATCTCGCCAAGTTTTAACTATATCTCACATAGTCAATTGTGATAACTCTATCTGTTATCAAATCTCTAACACAACCGTATCTCAATCTAATATGTTTGGATTTACCATTGTACACTTGGCTATAAGCCCTTGCCAATGTGGCCTTATTATCATAATGGATAGAAATTGGAGCTACCGATTTAGCCATAATTGTATCTCGTGTAATAATTCACATAACTATTCGGCTTTTTTCGAAGCTGTGGCTAGCGTAATACTATGATTTCATAGTGGAACCAACCATTAAAGTTTGCTTCTTTGAAGTCCACGAGATTGCACCTCCAGCAAGTGTGAAAATCCACCCACTTGGAGAAATATGATTTTAATCTTTCAAAATCCAACTTGCATATGAAAACCCTTATAAGACAAGGGATATCCACTATAGCATAAACCATAACTAATTTTTTTATTCAGATATTTCAAAATTCTTCGAATTGCAAACCAATGCAACTCGCTTGGATTAATTGTGAATCGCTCAACTTGCCTACTTCTTGAGGCAATATCGGCCTAGTGCATGCCATTACATACATTAAGCATCCAATTAATTTAGAATACTCCAGTTGTGAAACTAGATTGCCTGTATTTTTCACTAGCTCAATACTTGGATCTAGCGGAGTAGAAACAGGGGCACAATTCAAATGATTAAATCTATTGAGAACTTTCTCGATGTAATGAGATTGAGTTAGAGTAATACTCCCATCATCTCTTACAATCGAATCCCGATAATGACATCGGTTTGCCCAAACTTGCTTGAAAGAAAGTTTTTGGTCAATCGAACTTGTTCCAAGTCGGTTCCAAAAATTGGCTTGTCATCTAAGTAAAAGCAGAGATAATGACACCATTTCTTTTTTCATCAAACTTGATATATAGACATTTATCGAGACTCATTTATTTTGAATTCATTAGCTAGTACAACCTGGTAAAATTTGTGGTGCCACTATTTTGGTGTTTGCTTTAATCCATACAATGATTTTTGTAATCTACACATTTTATTTTCATGATTGGGCATTATGAACCCTTCGAGTTGTTCTATGTATATTTCCTCATCCAATTCTCTATGTAGGAATGCTATTTTGACATCCATTTCGTGGATGACCAAACTTGTTTATAGCCGCAATTGCAATAAGCAATCGATAGTAGTAATTCTAGCTCTTTGGTAAATATGTATCGAAATAGTCTATTCCATGCTTTTGGGTGAATCCCTTAGCAACCAGATCTTACTTTGTGTTTTTCAATGGATCTATCAACTCTTTTTTTTCTTTTGAAGAGAAATTTACAATTAATGGGTTTACGCCGAGAGGTAGATCAACTAGCACCCAAGTGTTATTTCCCTTTATTGAATCCATCTCATCATTCAATGCCTTTTTCCAAAAATTTGCATCTCTTTCTTTCATCGCCTCCTCAATGTTTGAGGATCACTTATGTATTAAAACAATACATAATTTGTCTAGTTCTTGTTTCTTTACTTCCTTCAACTAGGAATGTATAGAAATCGAACGAATGACTTTATTTTTCGAGCTGTTTGCTCCTTCGAAGTTCGGGAACTTCTACTACTTCTTTGTCATTTTCAATTTCTATGACTTCCTTCCCCCTTTTGGTTTTCTTCGGGAATACTTTTGGGAATAGATTTAAATCTGGTCTCATAAAAAATTGTATCCCTTGATTCAATTACAATGTTCAATGAAATCGAATTATTAGGCTCAATTACCATGAACCTATATGTCTTACTTTGTTGTGCATATCCAATAAATATGCACTCCACTGCCCTTTCACCCAATTTTCTCTTTAGGGCTCAAGTACTTTTACTACGCTCTACAACCCCGAACTCTTACATAATTAAGGTTTGGTTTTCGCTTATTCCAAAGCTCATATGGGGTGCCTTATTACTTTTTTGTGTAATTGTGTTCAAAATATGATATGCGAGTTAGAAATGCCTCTCCCCAAAATTCACTACTCAAATCGAGTTTGATAGCATAGCATTAACCATTTCGTTAAAACACGATTTTTGCGTTATGCCACACTATTTTTGTTGTGGTGTATATGAAATTGTAGTCTCATGGACTATTCTAGTGGATTCGAAGTACTTTGGATCATAGTACTATCCTCCCTTATTAGACCTTAAACATTTTATAAAGGTCTCACATTGCAGTTCAATTTCTGCTTTATAGGCCCAAATCTTAACCATTGCTTCATCTTTGGAATGCAACAAATAAACATAATAGAACTTGCTATAATCATCAATAAATGTTATAAATATTTATTGCCTCCTATTGATGGTGTAATATGTATGTCACATACATCAGAATGTATTAAATCAAGCAACTTTGAATATCTTTCAACTCTAGGAAAATAGTTTCTAGTTATTTTTGTTTTCATGTATGTATTGCGATTTCTTTCATATTTATCAAAATAAGGCAGCAATTCCACATTCACCATATCATATAATTTTTTGAAATTAACATGTCCTAATCTATGATGCCATAAAAATGAAGGAGACTCAACAAGATATGCAGAAATAATATTTTTATTAGATAAAGCGATTACATTAAGCTTAAACATGCCCTCATAAGCATAACCCCTCTCCACATACATGCCTCCCTTGTAGAGTACAAATTTATTAGCCTCAAACACAAGCCTAAAACAAAACTTATTCAAAAGACTACCTGACACCAGATTCTTCCCTACTTCTGGTGCATAATACACATCAGTGACTGTTACAATTTTACCAGAAGTAAACTTCAGATCAACACTACCTATGCCTTTAATAGGAACAATAGCATAATTACCCATGTACAAAACAATATTCTCATCTACTACCTCCATGGCCTTGAAGAATCTCTCGTTTTTGCAGACGTGTCGAGTAGCACTAGAATCAATCCACCAAGCCATGTCATTTTCAATGACATTTATTTCAGAAATCATAGCAATGAGATCATCATTTTCGTTTCCTACACCTTCGCAGCACTTGAGGAAACATGACGTTTCCCGTGCTTCCTCTTCTAATAATGATAATCGGACTTGAAGTGGCCATCTTTCCCACAGAACCAGCAAGTGACTTTCTGCTTCCTTTGATTCTGTTTTTGGTTGTTCGATTTTTCTGAACCAACAGGCTTTTTGAAACCACCAGGCTTGTTAGGCTTGTTCAGTAGGGGTTTTTTGAATTTTGCTGCTTCCACCACATACACCTTTGAAATTTCTTGAGCATTCTGCTCTTTTACATTTTCCTGCGTGCGACAATCTTCTTCTACACGAAGATAGTTAGCAAGTTCATAAAGAGTTATATCCACTTTTTTATGCTTCAGAGTTGGTTTGAACTCTTTCCAGGATGGGGGCAGTTTATCAATAATTGAAGACACAATAATGGTTTCGTCCATAATAAGATTGTGTTGAGAGAAATTAATCCTAATCCTCTCAACTTCACGAAATTGTTCCATAACAGACCTATCATCTACCATTTTAAGTTAATAAACTTGGAGATGAGAAATTTCTTACTTGTCGCATCCTACTTATGGTACCTCACCTCCAGTTTCTCCCACAGTTCCTTGGCAAAATGAACATCGTGGTAGAGGTCGAACAATGAGTTCTTCATCGCGTTCATAATGTGACATCTGTAGGTGTGGTCATCCGTCTCCTATTTTGCCTTTTTCTGATCTGCTCGACAGTTTCATCATCGGACTCCATAGGCTTGGGTGTATCCAGATAATACACTAGATGAAGCACTACTAGTAGGAAATGCACCCGCTTCTGCCACCTTAGGAAATTTTCTTCATCTGTAGGTGTGGTCACCCTAGAAAACAAGCTAAAAAAGTAGTTAGTCAAGCTAAAACAAATTTCATGGAAGATCTATATACAAGGTTAGGTAATAGAAATGGCGAAAAATATATATATAGGCTAGCCAAACTAAGAGATAAACAGAAACAAGACCTAAGTCATGTAAGATGTATTAAGGACGAAAATCAAAATGTTTTAACGCGCGATGAGGATATTAAGGAGAGATGGAGAAGTTACTTCGATAGTTTATTTAATGATGGTCAAGTTGATACCATAATAGATGAAAACCCACACCAAGAAAGAAATGTCAACTATACACGCAATATTAGAATTGTAGAAGTTAAAGATGCATTGAAAAGAATGAAAATAGGGAAAGCATGTGGCCGGGATGAAATACCCATAGAGGTTTGGAAATGCTTAGGAGAAATTGGATTGACTTGGTTAACAAAACTTTTCAATAAAATTTTAAAATCAAAACGGATGCCAATGGATTGGAGAAGAAGCACGCTTGTGCCAATCTTCAAAAACAAAGGAGACATTCAAAGTTGCTCAAACTATCGGGGAATTAAACTTATGAGTCACACTATGAAACTTTGGGAGAGGATAATTGACAATAGGCTAAGGAGAGAAACAACAATATCATAGAACCAATTTGGTTTCATGCACGAGAGGTCAACTATGGAGGCGATTTTCCTCGTAAGACGATTGTTAGAAAAATATAGAGAAAAGAAAAAAGATCTTCATATGGTATTCGTAGATTTAGAAAAAGCATATGATAGGGTCCCTAGAGATGTTCTTTGGTGGGTTCTAGAAAGAAAAAGAGTGCATGCTAGATACATAGACACTATTAAGGATATGTATGATGAAGTAGTAACGAGTATAAAGACATTTGGAGGAGCTACAAAAGAATTTCCCATTACGATAGGACTACATCAAGGATCGGCTCTAAGCCCATATCTATTTACTTTAGTTATAGATGAACTAACTAGACATATTCAAGAGGATATACCATGGTGTATGCTATTTGAAGATGATATTGTCTTAGTGGATGAAACTAAAGATGGAGTGAATAGGAAATTAGAACTCTGGAGGAATACATTAGAATCTAAAGGCTTTAAGTTGAGTAGGACGAAAACCGAATACATGCACCTGTGAGTTTAGAAACACTAGACATCGAGATGACGGAGTGGTAAAATTAGGGGAAATAGAAGTTCCTAAGGTAAATCACTTTAGGTATCTAGGATCAATCATACAAAATGATGGTAACATTGAGAATGATGTCACACATAGAATCCAAACTGGATGGAAGAAATGGCGGAGTGCAACAGATGTGATTTGTGATCGAAATGTTCCTACTAAGTTAAAAGTAAAATTTTATAGGACCGCAATTAGGCTAGCTATGCTCTTTGTAAGTGAATGTTGGGCAGTAAAGCAACAACAATTACATAAAATGAAAGTAGCAGAGATGAGAATGCTTAGGTGGATGTATGGTAAAACTCGTAAAGATAGAATAAGAAATATAGAAATTCAAAAACAAGTAGGAGTAGCACCAATTGATACAAAGATTAGGGAAAGGCGGTTGCGGTGGTTTGGTCACCTGCAAAGACGACCTACAAATGCCCCAACTAGAAAACTTGACTCAATAGAAACTGTAGAAATTCGACGAGGTAGAGGCAGACCAAAGTTAACATGGGATGCATTAATTATGAGGGATTTGAATGGTTTGGAAAGCTCACCATCAGTTGCACTTAATCGAGCACAATGGAAAAGTTTGATCCATGTAGCCGACCCCAGTTAATTTGGGACTGAGGCTATGTTGTTGTTGTTGTTGAAGCAATCCACCTTCATGATATTCGCCGACAGTTCTTTGATCGAAGCCATTACAACAAAAAAAATTTCTATTATATTGTTAGACTAGATGAATGAGCAATGACTTCAAAGCGTGTAACTATGTCACTTTCCTAAAGGAAATTTTGCTCTCTATACTGCAAGAGTCAGTAAAATTCTTAGAGGATATGATGAAGTAAAACTCAGCTTGCACTTTCAGTAGTGAAAACTAAAACAAGAGAAAATGTTATTTAATTTCAAAATGTTCTTCTTCCCCCCAAAACCTCTTCTCTTATAGCTCTCTGTTCAAAATCAGTTGGAGAAGAAATGGGATAGTCAGGGCAGTTGAAGCTGCTTTACTCAGTCAACATTGAATGGGTTTCCCAGTAACGACCCATTTAATGTTGAGTGGGTCAAGTAAATAACTACTCACATAGTGAATTTGAAAATGGTAAAAATTAATGATAAAAGTTTTACCCATGGTTAGCCCACACACACACGTACGTGCCTCGTGCAAAGTCCTAAGTGCGCCTAGCACTTGTGGTTTTTCTTTTACACCTAATGTAGTGCAAAAGTATGTATACTTTTTAAAGTGGAAGTTTCTAACCAATGTGGGACTAAAACTGTCCAACAATTCATTCGTAAATCTTTATGTAACAAGGCCTTTTTGTAACTTGTATATCAAAATAAGCTTTATATAACATGCCAACTTTATATGAACACATTATATTGCACACAAAAATAAATAGAAACAATCTTCATTGTGATGCAATGGTTCATGTTTACATATAACTTAAAATCATCCTTTTCGAGGACAAGCTAGTTTGATTGCAACTCTATTTGATGTACGTTTTGGATTATTTTCAACTTCATCCTATCTAATAGAGTTTTCATTTCTGTACATTTCTATCCAATTCAAGACAAGTTTAAAAATGACATAATTTGTGTCGGTACAGTGTCTTAGGTTTGAATAATTTATGAAAACATCTAAGTAAGTGTGATAGTCTAAATTCATTACTACTCCATTGAGTGTAACAATATAATTACACTAGTCGGCATCCCTCGCTTTGCACGCGGGCAAGAATGAGTGTCAAAATATTAGATGAAAATAATTTTGTTAAAAAAATTGTAAAAAAATTATTTTATAATCTCTGATATGAACTCGAAGTCAAGAACAATATCATCTATTATTTAGAGATTTTTTTTGAAGAAATAGTCGTTATCTAAACTATTTGAAGGATGTAAACTGATGGTTACCGCGAATTTTTCTTTACCTGTACTTGTCACAAACCCGATTATATTGTGTATATGAACATTCGTAACCAGCCATAACTTTATTAGAAATCCCAAACTCTTATAGGGATGTAAACAGGTAGGCTACCGACAAAATTTCCCTTATTGTCACAGACGGATATGATACTAATACTTGTATATGCGCATAATCATCATATGATTATCAATCAAGACTCATATCAGTCTTAATTTATTATTGTTCTTACAATAATAACTGACTAGGAACGTTTATAATGATACAATAATTATTTACGGATACTATTATAAAAAGAAACATTCATCTATTTTTAACAGTGAACAACGTTTACAAAATTGGCCTAGGGCACATTCCCCAACACATCCTAGTGTTCTCAAGATAAGAGATTTCGATAAAACAAAGAGTCCAATTAAACCAAACTCTATCTATGTTGTAATAACCACTATTATAAGTTCAACCCACCTATTTTTTTAGTTGAATTGGCAATCTAAATTACCCACCCTTAACATCTTCCTCACGCACGCCCTATATTGCTAATAATATAAGAAGATTGCATTATTTTTAAGATAATGTATCAACTTTAAAAAGAAATAGGAGGGGTGATCTTATTAATAGGGGTTGTTACAACATAAATAGGGATTATTTTAACCAAACTCTAAAACAAAATGTAGAACAACGAAAACCCAAAACCTAATATAAACACAACAATCAAGTAAGGTTTCAATATAGCTATTACACTCGTAACATTGCTCCGTTATGAGTATATTGCAAATCATTAATATCTAATATAGATTTTTTACAATCCAATTGGCCTTTGTTCTTTGTCTAAGAATTAACCTTTTTTTTGAAGAATTCTTTTTTAAGGGGAATATTTGTGTATTGTCAGACATAATCTGATAAAATCTCAAAATTTCTATTGCCAACCAACTTATCAATGGACATAACTTCTAAAATCACTTTCAAGTTTGATTAGGTGAGCTTTATCTCTAATGCGGCAATGTTATTATTTAGGTTTTAAATCTTAGTAGTACTAGTATCAATCATATGTACTGATTAATTGAAAAAAAAGAAAACGCATACAAATACAACTTTTCTTATTTCGAAAATAATGATTGTCGGAATAACTTGATATATATCATTTGCAAACTCATTGGCTATTGAACTTTTTGATCGTTTTCCAATCTATCAATGATATTGATTAAAAAAAAATGAAATTAAGAATTTTGAACTTACCTATAGTATTGGAACCCCATCATCTCCTTGATAAAGAATCTAAGATAAAGCAAGTTAAGGAAGGATGCAACCATGTTTGGCAGCTAAGTCGGCTAGTCGATTCTACAAGAGTTTGTTATTTTTCAAATCCTTTACCAACAAATCTCGGTATCATGCACTTCAAACAAGAAATGGAGGATGAGAAACACAAAAGTATGTATAATAGAGTTAAAGATTGTAAATGTAGTCAAACTAATGGTATTTGATTTGATTTCATTAACTTTAAGAGATCATAAATGTAGATATATAGGTCTTCAATTGTTAATATAGTATCTTTTTGATAGGCTTTATTTCTTTTTTTTTTTGAAAGCCTTTTGACAGACATTCTACAATACTTTTCTCACCAAAGTATCCGCGACCCAGTGAACAATATGCCACTATGCTAAAACTAAGTTCTCTGTAAGTAATAATGAGTTTAGTAAGTCATTTAATTTGGACAAATTATGACAACAAGAACATGATTCACAGTATAAGCATTCTCTTTAATAATTATTGTCAAATTATCACAAACATTCAAAGTTGTTATGTCCTTCTAAACATAATAAGATTCATGACATTGATTTGGCATAACATAGTAAATGTTATCAGATTAAAGCAAAATGATTTTTAATGTATTATTGCATGCTTCATAAAAGATGGGAGCATTATAATACCTCAAGAGCTTAGCACAGTCGAAACCCAACTCGGAGACCTGCAACAAGCAATGTTGTCATAAATTCATAACACATTAGCTGTAGTTTCACCAATGCAATACACCCTTGAATTTGTAATTTTTTTGCATTAAAAATACAATTTTCTTCTAATGTATATGGTGGACCTTGTACAAGTTGCATATTGTCAGCAATGAGGATATTCAACTTTTTGGTTTGTATGAAAGAAATTGAGGTTTTTATAAACTTATTGATATTTTCCTTTTTATAGTTCAAAATGATCGAAGCCATAGTTGAACGTAATAGATGGATTAATGTAAAACTCAAATCTAACAATAAATGTACCAGAAAATAGAATCCCCAAACTTGGCTGTTAAATGATAGGCGTGGAGTAAATCATGAAAGCTGATGGGATAAGGGAATATTTTCTTTACATAACATGTGGTGTCCTTTCTACTTTCTACTTGTAAGTGTAACTTACAAAAAATGGCATTCTTTATTAACTCACTAAAGCACTCAAATACATGTTCTCTATTTGGCTTATATCATCATATCCTAATGTAGAGAAATGTTGATCAAATTTCAAGCCAAAACAACGACACCTTCTTATTGAATCAACAATAAACATATTGTCAACATACCTATTAAGAAAAAACCACCAACAAACCATAAACATCATATATTCCTACCAAAAAGCAAGTAACCACCAGAGTCATAGTACATTGATACACGAACAACCATAATCGAAAGTCGAGATAAAATAAAAGCACTTGCTTGAAACAACCACAATCATAAAAAATGATCAAATTATGAGAAGTGAAGAAACTAACCTCAAACAAATCAATAACATCCAAGAACTCAAAAGAGTAGAATTAAAGGGCGAGCTCTCTTTCTTTCAGCATGTCTTAACACACAAGGACTGAAAAGGGCCAAAGATTGAATCTTGATATGAGAACCATGATCAAAAGGTACACAAACTCGTCTTCCGATCAGACATAAGATTAAAACCATGATCTGTAGACTGCCAAAAGTGGAACGACCTTGGGAGATGAAGGCATGCATGCTATTATGGGTGGCAATTTAGTATCCATACCCGCCAGCCCCAATTTTGTCCGGCTCGAAATAAAGAGGGTTGGGACAATGTCTTAACAAATTTGAGTCGGGTCTGAACAAAGACCTCTAGTTCGAATTTAAAATCAGACTGGGTCTGGGCAAGGCTCTGGAACTCCGCACTCGGCCGAACTCGGTTCGAATTTTAAATATAGTGAAAATATCTATGATAAAAAGGTATATTAGACACTTAGTGTTAATGTCATTATCAGTTTAATTGTCATTGGTTGTTTTTGAGTAAATGACTTGCTATGATGTGTTTCTGTCACGGCCTAATAATTAATACACGTTTAATTCATTAATTAGGACACAATGACCCATGACGTGGGACCCGCAGCGAGATACGTGTCACTACCACGGCACGGTGGTCGAGGTAAATGTTATATTTGTGTGTTGTTTGCCTAGTGTACTGTTTATGTGTAGACTACTAAGTCATTTACGGGTATGCAGATACCGAGACGAGCGGAGACGCGCCTCGAGTCGCGTGGCGACGTGGGCCCGAGGCAGCAACTCGTGGGGTAAGAGTAACTAGTTAAATTATATTGCAAAAAAAAAAAATGCTAGAAACTAGTGGTCCATAAGTGGCCACATCAACTCAAACCAAAATATATATATATATATATAAGTTTGTCAAATGAAACAAAAAATAAAAAATAAAAAATAAAAAATCCAACCTTATCTCCTTATCTCTCCAAACCAAAACGCAGAGAAAGAAAGAGAAGAAACACAGAGAAGAGAAGGAAAGAAAAAGGAGAGACCAGGAGAGAAGATCGAGCTCGAAGGAAAGGAATGTGAGTTGAATTCGGTTGTCGTTGTTGTTTGGTCGTCGTCGTTGTCGTGGTGTTGCTGTTGAGCAACGAGAGTTCGGACGAATTGCCATGGCAGTTCGTCCGACGTTAGGGACGGCAGGGGAGTAGTCTCCCCTGCACGAACCCAACTTGGGGTTGGGGATGGACGCCCAACCCCAGTAAAAATGAAAAAAAAAAAAAAAACAAAACCAGAGCTCTTCGTGCTATGGTGAGGAAGAAGAGGGGTAGCCGGGTCGAGCTACCCATGTGCGTCGGGTCGGGCCGGGTCGGGCCGGGTCGGGCCGACCCTGACCCGAGGAGGATCGGGTCAGACCGACCCGGGTCCGCTTGGACCGGGTCAAGTTGACTCGGACCCGCTCCAATAAAAAAATAAAAAATAATATATATTTAATTATTAAATTAAATTAAACCGATTTTTAATAAAAGAAATTCCAGAAAATAGATAAAATGCTGGAAAATTCAGGAAAATTCCAGAAAAATTAGGAAAAACCTCGAAAATTATATTTCGACAAAATAAATAGAAATTGATATATTTCTATGAAAAATACAGATTTGAAAATTTCGGACGCGACTTTTACGAGGTTTTTACCTCGAAAAGCGCGAAATTGACAAATTGGCCTCGAATTCGATTTAGACCGATTTCGACCAATTTAGGAATTTTAAATAATGAATTGTGAATCTAAATTGATAACTTGTCAAATGTTAGGACCGTAAAAGAGCTATTACGGGGTTTGGGTGCGTACATCGACGCGACGAGTAGCCGGATAGCTTAGGACTTGTGTTGTATGTAAGTAAACTGATTGAGACATTTATTTACATTTCATTTCCTTTATTTATTTTCAGTTATTCAGACTGAACTGCCTTTGAAATCCATATGCTATGACTTGTTTGTTTCTCATTTGATGATGTTGCTCATATCATATTCTGTTGTGTAGATCATTGATTCCAATTCCTATACTTTGTCATGTTGATTGTTGTGTTTGTCATTGTTCAGTGATATAGCATGCTATTAGGATAGTTAGTTTATTTTGACTCTAATCCTTTGTGCATTAGTATGCAGTTACATCTCTTGGCTTTCATTACCGAGTCATTATTGAAAATGAAAGTGGTTTTTGTGGTTAGGTCATTTGATGATAGAAATTCAGCTTTCATACGGGGGTCACTAGACTTTCTGGGATGTTAGGGAATTTCTCCACTAACTTGCATGACACACAGGGTAACGTGCCTCGAACGGGGTAACTGGACCTCGGGGTTTGTTGGCGCAAGAATAACTTAGGTGAACATGACGAGTTTTAAAACTCGGGTATGTTAGTAAGTATACATTCCGGTGACGACTAATTCACTTGGAATAGAAAAGGCGTAATCGTAAGTACGACCTTTTGACATTATGATATAGAGCTCAAATTGTAATGAAATGCTATGGAGCAGAGCTCACATCGTAGTGGAAAGGCTGATGTGATGAAGATCACGACCGATCGACCCTAATCCATTACTACTTAGCCTTGAGTCAGTTTCATATTTGGTTAACTCAAATATCTATTTGCATGATGTTTCTTTCAGCATAGTTGCTACTTAAATTATGCCTTTTGATACTTGTTGTCTGTTTGGGAATGTGGATCGATGTCTCTCAGTATTACTTAAATAATTTCATGTAACTCACCGTCTAGTTTGTGACGGTGGGTGCAGATCAGCCGAGTAGCAGACCAGGCAAAGAGAAGTTGGTGACTACCTCTGAGCCAGTGAATGACTGCTACGACATATTTTTGTACGTTTTGCATTCTTTTGTATTACATATTCTATATACATGATATGTTTACTTTTGGGTTGAGTGATAAGAACATCTGACCAGACACATGTTATATATATCACCACTTTTATTTATATATGCATGTGATCACTATTTCCTGGTTTTTCCACAATAGGTTAGGCCTTAGGATCTAATGTTCACTAGTAAATAAGACTTCAGCTGAATAACTTGTTAGATAATTGTTTTTTAACTTAACTCTGATTTATAGACAACCATAAGAATTGTAGGTGGTATCATAATTGGTAGGTGTTTAGGTGTGTAAATAAGGCTGACTAGTTCTTTGTCAGGTCCTATAGGGGAGATTAGTGCTTAATTAAGGGATTAGGCCGGGCGGTGCCCTTATTTGTAGTTGGGGCCGTCAAGACTAAGTTATATCAGCAGTACTTCCTACCTGCGGTGATGAAGCGGTTGAGGAAGGAGTTCATGAACTTGAGACAGGGAGCCGACGAGTTGGTGATGAGCTACCGAGACAGATACGGCTATCTGAGGCAGTTTACCATAGATCTTGTGAAGGAGGATGTCAATAATGTGTATCATTTTGGCGATGGACTGAGGCCAGATAATGGTTTTTACGTGGTCAGTTCGGGTGCCAGGACACTGGGAGAGATTTTCGAGCGTGCACTTGCTCACGAGACATTATATGAGCCGAGTGGCTGACGAGACACCCTTAGTACCCACGATGACACCTAATCAAATGGCTGAAAGCGAGCGGAGGAGATTAAAGGGCAAAGGACCGAGGAGAAGGGATAGAGGTGTTTAGGGAGCAATTGTGCCTTTCGTAGCATCTCCTACACCTTTGCAGACTATTATGGGTAGACCTCCCGTACCACCACCAGTCAGACCTGCATTTTCAGCTCCTGCTACGTCTACTTTACCAGCTTTACCAGCACCACCAGCTCCACGTCAGCAGCACGGTGGTAGAGGCAGAGGTAGAGGTAGAGGACGAGGACGAGATAGTTTCAAACCACGACAGAGACATGCATCGACACAGGCCCAGGATCGGGCGCAGGGTCAGCCTAGAGCAGTCACTTGTTATCGATGTCGTCAGGTAGGACATATCAGTCGATAGTGTCCATAGCCAGCGACAGTGATTCCATCACAGCGTCGAGAGGTCGTACATGTGGTTGCACTGCCTGACGCAGATGCTACACGGAAACTCATTGAGGGTATGGTCTCCATTTGTGGTCATCAAGCTTATGTTTTATTTGATTCGAGTTCTACAATTTCTTTCATTTCTGGTCGCATGGTCGGCATGTTAGAGTTGAAACTGGTTAGTGTCGGAGTCCATTTGATTTTGAGTACTACAGACGGAGATGGAGTGTACCCTAATTCTCTGGTGGAGAAATGTCCAGTAGAGATCAACGGGGTCGAGTTACCTGCAGATTTCAGGGTGCTAGAATTTCTGGAATTCGATGCGTTACTAGGGATGGATTGGCTAGCATCATATCATGCTCATATCGACTGTTTTGAGAAAACAGTGAGATTTGAGATTCCAGGGCGTCCAGTGTTCATGTATAGTGGTAGTACACTGAGACTCGAGGGCACTCGAGGTCGGCTTGCGACTAGTGGGGAGATGGAGACTTTAATATCGATATATATTGTTGCAAAGAGTCATGGACCTAAACTTGAAGAGATTCCGGTTGTGTGCGAGTTTCCGAACTTGTTTCCGGAAGACTTACCTCGATTACCACCACCAAGGGAGATAGATTTCATTATCGAGTTGGTACCCGGTACAAAACCGATATCTATACCATCATACCGCATGGCTCCACGAGAATTGTAAGAATTGAGGAAGCAGTTGCAGGAATTAAGCGAGAAGGGATTCATCACACCTTCGATATCACCATGAGGAGCACCGGTCCTGTTTGTGAAAAAGAAGGACGGTACTTTGAGACTGTGTATTGATTACATACAATTGAACAAGGTCACAGCCAAGAACATGTATCCATTACCACTGTAACGGCCCTAAAAATCTAACTCGTGCCACGTGTCATTTTAGGGTCGTATGTAGGACTCACTTGTCGGAATACGTATGTCAAATCTGTAGTGGAGACACCGGGAATGTTCAATTTAAGATTTTAATGCTAATTGTTGAGAAACGTATACGAGGAGTATTCAGGGAGTCGAAACACGAACGGGGACGCGCATCGAGTCGCGTGCCAACGTGGGACCGAGATAGTCGCTTTATGTGGTTTTAATGTGTACATTGGATGCGCCTCGGGATGCATGTGGCGCGAGTGTCGAGAACGTGAAATGAGGTGGTAGTGATGTAAATATTTATGGTGCTTCGAGATGCGCGCTGCACAAATTTTTAGGAAAACATTGAATAAATATGTTTTTGATGTGCCTCGAGTTTCGTTCCATACGAATCTCGAGGACACATTTGATTTGAAAAACAAAATGAGAGAGATTTGGATAAGAGAGAGGAGAGGAGAGAGAGAAAAGAAAAGGAAAGAGAGAGAAAAGAGATCTGAAGAGAGGAGAGAAATGGAGAGAGTGAGAGATCGGAGAAGAAAGGGAGGGACGGCGGAGAGAGGTGGCGGACCGGCGACGCGGAAGGACGGCGACGGAGCTCCGGCTCACGGCGGCAACTCCAATGGCGGCAATGGCGTGGTCGGACCGATTGCTCCTCAACGAGGGGTGCGATTCGACCAATTTCGACGACGCGATGGAGGTGAGGTGCATTTCACCTAATTTTAGTTGCGATTTGCATGATTTAAGTAATTTAACTGGTACAAATGGACACCAGAGACTTAGGATGCTATAGTCAGGTGTCGGGTGCGCATATCGAGACGCGAGCGAGTGCGTTTTTGAGGTATGTAAGATTTCATATGAAAGTCACAGAGGGTTTACTTTTCTATCATTGATTTCCTATTCGTGGTTATTGGATTCTATTCCCCCTATTCCTTGTTATTGTATGCTATTCCGTGACACATTTGGGTTGGGGGTCGAGACACTTGATATTCGATGTGTACTTATGGCACACTAGGCTGTACTCGAGAAACCAGGTGAAAGGAAGTGGGGGGCACCCACCGAAAGGATCCTGGGGGTATTCAAACCAGGTGAAAGGAAGTGGGGGCACCCACTAAAAGGATCCTGGGGGTTTGAAGTACAGCTTAGTCTGACCGGGACAAGTACACGGTTTGTTTCTCTCGTGTTATTTAATCATGTGATGATCTTAGCACGATTGCCTGTTTAGTTTCCGCATGATTATTTTGACATGTTGATTGGTATACTTTTATTTTCTTATAAATGCTCGGTGTACTTTGTTGAAATCTTACTTACTGTACTATCCATCTTACTTTTTGTGATAGTCGAGTGCAGACCCTGCTAGTAGGGGAAATGAGTTTTTGGGCGACTTTATCTGACTGCCCGCGATCAAGGACCTACTAGTACGTGCGATTTTGATATTTTGCTTTACTTTTGGGAAATGAGAGACTGAATAGACACTGTACTTATATATTACTATTTAATATTGTCGCATATATAAAGAGTACTTTCCCCGGGTTTTCCACAATAGGAGTTGCTCTTATAATTGATGTTTTATATGAAAATGAATTTAATTGTTTTACTTGTTTTAAATTTAAGACTTTCGCTGTTGTTTTTATGATTAAACTGTCGAACTAAATTGATTAACGTAAGGAGTTAACACGCATATCGAGGAGTTGTGATGTAGCAAAGGGCGTAAGTGGCGCGTGGGACCCAGTGGGTCAAGGATCCGACAGGACCGCTGGGGCAGCGCCTCCCCACGTGGCGACGGGGCCACCATAAGTGGTATCAGAGCATGGTCGACTCCGTTGGAGGAAGCGTAGGTGTCCTTAAACTGATACCACGCCACATGTGGTATCAGAGCGAGAGTTTCGAGGAACCTCGGGAAATTAATTGAAAGAGGATAAGACTTAAAAAAAAAATATTTTTTTTAGATGTGGAAACCCGATGTACTTACCTTAGAACTTTAGTTGGGAAGCAAAGTGAGCGGGTAGTACTAGGACTTATATGCGTATATGTTGATTGTAATATTTATGTATACGTATTACGACGCTGATTTGCGGCTTGTTCGCGATTTGAAGATTTGACATGAATGGACGGCTAGTTCTTCATACGGATGCTTGTGGCACCGGATTGGGATGCGTACTGATGCAGGGAGACAGAGTGATAACTTATTTATCGCGTTAGTTGAGGACTCATGAGAGGACCGGACAGTGAGACAGTAGTTGCTAGATGACATGCGAGTTTTGTTTACTCGAGGCGGCAACAACTATGAGTTTGTCAGAGGTTCCAGATGCTGCAGAGGCACATATTTACAAACAAATGAGAGTGCTGACAATATCCATTCCGCGCGTGTTGGAGTGTCGGAGAGCTGATGTGATGTATTAGAGGTTCAAGGACATGACACAAAGTCTAGATTTTTCAAATTGGCGCTGAGATACATAGGACCGTTCAGAGTCGCAGCACGAGTTGGCAGTGTGGCTCACAGATTTGGACTTGCCAGAAGAGTTAGCTGGGGTTCATCCGACATTTCACATTTCAATGTAGAGACTCGCTAGGTCAGGACCGAGATTGACGATTGAGTTGGGACTGGTGAAGATACCGCCTGACGTGACCTATGAGGAGAGACTGATAGAGATTGTAGACCGTCGAGTACAGATTCTCCGGAACAAGGAACTCGCGAAGGTACTAGTTCGTTGGCAGCATCATAGGACGGAGGGACTCATCTGGGAGCTCGAGTCGACGATAAGGACACGTTACCCTCAGCTATTCTCTGTTATGGGATTTAGGTTACAGTTAAATTTTGGGATGAAATTTCTTTTAGTTGGGAAGACTGTAACGGCCCTAAAAATCTAACTCGTGCCACGTGTCATTTTAGGGTCGTATGTGGGACCCACTTGCCGGAATACGTATGTCCAAATCTGTAGTGGAGACACCGGGAATGTTCAATTTAAGATTTTAATGCTAATTGTTGAGAAACGTATACGCGGAGTATTCGGGGAGCCGAAACACGAACAGGGACGCGCATCGAGTCGCGTGCCAACGTGGGATCGAGATAGTCGCTTTATGTGGTTTTAATGTGTACATTGGATGCGCATCGGGATGCGTGTGGCGCGAGTGTCGAGAACGTGAAATGAGGTGGTAGTGATGTAAATATTAATGGTGCTTCGAGATGCGCGCTGCACAAATTTTTAGGAAAACATTGAATAAATATGTTTTAGATGTGCCTCGAGTTTCGCTCCGCACGAATCTCGAGGACACATTTGATTTGAAAAACAAAAAGAGAGATTTGGATAAGAGAGATGAGAGGAGAGAGAGAAAAGAAAAGGAAAGAGAGAAAAGAGATCTGAAGAGAGGAGAGAAATGGAGATAGTGAGAGATCGGAGAAGAAAGGGAGGGACGGCGGAGAGAGGTGGCGGACCGGCGACGCGGAAGGACGACGACGGAGCTCCAGCTCACGGCGGCAACTCCAACGGCGGCAATGGCGTGGTCGGACCGATTGCTCCTCAACGAGGGGTGCGATTCGACGAATTTCGACGACGCGATGGAGGTGAAGTGCATTTCATCTAATTTTAGTTGTGATTTGCATGATTTAAGTAATTTAACTGGTACAAATGGACACCAGAGACTTAGGATGCTATAGTCAGGTGTCGGGTGCGCATATCGAGACGCGAGCGAGTGCGTTTTTGAGGTATGTAAGATTTCATACGAAAGTCACGAGAGGGTTTACTTTTCTATCATTGATTTCTATTCGTGGTTATTGGATTCTATTCCCCTTATTCCTTTTTATTGTATGCTATTCCGTGACACATTTGGGTTGGGGGTCGAGACAATTGATATTCGATGTGTACTTATGGCACACTAGGCTGTACTCGAGAAACCAAGTGAAAGGAAGTGGGGGGGGCACCCACCGAAAGGATCCTGGGGGTATTCAAACCAGGTGAAAGGAAGTGGGGGCACCCACCGAAAGGGTCCAGGGGGTTTGAAGTACAGTTTAGTCTGACCAGGACGAGTACACGGTTTGTTTCTCTCGTGTTATTTAATCATGTGATGATCTTAGCACAGTTGCCTGTTTAGTTTCCGCATGATTATTTTGACATGTTGATTGGTATACTTTTATTTTCTTATAAATGCTCGGTGTACTTTGTTGAAATCTTACTAACTGTACTATCCATCTTACTTTTTGTGATAGTCGAGTGCAGACCCTGCTAGTAGGGGAAATGAGTTTTTGGGCGACTTTATCTGACTGCCCGCGATCAAGGACCTACTAGTACGTGCGATTTTGATATTTTGCTTTACTTTTGGGAAATGAGAGACTGAATAGACACTGTACTTATATATATTACTATTTAATATTGTCGCATATATAAAGAGTACTTTCCCCGGGTTTTCCACAATAGGAGTTGCTCTTATAATTGATGTTTTATATGAAAATGAATTTAATTGTTTTACTTGTTTTAAATTTAAGACTTTCTCTGTTGTTTTTATGATTAAACTGTCGAACTAAATTGATTAACGTAAGGAGTTAACACGCATATCGAGGAGTTGTCATGTAGCAAAGGGCGTCAGTGGCGCGTGGGACCCAGTGGGTCAAGGATCCGACAGGACCGCTGGGGCAGCGCCTCCCCACGTGGCGACGGGGCCGCCACAGCGTGTTGACGATTTATTCGATCAGCTGAGAGGAGCGCAATTTTTCTACAAGATAGATCTACGATCAGGATATCATCAGCTGAGGATTAGGGAGGATGATAGATACATAACATCATTTAATATGAGGTATGGACACTATCAGTTCACAGTCATGCCGTTTGGTTTGGCTAATGCTCCTGCCATGTTTATGGATTTGATGCACCGAGTGATGAGACCATTTCTTGACCGTTTTGTGATCGTGTTTATTGATGATATATTGGTGTACTCAAAGACTCAAGAAGATAATGAGCAACACCTCAGGGAGACGTTGCAGACTTTGAGGGAGCACATACTATATGCCAAATTCAGTAAGTGTGAGTTTTGGTTGTCTGAGGTCAAATTTTTGGGTCATGTAGTTAAAGCATGTATTCTTTGTAGATCCAAAGAAAGATTCGAGCGATTTTGGATTGGCACACCGATGTCTCAGGCGAGATTAGGAGTTTTCCGGGGTTAGCAGGCTATTACCGAAGGTTCGTGAATGATTTTTCGAAGATCGCTTCACCAATGACCAAGTTGACTAAAAAAGATGTGAAGTTTCAGTGGTCTGAGGAATGCGAGGAGGCATTTACTCAACTGAAGAAATTGTTGACTACCGCACCAGTGCTGATATTGCTAGAGGCTAGAATGAGTTTCATGGTGTACACAGATGCTTCTCATACGGGTTTAGGTTGTGTGTTGATGCAAGAGAAAGGCACAGTGGCCTATGCATCAAGACAGTTGAAGATACATGAGAAAAATTATCCAACTCATGACTTAGAGTTGGCGGCGGTAGTGTTTGCTCTGAAGATATGGATACATTATTTGTATGGAGAGAAGTTCACACTCTATACCGACCATAAGAGTTTGAAATATCTCTTCACACAGAAAGAGCTGAACATGAGACAGCGCAGATGGTTAGAATTTTTTGAAAGACTATGAATTTTCTTTGGAATATCATCCAGGAAAAGCAAATGTCGTTGCTGATGCGCTGAGTAGGATTCCGACTGGAGATGCTGAGACTATTCGATGTCATATGACGCACGAGTATGGTTTACTCGAGGCGGCAGCGAGGCTGATTCAGTCAGATATTGCTAATGACACGGAGGTACTGATTTGTGTTCAAGTGAGACTTCAGACAGTGTCGACTCAAAGAGTGTCAGAGGAGCAGAAAACTGACATTCTATATCCGAGATTCAGTGAGTTAGCTCAAAGTCCCGAGTGTACTGACTGGACTGAGACGACATATCAGTGTCTCAGATTTCAAGGCAGATTGTGGATACCGGCAGTGGCAGAGCTGAGAGATGAGATTCTTCAGGATTCACATCGTTCCCGGTTCACTGTTTATCTAGGAAGGACCAAAATGTACCATGATATGAAAAGACATTTTTGGTGACCTAGGATGAAAGCGGACATATCATAGTATATTAGGAACTGTGGGATCTGGCAGCAGGTAAAGACAGAGCATCGTAGACCTGGAGGATTACTACAACCGCTTCCCATTCCACGATGGAAGTGGGAAGACATAGCCATGGATTTCCTTCGAGGACTCCGAGGACTATTCATCGACATGATTCCATCTGGGTGATTGTGGACATATTGGCGAAATCTGCCCATTTCATACCCGTTGCAGCTCATTACACATTTGACCAGCTGAGTGTATTGTTCGAGTGAGAGATTATCAGGCTGCATGAAGTACCTTTGACTATTACGTCAGACAGAGATGCTATGTATACGTCCAGGATGTGGCGGAGTATGCATGAACAATATGGTACGCGCTTACAGTTTGACTATTACACAACCTTTCACCCTACGACTGATGGGCAGACTGATAGGTTGATACAAACTCTCGAAGATATGCTCGGGGCGTGTGTACTTGAGTTTGGCCGCTCGTGGGAATAGTATTTATCGTTGTGTGAATTTACATACAACAACAGTTATCAGGCGAGCATTGAAATGGCGCCATTTGAGGCGTTATATGGCAGACCGTGTCGCTTACCATCTTGTTGGGCTGAGCCAGAAGATCGAAATTTGTTAGGGCTGGCGTTGTCGATCACACGAAAAGGTAAGACAGATTCGCCAGAAGCTTAAGGGAGCCCATGAGAGGCAAAAGAAGTATGCAAACATGTATCGCAGCGATCTCACGTACGATGAAGGAGCTTTAGTGTATCTAAAGGTTTCTCCTCGTAAGGGTCATCATCGATTCGGTTTAAAAGGCAAATTAGCACCGAGATTCATCGGGCATTTCAAGATCAAGAAACGGGTTGGAAAGGTTGCATATGAGTTAGATTTACCTCCACAGATGTCGGGAATTCATCCGGTGTTTCATATATCGATGTTTCGACTAGCTAAGTCAAAGGCAGGCGAGAGACCGACAATAAATTTAATTCAGATTGATTTGAATGAGGATATCTCATATGAAGAGCAACCAGTTCAGATTCTTGACCGAAGGGTACAACAGTTAAGAAGCAAGTATATCCCGAAGGTGTTAGTCAAGTGGCAGTTTCATGGAGATTCAGAACTCACTTAGGAACGGGAAGACTATATGCGAGACATATTTCCGTACCTCTTCGAGTCAGGTATATTTGTAAAAATTCGTTTACAATAAGTTCGAGGACGAACTTTCTATTAGTTGGGAAGTATTGTCATGGCCCAATAATTAATACACGTTTACTCGTTAATTAGGACACAATGACCCGTGACGTGGGACCCGCATCGAGATACGTGTCACTACCGCGGTACGGTGGCCGAGGTAAATGTTATATTTGTGTGTTGTTTGCCTAGTGTACTGTATATGTGTAGACTACTAAGTCATTTACGGGTATGCAGATATCGAGATGAGCGGGGACGCGCCTCGAATCGCGTGCCGACGTGGGCCCGAGGCAGCAGCTCGTGGGGGGTAAGAGTAACTAGTTAAATCAAATTGCAAAAAAAAATAAAATGCTAGAAACTAGTGGTCCATAAGTGGCCACATCAACTCAAACCAAATATATATATATAAGTTGGTCAAATGAAACAAAAAAAAATAAAAATAAAAAATCCAACCTTATCTCCTTATCTCTTCAAACCAAAACGCAGAGAGAAAGAGAAGAAATGCAGAGAAGAGAAGGAAATAAAGAGGAGAGAGACGGGGAGAGAAGAAAGAGAGACCGGGAGAGAGAGATCCAGCTCGAAGGAAAGGAAGGTGAGTTGAATTCGGTTGTCGTTGTTGTTTGGTCGTCGTTGTTCTCGTGGTGTTGCTGTTGAGCAACGAGAGTTCAGACGAATTGCCATGGCAGTTCGTCCGACGTTAGGGACGGTAGGGGAGTAGTCTCCCCTGCACGAACCCAACTTAGGGTTGAGGATGGACGCCCAACCCCAGTAAAAATGAAAAAAAAAAACATAATTGTGCTCTGGTGAGGAAGAAGATGGGTAGCCGGGTCGGGCTACCCATGTGCGTCGGGTCGGGCCGACCCTGACCCGAGGAGGACCGGTCGACCGACCGGTCCGTTTGGACCGGGTCGGGTTGACCCGCACCCGCCCCAATAAAAATAATATATATTTAATTATTGAATTAAATTAAACTGATTTTTAATAAAAGAAATTCCAGAAAATAGATAAAATGCTGGAAAATTCAGGAAAATTCCAGAAAAAATTAGGAAAAATTCTGAAAAATTATATTTCGACAAAATAAATAGAAATGGATATATTCCTATGAAAAATACAAGATTCGAAAATTTCGGACGCGACTTTGACAGGGTTTTTACCTCGAAAAGCGCGAAATTGACAAATTGGTCTCGAATTAGATTTAGACCGATTTCGACCAATTTAGAAATTTTAAATAATAAATTGTGAATCTAAATTGATAACTTGTCAAATGTTAGGACTGTAAAGGAGCTTTTACGGGGTTTGAGTGCGTACATCGACGCGACGAGAAGCCGGATAGCTTAGGACTTGTGTTGTATGTAAGTAAACTGATTGAGACATTTATTTACATTTCATTCCATTTATTTATTTATTTTCAGTTATTCGAACTGAACTGCATTTGAAATCCATATGCTATGACTTGTTTGTTTCTCATTTGATGATGTTGCTCATAGCATATTCTGTTGTGTATATCATTGATTCCAATTCCTATACTTTGTCATGTTGATTGTTGTGTTTGCCATTGTTCAGTGATATAACATGCTATTAGGATAGTTTGTTTATTTTGACTCTAATCCTTTGTGCATTAGTATGCGGTTACATCTCTTGGCTTTCATTACCGAGTCATTATTGAAAATGAAAGTGGTTTCTGTGGTTAGGGTCATTTGATGATAGAAATTCAGCTTTCATACGGGGGTCACTAGACTTGCAGGGATGTTAGAGAATTTCTCCACTACCTTGCATGACACACGGGGTAATGTGCCTCGAACGAGGTAACCGGACCTCGGGGTTTGTTGACGCAAGAATAACTTGGGTGAACATGACGAGTTTTAAAACTCGGGTATGTTAGCAAGTATACATTCTGGTGACGACTAATTCACTTGGAATAGAAAAGGCGTAATCGTAAGTACGACCTTTTGACATTATGATATAAAGCTCAAATTGTAATGAAATGCTATGGAGCAGAGCTCACATCGTAGTGGAAAGGCTGATGTGATGAAGATCACGGCCGACCGACCTTAATCCATTACTACTTAGCCTTGAGTCAGTTTCATATTTGGTTAACTCAAGTATCTGTTTGCATGATGTTTCTTTCAGCATAGTTGCTACTTAAATTATGCCTTTTGATACTTGTTGTCTGTTTGGGAATGTGGATCGATGTCTCTCAGTATTACTTAAATAATTTCATGTACTCACCGTCTAGTTTGTGACGGTGGGTGCAGATCAGCCGAGTAGCAGACCAGGCAAAGAGAAGATTGGTGACTACCACTGAGCCAGTGAAGGACTGCTACGACATATTTTTGTACATTTTGCATTCTTTTGTATTACATATTCTATATACATGATATGTTTACTTTTGGGTTTGGTGATAAGAACATCTGACCAGACACATGTTATATATATCACCACTTTTGTTTATATATGCATGTGATCACTATTTCCTGGTTTTTCCACAATAGGTTAGGCCTTAGGATCTAATGTTCACTAGTAACGAAATAAGACTTCCGCTGAATAACTTGTTAGATAATTTTTTTTAACTTAACTCTAATGTTTAGACAACCATAGGAACTGTAGGTGGTATCATAATTGGTAGGTGTTTAGGTGTTTAAATAAGTTTGACTAGTTCCTTGTTAGGTCCTATAGGGGAGATTAGTGCTTAATTAAGGGATTAGGCCGGGCGGTGCCCTTATTTGTAGTTGGGGCTATCACAGTTTCATGTGCTAATGAAACCATCTAGAGATCGGTTAGATGTTTGACCTCTAAATCAGTTTTAGAACTTATACTCAAATCGATTTGAATCAATTGAGTCTGGATAAGGATAAGGCGATTGCAAGAAAGCAATACACAATTGCAACATGATCTTATAATCGATCAGTTCCAAATATGATCTTATCTACATCAATAAAAGATGTGCTGATAACGGAGTAGATGATCTGAGACACATTTATCACGTGAACATTTGGATGAAACATGGTTGGTTTTTGAAGATGAAAATGTATCAAGTATCGGTTGAGATATTCGAGATTAAGTGTCCTCATCGATCTTATTATATTCCAAAGTTGGAAGAGTATGTAACTCGTCTACTTTGTATTTCAGTGAACGGACGTGTTGTTCACTTTATCTTTGAATTGTAAGCACCAAGAAAAGTGAGGGGGAACCTCACCGTGCAAGTATCGGGAGACTTATGTAAAGCCCATGAGAGGAGTGAAGGAGATGAAATGAGGAGCTCAGTGAGGGAGTCATGTGAAGAGTCTTATATCCATTATTGTTTACTTAGTGGATTTTACGTTTGGGCGTTGCCCTATAGATATAGGTCATGGAACAAACTATGTAAACAAGTTCCTTGTGTCTGGTTTGATTTACTTATTATTTATTGTCTAAGTACTTGCATTGTTATTTGTTTCCCAGTTACAACAACAATCAAATCCTATTGTAACAACATTAAGTTATTTCAATTGGTATCAGAGTAGGCACTGTAGAGTTTTTGATTATAAAGATAAGTGAGATCCACATACTAACCATAATGTCTCAGGAAAACCAGTCAGATCAGCCAGAGGGTGTGTCTAACACAAGGCCACCATTGCTCACCAATACAAACTACACGTATTGGAAAGTCCGTATGGAGGGTTATATACTCTCTATTGATGTCAAATCATGGAGAGACATTCAAAATGGCTATGTCCTACCACTTGTAGAAGGAGTGCTAAAGAACACAAGCTAGTAGACTGAAGCTGAAGAAAGGTTACTATCCGCAAATGCCAGAGGAATGAATGCAATCTTTAGAGTAGTAACTCAGGAACATCTCAAGCTCATATCATCATCCAAGATTGACTATAACAAGCTAGCTATGTATGTATGTTATGCCTCATCTCTTGAACCTAAAACTGTCTCTAATGCTCTTCGGGACGAGTATTGGATAATAGCAATGCAAGAGGAGCTGAATCAATATCAAAGACTCGATGTATAGACTTGTGCCAAGACCACAAAGTTCCAATGTTATTGGAACAAAATGGGTCTTCAATAATAAGACAAATGCTGAAAGAGAAGTGGTTCGAAACAAAGCCAAATTAGTTGCCTAAGGATATAATCAATTCGGAGGTATAAATTTCAATGAAACCTTTGCCCATGTTGCTCGATTAGAGTCTATACGTCTATTGCTTGCTATTTGTTTTCTCTTAGCTTCAAACTTTATCAAATGGATGTCAAAAGTCCTTTCTTAAATGCCACACTCAAAGAAGAAGTCTATATGGATCAACCAAAGTAATTTAAAAATACACTATTTCCTCATCAGGTATATCACCTGAAGAAAGCCTTATATAGGTTGAAACAAGCCTTGAGAGTCTGGTACGACAGACTCGCCACTTTCTTACTTGCTCAAGGGTACACCAGAGGTAGTGTTGATAAAAATCTATTTGTCAAACATCAAACTAAAGTTGTTCTGATTGTTCAAGTATATGTCGATGATATTATCTTTAGTTCAACTGCGAAATTCTTGATGTATGAATTTGTTTCTAACATGTAGAATGAGTTCGAGATGAGAATCGAACTAAAGCTGTTCCGATTGCTCAATTACTTTTTGGGCCTTCAAGTTCAGAAAATTGATAAAAGAACTTTCATTCACTAACATAAGTATTGCTGCTCGTTAGTGAAAAGGTTTGGCCCCAATTGTGTTAGACCAGAGGATGTGCAATGACTTTAAAGCGTGTAACACTGCCACTTTCCTAAAGGAAATTTTGCTCTCTACACTGCAAGAGTCAGCAAATATCCTAAAGGATATGATGAAGCAAGTTCAGCTTTCACTTTACAGTAGTAAAAGATGAAAACAAGAGCAAATGCTGGTTAATTTCAAGATAACTTCTTCCTCCCCAAACCTCTTCTCTTATAGAACACTGGTCAAAACCAGTTAGAGTAGAAAAAGGAGTAGTGGAGCAGTTTCAACTGCATCCACTCAGTCAAGTATTGAATGGGTTTATTAACTGCCCATTCAATGCTTGAGTGGGTCAATCAAATAACTGCCCACATTGTAATTTCAAAAATGGTAAAAAATAATGGTAAAATGTTTTACCCATGGTTAGCTCGCACACATATACACACACGCGCACGTGCCTCGAGCCAAGTGCTAAGTGCGCCTATAAAAGTGCCTAAAATGCGCCATATGCGGGCGCGCCGCTCGCGTGTGGCTTACTTTGCATAGCACTTATGTTTTTCTTTTACACACACTGTAGTGCAAGAGTATATATATAATCTTTAAACTTGAAGTTTCTAACCAATGTGGGACTAAACACTTCTTTTGAAAATGTCCAACAAATGGGAACCCACAAAAAGATCTCCTAAGATGAAAATGGAAAACTAGCTGATTGCTCATTATACAGAAGTATGATTGGAAGCCTCTTGTATCTCACTACCAGCAGACTAGACATAGCCTTAACTGTAGGTGTATGTGCTAGATATCAAGCTGCACCAAATGAATCACACCTTACTGTTGTGAAACGAATCATACGATATGTAGCAAGTTCCTCCCCTTGGTCTTTGGTATTCAATGCTAACCTTTGTTTGGTTGTTTATAGTGATGCAAATTGGGCAGGAAGTGCAAATGATATGAAAAACACTTTAGGAGGTTGTTTCTTTGCTGGTACCAATATGGTTTCCTGGTTTAACAAGAAACATAACTCCATCCCACTCTCTATAACTGAAGTTGAGGACATAACTATGAGAAGTTGTTGCACTCAGTTACTATGGATGCGCTAGATGCTACAGGACTACAACATCTAGTTGCAACAGCTTACTATTTTTTGTGACAACAAGAGTGGCATCAATATATCTAAGAATCTTGTCCAGCATTCACTAACCAAACACATTGATCTCAGGCATCATTTCATCGATGATCTAGTAGAAAGGAGGGTTGTTGACATTTAATATATCACTACTGAGAAGCAATTGGCTGACATTTTCACCAAGGCACTTGATGCTACTAGGTTCGAAATGTTACGTGGTGAAATTGGGCTATGCACATGCCCTGTATAAATTACATTCCATTACTCCCCAAAGTTTTTTTAATAATTTTTTTGGTTTCAGTTTAAAATTATAAAAAAACAAGGAGGAGTATAGTTGTTGTGTTTTTTACACCATTGTAAATTAACCTTGTGTCTAGCCGTTTTGCACAACGAATTTTTTTTATTGATTCAAGTGTTTTGATCATTATGGGTTGTTTTTATTTTTCTTGGGTCTATCTTAATGAGGCATTAGTGAGAGATTTGAGGTGGGTGGTTAGCATCATAAGTGCTCTTGTTTTTATCCAAGTCGAAATTGCTTATTTTCCTACCTTGATTAAAATTCTCTAACCCTCATCGTCACAATCCTTGTAGGAGTGGTCTTGTATTGTCTTTCTATTTTTTCTCTTTAATCAGCTTAGTTCCATCAACCAATCACCATGGTTTCAACAATGAGATCAAAGAACACTGCCATTGCACCAAACACTCATAATTAAAGCCTCATCTAAAGGGCAGAAAGAAAAAAGCTAACAAGAAGACAGCTGAAGTCATAAACCTTACACCTTTGATGACCATACCACTGCCATATCCAATTAAGAAAGGGTTGAATTCTTCCACTAAGGACTCCCAACACTTATCATCAATCAGTTTCCTAGAGTCTTAAATTTGGGAGATCCATTGTTTACATCGTCCTCTAAGCTAGACAATGCTCAAAACTACGAGGTTCAACTTACTACTGCGGCTACACACGAGACAAAACCATTGCATGCACCATTTGAACCTGATCAGATGGGTATTAAAGGGCCTGCAATTGAAGAAACAACCGAGATATAACAGGCAACTGACCTTGATACATTCATTCCTTTGAACAATAAAGAGATGAGTTCTGGAGACAAAGTTACTGGTTCCGCTGATATTGAGACTCCTCAGGGAGTTACTGCTGAAGAACACCTAGATTTGCCAACTGAACAGGAAGAACCAACTCTTGATGTTGCTACTAAGCATGAATCTCTATGGCAAGAAGAAACTCAACCTTAAGAGGAATCCAACCTTGAAATTTAAGAATAACAACCTGACAGTACTACAATGCTAGAAGAAGTTCAACCGAAGCCCAATGAAAACCCCATCAATTCTGGGCTAGATGATGATGTCAGGTCTAAAAACTCGTAGGTCCTTATTTCCCTCACTGACACTTTCAGAAGATTGTGTTGGGTTTTGGGGTTCATACGCAGCGAAAAATTCGAAAAGATTTTTGAAAAAACCACAACAAATCGAAAATAGGATCCATTAAACTAGATCTAAAAAGTAAACCATACCTTAATCCGTGATTTTCTTTAGTGATTGTTTGATTTCCAAGACGTTCAAGCGCGCGTCCTCTATCAGAAATCCACACACGAATGGTGACTATAATTCGGAGTGCTAGCCCTAAAAGAGATTGAAAATATTTTTCTTTCTCTCCTAAAATCCAGAGAACTCAAAATTGCAAAAATGAAAATCTTATGTCATTTTAGGGTTTCACCCTTCATTTATATGTGTAGATAAGCCCTCACTTAAAATCCAGTTCGTAATACAACTATTGTATTTAAGCATTTTAAGCAAATTACACATACGCCCCTATTAATAAGTTATGATATAACAAATCATAAGGGTTTTTATATCATGAATTTTATCATATAAAATTCATTACTTTAGACCAATTGAAATTGCACAAAGCCATTCTTTGTGTGCGACCCAATAGGTTCATGCGACGTTGACAATGAACCAAAGCCATTTTGGTACACAAGTTATAAGCGGTCTCTAGCAAGGCATTATGACGACCTGAGTAGCATGAATAACAAAATTGATACAACCTAACTAATAACATATATCATATCATTTTGTCGTGCGATATCCTTTGACTAAACATAAAACATGGAAAGTCACCTTTAATGTTCAATTGTACTAGTCTCAATCTTTAGGTAATCTGAAAACATCCAAGTGACATTGATCATATCAATTCACATGGACTTAGCCATTATCAGTCTATCATATCGAGGGATCCACTAATATCTCTTTCTATACAAGAGTGGCAAATTCTATCTTAATTACACACCTTCACACATTATTCACATGGTTACCAATCACAATCTTTATAATCGTCTGGTGAAAGATAACTTTTGATTGTGTCAAATTACCATGCTCATAATATTAAAGTCTATGGTAATCTCAAGTCGAAGGACTAAATGATATACCTATCATGAGTAACACCTATGACTTAATCGATGTGGTGTTCTCATAGCGGGTCGATCCAGTACCTTGTTCCAAACTGCCTCCTTACCTGCATCGGACGTAGCAATATACTCAGCTTCTATTGTAGAATATGACACAATTTCTTTCTTGGAGCTTTTTTAGCTCACTGCGCCTCCATTCAAAGTAAACACATATCCAGACTGCGATCTGAAGTCATCTATATCAGTTTAAAAACTTGCATCTGTGTAACCATTTACAACAAGATCATCTTCCAAACTTCCATAAACCAAGAATACTTCTTTACTCTTTCTTAAGTACTTAAAAATTTTCTTTACTGCTATCCAGTGACTCTCATCGGGATCATACTGATATTTTCTTGTTGCGCTTAAAGCATATGATAATCAAGTTGGGTGCATAACATGACATACATGATAGATCCAATAGCTGATGCATATGGAATCGTATTCATGCGCTCTCGCTCATAATTAGTCTTTGAACATTGAGTCTGCTGAGACTTATACTATGAGACATTGGTAATGACCCTCTTTTAGAGTCTTACATACTGAACCTATTCAGTACCTTATTTATGTAAGTACTCTGACTTAAACCGATCAACCTTTTAGATCTATCCCTATAGATCTTAATCCCAAGGATGTAGGCTGCATCTTCTACGTCCTTTATTGAGAAACACTTCCCTAACCAGGACTTAACACTCTGCAAGGTTGGGGTGTCCTTTCCGATGAGAAATATATCAACATACAGTACTAGGAAAACAACCAAGCTCCCACTGACCTTCTTGAATATACAAGGCTCATATTTATTTTTAATGAAACCAAATTCCTTAATTGCTTCATCAAAATGAAGATTCCAACTTTAAGAAACTTGCTTCAATCCATAAATGGTTCTTTGAAGCTTGCACACATTCCTAGAATTCTCAAACCCTTCAAGATGTATCATATACACGTCCTCAAGTAACTTTCCATTTAGGAAAGTTGTTTTGACATCCATTTGCCATATCGCATAGTCATAATATGCGGCTATGAAAATTAGAATTCCAATTGATTTGAGCATGGCTACAAGAGAAAAAGTCTCATCATAATCAACACCTTGAGTTTGTTTGAAACCTTTTTGCTATTAGTCGTGCCTTATAAGTATGCATATTGCCATCTATGTCAGTTTTCTTCTTGAAAACTCATTTACATCCAATGGTCTTACAACCTTCAGGTAAATCAATTAGGTTCCAAACTTGGTTATCATATATGGATTGCATCTCAGAATTCATGGCACTAAGCCATTTATCTGCTTTAGGGCTACACACAGCCTCCTGATAAATAGTAGGTTCATTTTGATCCATAGCAAAACCTCACTACTATTAGTACTAAGAAATCCAAATTTCTCAAGTTGATGTCTTACCCTATCAGACCTACGTGGGCCTTGTGATACTTGTGGAGGTTCAAAGAGTTCAAGACTTTGTTGATCTCTCACTGGCAATTGAGTGTTTATTTGTGGTTCTTGAACTTCTTCAAGACTTATTTTATTCCCATTGTTGTCTTTTGAAATAAGCCTATTTTTTCATAAAGACACCATTCCGAGCCACAAACACTTTGTTCTCAGTAATATTATAAAAGTAGTATCCCCTAGTTTCTTTAGGATAACCAACAAATACACACTCGGTAGATTTGATTGATAATTTTTTTGAGATTTGTCGTCGTACAAAAACCTCACACCCCCAAATCTTAAGAAAAGACAAACTTGTTCTTTTCTCAAACCACATCTAATGTGGTGTGTTATCAACTGCTTTAGAAGTAACGCGATTCAGTGTAAACGCAACAGTTTCTAAGGCATAATCCCTAAAGGAAATAGGAAAATTTGCATGAATCATCATAGATCGAACCATATCCAATAAAGTTTGATTTCTCCTCTTAGAAACACCATTCTATTGTGGAGTCGCTGGGGAAGTTAATTGTGAGACAATCCAACAGTCTCTAAAATGATCATTAAACTCTTGGCTCAAATATTCATCACCTCGATCTGATCGAAGTGCTTTAATAATTTTGCCAAGTTGATTTTGCACTTTATTCTGAAATGTTCGAAATATCTCAAAAGATTCACCTTTATGTTTCATGAGATATACATAACCATATTTTCTAAAATTATCAGTGAATGTAATGAAATACTGATAACCACCTCTAGCAATTGTATTTATATGACCGCATATATCAGTATGTATTAGAACCAATAAATCATTTGCCTTTTCATTGTGTCCAGTAAAGGGACTCTTTGTTGTTTTGCCTATTAAACAAGATACACATGTTTCATATGATTCAAAATCAAATGAATCTAAAAGTCAATCTTTAAGGAGTTTAGAAATGTGTTTCTCATTTATGTGGCCAAGATGACAATGCCAAAAGTAGGTTTGACTCAAATCATTTGGCTTGAATCTCTTTATATTTACGTTAAGAATATGATTATATGTGGACCTTTTCATGTTTAGAATATAAAGATCATTATACAAATCAACATTCGCATAGAAAACATCTTTATGAGAAATGGAGCATTTATTATTCGCAATAATGAAATTAAAATCATCCAAATCCAAACATGAAACTAAAATAATGTTTTTGCTCAAGGCAGGGACATAATAATAATTATTTAAAACTAAAACAAGTCCACTAGGTAAAATCAACTAATAGCATCCTACAGCTAATGCATCAACCTTTGCTCCATTTCCAACTCGTAGGATGACTCCTCATTTCTTTAGCTTTCTACTTTTGGTGAGACACTGCACATTAATACAAATGTGAGATCCACATCTGCTATTCAATATCCAGGAATCACTAGTAGATAAATTAACTTCAATAACGTAAATAGCTTGCATGGCAGAAATGACAATTTCATTCTTTTTCCTTTTCTTTCTAGGACTGTGAAGTAGAATAAGCATGAGGCTTGACTTGTTCCATAGGCTTTGTGACAGTCACAAAAGCCTTAGCAACTTTAGCCTTGCCTTTGCTATTTTTCTTTAGAGATTTCCCTTCCTGAACCATCAACACATTAGCAATGGATTTCTTGACATTCTGCTCAGCAGTTTTAAGCATCAATTGCAACTATGAGATATACTTCTCATGTTATTCATGTTATAGTTCATCACAAATTGTGAATAACTAGCAGGCAATGAGTTCAGGATCAAATCCGTATCCAACTCTTAGCTTATGGGAAATCCAAGTATGTCAAGATGGTTTATATAGTCCTCCATGTTTTAGAACATGAGGACTAACTGAGGCACCCTCAGCCATTTTGCAAGAATGAAAGTTCTTGATAGTCTCAAACCTTTCTTGCCTAGCCTGCTGTTGGAACATTTCCTTCAGCATCGTAGCCATGTCGTAAGCTTCACTGTGTTCCATGTCCTTCTGAAGTTCATGAACCATGGTTACCAACATAATTCATGCAACATCAGTTGAGTCATTAACATGCTTAGTATGTGCATCCTTCACGGCTCTTGAAGCATTAGCTGGTGGTTCCTCAAGAATAGAATTATCCAGGACACACAATTTGCGTTCATGCTTAAGAACAATTCTCAAGTTTCTGAACCAGTCAAAAAAGTTTGTCCCGAAAACTTATCCTTCTCAAGAATTGATCGCAGTGACAAGCGATTAGTGTGATTTGAAGAGGCCATAGATCTACACAAAGATTATGCAAAAGTTCATTTTATTATAGAGGAATAGACTCCCATAAAATTAACAACCCTCCTGAAAATGCTATGTTAATTAAGGGACTAAAATCCATATTTCACTTAATTCTAAGACAGCTCAGGCATGACACTTTGAATTAGGTTATTTAGGTAGGTACTAATTACCAATTACATAATATGTAACTTTTAGTTGTTTTTATGAGATTAAGACATCTTAGGTCTTAGCATGTTTTATCTCATTTAGTGCCTAAAGCCCAAAATCATTTTAATAGCTTTATCAAGTCTAACCATTTTAAACAATAGAGTAACCGTTACTCAACTTGCCTCACCAAGATAACATAATACACTCTGCGGAGGCAGACCCATATTGATGTGATTGAAGCCTTGACAAGTGTTTGAGAATGGATGACGCTTGAATTAAAATTTGGAAGATGGATTTTTTATTTGTTTTAGTGATCATAATTTAAATAAGATAAATATCATATATTACAATGCATAAACAATCACTAAACAAGTTAGGAAATTATACTAATATTGATTATTATACAAATTTTCTTGCACTATAAACAGTTCATAGCGGTCCTGCTGGCCAGTCAGCGGGTGGTGGTTCCGTTGACTAGTTAATGGATGGGGGTACAGGGGAAGTGCCCCCGTTTTTTTAAGACAATGAACTTCAATTCCAAAAATCGAAAATCACTTAAAACTTCTCATTATCTTTGTCAACCCAATAAACCAAAACTGACCTTATTTTAATTTGAAAAAATATTAATTAAAACATTTTTAATTAACTCGGGCCCATCTTTAACTTAATATCTTATCCAATTAGAATTTGTTATATATCTTACTGACCTTATAGGATTTGTAATTCTTATCCGATTACAAGTTTATCTCATATCTAATAGGAATACACTATGGATAACCACAATGAGATATATGATCAAAATCAATTTCGAAATATTAATCATGCATTCAATACCAGAATCATATTAACCTAATCATGATTTTTGTCATGGAGACATACATAATAATTGAACACAAATGAAATATATATTCAACACTAGAATCACATTAACCTAAACATGACTTCTACCATGAACATACAAAATTCACATTGTTCAATATTAAAAATATGTTAATCGAAATACTCAAAACATGAATACTATCATTGAATCAAATCATGCGTATGTATCAATGTACATGAATCAAGATTATGTATTCACACATATATCATATATACATAAGAGAAAACATGCAAATCTTTAAAAGAATCGACCGTAAAGCTCTGATAGCATTGTTAGGTTTTGGGGTTCATACGCAACGAAAAATTCAAAATAATTTTTGAAAAACCCCAATAGGATCGAAAATATGTTCCATTAAACTAGATCTAAAAAGTAAACTATACCTTAATTTGTGATTTTCTTATATGATTGTTCGATCTTCAAGATGTTCAAGCGCTCACCCTCTATCGGAAACCCACACACGAATGGTGACTACAATTTGAAGTGCTAGCCCAAAGAGAGATTGAAAACATTTTTCTCTCTCCCAAAATCCAAAAAACACGAAATTTGCAAAAACAAAAATCTTATTTCATTTTAGGTTTCACCCTTTATTTATATATATAGATATGCCCTCACTTAAAATCCTATTCATAATACAACTATTGTATTTAGGTAGTTTAAGCAAATTACACATATGCCCCTATTAATAAGTTATCATATAACAAATCGTAATGGCTTTTATGTCATGAATTTTATCATATAAAATTTATTACTCTGGACAAATTGAAATTGCATAAAGCCATTCTTTGTGTGCAACCCAATAGGTTCATGTGACGTTGGCAATGAACCAAAACCATTTTGGTACACAAGTCATAAGCGGTCTCTAGCAAGGCATTATGACTGCCCAAGTAGCATGAATATCAAAATCGATACAACCTAATGAATAACATATATCGTATCATTTTGTCGTGCGATATCCTTTAACTAAACATAAGGCATGGAAAGTCACCCTTAATGTTCAATTGTACTAGTCTCAATTTTTATGTAAACTGAAAACATCTAAGTGACATTGATCATGTCAATTTACTGGACTTGGCCATTATCAGTCTATCATATCTAGGAACCCACTGAAATCTCTCTATATAAGAGTGACAAATTCTATCTTAATTGCACATCTTCACATATTATTCACATGCTAACCAATCACAATCTTTATAATAGTCAGTTAAAAACAATGTTTGCTTGTGTCAAATTACCATGCTCATAATATTGAAGTCTATGGTAATCTCAAGTCGAATGACTAAATGATATACCTATTATGAGTAACATCTATGACTTAATCCATGTGGTGTTCACATAACGGGTCGGTCCAGTACCTTGTTTCCTAACAAGTACTCATGACCTCGATTCGTATCCGTATGATCATCACATGATCATCAATCAAGATTCACACTAGTTTTAATTCATTATAGTTATCAGTATAATGATAGGCTAGGGACATTGAAGGATATTTCAACAAATACCCATGGGTCTTACTATAAGGTAAACATACAATCACTTATAATAAAACCATTAAAATTTTAATTTTATTAACTAAGATTATAAGATAAATAATGTTTACAGATTGACCTAGGGTACATGCCCTAATAGATTGAAAGGCAAAAATTCAGCTATTGGGAAAGTCTCAAAGAAAAGGAAGGCTTCTTTGAAGTCTATTCCCATCAGCCCTGGTGTAATAATGGAGACCTCTAGTCCTGTTTTAATAGCCCCCTCCAGTTCTAGTTATGAATTTGAGGATGCTGATGATATTGAGGGTTCAAGCTCTGATTCTGATGAAGAGGAGCTAGTGAAGGAAGGAAAGCATAAAGGGGCTAACTCAGCAGTTCTATGACCAGGAAGCCCAAAGAAGGTTCGATGATGTTCGATAGATAAAATTCCATCCAGAAAAGTATCTCCACAAAGATACTTATGCTAAAGTAAATTCGCTAAAATTTCTTACCTCAAGATCCTTACTCAAGATTCTTTCATTTCCAACTAAGTTCAATGAGAGCTTAGTAAAAGAATTCTATTCTAACTTACAAGTAGTAGTGAGTGATCCTTTTTCACCCTTTCACCATAAAGTATAATATGTTAGACGACATATTTACCAATTTTCTTATGAGATGATCAACTGAGTATTGCGATGTGAGGTCAATAATGGTGGTGGCCATAGATATCTTGTTTCCTTTAGAACTGAGAGCAATATGCCTACTTTGGTCAAAACTATCATGAGAGGGGTAGTTAGATCATGAAAAAAGGAGGAGAGAAAATAAACAAAGGATTTGATTGCCTTGTATTTCTCTTTGTACACACACTGGGCTATAATGTCATACCAATCAAGCATGGAAGTACTTTTGTGATGAGAGATGAGCATTTTACTTTATGCCATTGGACAGCGGTGCCACATGATTCGAGGGAGATCATTTTTAGGGCTCTTGTAGACATGACACAGCTTAGGTCTCAATTTTAGTATCTTTTCTTTCCTTCCTTACTTGATTACCGATCTACTTATCTATCTAAATGTCAGATGGATAGACATGATCACTGAACATCTGCACAAGTGAGGATGACCACTTCAAAGGTCACGAAGAACAACACCACCCATGTCAATGATCTGCCTGTGAATGAAGAATTGTCAAGAACACCTCCATACTATGTGCAACAAGGTGTTTCCCCTAGTGCAACCCATGACAATAAGGCTGGTCCTTCTGAAGTTTGAAACCATAAGAAGAAGAAGGCCAAGACACGTGTTTCCATTGCTTCTGTAATGGCCTAAATTTCTAAATAATGGATTTGATCTGTAATTAAGGGTAATCGATCCATGATGTGGCCTGAGAGCGGGTACACGGTCCCAACACTCAGCATGAAGACCGAGTAATATTTTATTTGTGGTATGGTGGATGCTTTGTCACGACCCGAATTTCTAAATCTGAGTTTAACTCATTAATCAGGATAAGTGACCAATGACGCGCGACCCTCATTGAGACACGTGCACTAACCGAGGCAAGGTGGTCAAGGTATATTTTAGATTTATTGTGGTGTATGCCTAGTGTATTGTATATGTGTAGACTACTAAGTCACTCCTACTTGTGTATAGGTGTTGAGACGTGAGTGGAGACGTGCCTTGAGATGTGTGCCGGCGTGGGACTGGGGTAGTGAATGATTTGATAAGTTGATTTAAGTTTAATGTAGCTTAAATAGTAGTGTTAATGTGGCTATAGTTTATTTTATATTAAAGGTAACTTAAGCTAGCAAATCAAAAAAATAGCCATATGATGATTCTTAAGATACATGTTGGCACATCAAGAGACCAATTGAGTTTGATATCGGGGTTAGTTGAAAGAAGTTAGCAGAGAGTTAGTGGAAAATGTGGCAATGTATATGCCATTGATTAGTCTCGCGATACGTATGCACCTAAAGATCAAAGGCTGTCAATTAACTTAATCTAAATATATAAAATTGGATTGATTGACACATGCAAACTAAACCATTTCATTTTCAAAACTTGCTGGAGAAGTAAAAAGAAGATTTGGGAAGGAGATCAACAAGAGTTTGTGAGTTTGGTGTAGGTGGAGACCAAACTAGGTGTTCATCAACTAGGTAATCCTATTTACACTACTAGTTTAGCTTAATTTGATAAATTTATAAAATAAATGGTGTGCGGCTATTTTTGTAGTGTTAAGTTCTTGTTTTGGGTCTCTGGTAAGTTAGGGAAGAGATCTCAAGGTGATGGAGTAGCCATGTGTGGAGAAAACCCAGAATTCAAAATGCAGAATTTTGGATTTTCTTACACATAGCGCGCTAGGTATGATCAACTAGCACACTAACTATATATAACGTGCTAGAAAAACTTGGTAGCGCGCTAATAAGGTCATTAGCGCACTGGGTAGGTTACCCAGTGCGCTAGGTGCTATGTCAGCCTAAAAATATGAATTTCCTAATTTAAACTCAAACATTATAAACAAGTCCAATACCGTAACTAAAGGTCTAAACACACTCAAAAACATGTTAAATGATATTAGGAACCTAGGGAAAAGTCTCGAGGGCTCGAATACAAGTTTTGAGGTGTCAGGAGGCTAGAATAACTAGGAAATTTGCGTGGATTGTAAGTAAACTAATTGAGATAGTTATTTACATTTCATTCCTGTTTTTTCATTCAAGTCTAGTTATTTGGACTGATTTTTCTATTGTAATCTAAATAGCATGACTTGTTTCCTCTCTCATTTCATAAGTTTGCTATCACGCTATTACTTGTTGGCTGAATATTATCATTGACTATAAATCATGTGTTATGTCATTTTTTATTGTTTTTATACTTAGTCAAATGAAATAACATGCTATTAGGTAGATATTTGATGGTATTGTACATCTAAACTCCTTTGTTAATTAAATATGCAATTACTTCGTTGGATTCCTAAACCATGTCATTTCTTGGGTAATGAAAGTAGTTCTATCTAGGACCATGATATGATAGAGATGGCGCGACACACTGGGGTCACTAGACTTCCGGGGTGATTGGGATTTCACCACTATCTCGCGCAGCACACGCGGTAGGGGACTTGGAGTTGTTGGCAAGTACATATATCACATGTCACTGGCACTTGTGAAATATTATAGAGAATAGAGCTCAGCCCCGACCTTCAATAAAGATATAGAGCACAACTCCATCCTTATATAGTAGAAAAAGGCATTGTGATAGGACTCACGACTGACCAACCCTATATCATTACTACTTAGCAAAGTGTCAGTTTCATATTGTTTAACTGTAATATCTTTTAGCATGATTTCTTTTCACCATAGTTGCTATTATTACGCTTTCATATACTTCATGTATATTTTGAAATGTGAACAAATGTCTGTCAGTGTTACTTTCTACTTTCATGTACTCACCGTCCTTTTTATGACGGTGGGTACATATCCATCTAATAGTAGACCATGCAAAAAAAAAGAGCAATGACAACCTTTGAGCCAGTGGAGTGCTGCTACATCAGATTTTGTAGGTTTTTGGTTTTGTTGTATGACTTTTTTATGTCTTCCATATACTTTTAGGGTTGTATATATTGTAGGTTAAGGGATAGTACCCTGACCAGATACATGATGATATATTATCGCCATTTCATTATATATGTGCATGTGATCTTTATTTCTTGGTTTTCCACAATTCTTAGGTATTATGTTAAAATGTTCCGCTAAAATGTTAAGACTTCCATTGAATAAAATTTAAGTTGTATAAATTTTTATTAACTCTGATTTATTAATTGACATAAGATAAGAAAAGGCTTATTTAAAAAAATTAACTTGTAAGAAGAAATGTTTTGGAAAGGTTGACTAATTCCTTGTTAAGTCTTACGTGTTGCATTTAGGACTTAATGACGGGATTAGGTTGGGCGGTGCCCTAATTTAAAAAGGGGTCATCATAGGTGGTATCAAAGCCTAAGTTTATAGAGCTTAGGCAGTGGAATGTAGTTATTCTACAAAGTGATACCAAAGTTACAGTTGGTATTCGAGCCCAATTTTTAAACAAAATTTAATAAAACATAAACTTTAGATGGTAATCAGTTGATCCTTGCCTAGAAACCATCAGTTGGGAAGTGAGTGAAAGTGAGGTGGGAATATCTTATATGCACATGTTTCTATATGTATATATATGCATTATCTATGTAGTAGTTGATCCGCGTTCTCTATCAACTTGCAGACACTGATGGCTGATTTACGCGATACGTGCGAGTGGCAACCAGCCTCGTATTCCATTTGCTGATGATTTTTAGAGGTTATCTGATCGAGTATCAGCTCGGGGACATCAGTTGGCTGATTTTATAGCTACGACGATGACACATTCTTCTCCACCATCACAAACATCAGCTCCTACTATAACTACATCAGTTGTTTCGGCAGTACAGACTATACCGTTAGTGACAACACCAACCATAGAGACAATTTATACACCGTCATTAACACTTACATCTTCTAGCTTGACAGCAGCGGTTCAGTTGGTGAATGATTTCATCAAACTGAAGCCAGTTTACTTTGATGGTCAACGAAAGTTTGAGAAGATTGAGAAGTGTGTATCGTCTAAGGAGAAGCTGCATAGAGTCTTGAGGATTGAGGACAGACTTTGTGCTGAGTTTTCGTCGTATACGCTACAAAGAAACGAAGATGTTTGGTGGCGTGTGACGATAACTTCTAATGGAGACTTTGAGTTTTGGGATGCATTCAAGAAGAAGTTTTACTAGCAGTACTTCCCACCTGCAGTGATGAAGACGTTGAGGCTGGAGCTCATGAATCTGAGACATGCAGCTAATGAGTCGGTGATGAACTATAGAGATAAATATGGCTATTTGAGATAGTTTGCTAGCGATTTAGTGAGAGATGACTTTGAGGATGTATATCATTTTGAAGATGAACTGAAACCAGCTATATGGTTTTATGTGATTAGTTTGGGTGATAGGAATTTGGGTGAGAATACAAGTGTGCACTTTCTCACAAGACCTACTACCTGGGTAGAGTTGCCGATGGGACATCGCTAGGACCAGCATTGACACCTGATCAAACTGCAGAGTTTGAGAGGAGGAAATAAAAGGGTCAAGGACAGAGGAGATATGAGAGAGGTTATCAGGGATCAGGGATAGCTACCTCAGTTGTGCCCTATGTATCATCCTATACACCATTGCAGAGTATAGTTGGTAGACCTCCCTTGCCATCACCAGTCGAACCTGTGTTGCCAGCGCCTACTACTTTACTAGCTTTTCCAGCACCACCAGCGCCACGTCAGCAACAGTAGGGAAGTAGAGGTCATGACAGAGGTAGAGGTAGACGTCGAGATGGTTCCCGATAGGGACAGAGACAGGCAAAGACCCGGATCAGACACAGAGTCAACATATGCCAATTACTTGCTTCAGGTGTGGTCAGGTTGGGTATGTCACATGTAATTAGAGATTTTCCACAACCAGTAGCTGTGATTCCGGCGCAGAGTTGAGAGGGTGTACACATGGTAGCACAGCCTGATGCCAATGCTACACGAGGACTCATTGAGGGTACGGTTTCCATTTGTGGTAGAGATTTATATGTTTTGTTTGATTCGGGTTCTATAATATCTTTTATTTCAGGTCACATGATAGGGACAGAGACATACACAAACCCAGGCCTTGGATCAAACACATAATCAGTGTAGGCTAATTACTTGCTTCAGGTGTTGTCAGGTTGTGCATGTGATTAAAGATTGTCCACAACCAGGAGGCGTGATTCCATCATAAAGTCGAGAGGGTGTACACATGGTAGCACAGCTCGATATCGATGCCACACAAGGACTCATTGAGGGTACGTTTTCCATTTCTGGTAGAGATTTATATGTTTTATTTGATTTAGATTCTACAATATGTTTCATTTCTGGTCGCATGGTAGGCATTTTAGGGTTGACATCTGTTAGAGTTAGTGTACATTTGATTTTGAGTATGGCAGTTGGGGACATGGTTTACCTTAATTGTCTTGTTGAGGGATGTCCAGTAGAGATAGGCGGGGTAGAGTTACCTGCAGCTTTCAGAGTGCCCAAGTTCTTACATTTCGACGCATTTTTGGGGACGAATTGGTTAGTAGCGTATCATGCTCATATCGACTGTTTCAATAAGATAGTGAGATTTAAGACCCCAGGGCGTCCGATATTCACATATAGTGGTAGTACACCGAGAGTCGAGGGCACTTGAGGTCGACTTGCGACTAATGGAGAGATAGAGACACTAATATCATTATACACAGTAATAGAGAGTCAGAGACCCAGACTTGAGGAGATTTTGATGGTGTGCAAGTTTTCAAACGTGTTTCCGAAAGACTTACGTGGTTTTGTACCTCCAAGATAGATAAATTTTATTATTGAGTAGGTACCAGGCACTAAACCTATTTCTATACCACCATATCGCACGGCTTCGAGAGAATTGGAGGAGTTGAGGGTCAGTTATAGGATTTGGGATAGGAGGGATTCATTACAACTTGTATGTCGCCATGCAGAGCACTTGTATTATTTTTGAAGAAGAAGGATGATACTTTGAGACTATGTATTGATTACAGATAGTTGAACAAGGTCAAAGTAAAAAATAAGTATCCATTACCACGGATTGATGATTTGTTTGATCAGCCGAGGGGAGCACAATTTCTCTCTAAAATAGACATTATTCAATACATTATCCATCACGTGATATAAACACTATCAGTTTACAGTCATGCTATTTGGTTTGACTAATGCTCTTGCCATGTTTATGGATTTGATGCATTGGGTGATGAGACCATTTCTTGACCACTTCATAATAGTTTCATCGATAATATATTGATATATTCGAGGACTCGAGAGGATCACGAGCAACACCTCAGAGAGACGTTGCAGATTTTGAGGGAGCATCGACTCTACGCCAAGTTCAACAAGTGTGAATTTTGGCTGTTAGAAGTCGAGTTTTGGGGGCATGTTGTTGGTGTAGTAGATATTAGTGTAGATCCGGCCAAGATTCACGCTATTATGGATTACCCTGGACCGACGTCAATTACGGAGATCAAGAGTTTTCAAGGATTACCAGGGTACTACCGCAGATTCGTGAAGGATTTTTCAAAGATCACTTCACAAATTACCATATTGACCCAGAAAAAAGTCAGATTTGATTGGTCTAAAAAGTGCAAAGAGGCATTTTCTCAGCTAAAGAGGTTGTTGACCATCGCACCAGTGCTGATATTGCCAAAGGTCGGACAGGGGGGTCTAGGTTGTGTGTTGATGCAAGACGGAGGCACAATGGCTTATGCATCCAAACAGCTGAAAAATATATGAGAAGAATTATCCCACTCATGACTTAGGGATGACAGCGGTGGTATTTGCTCTGAAGATATGGAGACATCATCTGTATGGATAGAAGTTTACACTCTACACTGATCATAAAAATCTGAAATACCTCTTCACACAGAAAGAGCTGAACATGAGACAACATAGATGGTTGGAGTTTCAGAAGGACTACGACTTTTCTCTGAAAATCACCCAGGTAAAGCTAACGTAGTTGCTGATTCGTTGAGTATGATATCGACTAGAGATACCGAGACTTTAGATGCCATATGACGCATGTGTATGGATTACTCGAGGCAGCGACGATGATGGGTCAGTCAGATATTCCTATTGACACTCGAGTGATGATTTTTGCACAGATGAGGCAACAAAAAATGTCTATATAAAGAGCACCAGAGGGTTAGAGAGTCGACATTCTATACTCGAGATTCAATGAGTTATCCCAAAGTACTGATTGTACTATTAGACAAACACCAAAAATCAGTGTTTGAGATTTAGAGGCAGATTGTGGATACCGGCAGTGATAGAGCTGAGAGATAAGATTATTTAGGATTCACACTATTCCCGGTTCTCTATTCATCCGGGCAGGACCAAGATGTACCATGACATGAGGAGACATTTTTGGTGGCCTGGGATGAAAGTGAATATATCAAAGTTCATCAGGAACTGTGGAATTTGCCAGCAGGTGAAGGTTTAGCATCATAGACTTAAAGGATTATTACAGTCGCTTCCCATTCCACGATGAAAGTTGGAAGAAATAGCCATGGACTTTGTTAGGGGATTGCTGAGGACTGGCAAACGACACGATTCTATATGGGTGATTATGGACAGATTGACGAAATCTACCCATTTCTTTCCAGTTGCAGCTTACTACACATTTGACCAGCTGAGCATATTGTTTGAGAGGGAGACTATAAGATTGCATAGGGTACCATTGATTATCACATTATACAAAGATGCTATGTATACGTTTAGGATGTGGCAGAGTATGCAGGAGCAGTATAATATGCGCCTACAGTTCAACATAACCTTTCACCCTCAGACTAATGGGCAAAATGATAGGTTGATTTAGGTTCTCGAGGATATGCTCAAGGCTTATGTACTTGAGATTGGTGAATCTTAGGAGGATTACCTACCATTGTGTAAGTTTGCATACAGCAACAGTTATCAGGGTAGCATTGAGATGTCGCCATTTGAGGCTTTAAATGGCAGACCGTGTCATTCACCATCTTGTTAGGTTGAGCCAAAGGACCGAGAGTTAATTGGGCTTGAAATTGTTGTTGATCACAGGAAAAAGGTACGGCCGATTCGCTAGAAGCTTAAAGGGGACTAGGAGAGGCAAAAGAAGTATGCAGATACGTATCGTAGTGATTTAACGTACATCGAGGGAGCCTTTATGTATTTAAAGGTTTCTTCTTAGAAGGTTCTTCAAAGGTTTGGTTTGAAAGGCAAGTTAGCACCGAGACTCATCGGGCCTTTCAAGATCAAGAGATGGGTCGAGAAGGTTGCTATGAGATAGAGTTACCTCTACAGATGTCGAGTTTTCATCCGGTCTTCCATATTTTTATGCTTCGACTAGCTAAGTTTAAGGCAAGTGTACGACCGACAGTTGACTTGAGCCAGATTGACCTGAGTGAGGATGTATCTTATGAGGAACAACTAGTACAGATCCTAGACCGAAAGGTACAATAGTTGAGAGACAAGTCTATCCCGAATGTGTTAGTCAAATGGTAGTTCCATGGAGACTCATAACTCACTTGGGAGCGGGAAGACTATATGCGAGATAGGTTTCCGAATCTTTTCGAGTCAAGTATAACTTTAACTTAAGTTTAATTTCAAGGACAAAATTTTCATTAGTTGCGACGATTTTTCATGGCTCGAATTCCTAAATTTAACTTTAATTCATTAATCAAGATAAGTGACCCGTGACATGGGACCCGCATCGAGATACATGCACTAACCGAAGCAAGGTGGGTAAGTTATATGTTAGATTTGTTGTGGTGTATACCTAGTGTATTGTATATGTATAGAATACTAAGTCATTCTTACTTGTGTATAGGTCTCGAGATGTGAGTGGGGATGTACCTCGAGATGCTTACCGGCATGGGACCAGGGTAGTGTGTGATGTGGTAAGTTGATTTAAGTTTAGTGTAGCTTAAATAATAGTATTAATGTGGCTATAGTTTATTTTATATTAAATGTAACCTACGTTAGCAAATTAAAATAATAGCCTTATGATGATTCTCGAGATATGTTTTGACACATCAAGAGGCCAATTGAGTTTGCTATTAGGGTTAGTTGAAAGAAGTTAGTGGAGAATTAGTGGAAAATATAGCAAAGTGTAGGCCATTAAATTAATCTCGAGATATGTATGCACCTAAAGATCAAAAGCTATCAATTAACCTTATCTAAATATATAAGATTGGATTGATTAACACAAGTAAACTAAACCATTTCATTTTCAAAACTTGCTGGAGAAGTAAAGTTGTTGGAGATGAAAATTTGGGAAGGAGATCAACAAGAGTTTGTGAGTTTAGTGTAGGTGGAGATCAAACTAGGTGTTCATCAACTAGGTAATCCTATTTACACTACTAGTTTAGCTAAATTTGATAAATTTATGAAATAAATGGTGTGTGGCTGTTTTTGTAGTATTAGTTGCTGTTTTAGGTCTCTGGTAAGTCAGGGAAGAGATCCCAAGGTGATGGAGTAGCCATGTGTGGAGAGACCCAGAATTCAAAGTGCAGAATTCTGGATTTTCCTACACATAGTGTGCTAGGTGTGATCAACTAGCACGCTATGTATAACGTGCTAGAGAAACTTGATAGTGCGCTAATGGGGTTATTAGCGCGCTAGGTAGGCTACCCAGTGCACTAGGTGCTATGACAACCCAAAAATCTAAATTTATTAATTTAAACTCAAATAGTATAAACAAGTCCAATACCCTAACTAAAGGTCTAAACACACTCGAAAACATGTTAAATGATATCAGAAGCCTAAGGAAGAGTCTAGGGGGTTCGAATACGAGTTTTGAGGTGTCAGGAGGCTGGAATAACTAGGAAATTCGCATGGATTGTAAGTAAAACTGATACATTTGCCTATTGTAATCTAAATAACATGACTCGTTTCCTCTCTCATTTCATGAGTTTGCTATCATGGTATTATTTGTTGGTTGAATAGTTTCATTGACTCTAAATCATGTGCTATATTATTTTTGATTGTTTTTATACTTAGTCAAATGAAATAGCATGCTATTAGGAAGATATTTAATGGTATTGTACATCTACACTCCTTTTGCATTAAATATGCAATTACTTTGTTGGATTCTTAAGCCGTGTCATTTCTTGAGTAATGAAAGTAGTTCTTGTATCTAGGACCATGATATGATAGATATGGCGCGACACTCGGGGGTCACTAGACTTTTGGGGTGGTCAGGATCTCACCACCATCTTGCGCAACACACAGGGTAGGGGACTCGAGGTTTTTGACAAGTACATATATCACAAGTCACTGAGACTTGTGAAAGATTATAGAGGCATAGAGCTCAGCTCCGACCTTCAACAAAAATTTAGAGCACATCTCCATCCTTATATAGTGGAAAAGGCATTGTGATAGGACTCACGACCGGTCGACCCTAGATCATTACTACTTAGCTAAGTGCCAGTTTCATATTTTTAACTGTAGTATTTTTTAGCATGATTTATTTTCAGCATAGTTGTTATTATTATGCTTTCAGATACTTCTTATATATCTGGAAATATGAACAAATGTCTCTCAGTGTTACTTTATACTTTCTTGTACTCTCCGTCCTTTTTATGATGGTAGGTGCAAATCTATCGAGTAGCAGACCAGGCAAAGAGAAGATCGACAACTACCTCTGAGCTAGTGGAGTGCTGCTACACTGGATTTTGTAGGTTTTTGGTTTTGTTGTATGACTTTTATATGTCTTCCATATACTTTTGGGGTTGTATGTATTGTGGGTTGAGAGATTGTACCCTGACCAGATACATGATAATATATTATCATCGTCTCATTATATATACATGTAATCTTTATTTCCTGGTTTTCCATAATTCTTAAGTATCATGTTAAAAGCTTCCGCTATAATGTTAAGACTTCCGCTGAATAAATTTTAAGCTGTATAAATTTTAATTAACTATGATGATTTATTAATTGACATAATATAAGAAAATGCTTATTTAAAAAAATTAACTTCATAGAAGAAAGGTTTTGAAAAGGCTGACTAATTCCTTGTTAAGTCATACGCGGTGAGTTTAGGGCTTAATGACGAGATTAGGCCGGGCGGTGCCCTAATCTCAGAAGGGGTCGTCACATGCTTAGTGCATTATATATGTGTAGACTTATTAAGTCACTTTTTCGTTTATATTAATGTTGAGACGCGAGCGGGGATGCGCCTCGAGATGCCTGTCAGCATGGGACCGGAGTGAGAGTGATGTGGTAAGTCTTAATTGAATTAGAGGTGACTAGAATAATCAATTAAATTTGGCTATAGTTGAAGTTACATAAATGTAGCCTAGGTTAAGAAAATAAACCACAAACATTGATGCGCCTCGGGATACATGTTGGCATAAACACAATGTGACTTAAGTTAATAAATGTGATAGTAAGGATGGATTAGTGAATTGTAATACCAAGATATATGCCATTGGATTTGTTTAGAGCTGGGTGTTTAAATAAGATCAATAGCTACAAATTCATCTATATAAAAATAAGTTAGTGGATTTGACATGCAAATCATCTCATATTTTACAAAGAGAGGAAGATAGATTTGGAGATGAAATCAACAACTTGTGAAGAAATTCTGGTGGATTGAAGAGTGTTTGATCAAGTTAGAGAAGATCCACATCTAGGTAAACCAATCTACATCACCACTTAGTGAAATTCAAACAAAAAATTATAAGTTTTGGTTCAGTTCTATTTTTTAGTAATTTCAGTGGGCTAAGACTTTGTTTTCAAAATCTAATTCCATATTTGGATTCTTTATGAAATTCCACTAATTCTACTATAAAAAGTTCTGGTTTTAGATTTGTTTTCCTTAAGTTATGAATTTTTGAAGTTCATGGATTTTAAAACAAAAACTGAAAATTCTGCATCATGTTGTTATAAACCAGCCTTTGTAATTTGGTCATAACATCCTTATTTTAAATCGAAATGGACCTATTCTGGTAGCATTTGAAAGCTAACTCTAAGTGGAACAACTTTTACTAGCTAACTTATTTTGAAACTCGAATGTTTTCATGTCTAAAAATCCTCTGCATTTTTTATGATGAATCTAAATTTTTTGTGTTCACAGTTTTGCTAATGTCCTGCTATTTTGAGCATAAATCCTTCATTTCTTATTGGAGTGAGCTTATCTTTCAGTATGATATTCTACGATATGTTTGAACTCTTCAGTAAAAAAATAATGAGTTTTGAAGCTATGGTTTAGGAGAAATGAATTTCACAATGTTGCTGGTTGGAGTATAAAACTGTATTAAGTCATTGTGGTAAAATTTTCACATCTCCCTCGTTTCTTATCAAAATTGTGCAAACCTTATAGTTTTGGAAAGCTAAGACATAGCTCTATAAACTTCACTCTATAGTACAATACATAATTTTAACGTTTTAGTAACGGAAACCAACTCATAAGTTGTTGCGCCAAAATTATCTCTATTTTAATAAAGTAGATTTGGACATAAAAAAATTATTAATGGGACTGATTTTAAAAACTGGAACTTACAATCACTTAAACAAGTTCTAATAACTTGTAGTAGTCCTAGAGAACCCTAATTAACATCAAGAACTTATATGAGAGTTTCACGAGTTCAGGGATGCGTTTCGGGGTGTCGGGAGGCTAGTTAAGCTAGGAGATTTACGTGACTTGTAAGTAAACTGATTGAGATATTTCTCTCCATTTCATTTCTTGTTATTGCTTTGTATTTAGATTTTATTGAACTGCTATACTTGTTGTATTCTTGTTGTCGTGATTTGTGTGCATTATCTCATTGTATGATTATTGTTGAATTAGAACATGTATTTATGTTTCATGATTTAATTTGGGGTGTACGTGGCACACGGGGTATGAGACTCGGGGATGTTGGTATTTCAACTAGTTAGTGTCACAAACCTACCATAGGAGGTTGATGAAGTCAACAAATGTCGACCAATTTGGGTAATACCGAAGTGATATGTGTGCTGACCTATTACATGAGGTCGATATGTCGTGTTTCACAACCAATAAGGATAATATCTACGTGCACTGCTAAATAAGTTATTACTTGAGGTCTCTATAACCAATAGAGTAATACTTGGGCTAATGTGTTGGATATACGACTGACTAGATTTAGTTCTTTGATAAAATTTGGGTTGATATCACTTAGTTTAGCTGTGATGTTGTGTACCATGTCATGTTTTCTATATTGTTATGTGGTGTACATATGCCTTTTCATGTATTATTGTTGTGTTTGGAAATGTGGATAAATGTCTCTTAGTGTTACTTTCTACATTATTGTACTCACCGTCATTCTTATGACGGTTGGTGCAGATCTACCCAGTAACAGACCAGGCAAGGAGAAGATTGATGACTACATCTGAGCCATTGGAGTGCTGCTATAAAAGATTTTGTAGGTTTTTGATGTTTAGTTGTATGACTTATTTATGTCTTTACATACTTTTGGGTTGTATATGTTTGGGTTGAGTAATAGTACCCGACTAGACACATGTAGTACACCGATTATCGTCGTTATATTGGTTATATACATGTGGTCGTTGTTTCCTGGTTTCCACAGTAGGTGTTTTATAATGCTTCCGTAGATTTTGTCAAGTCTTGCACTGATAAGATTAAAAGGATTAAATTTTTTTAATTAACTCTGAAATAATAACAATAATATGAGTTATGTAATGCTTATTCTAAACACAATTAACGAGGAGAATAAGACAAAAGGCTAACGAATATGTTGTTAAGTCCTACGTGGATGAGGTTAGGGCTTAATGAAGGGATTATGTCGAGTGGTGCCTTAGATTAAGGGAGGGGCCATCACAGCTTAAGAACCAGCTGTATTTAGCCCTGCTGGAGATGATCCTATCAATCCCAGAGAAGCACGAAAAAGTGAATTACTCGAGGCCATTCAAGAATTACTGAATCTTATGTTTCAATCCTTGCTCACTTTTGTTCAAGCTTTGAGCCCTCCTCATTAGTGAGGGCCTGGTATGTCTTCCTTTTATCTTATTTTGTCATTATGGTACCACAAAAAGGGAGAATATTGACACGTGTTGGGCGTGTACAATAATTTCCCCTTTTATATTATACTTAAATTATTTTGTAGTAATGGCAAGTGAGAATCGTCTCTACAGGATTTATCAAACTTCTCTAAGAAAAAAGACTTTAAAAGGTTTTTATTATTTTTATTTTATTTAATAATAATAATTAAACTAACTAACTGTATTATAATAATACTTAACTGACTCTATTATCTTAATTAACTAACATAATCCAAATTCATCATCAATCAAATAGATTTAATTCAATAATAAATAAATATCTAAACAAACATCTAGAACAATGAAACATAAACCTATTTTGCATTCCTAACATGTAAATCCAATCCATATAGTCATGAGTATACTTTATAATTTAGATTGATCATTAAACTCTAATCATAAGTAAGTAGACAGCCTTTAGCCAACCATTTGTTCCCCTTATATAGGTGGAAAGCCATGTTCTAATTCTATTAAGCTAACCCCTTTATTTACACAGACATTAACTTTACGCAATAGAACCGCATTAAACTTCATGAGAACTTTGAACTACCATATCTAACATCTTCGAAAAGCCACTTCAACACTAGATTTATATTTCAAATTCACCTAGGACATTTAAATGGTGTTTGCCTTTCAAACAATCTTTGTTATTACTTCAAATAGATAGTGAAACAAAAAATCACAATACACATTCTAGATTATGCATGCAATACAAAGATCATGATTTAAATCAATAGATAATAACCTATTAAATCACTGAATCAAAGAATACAATCAGCTTAAAGCATTGATCACATATTTATCTCATCATAACTACATTGCTAAACGGATCTAGTTAACGTTCGTAATTTATTTAGATCAAACAAACTACTAACTCATAATCATAAATAACATTGCAATGATATAAATAAAAGACATAATTGAAAATATCTCAGAATTAAAATACTTGAATCTTCAAATCTTCTCCAAAAACAATAAAATATGAAAATAATAGACAATGACTCCAAGAGCAATGTAATTTTGATACACGACGATTTGTGAGTGAGGAATCATTGGATCAATCTAAAAACTTGAGCTCTTAGGTATTTTCTTGTACCCTCCGATTTAGTCGGCGATTCAGGTGCATCCAGGAATCGTTGATACAAAAGTCTAGTTCTTCTTAGCTTCATTGGTGATAATTCTCAGTATACTTCTTCCACTTGATTAATTCCTTCATAATCTTCCATTTTTCATTCACTTCATCATATTCTCCATTTATTACCTGAAATACAATAAACAAGAGAAAACCCCGAGTAATATATTCTTTTACATCTAAAATCATATTAAAATGAACTACAAAACATGTCTAATTATTGACATGTCAAATACCCCAAACCTCGTCATTATGATGACTGACCAGCCTAGATTACCTTAATCCCTTGATAATCTAGTCAGCGTATCCATTCTTTAACTTTAACCTCAAAACAATAATTATTTAGTCCTTTATAAGGATCCAAAACTAAATTTATATCCTCAATGAACTCAATTCATGATTTGTTCAATTGGAGCAACTTAGGAAATCATACGGAGTATTCTTCGGTTATGTAAAAATTTCGGCAGCACTTCCCCTAAAAATAACTTACTGGGAAACTTTCACCTAATACAACAACAACAACAACATAGCCTTAGTCCCAAATTAACTAGGGTCGGCTACATGGATCAAACTTTTCCATTGTGCTCGATTAAGTGCAATTGATGGTGAGCTTTGCAACCTATTCAAATCCCTCCTAATTAATGCATCCCATGTTAACTTTGGTCTGCCTCTACCTCGTCGAATTCCTACCTAACAGACAACAAAATTGGAAAAAAGCTTAAAAGGACTCATAACTCCCCGCAATTTATAATATATACTAAAACAAAATTTATAAACTAACTTAGACTCTCCGAAAGCTAAATTACAACTTAAATATCCCCAATAGACCAAAATTGAAACATAAACTTTCTTAACTTATTTTAAACTAACTTAGGAGACTTTCATAATCTATTAGAGAGAGTATTTCACGTCCTGCACTCACCCCAAAGCTCAAAATTATATATATATAAACAATTTACAACAAGAAAATTTACTTTAAGATTTAAAAACCATCACCATAATCTTTGAGTCTTGTCCATTCATCCATTGTCTTCATATAGAATATGACATTATCAAAAACAACTCAAAGATGTCAGGTAAGTAATTTCCTACATTGATCTGTACTCCTACAATTGTTAGTTTGATACATGTAGTCGTGTAATTGCATTTCCAAATAAATAATAAGATATATGCGTCAACATGACATGCAATCCACTTTATTGCTGTCTCCTAAACTAGTACAGAGACAATATTAAGAGATCATGAAATGTAAAGATATCTTGTAGGCATTAGACTCCGCTAGTCTCACTAGACGACGTAGAGGTAGGATTGAAATCTAGTTTCAAGCAAACCAGACTCCAAAACAAGCTTATCCCCTCACTCTCTCTATGTATGCATGATTAAGAATGATAAAATACAATGCAGACTATGATACCATTACAAGTACAAAGATATTCAATCGATAGTAAAGATCACCATAGGGTGTACTTACAACCAAACTAACTTTGAGCGTGATTTTCGAGGTTCTCGGAGTGTCGAATCACCTTGAAAATGAATCCAATAGCTTCCCTGCATACCCAATTATATTATGGGTCAAGCTTCAAGTGAAACCAAATCACTAAACATAATGAAAACTATATCCAAAGTATGCTTGAGAACAATTTCCAAAAATATTAATTTATATAATTATTTCAACTGGCTTTCAACTAGCCAACTTGGGGTAACTTTTTAACCTTGAAAACCTCAATATTTGTCATGATGACCCAAAAGGAACTTGTAGTACTCATCGTAGAAGTTATGAATTTTCCAATATGCATGTCAACTAGGCAAACTTTATTTATTTTAAACTGAAAAAATTCTCCAAATCAATATCTTCGCAATTAAATCTTTACAACTTGACAACAAACACCATGAAACCACTATATACCAATATCAAACTATTTCTACAGCTTGTGGAGTCAAATTGGATAAAAACCAATAATTGATTCATCCAGAAACCCAATGTAAATCAATATAAACTATAAAACATCTCCAAAATAGTTATCGACTTAATCGCATTAGTTCAATTCAAAAACAACCCACGCCAGAGGAACTATCATAATTTGATCCAAATAAACTCTATACATCAATTCTCAATAATTCCTATCAAAACCCGGCGAATAAAATAAAATAAATTGCGAGAATTCAAATTGAATTGAGGAAAATGCCATTAATTGAGAATTTATCAAATTACGGGTTGAATACCTTATTTCCACTACATTAACTTGGCTTCTACTAACCGTCTCACGATGCTGTATAGTTTTGCGGAAAGAAACTAGACGAGAATTGGACGTCAGGACCTCACAGAATGAAAGACCAAATCGAGGGGGTTTAGAGAATGTTTTGTTTGTTCTCTTTGTTGATGAAATGAAAAGATTTCATTTCTTTCTTTTTTTTATCATTATTTATATGTATATACATATATATAAACCCTCAGCTGCTTATCAGCAACTTAATTTCTTTTTATTTATTAATTTCTAAATCGCTATTTTGACGTGCTTTAACTTCCAGTTCTAGTTTTGGATCTGATTTTTCACCAAATAGAGCAAACTTCTTAACAAAATAGTCCAACTCCATAACATTTCCATAATACTAGCTTTGGTCATGCCAAAACCTTAAAAATTTTAACTTTGTCCATGACATGACTGATTCTCTTGCCATATTAAACCAAACTTACACCAATTTGGGTCCAATCTTAACCTCGACTGCCACTTGACATAAAGCTCGAGGTAAAGGTCTCGCACTAACTTCATTCTCATCTTAAACTACCACTGATCCCAACTTACACGTAAACCGATATAAAACCCCACGTGATATTTGACACTTGATTTACTAGTTTTCGAGGAACTAATCATTTTTATTTTGCTTGTGCCCTTTAGACACATTTACAACCTCGATTATGAAAAATTGAGGACACACCTTAACATATTCTGACGTCGTGATAAAATACCATATAATACATACAATAAGCATTCATCATTGAAAAGTAACATTTTACCTTATGATCTTCAGTTCGTAATGCGTGGGTCCCACCTCGGATACCTAAATTTCAAATAAAATTCGAAAATACTTAATTAGCATCCTAATCAAATTTATAAAATTCTCGGATGCCACATTCCTTGATCCATTTCCTTTGGAATCTATCATTCTTTTTATAGGAATTATTCCTCTCATTTTCCCACAACTATATTCCCTATTCCATTTCCTTTGCAATCTATGGGTCTCTCTTAATTTTTTTCTTTCAAAAACTCTTGTTAGCTCTTCTCACTTTCACTGTAGTCCAGGAAGCATTCTTTCTAACGTAGTAAAGTTTATTGGCTATTTCCTATTTTTCTTCTTCAATTGTGGGATAGACTCTTTTCAACACACATACATACACAAATATATATATATATATATATATATATATATATGTAGAGGGTGTAGGGTTTAGGGTTTATCTTGTACTATTGTTTCGATTTTCTACCCATTATAATGTCTTACACAAAGTAATCAATCCCCTTAAACCCCACTAGTGTATACACAATCTAGGTGAAGTCAAATAGGGTATAACAATTCATTTCCATCATAAAATCTATATTTCATGGGTAATAATAATATATCATTTCTATTTCAAATTATAATCATGTTCTTAACTTAATAAATTTAAATAAAAATGGGAAAATATTACCTGTATTGTGGAAAATTTTGAAAAATTCACAATGTTCAACTAGATTCTATTTCTCATTTCTTCCATACTTCGCATCTTCATACTTCACTTCACCTAATATTCCCAAACTAATTCCAAACCTTGTCCTCAAATTTTAAAAATTAAGTCGGGTTTTTCAACAAAAATAAAAATACCTCGTGAAGCATAAACGGATAAATAAAACAATTAACTAAGATAAGAATGAATTGAATAAGTTAAGATAATTTAAACAAATTCAAGCATCATTGAATATAATAGAACCTATCAAACCATTTCATTGTATCAAATTGTGAAATCATACCAAAGCAAATATTTCAAAGTGTGAACATATACCACATCAATCAAAGCATAAGATTACAAACATAGACCTCACATGAATAACACTCAAGAAAAGATAACACAAAGAAGAAAAAAAGTCTCAGAATCGCCATCCAAACGTTGCACCATCCCCATGATCAGGCTGTTGGGACTGATAGCTTACCTTAGGATCATATAGGGTGTAGTCAATTCCCTCCACCGAGTTACCTTCAGTAAAAACTCCCTAGTTAGGCATCCTCAACTAGAGTGATGGAATGTAAATGTTGGCTCCACCACCTTGAGTCTTTTTGGTCATGCGTCGCTCTGATCCATAGATGCTTCGAGCGATCACATGTTGGTTTTGGAACATTACTCTTTGTTGGGTTTTTGGAGTTAATAGGTAGCAAAAAATTCAAAATGATTTTTTTTGAAAAGCCCCAACAGGATCGAAAATAGGTTCCATTAAACTAGATCTAAAAAGTAAATCATACCTTATTCCATGATTTTCTTTTGTGATTGTTCGATCTCCAAGAAATTCAAGAGCGCGTTCTCTATCGGAAATCCACACAAAAATATAGACCACAATTTGGAATGCTAGCCCTAAGAGAGATTGAAAACATTTTTCTTTCTCTCCCCAAATCCAGAGAACTAAAAATTTGCAAAAATGAAAATCTTATAATTTTTTAGGGTTTCATCATTTATTTATTTGTGTAAATAAGCTCCCACTTAAAATTCTATTCGTAATACAACTATTGTATTTAGACAGTTTAAGAAAATTACACATACGCCCCTATTAATAAGTTAACAACAAATTGTAAGGGCTTTTACGTCATGAATTTAATCATATAAAATTCATTCCGCTGGACCAATTGAAATTACGAAAAGCCATTCTTTGTGTGCGACCCAATAAGTTCATGTGACGTTGACAATGAACAAAAACTATTTTGATGCACAAGTCGTAAGCGGTCTCTAGCAAGACATTATGACTACCCAAATAGTATGAATATCAAAATCGACACAACCTAATGAATAACATATATCATATCTTTTTGTTGTACGATATCCTTTCACTAAACAAAAGGTATGGAAAGTCACCCTTAATGTTCAATCGTACTAGTCTCGATCTTTAGGTAAACTAAAAACATCCAAGTGCCATTGATCATATCAATTCACATGGACTTGGCCATTGTCAGTCTATCATATCGAGGGATCCATTGATATCTCTCTCTATACGACAGTGAAAAATTCTATCTTAATTACACATCTTCACATATTATTCACATGGTAACCAATCATAATCTTTATAATCATCCGGTTAAAGACAACGTTTGATTGTGTCAAATTACCATGCTCCTAATATTGAAGTCTATGGTAATCTCAAGTCGAAGGAATAAACGATATATATCATGAGTAACAACTATGACTTAATCCATGTGGTGTTCTCATAGCGGATCGGTCTAGTACCTTTTCCCCTAACAAGTACTCATGATCTCGATTCGTATCCCTATATGCTTGATCATCACATGACCATTAATTAAAATTCAAACTAGTCTTAATTCATTATAGTTCATAGTATAATGATCGACTAGGGATATTTAGGATATTTCAACAAATACCTATGGATCTTAATGTAAGGTAAACATGCAATCACTTATAATAAAACAACAAATGAAAACCTCAATTTTATTAACTAAAATTATAAGATAAACAATGTTAGTAGATTGACCTAGGGCACATGCCCCAACACACATAATGTCTCAGAGTTCTCATCAGATTACATAATATTGTCCTCATCATGGACATTTATGTGTCCTCTGCATCTATCTCAGTAAAGTCCTCTACAAGTGGCTTTATGGTTTGGTTTGTCTGCTCATGGTACGCGTCAGTTTGAGTTTCCTTTAAGTTTCTTTGTTTATATGCGTGTACTCTTCTTCTCTCTGTGGTCTCTATCCCTTATGTGGCTTTTCTCTCTTATTCCTCATCTGAGTCAACATATCTCAATACCTTCTTGTTTTTCTTAATGACATCAATAGTGTTGGTCTTGTTTGAGAGTACGTCGAATTCTACTCCTCTCATCCGAACTCGGTCTTGCTTGCAAAAATTGATAATGAACAAGGGAAAAGGCAGTCCCTCATTTTTCTTTGTGGTCATGACATTCCTAATCGATTCATAGATTATTTGGCCAACGTCAATGTACCCAATCCTATAGACTATGTGTTATAGGAGAGTGATAAGTGATTATTTATACTTAAATATACAATTAGTTTAGTAGTATATCTAGTACAAATATCCCTAAATGAGCTCTAATTCATGGTATTATCGCATTTTTAGGGAATTAAGGTGTCAAGGAAGGAAATGAGCGAAAACAAGAAGAAATGAAGCAAAAACCCATGAAAATATAGTTGGCGCCATGGTTACACATGGTGATGATGTGGGAAGGAAAGGCACGACATAGGAGAGATGAGAAAGTGAAGAATACCTAGTTTAGAGGTTCGGTGCAGTAGCGACGCTGTGGTATAAAGGGGACGATGCCGAGATAGTGAGTGAAAACGCTGAGGCACCAGGAGAGAAAAATATGTACATGCAGTGGCGTCGTGGCTTAGAACACCCAGCGCCAGGGAATTAGCGACAACGCCAGACACGTAGAAAATAGAAAGTTGGAGTTTTATTTTGAGTTAAATTGTAAAGTAGAGTTTCTAATTGTTAATAGAGAGTATACATAGGTATTAGGATGTGCTAAACTAACGACATACCAACTATTAGCCACCATTAGAGTAATTTAGCATCGGTTTTACTTTGAGTTCGAGTATTAAGGAGTATTATGTGAAGAAAACATTGAAGACTTCATGTTTGCAATTGAAGTTTGGTTTCATTGATTTATTCAAGGTAATATTTATATTCATCTCTGATTTGCAATGATTTCCATTATAAATTGTGATATATGTGTTTCAATGAAGTGTGAGTAGTCTATTTATCTTAGGGATCAATGGATCCTATATGAATATTATGCTTTGAATATGAATACAAAGTGAATATAAAAAGTGCAATGGTTAGAATTTGTATTGATTCTGAGCGTAATGCTTTAGACATCTTGATCACGTGTTTAATGATATTTGGTTTTAGGAGTTATCATGACCATTGAAGCTTTTAATTCAGGCATGAAAGGTAAAATCGTAAAATACGCAACATCAAGCGATAATTGTTAATTAAGGAGGCACATATAGTAAAATTAGTTAGTTATGAATCCAAAGATTTGGGACTTAAAGAAACGGGGAGCTTACGTTATTCACACAAATAGGTGGAGTTTTAGTTTGCACATTAGAGTCTTTTCTGTCATGGTAGTTGGTTGAAGTTGATTTGAAGGAAATCTGTCTATTCTAATTAGGCATTGCACACAACATATTAAGATGTAAAAGTGGTTGAAAAGCATAGTATTAAATTACCTAGGTGAAGTTGTGAACTAAGATATCCTTAATATAAGAGATAAAATAAGTTTAAATTGACTTGTTAGATAGATTAGTTAAGGATAAAATCATTTAAAAAGAGATTTCCTTAGCAGTAGTTCCAAGTTAAATAGGTAATTAACTAGTGCAAAACCTTTCCTTGAGGACGATATCCATGATCAACGTAAGTTGATTGCACTATTACTACACCCTAGCCGTTATACTTGCGACATGCTATCAAGATTTTGGCGCCGTTGTTGGGGATAGGTAGCTATTAGAATTACTTAGTTAGTTTGAAAAGTTGCTAAGTTTTATTTTTAATATTTTACTTTTAAGTTCATAAAAGGCTTAAGTTTCAAGTTTGACTTTTTGCACTTGATCTTTTGTGTTTTCTCTTTAGGGATACTTAGTGCATGCATAGCAAGGGAGAGGAGGACCTAGTGGCTTACGACTCAAAGATAGAAAGAACCAACAAAGGAAAGAAAAAGAAATGAATCAAGATGGCTAAAGAGCAAGCTAGAAACCAACAATGGGGCTAAGGGAATAACCAACACGCAGATGATCTGGTAATGCAAGATAGAGCGCGAGGATAGAGATGCCTTCGTGATTACTTCAAGCCATAAGTTTAGGAGGCTTACAATGGAGTGATGAGGCTTCCAGCCAATACCATCGATCTCGAACTAAGGCTGTCTTTGATAAACATGGTGCAAAATAGCCTGTTCAATGAGCTATCTAACAAAGATCCAATTGCACATGTTGAGAATTTCTTGGAGAAGTGCGACACCGTGTAAATCACCAGAGTTACAAAAGAGATGACTAGGATGCGACTTTTTCCATTCTCATTGAGTGGAAAAGCCAAATCCTTGTTCTAAGGGCTAAATGCAAGGAGTATGACCTAATGGGCGAAAATCAATGAAATATTTCTTGCTAAGCTCTTTACCCCAGTGAAGGTCAGCGAAAGGACACTTGAGATTAATTATTTCAAGCAAGAAGACATCGATTCTTTTAGCAAGACTTGGGAAATACTCAAAGAGATGCTGAGGAGATGTCCGAGACATGAATACATGAAATGGGCACAACTCCAAATTTTCTACTATGGGATGACCCACAGCACGAGAACACTAGCAGATGCCGCAGCAAGTAGCTCTCTACTTACCAAGGATGAGGATGGAGCATTAGATCCCCTTGATCTTATGTCTCAAAATTTTATTTCCGGCACTCGTTCCACAATAAGGAAATCAGCAGCATCTACAGGATTGACTCGCTAGCTGCAATTATGGCACATCTATCAAATATGAGTAGTTAAATAACGAAACTTCAAATGGGACACCAAAGTCCACAAGTAGCACAACAACCTATTAACCACCAAGGCATGGTGGTTATTCAAATGGACATACAACAGGGAATGGAGTGTGAGGACATCAACTTCATGAACAACCAAGGCTACGTGAACAACTTCAGCCTGAGAGGAGTGGCTCCTCAATAGTTTTATCATGGATACAACAACAACAAGTTGAACTTCTCATATGGAAATACTGATAATGCACTGAAGCTACCTCAAGACTTCGATCAACAAGTCTAGCAGGGGAAGCAAGGGCAAAATGAAGAGATGACTTCTTTGAAGTCAATTGAGAAGTATTTGCAAGCCATGGAAGTGAGAAATATGGAGCACCATGAGAAGCACGTGAAAGAGATAGAAGGAGTGAAACAAGCTATAAAGAAGATGGATAATGAGCAATCATAATCCATCAAGAACTTAGAGAGACAAATTGGTCAAGTTGTTATAGCTTTGAACTCGAGAAAAAATGACAGTTTCCTAGCAACACCGTCACCAATCCCAAGGAGAACGTGAGTACTATTCGCATGATGAGCACTACGGTAATAAAGGAGCCAATATAAGAACAAGTGATGCATAAGCCAAAAAAGTCAACATTTTTGGCTATGAGGAAACATGAAGAAATGCATGAGCACGGAACGAAATAAGGCAAGATGAGCTTGATGGTTTCAAGAAATAAAGAATCGATGCCTTGAAGAAAAAGAAGAGGAAGCAACAATGAAAGGCCAAGCAAAAAGATGAAGAACCTTCCGAAGAAGACCCACAAGGCAAGGACATTAAGTTGGTTCCAGAAAAACCAGAACCAAGCTCAAGTTCATCCGGCGACTTAAATCCATCAAAAGGAGAGATACTGGAGAGATAAGCATACTGATAAATATTGACGGGCACCAATTTAGAAATGTCTTATGTGATACGGGAGCCTCAATCAATGTCATGCCACTAATGGACATGTTGCACACCGACTTGTAGATCAACTGTCACGATACAATGAATTTGCAAGTAGCTAATAATAACTTGATACCTACTATAGGAAGAGTTTTAAATGTACATGCGAAAGGGGATAGATTCACATTCATCACGGATTTCGAGGTCACGAACCACAATATAGACGATGATGTGCCTATGATACTTGGGCAGCCATTCTTGAACACTTTTAAAGCAAGTTTGTACACAAGGGAGAGGAAAATCATGATGAGTATCGATGAGGGCAATAATGTTGAGAAGGTTGTTTTTGTCGATGGTGAAGAAGTACATCCAAACGGGAATGGCATTATAATCTTCAATTTCCAGATAGAGCTCTCAGACAAAACAAACAAAAAGGCATTAGGGTAATATCGTTAAATTAAGCGCTATTAACAGGCAGCCTAGGGTTTTAAATTTTAAGTTTTGGAATTTCAGTTAGTAGTTAGTATTTAGTTATTTAGTTTAATAATTACAATTGACAAGTTTTATTTCTTACTTTAAAAAATTTATATTGAATGTGCAGGAAAGACCATTTGTCGGGTGATGATTCATCAGAATGAAAATGTCTTGCGAACTCATTTAAAGAGCGAAAAATAGCGAAGGAGTTCAAAGCGGCGATGGTAAGGTGTATGGGCGAATAAAAGGTAAATTTTATTATTTTTATATTATCATGGGTTTTATGCGGTCACGACGTCTTGTGTAAGTGATACACAAAGTCGGAGGAGCGCCAGAGAAAAATTAGAGAAAAAAATATACGCGAGGATGTTAGCACATGGGTCGATGTCGTGGGTGAAGACCACAACATCGAGAGCGCAACATGTAAGAAAATTAATAATAGATCCCACTACGTCGTTGATGTAGTGGCAGCGGTGTCATGGCACCGTGCCTATAAGGCATGGCATCGAGGTCGTTTTAAAGGGTTTAAAACCCATTCTTACACCATTCTTCACACGTGTACTAAAATCCCACAATAACCACCAAGCATACATCCTTCTAGAGCCAAAGTTTGATAATTTTTAAGAGATATTAGTAAGTTCCTAGTGATTGAGAGTGAAAAAGGCAAGTGCATTGTGGATTTGTACAAGTTGGAGAGCTAGGGCTTGAATTTTTGGATTTTGAGTTCAAGAAGTGCTTGGCTTCTAATTGGTGAGAAAAATGAGAGGGATTGGATTGAAAATAACTTGGAGGAGTGTTCTACATCGAAAAAAATTGGCATTGAGGTACATTTACAATTCCTTCTAGTTATGCTTTGTATCTTGAAAATTTTAATGACATTGTATGAAATTGTGGATTTAAGGTTGTAGGATAGGTTTTGCAAGATTGTGTGAATGTTGAGCATTAATTTTACCCATGAACACTTAGTTGATGTTTTTGCAATTATTTGGCATATGCATGATTTATGTGATATGAATTTTGATTTTTAGGTTTGAAGATTGAGTTGCATTGCATTTTTGTTCCTTAGTTGTTTGAAATTAGAAGAAATGGCACGAACAAGGAAACAAGTTAGCCAAATTAGAGCAAATGATTTCAAGGCATCTACCTCAAGAAATCCCAATGAAGAGGAGCCTAGACCATTTAAATCAGAAATTCTCATTTGTAGAGAAGTAAAGGACCGATATGAGAAAATCCTACGTAGGGAGTTCATTTGTGAAGGAGGAATGAATTTGTCAGCCAAGTACGATAATAGAGTGAATAATTTCATTAGGCAGTTAAATTAGGAGCAACTCTTTCAAGACCATAGAAAAAATGACTTTAAAGGTGTGAGTGTTTTTGAATTTTATGCTAATGCAAAGTTCACTGCAAAGGATGAGCCAGTTAATGTGAGAGGGATTTTTGTTCCCTTCAATAGACGTGAGATCAATATCTTCTATGGGTTGGAGCACTTAAGTTTGTAAGGATCTGAACCGACTTTGCCGACCAAGTTATATGAGAGACCCTATAACCTATACCCTTTTAGAGCCATAGAGAATGGATTGGTTATCCCAAGACAACAAGAATGGGTCTGGGAGCTGAGAATGTGGCGAAGCACATAAAAAGGGAGTGCTAGAAAAGTTTAGAGAATGTGGCAGCATTTTCTTGTTGTATCGCTATACCCTACTTCTTAGCATGGTGAGATCAACAAGCTGAAAGTGACTTGTCTTTATGAGATTACAAAGTACGGGGAGATTAACATTGGCAAGATCATACATAATAGTCTGAAAGAGTCAATCATGTTGGAAAGAGAAAACAAGTTGTTGTTTCTTATCTTGATTACTCAGATGTGCTTGAAGGCCGGAGTGAGACTAAGAAATGATGAAGAGTTTTATATAGAGGGTTGAGGGAGCTAGACTTGAGGCCGAGTTGTTGGTCGAAAGGTAAGAAGATCAAGCAGCAGCAGCAGAACTAGCCCAATAACTAAAAAAGGAAATATATGGAGAAGAGGAAGAGTGACAACATCAAAGATTTACTGAAGGCTATGAGTTTGTAGACCCATATATTGGAGAGCATGACTTGGACGATCTTGAGGTCTTTCTACCACCTCCTCTACCACAGGCACTAGTACCACCACTAGAGGACTTGACTCCACAACAACAGAGGCTATGGATAGCCGAGATGAGAAGCCAATATTAAGAGGACATGGCATATTACCACGCTGCCGAGTTGTGCTATGTGTAGGATATGGAAAGGAGAGATCAACACAGATGGAACAAGCAGCACAATCTCATGTTGTTTGTCGATTATCAAAGGGACTTAGCTAGGTGTGAGAGGAGCAGACAGATGAGACCTACTAATAGGTCATTAGGCTTTCCATCGGCACCGGACTACGTGTTTGATCGGGATTTGGTGCAGAGCAGGAGTGTGGAGTGTCCATTGACACCATCCTACGTTGGAGCTAATGATATAGATGATGACGCACAGTCCTGAAGTCAGTGTAATGATATTCCTTTAGACCTGTGGAGTTGAGAGTGCCATTTATACCATTTTTTTCACTTGGGGATATTTTGTTAACTATTTAGTTATTTCAATTTTATGTTTAGTTTAGTTTATTATAATTTGTGTTATTATATATGTTTGTGTGTTCTAGTGTTTTTAAGTTTCATGCTTACTTTTAAATCTTGATAACAAGGTTTGGTTTATGTTCAGGGGCATCGACACTACACTACACTATGAGAAGTCGTAACATAGGATGAAATAAAGATAAACACTGCAGATATGATCGTTTAAATTCTTAATTTGAAGCAGTTAATGAGGACAACATGGTAGTGTATAAATTTTTCATTTTATTTACTATATGAATGTTTAAGTAGTATATATCAGGTGATGTATAGTAATATGTAATGAATAAGTAGTTCATTTGCTTGTTCATGCCTTTAATTGTGGATGAGTAGATTACAAGTATCTTATTGATATGAAACTCACGAGAGTATTTTAAAATTTTGAAGAAGAAGCAATGAAATGTAGCAAACAATAGTGTGATTTCATGATTATAAACCTAGAGTTAGAATAGACCTTGAACTTGAAACAAAAGCAAGAAACTAGATAATTTCTTGTGGAAAAGTTAGATCTTTAAGGATTCTATAATAAGTATAAATCGTACTTGATAATACAAAACAAATAAAGACTTAATGCAAAGAGGGGAAAAATAGGCATTGTAAATTAAAAGTTGAAGTTAACTTACTTGATTTAGTGAAAGTGAGAAGTGCTAACAAGAGTTTTAAAAATAAAAGAAAAATGAGAGAATCCCACAAGTTCTACAGGAAATGGAGTAGAGGACTTGATGGTTAGAAAAAGTGAGGAAAAACAAAGTCCATAGGAAAATGAGCAGGGACTGTAAAATAAAATAAAAAATGAAAAGAAAAAAAAATGAGAGAAAAAAAAATTAAGAAAAGAAGGCGGAAGTAAAATAATATTTTTCAAATAAAAGATTTAGCTCGAGTACGAGTAGCTAATTGAGTTAAGTTTCGATTCTAACCATGTGAAGTCCTGTAGACTCTTGAAGTGCTAAATTCTACCAAAGATGTGTTTGATCTATATTTATTTGTGAATTTCTACGCTTAATGAAAAATCATGAGATTGCATACTTGCTACTTTAGTATTGAGATAAAATAAACTTGTGAGTAGTGATGGTTTTTTGTTGTGATCTACTTTGATGTTTCGAAAGTGAAGTTATATATGTTGTTAAAGCTACATGTCTTAAAATTATAAAGTTTTTCAAATAAAAACTCTTGAGTGGATTATTAAATTGAAACTTAGTGAATTAATGGATACTCCATGAACAATGTAAATTGAATGAGAACTAGTTATTAGGAAACTTAGTAGAATACACCTTTATTCGAGACGCGCAAAATCTTAAGTTTGGGGGTATTTGATAATTGATTAATTATACTTCTATTTAGGGTTATTTTAGTAGTATATTTAGTATACATATCCCTAGATGAGCTTTAATTCATAGTACTATTGCATTTTCAGGGAATTAAGGCGTAAAAGAAGGAAATGAGCAAAACGAGAAGAAATGGAGCAAAAATTCATGAAAACATAATTGGCGATGTGGCTACACATGGTGACTCTGTAGGAAGGAAAGGCACAGCGTGGAAAGGAAAGACACAATGTGGAAGAGATGAGAAAGTGAAGAAAACCAAGTCTGAAGATCCGACACAGTGGTAGAGTTGTGGTTTAAAGGGGACGGCACCTGGACAGCGAGTGATAGAGCCGAGGCACCAAGAGAGAAAAATATGTGCATGCAGGAATTCACAATCTAGCCCCGCGTTGTTTCCATGTCTTGTATCATTGACTTTAAAAGATGGGTTTCAACACAGTTTTTCCCTAGATAGGCTATAGGTGTTGGGGTCACCAACACCCTAGTTCCCATATTCTCGATAGATAGAGCAATTACTCTCTAAATACTTCTCTTACTCCACCGTACAACCTTAGACAACCGCTCATAGGATTTAGCCTAGTTCTCGATGTTACTCACATAGAACAATAAGTGTGTTAGGTTTCTTGATCTAGGTGATTGTCACTTCTCAACCCGGTTGGTATCGCGGACTCAACCTTATTGATAGCAGGTCAATGGGATTATGCCTAGAAATTTGCAATGAATATACAATCTCTAAACCACCATTGAGAAATCATTAAAATAGCAACAAAAAGATAAAGAACTGAAATAAAACACTATTATTATAGAAAATCTCAGCAAGACATAGATAACAACCTACTACTGGCTAAAGAGCTTCATCCCCGACCTAGGTATTAAAGAACCTAGTCAAACATGGCTACACTACCTTGCTCTACTCCTAAATCACCCTGAATACAATATATTTTCATTCATTGAGGCCCCACCTTTATATAGGTGAGCCTAGGTGTTGGGGTATGTGCCCTAGGCCAATTCTGTAAACATTGTTTAACTATTATAAGTAGATGCATGTTTCTTTTATAATAATATCCATGTATAATTATTATATTATTCTAAATGTCCCTAGTCAGATATTATTGCGGGAACAATAATAAATTAAGACTAGTATGAGTCTTGATCTATAATCATGTGATGATTATGCATATACAGATACAGATCAAGATAATATGTATCTGTTGGGAATAGATACTGGATTGACCCGCTATGAGAACAATACATGGTCAGTGTCATAAGTGATTCTCATGAGAGTTATATCATTTAGTCCTTTGACTTGAGATCACCAGAGACTCCAACATTAGAAGCACAATGATTTGATACAATCAACCATTGTCTTTAATCAGATGATTATAAAGATTGTGATTGGTCATTGTTCGACTACTGTGTGGATGTTATGTGATCAAGATGGAATTTGTCCCTCTCTTTTAGAGAGAGATATCTATTGGACCCCTCGATATGCTAGACTGATAAATGGCCATGTCTAGTGCATTGATTGGATCAATGTCACTTGACAATTTTAGTCTACTCAGAGATCGAGACTAGTAGATTGAATTATAAGGGTGACATTCTATGTCTTATGTTCAATCAAAAGATATCGTGTGACAAAAAGATATGATATACACTGTCTATTAGGTTGTATCGATTTATTGATCTTCATGCTACTTTGGTAGTCATAATGCCTTGCTAGAGACCGCTTATGACTTGTATACCAAAATGGTTTTGGTTCACTGCCAACGTTGTATGAATCTATTGGGTCGCACACAAAGAACGGATTTGCATGATTTAATATTGTCTGGGTTTTATTTGATAAAATTCATTTTGAAGATTCTCATTAAATGTCCTAGTTTGACTAGGATTCAAGATTCTCATACATTTCTAGTGTGACTAAAAATTTTATATGAACCTATCATTTTTAGAGTTGGACTTTATCTAGGACTCTATTTGGAGTGTAACTAGGAGATGAAGTTCTTTTACAACTCAACCTAGTCAACTATAAATAAGACATTAGGGTCACAATTGTTGAAGGGAATTCCTGAGAGAGATTTTTCCTAGAGAATTTTTGGGGCTAGCACCCCGGATCCCGATCATCCGTTCGTGTGTGGATTTCTGATAAAGGACATTCGTCTCTGGCAGCGTCTTGAAGGAATTGATCAACACCAAACAAGGTAGATATGGAGTTGTTCTTGTTAAGGTATGATTCTCTCTTGATACATCAATTTAATGGAATAAATAGGATTTTTCGTTCAGGGATGTTCGAAAAAGGTTTTGAAAACTTCCGATGAGCATGATCCCCGAATCCTAACAGTGGTATCAGAGCCACTAGGCTTGATTTAGTTTAACTATAATGTGCCCTTTTTTTGATATATATGATATATAAGACAATCATGATATTTTATATATATGGTTGCATCATTGTGTTTAATAGAATTAATCTATATGCAAAAGTGTGAAAGTATCGGCATGGTGTAGTTGATGTATTCACACCGTCACGCACATACATGCACAAAACATGTGCACGTCAAATTTAGCGGATAAGATCTCACTATTTGTGTACATAGATATGCGTAATTTAATATGTTAGTGGTTGTATGGGATATGAAAGCCATGATATTGATAAAAAAAATAAAGAGAATTTGGCTAAGATGGGATTCGATCCTAGCCATTCAACTCATTTTGGAATGTCAATTCAACTTGTAACAAGATTACAAAATTATATTTAAAGTACAAATTGGATTGTCATAGTATTACAAAATAAAATAAAAGGACTTTTGATGAGAGTAGGATTCGATCCTATTACATCAAACCTCATGTCGAAGAGCTTAACCACTCCAACTAGCAAGCCAAGCTTATCTTATTTGTAGTAGGACTACAAAATAAAGGCTTATATTATTTGTAATAAGATTACAAAGTAAAAGGAGAATTTTATGGAATTGGGATTCAATCCCTAGACCTCAAGCACGTTGGAGTGCCTTAGCCATCTAGGTTATCCATTACAAGTTGTAATAGGATTACAACTTTATTTATATTAATTGAATTATATATAATAATTGAAAGAAGTTTTAATTGATTAATTACCAATTAATTGGATGGGGTTATTGTTCATCAATTGGATTGAATTAATTTAATTAGAAGGTGTTTTAATTGAATTAAAATCAATTTAATTAGTAGGACTATTATTACTATTAATTAGAATTTTTAATTAAAAGGGGTTTTAATTAAATAGAGTCCGATAAAAATTATAAGGAGATATATTTAATTAATGAGATTAATGAAAATATAATCTTTGAGGCACTTAAAATTTTTTAAAGTATTTAATTTCCTTGATTTGTTTTATGATGCCTTGTTGATATATGAAGATGTTTATTCTTGTTTTATTTATTTGATCTTTATTCTATGCATATTGGGTATTATATGATATTCCATAATTAAATAGATGCTAGAATTAGTCAATGTAAAACACTACATGGATCATAAAACTTGATAAAAAAAATCCCTCGATTAGAATTTTAAGTTAATGCCAGCCATTTTTAAACACTTATCAAGGCCTCGATCACATCAATATAGGTCTGCCTTCGTAAGGTGTATTGTGTTCATTTTGAAGATTTTCATTAAATGTCCTAGTTTGACTAGGATTCAAGATTCCCATACATTTCTAGTGTGACTAGAAATTTTGTCTCTTAGTAAATCCTAATTTGAATAGGACTCTAGCTGGAATTATAATATGACTTTAATTCTTATTTGAGTTTTAGATAAATTACAACTCTTATTGGATTAGTAATTATAGATTCTCTTTGACTCTATCCTTTTTAGAGTTGGACTTTATCTAGGACTCTATTTGGAGTGTGACTAGGAGATGGAGTTCTTTTACAACTCAACCTAGTGTACTATAAATAAGACATTAGGGTCACAGTTGTTGAAGGGAATTCCCGAGAGAGATTTTTCTTAGAGAATATTTGTGAGAATTTTTGTCCTAGGATTTTTGGGCTAGCACTTCGGATCGTGATTGTCAGTTCATGTGTGGATTTCTGATAGAGGGCGTTCGTATCTAGTAGCGTCTTGAAGGAACCGATCAACACCAAACAAGGCAGACACATAGTTGTTCTTGTTAAGGTATGATTTTCTCTTGATACATCAATTTAATGGAATAAATAGGATCTTCGTTCAGGGATGTTCGAAAAAGGTTTCGAAAACTTCCGCTGCGCATGATCCCCGAAACCCAACACTTAGTACAAGAATAGGAAAGCCCGGGAAATAAGAACCTTCTACAAAAATACAAAAACTTATATTCTGTTATTTTGGCGCCCTCATGGCATTGCCATTATGTATGGATGGCGTCGAGTCACGGCATTAGGTCTTTATGGAAAGTCATGGTCTCCAAGTCAGCCGAAACTTCTAATTTTGAGTTAGGCACTGTGGGTGACACTGCCTGTATTAATCCTGACACCGTCAGTTCAATTCTGACGGTTCATGTTGATCTGGCATTGTGCCTTGGGTGACATCGTTTATTCTCTACTGGCACCATCTATCATCCTTCACGGCGTCAAGCTTGCTGCTGTTACAACCAACAATTGAATCATTTCCTGTAATTGTCTAATTCATGCACAAATACTCAAATACCCTGTAAATCTCTAAAATAAACATATAAAGCCATAAAACACAATTTTAGACTTGATTTACATAGCAAAATGCCTATGAAAAAGTACTTATTTAAGGACTTATCAAATACCCATACACTTATAACTTTGTACGTCCCGAGTAAAAGGTTATCTGACCACAACGACTAAATATAATGCAACAAAATTGAGAGATGACTATTCTAAGACTTTATACCTACTTTGAAAAATAATGGAATCCTTTCAATCGAAATTTGGCCAATCCGTTTAACAAGAGAATTAGAATTTTTTAAGGCTGGTCAATCATGGTCACCTTTCCAAGACAACATTCTTTCAAGACTTGAAGCATAAAAAACCTATAACCTTCAACTTACTTATAGGTTTTCTAGGTCTTTTTATCAAAGCCGTAGATCCAAACTGATCTCTTTACTGGACGGATGCTTTTAAATGGACTTTATCACCACTTTTTGCTTATTTGCATATTTGCACACCTTTGAGAGTCCAGATGGATTATTTAGACGTAGGCTATTATTTGGTTCATGGCATTGAAAAGACTTACTTAACCTAGCTATAAGCGCTTGAGATAAATCTTTATTCGTTTATAGGAGTTTCGTTTTTTTATAAACTTTCACCTTTCACTCAACTAGAGATCCTCACTTTCTCCCTTTATATGATTTTTATTGTACGGACTCTACTCAATTTCCTGTGGATACTGATTTTTCATTCTTTTTTCCCAACCATCAAGTTCCCTGCTCCATTTCTCACTGAACTTGTAGGACTCTCCAGTTTTTTTAGAAATTTCTTGTTAGCATTTCTCACTTTTGCTAAAGTTAAGTTAGTTCTCCAATGTAAAACCATCAAGGCCATATTATAGTGAATAAGCCTACTTCTTCCTCTTACAAGTGCTAGATCTTTAATAATTACACTCTAAGTGTATTAGCCCTAGTTTAAGAATCTTAGAGATTTTGAATTTTCCTATGAAGTTAATTTGACCACCTACCTACTTTGGTCTCAAGTCATGACTCATCCACACTCCAAGTATCTATTAATGTTTTCAAGTACATGTAAAAGCTCTTTTATTTCTTCTAAGTCTGAAGGCAAACAGTTTGAACAAATTTTTATTCCAAGAATCTAAAGCAAAGTTTTACTCGTAGGTAAAGACTATAAAATAGTAAGTACACTAAACTACCTAAGACATGTATGCATTACTGTACTAATTTCTAAGTGATGAAAGAAGTGGGAGATAACAAATAGAGTGAAAGGGGAGAAATACCACCACGATTCCACTGAAGTCTCAAGTAAATTGGAAAAAAGTAATGCTTATACCTACGGGTCTTCAACCAATGATTATGTCCAACGGTCCACTTAACTAAACACCCCAAACTTATTATGAACCTTATCCTCAAGGTTCAAAACAAGAAAGGCAAACCAAATGTAAAAGAAATGGTGGGAATATATGGATAATATATATAATTTAGTACAATACCTAGTGCATGGTTAGGAAAATAAGAAAAAAGAATTAAAAGCGATTACTAACTACAAAATTGTTCATGGGCTGCCTCATAGTAGCGCTTTTGCTTAATGTCGTTGGCTCGACGAATTTACCTTATCCCTATTTAGGGTATAAATCGATGACCACAATTGCTGGTACGGATAATCTTGTAAAGACTCACTCTTTGTCAAGTAGGATCTTGCTTCCATTGGAAAAGTTTCATCCTCTTCCCTATCTGAATGCTAATGTACCATAATTGTACATCGATCAATGCTCCAGCTGTCGCCAAAAATAGTAACCCCAACATAAGTGTTTCGTATTGGGTATTACTCCCATTTACAACATAGAACTCCATGATGAATACAAAATCTCCTATGCGAACGGATACATTCTCGGCCATCCACCAAGGTTTTTCCACCATCCCATTTGGATATATCGCATTGGTCTCAACATCACCTGTGATACATAATCTTTATAAGTTGAAGATTTTGGATGACATTACATTGACTGTAGCACCTGTGTCACATAGCACCCTAGGGAACCTCTTATATCCGATCTTGCATGGGAGCATGATCATCATAGGGTGTTTGCCAGATTGGGACTGGTAAATAATGTGTCAGGGGTACGGTCCTCTTCTCTTCGCTTCCATCCATCCTACCATCCTAGCACATTTAGTCCCTCGTTCGGCAAGTTGCAAGTTCTGTGGAGGCTTGACATTGATACGTGCACATCTCTACGAAGGCCTTCCTCCTTGGACTATTTCTGGCTTGATATTTCCCAGGGCCTCCTCGTTCAATGCATACGCATCCCGAAACATCCTGTTTAAAATAATGGTGGAACAAGCAAACAAAGTGTTAGTCGAAGAATTTAAGATATATAAATTTTAAAGCCGTATACTCTTCTTTTATGCTCAACGAACACAGTGCCCTTAACTAAGTCAATGTTGGCTCTGCACATTCGCATAAAGGGCCTACCAAAAAGAACTGAGAATGGCCTAGACTTGTGTGACTCTGTCATATCAATGATGTGAAAGTCTGCAGGGAATTTCAAATCCCCTACATGTACCATTAGGTCTTGGATTACTCCTTTAGAAAAGATCTCTTTGTTGTCAATAGCATGAATTTGAGTCTTTGCCTCGATCAACTTACTATGTGACATTCAAGAATTTCATAAACTTGATTAGGATGCTAATTAATTATTTTCAAGTTTAATTTGGGATTTAAGTATCTGAGGTGGGACCCATGCATTACGAAACGGAGATCATAAGTCTGAATATTGTTTTTATGTGTTGCGTGACTAATTGGTGTGTTATACTCTATTCAACGTAAAATAGGGTCAAGTTGAAGTGTATATGCGGTGGCCGCGAGTTTCGAAGTGCGTTGGGAATATTTCTTAATTTTTGACGAAATTTGGGTATTTTCGTGGTTTAATTTGGACATAAATTAAAAAGATAATCATGAAATTAAATAGAATAAATAATAAATTGGTGGGTGCCTAGTGACACGCGGGGTTGAGGGTGACACGTGTGGGATGTACAAAAGTGTGCATGCTCGACGATGGTCGTTGGCGTGCGTAGCGAATTTATAGCCGCAAAAATATATAGGCGGATGTATATATATTACTATATATATTATATAAATATATAATATAGCCGCAAAAATATATAGGCTGGGAAGGTAACCCATCTCTTATAAACCTATTCTCAAAATCAGGAGTTACTCTCGTGAATCACATTAAAAACCATTTTTTCGTTTATTGAAAACCTTCACAATGTACATAGTCCCCCATTCCATACCATAAACTACATCAACTACATACACTAAAATAGCTAGACAACATTTATAAATAAGCGAATCCGTACTTACCTCGGTCTAGGTTTCCGTTCCAAATTCTTAACTTTTCAGGCACTCAAGCTTTCCCGGGGATTCAACTCCTATCATAGACCATTTGTGATCAATATAGGTCTAGTACACTATAATTAAAACCCCTAAGTAAGTCCCGAAGTCCTTAAGAAGTCCTAAACAAAACTCAGCATTATTGTTATTTTTTGGGGTGGGAGCGCGTTCCCTCAGTGGGTGGAGTGCGCTCCATTATTGTGTTCATCACAACTGATGAAGGGAGTGTGCTCCTCTGCTAGGTGGAGCGCACTCCACCCTGTACTATCTTGACAGTACACATGGAAACAGCCACAGTTCCATCCACAAATTCATCAAACAACAGTATACACTTCCAAAATTCATCAGGGAGGACCTCTGGTGAGGTAACAAACTATTTCCAATGATCAAACAACATAATTCATAGAGATTTAATCATCATCATCGAATTGAACTTCAACTAACTAAAAAAAACATACCAAAGTGATTATCTCTAACTTTTGAATCGTTTAAGCTCCTCAATCTCCTTTGATTTAGCTTCCTAAACAACCTCATATGATCAAAAATCAAACCTCTCTCACTTTCGATCGATTTGAATTAGATAAGTATGAGGTTTTATTTTAAATGTATGGATTTTCTCGAGATACGCATCATGATATCTCTAGACTAATCGAACAATTGATATGCTAACATGACACTCCTTAAAGTGACACACATATTGACACCATCAACACTTTCGCTCCACTCAAGGCGATCCGATGATCCATATAATTCAAACTAACTTATAATTTCTAATATATATTTATATATCCAATATATACAAATATATATATATATATGTCTCGTATATTTTCTTGCCAATAAATTCACCGGACATGCCTACGAGTATTCTCGGGTGTGCACATTTATTTCACGACCCCTCGTCGCACTTGGTGTGCCGGTAATCTATTGTTTGTTATGTATTTTCCATTTATAGGCTTGTGTATAAATTATCTATTATACTACAACTTAAAAAATTCATTAACAATCCAAACAAACATATCATCATGCAAACATACACAAACGTTAATCGAGGTACGTCGGACTTAACCACGAGCCTAATCGGGTTAATTAGGATTTGCATTAGTACTAATCACTAACTTAAGGAAACAGGTTGTTAAAGTCTCACCAAGTTAAAGCAATTTCATCCTCGAAATTAAAATAAATGTAAAGTTACTTGTAGATTTGAAGAGAAATTGAAACTGCTCCTTCATATAGGACTCCTGCTCCCAGGGAAATTGCCATTTCACCTTAACCAAAGGAATCTATTTAGTTCTCAACCTCTAAGTCTTACGATCAAGTATTTGAATCAGCTGCTTGTCAAAAGATAGGTTTTCCTGAAGATCAAATTCATTCAAATCAATCCTTGGAGTGAACTAAGTCTCCGTCTTACAAAGCATAGACACATGGAAGACATTGTGAACTCCGGCTAGTTGAGGAGGTAACTATAACCTGTAAGCAATAGGACCAATCCTTTCCTGAACTCTGAATGGCCCAATGTACCTTAGAGCTAGCTTACCTTGCAACCCAAATCTATACAATCCCTTCATAGGTGAGACTTTCAACAGGACAAGATCATCATTTGAAAACTCAAAAAACCTATTATGTTTATCGGCGTATCTCTTCTGTCTTAGCTGTGTTGTAGTTAAACGCTAGCGAATCTGCTGATTTCTATCTATGTAGTCCTGAATCAACTCGAGCCCCAACAAAATTGTATCTCCAACCTATGCCTAACACACATATGAACGACAAAACTGACTATATAGAGCTTCAAAAGGAGCCATCCTAATGCTAGCCTAATAGCTATTATTATAAGAGAACTCACACAGAGGAATATATTTCTCCTAGTTACCACCAAGCTCCAAGACACAAGCTCGAAGCATATCCTCTAGCACCAATATCAACCGCTCAGTACGTTCGTCAGTCTGAGGATGGTATGTTGTATTGAGGTTAAGAATAGTTCCAAGCTGTCTCTGCAATTCACTCCACAATTTGGACGTGAATCTCGGATCTCTAACCGAATTAATCGACAATGGAACTCCATGAAATCTCAACACTTCCCGTACATATACCTCACATAATCGATCAAGAGGATCTCGCATGGAAACTAGCAAGAAATGCGCAAACTTCATCAACCTATCAATTACAACCCATATCGTATCATGCTTACGCTGACTTAAAAGTGGACCAAAAATAAAATCCATCATTATATGTTCCCATTTCCACTTAGGAATAGGCAGTGAATGCAATAACCCTCTAGATTTCCTATGCTCAACCTTAACTTGCTGACATATCTCACATCTCTTTACAAACTCAACAGTATCAGTCTTCATCCCAAGCCACCAATAAAAATGCCTCATATCGCGATACATCTTAGTATTACCTGGATGAATTGAGTAAAGAAATCTATGAGATTCTAGTACCAACTCTTGCCTCAACTGATCTTGAGTTGGATTCTACAATCTATCCCTGAACCGTAACGCACCATCATCAGAAATTAACTAATCAGGATGATATATACTAGCCGCTAACCTCTGGTACACTATATAATCCTTATCAGCTTTCTGACAATCGACCACCCGCTCAATCATCTCTGGTTCAGCTCGAATCTAAGCACATAAGAACATGCTAGTAGCTCTTGAACTAGCTCTCTTAGTTGATGATGTGCCAGCTAGACTTTCATGAATAATCATCATTGAAGCTTCCTCAAGAAGTCTAAACTAACAAGCTCTGACAGTAGCTATGTTCTCTCTGCCCGTTCTTCTCCTACTCAAGGCATAAACAACCACATTTACTTTTCTTGGATGGTACTCCGGAATGAAATCATATTCCTTGAGGAACTCAAGCCACCTACGCTACCTCATATTTAGTTCACTCTGAGTAAACAAGTATTTCAGATTCTTTTGAAATGAAAATATTGTAAACTTCTCACCGTATAAGTAGTGCCTCCAAATCTTCAAGGAAAAAACAACTACAGATAACTTAATATCATGAACATGATAATTTCTTGTGATGACCCCTTCTCAAATTAGGGCACCGCCTGGCCTAATCCCGTTATTAACCCCTAATCTCACCACGTAGGACTAACAAGGAATTAGTCAGCCTTTCCAAAACCTTTCTTCTTACAAGTTATTTTTTTTAAATAAGCATTTTCTTAACTTATGTCAATTGATAAATTATAGTTAATTAAAATTTATTCAACGGAAGTATAAACATTTTAGCGGAAGCTTTTAGCATGATACCTAAGCATTATGGAAAAATCAGGAAATAAAGATCACATGCATATATATATAATGAAACGACGATAATATATCATGATGTATCTGGTCATGGTACTATCTCTCATCCCAAAAATATATGCAACCCCAAAAGTATATGATAGACGTATAAAGTCATACAACAAAACCAAAACCTACAAAATCAAGTGTAGCAGCACTCCACTGGCTCAGAGGTAGCCACCGATTTTCTTTTTGTCTGGTCTGCTATTCGATGGACCTGCACCCTCCATCATAAAAAGGACGCTGAGTACAGGAAGGTAGAAAGTAACACTAAGAGACATTTGTTCACATTCCTAAATATGCAACAAGTATCTAAAAGCATAACAATAGCAACTGAAAGGAAATCATGCAAAGAGATACATGAGTTAAACAAAATGAAATTGACACTCGCCTAAGTAGTAATGATCTAAGGTCAGTCGGACGTGATCTTCATTACTTCAGCCTTTTCTACTATGATCTACATCACTTCAGCCTTTTCTACTATTTAAGGATGGAGTTGAGCTCTACATCTTTGTGAAGATCTGAATACAACTTTATGCCTTTATAATCATCCTAAGTGCCAGTCACCTGCGATGTATACTTGCCAACAACCCAAGTTGTACTTGTCACCCAAGTTGTACTTGTCGATAACCCCGAGTCTCATACCCCGTAATGTCACCAAGTTATAGTGGAAAGATCCCGACATCCCCAGAAATCTAGTGACCCCATGTGTCGCGGCCTATCTCTATAATTTCATGGTCCTAGATACAAGAACTACTTTTATATTTCAAGAGATAACATGGTTTGAGAATCCAACAAAGCATTTGCGTATCTAATGCATAATGGAAATAGATTTACAACACTATGTAACATCTACCTAATAGCATGTTATTTCATTGACCACATGTATTAACAATCAAAATGACATAGCACATGATTTGGAGTCAATGAAATCTTTTAACCAACAATCTATATCATGAAAGCAAACTCATGAAAGGGGGAAGGAAACAAGTCATGGTATATGGAGTACAATAGGCCAATCAGTCCAAAAGACTGGAAATGAACAAATAAACAAGAATGAAATGTAAATAAATATCACAATCAGTTTACTTACAATCCAGTTTTCTAAGCTAATCCAGCCTCTCGACACCTCAAAACTCGTATCTAAACCCCCAAGACACTTCCCTAGGTTCTTGATATCATATAACATATTTTTGAGTGTATTTAGACCTTTACTTAGGATATTAGACTTGTTTATAATGTTTAAGTAAATTTAAGAAATTATAGGTTTTTATGCTGTCATAGCACCTAGCACTCTGGGTAACTTGATTAGCGCGCTACCAAGCTTTCTCTAACACGCTAGCTAGCTAACCTAGCGCGCTGTGTAGGAAAACACAAAATTCTGCAATTAAAATTTTGAGTTTTCTCCACACATAGGCTACCCCAACACCTTGGGAACTCTCATACACACCTCCAGAGCCTTAAGACATCAACAACAACATAAAAATAGCCATACGTATCATCAATTCATGAATTAACTAAGTTGCTAGTGTAAGTGAATTACCTAGTTGATGTATTCCTAGCTTGATCAACTCTGCACCAATACAACTGATTTTTCCTTCACAAGCTTGCTGATTTCTTCTTCCTCAATCTTCTCCAGCAAAATTTCTTTTCTACTAGGCTTTGAAAATGAAAATGTTTGGTTTGCATTTGTTGATCAATCATTCTTATATATATTAAGATAAGGTTGATTATTAGCCATTGATCTTATTGCACCTACGTATCTCAAGACCAATCTAATGACTCACACATTAACACATTTCCCACTTACTCTCCACTTAGTTGATCTAAGTAACACCAATTGCAAACTCAATTGCTCTCTAGATGTGCCAATACATATCTCGATGTTCATCACATGGCTATTGTTTTAAGTTGCTTAACTTAGGTACATCTAATATAAAATCAACTATAGCAACATTATTTCAACTATTTAAGCTACACTACACTTATACCAACTTATCACATCACTCTCTACCCCAGTCCTATATCGGCACATATCTCGAGGCGTGTCTCCACTCACGTCTCGATACCTAAACATAAGTAGGAGTGACTTAGTAGTCTACACATACAATATACTAGGCATACACCACAACAAATATAACATATACCTCGGCCACCTTGCCTCGGTCATGACACGTATCTTGATGCAAGTCTCACGTCACGAGTCACTGACCCGAAATAAAGAATTAAAATCGGATTAGAAACTTAGGCCGTGACAATTCTTCCTAACTAATGGATTTTCATCCTCAAAACTAAACTTAGGTTAAGGTTATTTCTAACTCGAAAAGGTACGAAAATCTATCTCGCATCTAGTCTTTTCACTCCCAAATCAGTTTCGAGTCTCCATGGAACTGCCACTTGACTAACACCTTCGGGATAAACTTGCCTCTCAACTGTTGTACCCTTATGTCTAGAACCTGTACTAGCTGCTCCTTGTAAGATATGTCCTCGCTCTTAACAATTTATGGAGGTAACTCAAGCTCATACGCAACCTTTCTGACCCGTCTCTTGATCTTAAAAGGATTGATGAATCTCAGTGCTAACTTGTCTTTCATGCCAAGTCTGTGAAGACCCTTATGAGGAGAAACCCTTAAATACACAAAGGCTCTCTCGTAATACTTAAAATCTATGCGATACGTGTCTGCATACTTCTTTTTTGGGCTCCTTTAAGCCTATGGTGAATCTTTTGTACCTTCTCCATGTAATCAACAATAATTTCATGCCATACTAACTCCCAGTCCTCTTGCTCAGCCCAACAAGAAGGCGAGCAACACCGTCTGCCATATAAAGCCTCAAATGGCGACATTTCAATGCTAGCTTGATAATTGTTGTTGTATGCAAACTCACACAACAATAGGTACTCCTCCCATGATTCTCCAAAGTCAAGTACACAAGCCTTGATCATATTTTTAAGAGTCTGAATCAATCTCTCAGTCTGCCCATCAGTTTGAGGGTGAAAGGCTGTGCTGAACTGTAGGCACATACCATACTGCTCCTGCATACTCCGCCACATCTTAAACGTATACATAACATCTTTATCTGACGTGATAGTTAATGGTACCCCATGCAGTCTAATAATCTCCCTCTCGAACAATATGCTCAACCGGTCAAATGTGTAGTGAGCTGCAACTAGTATGAAATGGGCAGATTTCGTCAATTTGTCCATAATCACCCAGATAGAATCGTGTCGATGGGCAGTCCTCGACAATCCTCTGACAAATTCTATGGCTATGTCTTCCCTCTTCCATCGTGAAATGGGAAACACTTGCAATAATCCTTTAGGTCTACGATGCTCAGCCTTCACCTGCTAGAAAATCTTATAGCTCTTGATGAACTCTGATATGTCTGCTTTCATCCCAGGTCACTAAAATTGTCTCCTCATTTCATGGTACTTCTTGGTCCTACCAGGATAAACAGTGAACTATGAAAGATGTGAATCCCAAAAAATCTCATCTTTCAGCTCTGCCACTGCCGATATCCACAATCAGTACAATCAGTACTCTAGGTTAACTCACTAGACCTTGAGTATAGCATGTCGGCTCTTTGACCCTCAGACACTCTTTGTGTAGACACTGTTTGAAGCCTTATTTATGCATAACTTGAGTGTCGGTAGGAATATCTGACTGACTCATCATCATCTCTGCCTTGAGTAATCCATACTCATGCGTCATATGGCATCTAACAACCTCGGCATCTCCAGTTGGTATCCCACTTAGCGTATCAACAACTATGTTAGTTTTTCCTAGGTGATACTCCAGATAAAATTCGTAGTCCTTTAGAAACTCTAACCATCTGCATTGTCGCATATTCAACTCTTTCTGTATGAAGAGGTATTTCAGACTATTATGATCAGTGTAGACTGTGAACCTCTCTCCATACAGATGATGTATTTATATCTTCAGAGCAAATACCATCATTGTAAAATCTAAGTTATGAGTGGGATAACTTTTCTCATGTATTTTCAACTGTCTGGATATATAAGCCACGGTGCCTCTTTCTTGCATCAACACATAACCTAGACCTGTATGAGAAGCATCTATATATACCATGATTCCCTATCCAGCCTCTGTCAATACTAACACTGGTGCAGTGGTCAACAACCTCTTCAGCTAAGCAAATGCCTCCTCGCACTCCTCAGACTAATCAAATCTGACGTCATTCTTAGTCAATCTAGTAGTCATTGAAGCGATCTTCGAGAAATCTTTCATGAATCGTTGGTAATATCATGCTAACCCTAGAAAACTCATTTTCTCCATGATTGACGTCAGTGTTGGCTAATCCATAATAGCCTAAATCTTGGCTAGATCTACAACAATGCCTACGGCTCCAACATGTCCCAAAAACTTGACCTCTGACAGCCTAAACTCACACTTGCTGAACTTGGCATATAGTTTGTACTTCCTCAAAGTTTGTAACTTCTCCCTGATGTGCTGCTCATGATCCTCTCGAGTTCTCGAATATATAAATATATCATCGATGACAACTATCACGAAGCGGTCAAGAAATGGTCTTATCACACGATGCATCGAATCCATAAACATGGCATGAGCACTAGTCAAACCAAATGGCATAACTGTAAACTGATAGTGTCCATATCTCATGCTGAATATTGTCTTGGACCTATCCTCATCTCTGATCCTAAGTTGATGATACCTTGATCGCAGGTCTATCTTAGAAAAAATTGTATTCCATTCTGCCGAATAAACAAATCGTCAATCCTTGGTAATGGATACTTGTTTATGATTGTGACCTTGCTCAATTGTCTATAATCAATACATAGTCTCAAACTACCATCATTCTTCTTCATAAATAGGAATGGCGCTCCCCATGACAACATAGAAGGTGTGATAAATCCCTTATGTCCCGAATCCTAAAGCTGACTCCTCAACTCCTCCAACTCTCTTGGAGCCATACGGTACGGTGGTATAGAAATAGGTTTAGTGTCTAGTACCAACTCAATAATAAATTATATCTCTCTCGGTGATGGTAAACCAGGTATGTCCTCCAGAAACACGTTTGGAAACTCACACACAATCAAAATCTCCTTAAGTCTAGGTCCCCAACTCTCTGCTACTATATACAAATATATTAGAGTCTCCATCTCTCCACTAGTCACAAGTCGACCTCTAGTGCCCTCGGCTCTCGGTGTACGACCACTATATATAAACATCGGATGCCCTTGGATCTCATATATCACTGTCTTACTAAAATAGTCAATATGAGCATGATATGTTGCTAGCCAATCCATCCCTAAAAACGCATCGAAGTCTAAGAACTCAAGAATCCAGAATTCTACAGGTAACCCTACCCCACCTATCTCTACTAGACATCCCTCAATAAGACAATTTGAGTAAACCCTATCCCCAGCTGCAGTACTCAAAATCAAATGTACACTAACTCTGACCGATGTCAATCCTAAAATGCTTATCATGCGATCATAAATGAAAGATACTATAGAACCCTAATCAAACAAAAAATATAAATCTCTACCACAAATGGAAATCATACCCTCAATGAGTCCTTGTGTAGCATCGGCATCAGGCTTTGCTACCATGTGTACACCCTCTCGACTTTGCGGTGGAATCACGGTTGCTGGCTATGGACAATATCTAATTACATGTCCAACTTGACCACACTTATAGAAAGTAATCGCTCAGAGCTGACCCTGAGCCTGATCTTAGGCCTGTGCCTGTCTCTGTCACTGTCGGAACTATCTCGACCTCTACCTATACCTCTATCTTGACATTTACCACCCTGTTACTATTGACGTGGCATTGGTGGTGCTGGAGGAGCTTGTAAAGTAGTAGGAGCTGGTAGTGCAGGTCGGACTGGTTATGGCAAGGGAGGTCTACCAACAATAGTCTGCAATGGCATATGAGATGATATATAGGGCATAACTGAAGTGAATGTGCATGATCCCTTAGAACCTCTCTCCCATCACCTTGGTCCCTTGCCCCTCTGTCTCTTCCTCTCAAACTCTGCTGCCTGATCTGCTGATAAAGCTAGTCCCAACAATGTCCCATTGATAACTCTACCCAAGTAGTAGGTCTCATGAGAAAATGCACGCTCATAAATCTCACCCAAATTCATAGCACCTAAACTGACCACATAAAACCCAATATCTGGCCTCAGTCCATCTCCAAAGTGGTACACATCCTCTCAATCATCTCTCATTAGATATCTAGCAAACTGTCTCAGATAACCATATCTGTTTCTATAACTCATCACCGACTCATCAGTTCCCCGTCTTAGGTTCATGAACTCCTTCCTCAACCTCTTCATCACAGCTAGTGGGAAGTACTGCTAATAAAACTTCTTCTTGAAAGCATCCCAAGACTCAAAGTCTCCCTCAGAAGTTGTTGTTGCATGCCACCAAACATCGATGTTTCTCTGCAAAGTGTATGACAAAACCTCAGCTCGAAGTCAATCCTCGATCCTCAAGACTATATGCAACTTCTCTTGAGACAACACCTACTTCTCTATTTTCTCAAAGTCTCGCTGACCACCAAAGTAAACTAGCTTCAATTTGATGAAATCCTTCACCAATCGAACCTCTGTTATCGAACTAGAAGATAGAGGTGTGAAACATGGTGTATAAACTATTTCTATGGCTGGAGCTTTCACTACTTGTACTACTATCGATAATGTGAAAGTAGTCATAGTAGTAGGGGCTGGTGTCTAAACTGGTGGAGCAAAACGTGATGACATCATGGCAATGAACTTCGTTAACTGCTGCCCTATGCAGCTACTCAATCAGATAGCCTTTGAAAATCATCTGCAGATGGAATAGAAGGTCGGTTGCCACTAGCACCTGCATCCTTGTTATCGCGTGATTCAGCCATCGGTGTCTGCAGGTTGATAGCGAACACGAATTAGCTAATACGAGAGTAATGTATCTATATACACATATAGAAAATAACATGTACATAAAAAAATATCCACCTCACTTTCACTCACTTCTCGACTAATGGTTTCTAGGCAAGGATCATCTTGTTTTCCACAACTAAAATTTATGTTTTATGGTTTAAATCTTATTTGCTACTTAGCATGAAAGTTGGCCTTTGCTACCAACTGTAGCTTTGGTATCACATTATAGAATAACTATATTCCCCTACCTAAGCTTTATAAACTTAAGCTCTGATACCACCTGTGACAACCCCTTCTCGAATTAGGGTACCGTTCGGCCTAATCTCGTTATTAATCCCTAATCTCACCATGTGGGACTTAACAAGGAATTAATCAGCCTTTCCAAAACCTTTCTTCTTATAACGTAATTTTTTTTAAATAAGCATTTTCTTATCTTATGTTAATTGATAAATCAAATTTAATTAAAATTTACCAATTTAAAATTTATTCAGCGGAAGTCTTAACATTTTAGTGAAAGCTTTTAGCATGATACATAGAAATTATGGAAAAACTAGGAAATAAAGATCACATGCATATATATAAAGAAACAGTGATAATATATCATCATGTATCTGGTCAAGGTATTATCTCTCATCCCATAAATATATACAACCCCAAAAGTCTATAATAGACGAATAAAAGGCATACAACAAAACCAAAACCTACAAAATCCAGTGTAGCAGCACTCCACTAGCTTAGAGGTAGTCGCAAATCTTCTCTTTATCTGGTCTGCTATTCGATGGATCTGCACCAAATGTCATAAAAAAGACGGCGAGTACAAGAAAGTAGAAAGTAACACTGAGAGGCATTTGTTCACATTCCCAAATATGCAACAAGTATCTAAAAGCATAACAATAGCAACTATTCTGAAAGGAAATCATACAAAGAGATATTTACGTTAAACAAAATGAAACTGGCACTCGGCTAAATAGTAATGATAGGGTCGGTCTGTTGTGATCTTCATCACTTCAACCTTTTCCACTATTTAAGGATGAAGCTGAACTTTACATGTTTTGGAAGGTCTGAGTAGTGCAATATGCCATTATAATCATCCTAAGTGCCAGTCACCTGCGATGTATACTTGCCAACATCCTCGGGTCTCATAACTCGTGATGTCACCCAAGTTGTACTTACTAACAACCCCGGGTCCCATACCCCGTGATATCACCCAAGTTATATTGGAGAGATCTCGATATCCCCGGAAATCTAGTGACCCCATATGTCGTGGCCTATCTCTATATTCTCATGGTCCTAGACACAATAACAACTTTTATATTTCAAGAGATAAGTTTGAGAATCCAACAAAGCATTTGCATATCTAATGCACAATGGAAATAGATTTACAACACTATGTAATATCTACCTAATAGCATGCTATTTCATTGACCACATGTATTAACAATCAAAATGACATAGCACATGATTTGGAGTCAATGAAATCATTTAACCAATAATCTATACCATGAAAGCAAACTCATGAAATGAGAAAGGAAACAAGTCATAGTATATGGAGTACAATAGGCCAATCAGTTCAATAGATTGGAAGTGAACAAATAAACAGGAATGAGATGTAAATAATTATCTCCACCAGTTTACTTACAATCCACGCAATTTCCCAAGCTAATCGGCCTCTCGACACCTGAAAACTCGTATATGAGCCCCTAAGATACTTCCCTCGGTTCCTGATATTATATAACATGTGTTAAAGTGTGTTTAGACCTTTACTTAGGGTATTAGAATTGTTTATAGTGTTTAAGTAAATTTAAGAAATTGCATATTTTTATGCTGTCATAGCACCTAGCGCACTGGGTAACTTGATCAGCACGATATTGGCCTTATTAGCGTGCTACCAAGCTTTCTTTAGCGTGTTATACAAAGTTAGCACGCTAACTAGCCTACCTAGCGCCCTACGTGCAGGAAAACCCAAAATTCTACAATTAGGATTCAGAGTTTTCTCTACACATAGGCTACCCTAATACCTTGGGAACTCTCATGCACATATCTAGAACCCTAAGACATCAACAATAATATAAAAATAGCCATACATATCATCAAATTCATGAATTAACTAAGTTGCTAGTGTAAGTGAATTACCTAGTTGGTGTATTCTTACCTTAATCAACTCCTACACCAATACAAAAGATTTTTCCTTCACAAGCTTGCTGATTTCTTCTTCCTCATTCTTCTCCAGCAAGATTTCTTCTCTTCTACAGCGCTTCAGCTAAGGGAAAATAGAAGATTTAGGTGTCTTGTATATTATATGCGATGTAATGAGCCTTCTTATACTTTTATACACTATTTGATATATTTTGATGTTATATCAAGAAAGTTTTAATTTTCCGTTGCGTATACTCTGTATTTTTTATTTGATATCAATATACAAGTTGAGTTTATCAGGTACTGATGGAAAAGCTCCTAGCTCTAGTTAAGTTTGGCTAGTTTACTGGGGCTTAATTAGGGTTTCATGCCGAGTATCACCCTAATTGAGATAGGGGATGCTACAGCTTAGTATCAGAGCCTAAAGTTTATCACTTTTGAATTAAATGTTAATATTGATACAGTTTGGTATCATAGACAAGGCTCTGACCATAATTTTACTTTTGAATGGTTTTAAAGTAAATGATAGCATATTCCTTTGTACCAAAACCTAAATTTATTGACTTTAAGAATTGTCTTGAGTTATGACTAAGCTTAGGGTTTGATAAACAATTTTCATCGTGTTTTATGGGGGAAATGAAAATGAAAACATAATTATTCATTATTTGCTGCACATATTGTTATTTACTGTATAAATATGATTTCCTTGTATTCTCTAAATGTTACCCTAATGACCTTTTTTCTCCTTTAACTTCATAATTTAATGGCGGATCAAGGAGAGGGTTTACAGAGACCTGGACCTCAGGGTAACAGGGAGGCTGAAAATAAACGGAAATCTAAAATTGAGTAGCAAATGAGGGAACTGATGGAGTCTCAGGCGAAATGATGGTTATGTTGATGTTTCAGATGGGACCACTAGTAGGCCAACTTGAGACACAGCACGCAACCAGTCCCGAGGTTAGCAGAGCTGAGACAGTAATAGCTCAAGTTCTACCAGTAGTACCACATATTTAGGAACCGAAGACAGCTACCAGAGTGCTAGTGCTAAAATTGAGTAGCAAATGAGGGAACTGATGGAGTCTCAGGCGAAATGATGGTTATGTTGATGTTTCAGATGGGACCACTAGTAGGCCAACCTGAGATACAGCACGCGACCAGTCCCGAGGTTAGCAGAGCTGAGACAGTAATAGCTCAAGTTCTACCAGTAGTACCATATATTTAGGAACCGAAGACAGCTACCAGAGTGTCAGTGGATTCTAAGAAGGCTGCATTTCTCAAAACCCGCAAGGAATTCATGAAATATGACATTATGAGATTTGATGGCACAATGGAGGAAGGGGTAGCTAAGACCTAGATATTATAAACGGAGCAACAATTTGTTGTTGTAGATGTCGAGGACCGGTTTAAGGTTAAACTGGTCATATTTTTGCTGATAAATTATGCATGAAAGTGGTGGAATTCCTTAGAAAAAGAAGGGAAAACTGTCACTACTTGGCCACAGTTTAGGACTATACTTTACGTGCAGTATTTCTCAAAGTCAGTCAGGAATAGGAAGAATACTGAGTTCATTCAGCTGAAACATGGAACTATGTCTGTACGAGGGTGTAAGAGGAGGTTCACTGAGTTGAGTGAATTTGTTCCTGAGATGGTAGAGCCGTAGGTTAACAAAATCTATTTATTTCTTGGTCGGCTGAATTACTAGATCAGAGCTGTGGTTTCCTCTCATCCTCGCATTAGCTACGATTTTATATTTGAGAGTGCGATAGAGGTGGAAGCAACTATTCTAGCGATACCTTCTGGTACCGTACTTGCGCCACCACTTGTGAGACCCCAGGAACATACTTATTTTTAGCCAAAGATAAAGCAGAGGAGTGTAGCCGGAGTAGCTATACAGTAAAGGTCTATGGGGATGACCTTTATTAGTGCACCGGTCCTACCAGTTTCTCAGGCTTCAGCAGCTAAACCGCCTTTGCTGCCACCTCAATCTAGAGGTAGGGGCAAAAGTAGAGTATAGTCTTTAAAGAAACTGAGTGGATCAGGGCAGGTTTCTCAGGCCAGAAGTTATCCTTAGAGGGCTTCGACGATATGCTATCGGTATAGGTAGACGGGGCATATATAGAGAGAGTGTTCCTTGTTGACAGCCACATCAGTAAGCAGTACAGCACCACCTACATGAGGGCTGACTCATGTAGTAGCTAAGGCAAACCCAGAGGCAAATCAAAGGCTTGTGGAAGGTATATTGAACATTCGTGGTCGAGATATGCATGTTTTGATTAATGCTGGTTCTACAATTTCCTTATTGCTAGTGCAATGGTTGATGAGTTGAAATTGAGACCTATTAGAGCCATTACATTATTGATTCTGAGCACAGCTGTGAGTGAGAAAATTCATCATAACCTGATCTGCAAGGGTTGTGCAGTTAAAATTAGGGAGAATGAATTTCCAATTGATCTGATGGTAATGGAGTTCTTAGAATTTGATGCCTTACTAGGGATAGATTTGTTGTCAGCATATCATGCCAGTATTAACTATTTCCATAAGATGGTAATCTTTTAAATTCCTAACCTTTCTAAAATTATAGTATATAAAGGCTATAATCTTTCACGACTTGCAACTCGTGGATGAGAAGCTACTCCTCGAGATTTAGAAGTTATAGGGGGGGTTGTCACATTTGGAGAGCCTTGATAGGAACTTAAGGTTAGTGAGATACATGTGGTTTGAGAATATCCAAAAAGAATTCCTTCTGATTTGCCTAGACTTCCACCGCCACGTGTCATTGACTTTATCATTGATTTATTATTGGTACCAAATCTATATCTATTCCTCTGTACCGTATGGCACCGAAGGAATTACGTGGAGAGCACCAGTTCTTTTTGTGAAGAAAAAAGATGGAACCCTACGTATGTTCATTGATTATAGACAGCTGAATCAGGTGACTATCAGGAACAAATATCCATTGACCAGGTTTGATGATTTGTTTGATCAGTTGAAAGGTGTTAGACATTTCTCGAAAATTGATTTGAGGTCTGGTTATCATCAATTGAGTATCAAGGAAGAGGATATCTCAAAGACCGCTTTCAGCACTTGCTAAGGGCACTTCAAGTTTATAGTGATACCGTTTGGGCTCACTAATGCTCCTGCTATGTTCATAGACTTGATGCATAGGGTGTTTAAACCATATCTTGAATAGTTTATCGTCATGTTTATTGATGATATTTTAATCTATTCGAAGACTAAGAAAGAGCATTCGCATCACCTCAGAGTTACATTACAAACTTTAAAGGATAATCGGCTGTATGCCGAGTTTAGTACGTGCGAATTTTGGTCTTCAGAGGTCAAATTTCTTAGACATGTGGTTAATGCTGAAGGTATACATATTGATCTAGCGAAGGCTAATGTAATCAGAGATTGGCATATTCATACTACAGTGTTAGATGTTCTAAGTTTTTTGGGGTTAGCGGGTTATTATAGACAGTTTGTTAATGGATTCTCTTGTATTGCTCTGCTAATGACTCGGCTAACACAGAAAGATGTTGACTTTGTATGGTCAAATGAGTGCAAAGCTGCCTTTAAAGGTTTTAGGATAGATTGACTACGACACTTGTCCTTACATTACCTGAATCGAGGAAGAAATTAGTGATTTATAATGATGTTTCTCATTTAGGCTTGGGTTGTGTGCTGATGCAGGAAGGTAGGGTTGTAGCCAATGCTTCAAGGCAACTCAAGGTTCATGAAAGAAATTATCCAGATCATGATCTTAAGCTAGTTGTAGTTGTTTTTGCCTTGAAGATTTGGAGGCACCACTTGTACAGTGAGAAGTTTACAATATTTTTATATCATTAGAGTCTAAAATACTTGTTTACTTAGAGTGAACTAAATATGAGGCAGCGTAGATGGCTTGAGTTCCTCAAAGATTATGATTTCACTATAGAGTATCATCCAGGCAAGGCGAATTTGGTTGTTGATGCCTTAAATAGGAAAAGAACAGGTAGAGAAAACATAGCTACTACCAGAGCTTCTCAGTTTAGACTTCTTGAGGAAGCTTCAGTGATGATGATTCATGAAAGTCCAGCTAACACATCATCAAATGAGAGAGCTAGTTTTAGAGCTACTAATCTATTATTATGTGCTCAGATTCAAGCTGAAACAGATATGATTCTACTGGTGGTTGATTGTCAAAAAGCTGATCAGGATTACATAGCACGTCAGAGGTTAGCGGCTAGTGTAGATCATTTTGATTGGTCGGTTTCTGATGATGGGGCATTACGGTTCAAGGATAGATTATGGATTCTAGCTCAGGATCAGTTGAGGCAATAATTGCTATGGGAATCTCATAGATCTATTTATTCTATTCATTCAGGTAATACTAAGATGTATCGCAATATGAATCGTGTTTATCTATGGCCTGGGATGAAGACTGATATTGCTGAGTTTGTAAAGATATGTCAGCAAGTTAAGGCTGAGCATAAGAAACCTAGAGGGTTGTTGCATTTGCTGCCTATTCTTGAGTGGAAATGGGAACATATATCGATGGATTTTGTTTTCGTTCTACCTCTGAGTCAATATACGCACGATGCAGTATGGGTTGTAGTTGACAGGCTGATGAATTCTTTGCATTTCTTGCCAGTATCCATGCGAGATCCTATTGATCGATTATGTGAGGTGTACGTATGGGAGATGCTGAGATTTCATGGAGTTCCAGTATCGATTACTTTGGATAGAGATTTGAGATTCACGTCTAGACTGTGGAGTGAATTGCAGAGACAACTGGGAACTGTTCTTAACCTCAGTGTGGCGTATCATCCTAAGACTGGCGAATAGACTGAGTGGTTGATATTAGTGCTAGAAGATATGCTACGAGCTTATGTCTTGGAGTTTGGTGGTAACTGGGAGAAATATATTCCTCTGTGTGAGTTCTCTTATAATAATTGCTATCAGGCTAGCATCGGAATGGCTCCTTTTGAAGCTCTATATGGTCGTCCTTGTCATTCACCTGTAGTTGGGTGGAGGTTGGAGATATAGTTTTGTTGGGGCCAGAGTTGATTCAAGACTACACAAAAAGAATACAATAGATTCGCCAGCGTTTGACTATAGTACAACTCAGACATAAGAGACACGCTGATAAACATCATAGATTTTTAGAGTTTTTAAGGGACGATCTTTTCCTATTGAAAGTCTCACTTATGAAAGGCTTGTATAGATTTGGTTTGCAAGGTAAGCTAGCTCAAAGGTACATTGGGTCGTTCAAAGTATAGTCAAAGATTGGTTTTGTTGCTTACAGGTTAGAGTTACCTCCTCAGCTGGCCGGAGTTCATAATGTTTTTCACGTGTCTATGCTTCGTAAGACGAAGACTCAGTTCACTCTAAGGATTGATTGGAATGAATTTGATCTTCGAGAAGAATTATCTTATGATGAGGAGCCGATTTAGATACCTGATCATAAGATTCAGAAACTGAGAACTAAAGATATTCCTTTGGTTAAAGTGAAATTGCAATTTCACATAGATGAGGAACTAACCTGAAAGCTGGGTCCTATATGAAGGAACAGTTTTCATTTCTCTTAGAAACTACAGGTAACTTTACATTTACTTTAATTTTGAAGATGAAATTGCTTTAAATTAGGGAGACTATAACGACTAGTTACCTTAAGTTGGTGATTAGTACTAATATAAATCCTAATTAACCTGAGTTAAGTTTGTGGTTAAGTCCAGCGTTGCTCGATTAGCGTATGCATGTGTTTGCATGGCGATTTGTGTTTGTTTGGATTGTTTAATGGATTTTATAGGTTGTAGTATAAATAGACGATTTATATACAAGCCTATAAACGAAAAATAAATAATAAACAATGAATTACTGGTACACTAAGTGCGACGAATGTGCATGCTTGAGAATACTCGAAAGTATGTCTGGTGAATTTATTGGCGAGAAAATATATGAGATATTAATATTTATATATATTAGATATATGAATATATATTAGAAAATAAAATATTAGTTTGAATTATACGGATCGTTGGATTGCCTCGAAAGAAGCGTAAGTGTTTGATGGTGTTTAATTTCGTGTCACTTTAAGGAGTGTTACTTTAACACATTAACCACATGATCGACCTCGAGATAGCGCAATGTGTATCTCGAGGAAGATCCATATATTTAAACTAAAACCTCATACTTATCTCCTCATTCGATCGAAATAGAGAGTGGGTGTAGGTTTGATTTCTGATCATTAGAGTTCATTCAAGGAGTTGAATCAACCAAGATTGAGGAGCTTAAATGAATCAAAAGCCAGAGATCATCGCTTTGGTATGTTTTGTTTTTGTATTAGTTGAAGTTCAATTGGATGGTGATGGTTAAATCTTTGTGAAATTTGTTGTTTGATGGTTGGAATTGATTTGTTACCTCACTAGAGGTCCTCCCTGATGAATTTTTGGAGTTTTTACTGTGATTTTGTGGATTTGTGGATGGAACAGTGGTTGCTGCCCTATGTTCTGTTAAGACAGTACACGATGAAACGCACTCCACCTAGCAGAGGTGTGCGCTCCCTTCATCAATTGTGATGAACACAGGTGCTAGAGTGCACTCCACCCACTGAGGAAGGGCGCTCCCACCCCAGAAAATAGTAGTATTATTGTTAATTGATTAAGTTTTCTAGGGGATTTAGGGAGTGGACTAGGGGTTCTAATTATAGAGTATTGGACTTGTATTGATTTCAAATGGTCTATGATTGGTGCTGGATTCCCGGGAAAGCTTAAGTGCCAAGAAAAGTTAGGGATTAGGAACGAAAACCTGGACCGAGGTAAGTACGTATTCGCTTATTTATCAATGTTTCTTGGCTATCTTAGTATATGTAGTTCATGTAGTTTATGGACTAAAATGGGGGACTATGTACACTGTGATGATTTTTAAAAAATGGAAAATGGTGTGTAATGTGACCACGATTGTAACTTACGATTTTGGGAATAGGTTTATAGGAGATGGATTGGCTAGACAACATATCGGCCAATATGTTGGTCTAACAATCGCATTAATGGCGGCGGTGGGTAATCGCCCTAGTTTTATAAATAAAATGGGAATCATAGTGTAATAGTCAATGATAATTTGATTGGCATCTGTTATGTATTGAGTTATATGTTTATTGTATTCTTGTCAGTTAACATTGGTGCATATTGTTATTGCATAATGTTCTTGATTATTATATGGAATGTTGATGGCTTTGTAAATCCTTACTTACTGAGCAAGTTGGAGCACTCACCTAAATTTAATATCTTAGGTTCGCAACCCAGCGCTTCAGCTAAGGAAAATGAGAAGATTTACGTGTTTTGTATCTTCTCTACGATGTAATGAGCCTTCTTGTACTTATATACTCTATTTGATATATTTTGATTTATATAAACAGGGTTAGGAGGTTTATAATCAAGGTTTTTGTTTTTGATAAACTCTGTATTATCGTATATTGTTTATATATCGAAAAAGTTTTAATTTTCCACTTTGTATACTTTGTATTGCTTATTCGATATTAATATACAGGTTGAGTTTATAAGGTACTAATGGAAAAGTTGTTGGATTTAGTTAAGTCTAGCTGGGTTACCGAGGCTTAATTATGGTTTCAAACCGAGTATCGCCCTAATCAGGATAGGGAATGCTACAGAGCGCATTCCCTTAGTGGGTGGAGTGCGCTCCAGTAGTTGTGTTCATCATAAGTGATGAAGGGAGTGCACTCCACTGTGTACTGTCTCGATAGTACACAGGGCAGCAACCATTGTTTCATCCACAAATTCATCAAACAATAGTATACACTGCCAAATTCATAAGGGATGACCTTTAGTGAGATAACAAACCATTTCCATCGATCAAACAACTTAATTCACAAAGCTTTAATCATCGCCATCGAATTGAACTTCAACTAACTCAAAAACAAAACATACCAAAGTGATGATCTCTGACTTTTGAATCATTTAAGCCCCTCAATCTCCTTTGATTTAGCTTCCTGAACAACCTCCTAGGATCATAAATCAAACCCTCAACCCTCCTCTCTCATTTTCGATCGATTTGAATGAGATAAGTACTATGGTTTTAGTTTAAATATATGAATTCTCTTCGAGATACGCATTGCGCTATCTCGAGACTAATCGGACAATTGATATGCTAACATGACACTCCTTAAAGTGACACACATGTTGATACCATCAACACTTTCGCTCCTCTCGGGGTGATCCGATGATCCATATAATTCAAACCAACTTATAATTTCTAATATATATCCAATATATACAAATACATAAATATATGTCTCATGTATTTTCTCACCAATAAATTCACCGGACATGCCTACGAGTATTCTCGAGTGTGCACATTCATTCCATGACCCCCTTGTTGCACTTGGGGTACCGGTAATTTATTGTTCATCATGTATTTTTCGTTTATAGGCTTGTATATAAATTATCTATTATACTAAAACCTATAAAACTCATTAATAATCCAAACAAACATAAATCATCATGCAAATATACACACACGCTAATGAAGATACGCCGAACATAACCACGAGCCTAACTCGGGTTAATTAGGATTTTAATTAGTACTAATCACCAGCTTAAGATAATAGGTCGTTATAGTACTGAGGGAGCGCGCTCCCACCCCAAAAAATAGCAATAATGTTAAGTTATGTTTAGGATTTTTTAAGGACTTAGGGTTCTAATTATAGTGTACTAGATATATATTGATCACAAATGGTCTATGATAGGTGTTGGATCCCCGGGAAAGCTTGAGCACCTAGAAAGTTAGGAATTTGGAATGAAAACCTAGATTGGTTCAAGTACGGATTCGCTTATTTATCAATGTTATCTGGCTATTTTGGTATATGTAATTCATGTGGTTTATGGACTGGAATGGGGGACTATGTACACTGTGATGGTTTTTAATAAACGAAAAAACGGTGTTTAATGTGATTCACGAAAGTAACTCCTAGTTTAGAGAAGAGGTTTATAAGAGATGGGTTAACTTCCCAGCCTACATATAACTCATGGTCAATTCGATAGGTTGCATGGATTACATACTCACTAGAGGATTTTGGATAGAACTATTGGGCATTATTAGATTGGCTAGACAGCACATCGGCCAAAATGTTGGTCTAGCAATCACATTAATGGCGTCGGTGGGTAATCGACCCTAATTTTATAAATTAAATGGGAATCACAGTGTAGTAGTCAATGATAATTTGATTTGCATCCGTTGTTTATTGAATTATATGCTTTCCATATTCTTGTTAGTTAATATTAGTGCATATTGTTATTGCATAATGTTCTTGATTATTATATGGAATGTTCATGGCTTGGTTAATCCTTACTTACTTAGCAAGTTGGAGCACTTACCCAAATTTAATATTTCAGGTTTGCAACCTTGCACTTCAGTGAAAGGCAAGGAGAAGATTTAGGTGTCTTGTTATCTTCTATACAATGTAATGAGCCTTCTTGTACTTATAAACACTGTTTGATATATTTTGATGAATACAAATAGGGTTGGGAGGTTTATAATCAAGGTTTTTGGGTTTTGATAAACTCTGTATTATCGTATATTGTTTAAATATAAAAAAGTTTTAATTTTTTGCTGCATATATTTTATATTGTTTATTCGATATCGATATACAAGTTGAGTTTATCAAGTATTGACGGAGAGGCTGCTGGCTCTAGTTAGGTCTGACTGGATTATCGAGGCTTAATTAGGTTTCAGGTCGAGTATCGCCCTAATCGGGATAGGGGATGCTACAGCTTGGTATCAGAGCCTAAGGTTATCACTTTTGGATTAAGTGGTAACATTGATATAATTTGGTATCAGAGACAAGGCTCTGACCTTAATTTTACTTTCGAATGGTTTTCGAAAGAAATGATATCATATTCCTTTATACCGAAACCTAAGTTTATTAATTTTGAGAGTTGTCTCAAGTTATGAATACGCTTCGGGTTTGATAAACGCTTTTCATCATGTTTTGGGGGGGGAAATAAAAATGAAACATTATTATACGTTATTTGGTTAACATATTGTTATTTATATATAGATATGATTTCATTGAATTCTCCGAAGTTTTCATCTCTTACTACTATTTCTGTACTATTTTTGCAAGTAGACATCTGATTATAGTTAGGAGACAACAATAGAGTGAATTGCATGTCATATTGAAACATATATCTTAATGTTTATTTGGAAATGTAATTACTTTTCTCCATGTATCAGACTAACAATTGCAGGAGTACAGATCAATGTAGGAATTTACTTATTTGACATCTTCGAGTTGTTTTTTATGGTGTCAGATTCTATATGAAGATAGACAAGACTCAAGATTGTGGTGATTGTTTTTAACATTTAAAGTAAATTCTTGTTTTAAATTGTGTGTATATATATATTATTCTGAAGTTCTTGGGGTAAGTGTAAGACGTGAAGTTTCATTGAAAGGTTATAACAGTCTCCTAAAGTAGTTTAAAATACGTTGAGTGGTTAATGTTTTAATTTTGGTCTATTTGGGATAGTAAAGCTATGATTAAGCTATCGGATACTCAAAGTTAGTTCATAAATTTGATTTTGTTATATATTGTAAACTGTGGGAAGTTGTAGGTCCTTCTAGGCTTCTTCCCAATTCTGCTGTCTATTAGGTGAAAGTTTTTCGGAAGGCCACTTTTAGGTGAAGTGCTGCCAAAATTTTCATTAAATACGAAAAATAATATGTATAATTTCATAATTTGCTCCAATTGAACAAATCATGAATTGAGTTAATTGAATATACAAATCTAGTTTTGGAGCATTATTAAGGATGTTAATGAAAAGTATTTTGAGGTCAAAGTTAAAAGAATGAATTAGGCTGACTAGATTATCAGGGGATTAAGATAATCTAGGTCGATCAGTCAACTTAATGACGAGGGGGCTGACAAAGTTGGTATCAGAGCCTAGGGTTGGCTCAATTGATGATAAACTTTGGATGGAAACAAAAAAGTAATTGAGCGCGATTAGTTGAGAAGCGATCGTGAGCTGGGGTATTTAAGTTATTGTGTTATATTTATGTTGTATGTATATATTATCACTAGATATGCGATATGAAGTTTATTCTCCATGTCCATTCAATACTTAACTCATAAGATATGACGAGTAAGACTAGAAACAAATAATTAAAAGAGAGAATAGACTTATGAAATGAAACTGAATGTGAGTGGATATGAAATGGACTTGTGAAGTCAGAATTCACAAAGGTTTTGTAAGTAGTTTGGTACTAATATAACTAATGAAAGTATCAGTTATGAAACCAATAGGAAATTAGTTGGAAAGAAAGTCCAAATGATTCAAGTATGTAAGTACTGAACATGGATTCCTGTAAAATTGAAAGTATTGAATTATTGCAATTGTGAAACGCTAAAGAAAATGATGGAAAAAACTCAAGTAAAGTTTCAAAAGATTGAGAATCATTTAGAAAACGTAATATGAGATTGAGACTTATGGGAAGCAAAAGATATGGTTATCTTGGATTATAGAATGAGGTTAACACCAGCTGAACTAGTAACTTAGTAAGACATATTCTATGAAATATTAGTATGATTCATAACTAATTGAGAGTTGCTTTCAAAAGGTCTCAAATAAAAATTAAAGTATTGTCTCATTTCCAAAACAAAATGCAAAGTAAAAGTGGAATAGAACCACAGTTGAAAATAATCAAATGACTTCTAAAAAGAAGTATTGAAACTTTTGATTGTTTACTACTTAAGTTACTTATCCATAAGTGACGTTGAGTATATTGGTTCTATAAGTTGAATAAAGAACTGATAAAACAAATGAAAATACACGAGTTAGAAGTAATCTTTGTTAATAACAAATTAGATGTTGTTATAGAACAGAGATCAACAAAATTTATAACTTGAAAATAAAAGGTTTAATGATAAGATCAATGTGTTAGAAGTTAAGGTGTTAGGGATGTGGTCTAATAATAGTTTGGATTAGCTATTAAACATCAACACAAGTAATTCTATTTTGAGATTCAAAGTACCCAATAGTCACTTCTAATTAAACTAAGTAGTGATGGCTATCACTACAACCTAAAATAAAACCAATGAAAAGATAGGTGTACTAATTGAATATCAGTAAGTGATTGATATAGGACATCTATATTAGCTCCTATATTGCAAGAATTTCCATTCATATGAATTAAAGGATTGAAACAACATCCTTTAAGAGTTTGATTAGTTGTTAAGTTGATCAATAGTTTAGAAATTCAAATTCTTCTATCTCTTCAGATGAATAACAACAGACAAATGAATTCATCGAAAGTAAATTGATGATTAGTAAGATATTTTATTATCTTGGTTCCTTGGCTTGTGTTATCGCCCCGTTGTTGTCACAATACAAGAAAAAAAGGTTAGCTATACTCAGAACCACACCAAGTTCAGAAATGAACTTCTTGATCCAAACTACCTCCTTAACTGCATCGGATGTTGCAATAGACTCAACTTATGTTGTAGAATATGCCATAGTTTGAGAACTTGCATCTATGTAACTATTTAAAACAAGCTCATCTTCCAAAGTTCCATAGACCAAGAACACTTCTTTAGTCGTTCTCAAGTACTTAAGAATGTTCTTTACTGCTATCCAGTGACTCTCATCGGGATCAGACTGATATTTGTTTGTTGCGCTCAAAGCGTAGGATACAAAACATTAATTTCGAAGGCAAGATTTCAATTAGTTTGGAAGATTGTAACGGTCTAAATCACTTATAGTGGATTTGTCCTTAATTAGGGTCACCGACCTGTGACTTAGCCTCATGGCAAGTACACAGCCCGACTCTCGGCGCGAAGGCCGAGATGTATTCTATTTTAAAGTGATGGATGCCTAGTGTATTTATAAGTGTATATTATTAAATCATTGTCGTACACTATCTATAGTCGTCGAGACGCGAGCAGGGCACACCTTGAGATGCGTGCAGGCATGGGGACCAGATAGTTAGTGATTTGGTGAGTTTTTATTAATGTGTACATACATTAATGGTAATAATTAATGTGAATAAACTATTTGGACTATAGTTGATAAATTAAATCAAACCAAATACCTAAGTTGTAAAAATAAAACATAGGCCATAGATGTACCTTGAGATACGAGTTGGAATGAAATCCATGAGATTGGGAGTTCAATTTTGTATTATTGTATAAATTTAGGTTGAGTTGTTGGGGTAAATTAGATCAATTGACTTGCAAGCAGATGAACTACTAGAAATAGATGAAGGGTTAGAAATGAGTCATGGATTCAAATATATGACTTGATTCATTGTTTACATGCAAATGAAAGGAAATGTTCTGAGTTAGCATCGCTAGAATTCATGAGAATTTGAGGAAGAGGAAGACCAACTAAACATCTAGGAGGAAGAATCAGGAGCTTGGGATCAACACACACAACTTAGATAAAAAAAATGTAAGTTGCTACTATTTTGTAATTCTCAACATTTAGTAGGTAATTGAAATTGAATTTGTACACTAATTTTAGATTTAGGCTTTATGAAATTTCACTCATTCTACTATATTGAATTTGTATTTTTTGTTAAGGAATGAATTTTTCTTGTGAATTTTAAAAGTTAACAAAAGGTGGAATTTGGATGTTTTCATTCGAAACCAGTCTATGTAATTTGGCCATAACTTTCTCGTTTTAAAACCATATTGATTCATTCTAGTGGCATTGGAAACCTTTGCCATTATACTAAAACTTTGATCTCATGCACCATTTAAAAATGCAGACTCCTTTCTATTTTAAAAATGCTCCACAACTTTAGTGATGAATCTGAAATTTTTGGGATCACATTTTTGAAAATGTTCTGATGTTTTGAGCAAACTTCTTCATTTCTTATTGGATTGAGCCCATCTTTTAGTATGAGGTTTTAGGATATGTGTGTACTCTTCAGTAAAAAATCATGATTTTTGAAGCTATGGTTGATGAGAAATGAGTTTTTCAAGTTTGCTTGTCGGCATATAAAACTATTTTGAGCCATTGTAGTAAAATATCCATAGCTCCCTCATTTCGTACCTAAATTGCCCAAAACATTTAGTTCTGGAAAGCTAAGAAATAGCCCTAAAACTTCTATTTGGACTATAATGCTTAATTTAAATGTTTTGGTAATTGAAATCAACTCACAAGTTATTGCACCAAAATTATTTTTATTTAATAAAGTAGATTTCAACATATACAAAGTATCAGGGGGCTGATTGTGAAAAATTAGAATTTAAAACCACTTGACCAACCTAAAATAAGTTAAATTAAATTTGTTAGGCTTCCTCAATAGCATAGAGAGGACTTGCAGGGTGTTGAACGCGAGTTTTGGAGTGTCGGGAGCCGATTTAGGCTAGGAAATTGTGTGCATTTGAGGTAAGTAAACAAGTCGGGCATTCATTTCCATTTCAATTCCCTTTTATTGTTGGAATACAGTCACTTAGACTGTTTTTACTGTTTTGAGTTTCTCAATGCCATGATACTTGTTTGGGTGCTACCTATGTTTGGGTTATGTAACTAAAATCCATGTTTGATATGATTCGTGACAATTCATTTGCATTACTTTTCTTATCTTGTTATGTTCTCTTAAATGTTATTGATATTCAAGCTTGTGTGTTGCGTTATAGCATGCTATTATGTTATCATCAGGTGTTGTTAACCTTCATATTTCACATGTTGCTCTTATTTGGGTTTGTGAAGTACGTTAGTTATTAGTTGTTGTAAGGTAGTCTACACATTTTGGTTCCCTAATTTGATTTTTATGAGTGAGTGTGGCACATGGGGTTAGAGTCATTGGGAATTTCGTCACTCTTGATTGGTATATGTAACGTAGTTCATGGCCAAATATATAAGTTTATGTGACGTATTGTCACGGCCCAAATAGCTAATCTTAGTTTAATGTGTTAATCATGATCAAATGACCCGTGACGTGGGACCCGCAGAGAGATTCGTGTCATTACCAAGGCTAGGTGGCCGAGGTAAATGTTATATTTGTTGTGGTGTATGCCTAGTGTATTATATGTGTGTAAACTACTAAGTCATTTTTACTTATTTATAGGTGTCGAGACATGAGTGGGAAAGTGCCTCGATGTGCGTTTTCGCGTGGAATCGAGGTACAGAAGTGATGTACTAAGTTGGTACAAGTTTTATATGGTTTTTGTTATGTAAGTTATAAGGATTATGGTTGATTAGGGGTTGACACACCTAAGTTTATAAGTTAAAACATAAGCCACTTGATATGCCTCGAGACATGAGTCGACATGCTTCAACACCAATTGAGTATTGTTTGGTGTCACTTAAGCATGAACTAGTGGGACATGTGTTAGGAGGAGGTCCACAAGTTAAGCCTCGAGATACATGTGCACAAAGTGATCAAGGGCTATCATTCAACCATATCTAAACCATATATATATATATGAGCTTGATCAACACAAGCACCTCTCATTTCTCTCATTTTGATTACTTCATCAAGAAGAAAACCTTGCTGAAGTAATGGAGAGGTTGCTGGAGAGGAAGAAGATCAACGACCAGTGAAATTGAAGAAGAAGATCAAGTTTCAGCTAGTGTTTCTTCAAACTTGGTAACTTCCTACTCCATTAACATAGCTCAAATTCCATGAATTCATGTATTTGATGTTATGGGTTGTTGTTTTATGTTGTAAAAGGTGTCTTGGAACTCTAGAGGTATGTATGAGGGTTCCTAAGGCATCAGCATAGCCTATGTTTTGATAAAATTCAGAATTCATATTGCAGAATTTTGAGTTTTACTGTACATAGCGCGCTAAATCCAAAATTAGTGTGTTAATTGTTGTGACAGCACAAAAATGAGCAATTGTCAAAAATGGCTTAAACACTGTAAGTGATTCTAAAACACTAAGTAGAGGTCCAAACATACTCAAAAACATATAATATGATGTTAGGAACCTAAGGAAGAGCTATGAAGATCCAAATATGAGTTTCGAGGCATTGGGAGGCCGAAGTACCTTAGGAAATTGCGTGTGTATATAAGTAAACTGATTGAGATATTTCTTTACATTTCATTCCTATTTAAATAGTCATTCTCAGTTATTTGAACTGAATTATCCTTGTACTCCGTGTGCCATGACTTGTTTTCATTTCTCATTATATGAGGTTGTTTCATGGTATAGTTTGTTGATTTAAAGATTTCATTGACTCAATTCATGTGTTATGTCATTATTAATTGTTATTATTAGTGATCAGTGAAATAACATGCTATTAGGTAGTTGTACATAGGGTTGTGAATCTATATCCTTTGTGCATTAGTTATGCAATTTTACTTGTTGGATTCCAATGTCGTGTTGTTCTTCGGAAATGAAAGTGGTTCTTGTGTCTAGGGTCGCTTTATGATAGAAATTTGTCTGACATACGGGGGTCACTAGACTTTCCAGGGTGATCGGGATTTCTCCAATATCTTGTGCAACACACGGGGTATGGGACTCGGGGTTGTTGACAAGTATACATCTCAGAGACTGACATTTGGGATAATCAAAAAGGCGTATTGTACCGTGTAAGAACAACCTTCAAAAGAGATGCAGAGCACAACTCCGTCCATATATATAGTGGAAAGGCTGATTTGATGAAGATCACGACCGACCGACCCTAGATCATTACTACTTAGCCTAATGTCAGTTTCATTTTGTTTAACTAAAGTATCACCTTGCATGATATCCTTTCAGCATATTTGCTATTATTATTGTGCTTTTTGATACTTATTGAATATTTGGGAATGTGAACAAATGTATGTCAGTATTACTTTCTATTTTCAAGTACTCACCGTCTAGTTTGTGACGGTAGGTGCAGATCCATCGAATAGCAGGCCAGGCAAAGAGAAGATCGGCGACTACCTCTGAGCCAGTGGTGTGCTGCTACACCAGATCTTGTAGGTTTATTTTTGTTGTATTACTTTCTTATGTATATGATATTCTTTTGGGGGTTGTATATTATAGGCTGGATGATAGGTACCTTGACCAGATACATGTTGTTATATATCGTCGTTGCGTTATATATATGCATGTGATCTCTATTTCCTGGTTTTTCCACAAAGGTTAGGCTACATGTTATAAGCTTCCGCTAGTTGAATTGTTAAGACTTCCGCTGAATAACTTTTAAGTTAGAAATTTTAGTTAACTCTGATTTGTGAACTTACATAGGATAGGTATATGTTTATAGCTATTTGAACCATGAAAAATTGATAGGTAATAAGGTTTTTAAAGAGGCTGACTAATTCCTTGTTAGGTCATATATGATGAGGTTAGGGCTTAATAAATGGATTAGGCCGAGTGGTGCCCTAATTTGAGAAGGGGTCATCACACGTAGCTCACAACTGACCGAACCTTGATATGTGTGACTACCATGTCTATTCTTTTAGCATACCTAGTACCTTCTTGCACACATTCCTTTTAGATATTCTTTCATAGCTATCATATGCTTTAAGTTACCGTTTCATGTATATTTGGAATTATGAACAAATGGCTGCAGGATTTACTCACTGCAATTGTCATATTTGATGACAATTGTATATCTATCATGTAGCAGACTGGAGAAGGAGAAGATCGGCGTGTTGGAGCATGTGCCCTAGGTCAATCTACAAACATTATTTATCTTATAATTTTAGTTAATAAAAATAAAGTTTTCATTTTCTATTTTATTATAAGTGATTGTATGTTTACCTTATAATAAGATTCATAGGTATTTGTTGAAATATGCTAAATATCCCTAGTCGGTTATTATACTGGGAACTATAATGAATTAAGACTAGTGTAAATCTTGATTGATGGTCATGTGATGATCATGTGTATAGGGATACGAATCGAGATCATGAGTACTTGTTAGGGAACAAGGTACTGGACCAACCCGCTATGAGAACACCACATGAATTAAGTCATAAGTGTTACTCGTGATAGTTATATCATTTAGTCCTTCGACTAGATATTACCATAGACTCCAATATTAGGAGCATGGTAATTTGACACAATCAAACATTATCTTTAGTTGAAAGATTATAAAGATTGTGGTTGGTTACCACGTGAATAATATTTGAAGGTGTGCAATCACGATATAATTTGTCCATCTCGTATAGAGAGACATATCAGTGGATCCCTCAATATGTTAGACTATTAAATGGTCAAGTCCAAGTGAATTGATATGATCAATGTCACTTGGATGTTTTCAGTCAACCAAAAGATCGAGACTAGTACGATTGAACTTTAAAGGTGACTTTCCATGCCTTATGTTTAAGCAAAGGATATCACACGACAAAAGGATATGATGTATGTTATTCATTAGGTTGTATCGATTTTGATATTCATGCTACTTGGATAGTCATAATGTCTTGCTAGAGACTGCTTATGAATTGTATACCAAAATGGTTTTGGTTCACTGCTAACGTCGCATGAACCTATTTGGTCGCACACAGAGAATGGCTTTCTGCAATTTCAATTGATTCAGAGCAATGAGTTTTATATGATAAAATTCATGACATAAAAGCCCTTACAATTTGTTATATGATAACTTATTAATATGGGCATACATGTAATTTACCTAAACTGCCTAAATACAATAGTTGTATTACGAATAGGATTTTAAGTGAGGGCTCATCTACACATATAAATTGAGGTTGGAACCTTAAAATGAAATAATTTTTTTTGTTTTTGCAAATTCGAGTTCTCTGAATTTTGGGAGGGAAAGAATAACGTTTTCAATCTCTCTTGAGGCTAGCACTCCAAATTGTGGTCACCGTTCGTGTGTAGATTTCTGATAAAGGACGTGCACTTGAACGTCTTGGAAATCGAACAATCGGAGAATGAAATTACGGATTAAGGTATGGTTTAATTTTTGTAGATCTAGTTTAATGGAACTTATTTTTGGTCCTGTTAGGGTTTTTCAAAATTGTTTTGGATTTTTCAATGTGTATGAACCCCAAAACCTAATAGTGGTATCAGAGGCTTAGGCTCGGTTCTTTTAAACGTTTGCATTTTTTCTCTTATGTATATATGATATATGTGTGAAAATATGATGTTGATATGAAACTTAAAAGTATTGTTATCAATTTTTTAAGAAAAAAAGAAATGTAGCAAATAACGATATGATTTCATGATTAGAGACTTAGAGTCAAGAAAGACCATTAACTTGAAACAAAAGCAAGAAAAATACTAGAACACTTCTTGTGGAAGAAGTTATATCTCTAACGAATTTTATAATAAGTATGAATCTTACTTGAGTATAAAGTAAATAAAGACTTAGTGCTAAAAGGGGAAAAATACGCATAGTGTTTAATAAAAAGTTAGAGTTAAAATTTGCTTGATAAAGTGAAAGTGAGAAGTGCTAACAAGAGTTTTAAATAATAATAAAAATAGAGTCTCACAGGTTCTATAGGAAAATGAGCAGAGAACTTGATAGTTGGAAAAAGAGAGAAAAAATAGAATCCACAGGAAAAGGAGTAGGGATCGTGCAACTCGAAACTAAAAGGAGAAAAGAAAAAAAGAAAAATATGAAAAGGAAGAAAGGCAGAAGTTAGATTAAACATCTTCAAATAAAAGATTTAGCTCGAGTACGAGTAGCTTAATTAAGTTAAGTTTTCTTTCCTACTATATTAAGTCCTATGGACTCTTGAAGTGCTAAAGTCTACCAAAACTAGTATTATCTATGCTTATTTGTGAATTCTTGAGGTAAATGAGAAATCATAAGATTGTACACTTGCTACTTGAGTGTCGAGGTGATATAAATTTGTAAGTAGTGATGGTTTTGGTTGTGAACTACTTTTGAGTTTCGAAATTGAATTGTATATGTTGTTACACCAACATGTTTTTGAAAATATAAGTTTGCAAAGAAAAAAAACTCTTGAGTGGATTATTAACTTCAAATTATTTGAATTAAGGGATACTCCATGAACGATGTAAAATGAGTATGAGTTTAAGTAGTAGTAAGAATACTTAGTAGAATACGTTTTTGCTCGAGACGTGTAAAATCCTAAATTTGAGGGTATTTGATAAGTGATTATTTAGACTTATATATAAGACTAGTTTATTAGTATATTAGGTATAAATATCATGGAATAAGCTCTAATTGATGGTATTTATGTGTTTTTAGGTACACTAGGTATAAAGGAGACAAATGAGTAATTTAATAATGAAACGAGGATAAAATGCACAAAACCATGTTTGACGACGTGGCTAGTAGGCTTGACATCGTGTGAATAGTGTACACAGTGTGGGCAAGTTGTGGAGAAGAAGAGAAGTGAAGGAAAAAGGTGCAGTAGTGTCAGTGCAGTGCCAGCGCCGTGGGTACATAAAGACGGCGCCGGGATGGTTTAAGCAAGGCCAGAGCCTACCGAGAAGGGAAAATACACGCAAAGAGGCAGAAGCTGTGGCGATGTCGTGGCTTTATACAGACAGCGCCGGGATGTATAAAATAGAAAGTTTAAGGTTCTATTTCATGTGGAATTGTCTATTATAGTTTCTAATTGTTTTCCAAAGTGTATTAGGGGGTAGAAATAGGTATTAAAATGTGGTAAACTCACTTCACCCATTATCACACATTACCACCAATTAGCATAGTTTACTTTGTTCTTGAGTATTGAGAAGAGTTTTAGAAGAGAAGACATTAATGAATCACGTGTGGTTATTCGATATTGTTTTTTTATTTAATTGAGATTATTTAATTCAGTCTCTGATAGCAATGAATATCATGATATGTATGTTTAATTCAATGATGAGTGAGTAGTTCATTAATCTTATGGATCAATAGAACCTATGGTATGAATGTGATGCTAAAGTAGTTATGAGTGGATTGTAAAGTTAAAAAGTGCAATGATTAGAATTTGTATTAATTTTATGCGTAACACTACGAAGATCTTGATCACGTGTTTCTTGATTAAAGGTTTTAGGAGTTACCATGGCCATTGGAGCTTTTAAGCCGGATATGGACGATACAACCGTAAAATACATAACATTAATAGATAGTTATTAATTAGGGTGACAAAGATAGTAAACTTAATTGGTTATGAATATAAAGATTTATGACTTAAATCAATATGGAGCTTACGTTATTCACACTGATAGGTGGAGTTCTAATTTGCACATTAGAATCTTTTTCCTCACGACCGTGGGTTGAAGTGGATTTGAAGGAAATATGTCTATTATAATTGAGCATTGCACACACATAATGAAGATGAAGGAAATGAGTTGAAAAACATAGTCATTCATTATTTAAGTGAAGTTTTGTGAACTAAGATCTTCTTAATATAAGAGTACAAGTATTTACGTTGTTTTGTTAGAATAGAATAGTTTAGTTAAGACCAATTAAAAGGGGATTTTCTTAGCAATAGTGTAAATCTGACTAATTGAATAGTGTGCAATACATCTTTCCCTAAGGACGATATTCGTAATCAAAACTAGTTGATCATATTATTACTACAATCAAGCCATCATACTTGCGGCCACTATCGCTCATAAATTAATGTGTTCGATTAGAATCTAATAGTTGTAAATGTGGTTTCCATGGCATGAGTATATATGTGTGTGTGTGTGTGTTTGTGTGTGTGTGTGTGTGGAACTATATTTCGAGTCCACACATCCCAACACATTAAGAATTTTTTGTCAAAAGCACAAACATTAATATATTTGCCTAGTAGGCCTTGTTTTAATAAGAGTCGGTTTTTAAAATCAATTTTATTTTTTCATTTCCGGAACCATACTTAAAAAAGCAAATGTTACCAGAAGCTCTTATGTTTTCCTTTGTTATTAGCTAATTCAATTAGGGTGTTCATAAAATCTGCGAATCCAATTCGATCCAGTTCATTTAGCTCTAATTGGTTCATAATTCGGGTTCGTTAAATTGGATTGAATTACAAAAGTTGCAATCCGCATGGATTGTATTGGATTGCGGATTGCACACTTTATTCCACGGATCCAATCTATAATCCGATCCAATTAACATTTATATACTTTACATTATACATATGCATATACTCTTAAAATCTTGAATTATATTCAGATAGCGTTAGCATTTCTTATATTCAAGTACACATTTTAAACTATCTAGTCAAATAAATGTAGTAAATGTTAAAACTAATATGTTTGAATAAAAATTAGTATTCAAAGTTTTTCTCACTAACCATAATTCTTTTTACTTTAGTACGCGTCGAACCAATGATCTCCTTAAATCACTTTTTCGCAAGTGATACCTTATCCATCTCATTAGAGATGCTTTGGCAACCATAAATTTATCTTTTACCTATAAAGATTTGTGTAAGTTTTTATTTAAAAAGTATTAATTTTATAATTGTCAATCCGCATAACTTCATCCAGTCCAATCCACATTTAGTAAATTGGATACGTCGGATTAACAAAATAAATGAACCGTGTAATTTCTCAATCCGCAATAATTGGTTTGAATTACGGATGGACCCTAATTAGATTAAATTCAATCCGTGTGCATCCCTAAATTCAATACGAGATCATTCAATTTAAGATGGAAGCCTCCAATTAATCTACAACCAAGAAAAGTAGTTCCATCAGTTTTGCCTTTCAATAGTGTCCACTGGCCTAGAAAACTCAATTAGCACTCCTATACAATACATATAGTAAATGGTTAGATCTTGCCTAGAACAAAAGGGCTATTAACATTTCTTTTACAGAGATTCTCTTTGCCTTTTCAAGTGTATCAAAGGCTTGTTGATCAAACGGCAGTTGCATCAAAGAAAGAATCATTCATGTCAGGAGTCACAATAGCGCGCTTGTTGAGTTCCCCCATGATGCAACACTGCATTTCTTTGGTATTGATCGCTGCCACGTCCTGAGGAAATATACAATCGGAGCCAGGAGACACCTGCATTTATGATCATTACACTGAAATAAGGCATTTCTGTGACAACTGCATTCCAACCATTTTCAAGTTACCGTGATACTCGGCAAAAATACGATAAGAATGGAAAAAAAAAAAATCCAAATCGCTCAAGGAAAATCAATGCTTAATTCAATATGAAGGAGAGAAAGATCTCATCAATTAGCTACGACCCTACTCAGCATTCAATTGAGTTCTCACCGCACTCTGTAACAGACTAATTCTCATGGATCACTAACTAAAAGTATCAATCAGACAGAAAGCACCTAGCTTTCAGGCACAATTATGTGTCTAAGATATTGTTTCATGGTGTTCTGTTAAATTCAAAGATTCTACACAAGATTGTTCTCCTCAGTCTTCAGAGTTGCCTTCACCAGTACTTGCCATGTTTTTGTCTTGACCCTTGAGTTGTTTCCCATAGTTAGTAGAATACATAGAAATAATTTTAGTTCACTCAATACTAATTGTTGCAGTAAGTAGTTTTTAGGTATTCTGTTTTGGAAAAAAAAAAAAATGAGGGAAAAAGTATGTAATTATGTATTTTATACACAAACAAACAGAGTAGTCAGAAACCCTCCAGAAAATGATAGAAGAGCCATACATCAAATGCCTTCATAAAAAGGACTAACAACATTTGCATTAAGTTCACTCAATCCCCCATTTCTAATTATTAACCAAGAGGCACCTAAAAACTCTTTATACAAAACAAGATGAAAGAATTCTTCTTGGTTTGTCAAAAGATGCATCTTCTTGACATCTTAGTTTTACCAGAAGAGGATAAGCCGAAAAAAATATAAAAAAGGCTCCAAACGCCACAGAGCAGGCATGCCATGCTTTCCACTAAATCTTTATTAAAACAAGAGCGTTCATTTATTTTTGAGCAATTAGCCATCCAACACAGTTAACGTCAATGCTTCCCAAATCAAACGGATTAAAAGCGAGAAATTGAAATAAGGAGTCAATGGGCATAGGAAAAAGGAACTTGCGCGTATAGATCAACATTCTAAAAACCAAGATCTCCATTCCGAAGGAGGAAGCTGTGATCTAACTCCATCTAAAGAGGATAGGAAAGGAGTTTATTTCATTTGATTTTCTTTGGTGTAGATTTCAAGGAAAGTGGAACTCCGAGATATTGGGTGCCAGATGATGGAAATTAGGATACAAAGGGTGATATATCACACCATTTATCCACCCAAAAGTTGTTTTTAAAAGTGTCTATATTAATCCACAAGAAAGCAACTATAGAGCGAAGTGGAGCAATGAATTTCTATGGGCAACAAGCAGCGGCCCGGCCCTTGGCAAACCCAAACTTCCAAAAATCACTTTAAGGGTCTCATAGCGATTACTAATGACTGTCATCCACTAAAAATCGTCTTTTCTCCGCAATCATTATAACCATTAAGTTATCAAGACCTTATTATCATCAACTTTGTAACTTTCCAATAGCAAACTCTATGATGAGAATCCTCCATACATAGTTGCTACTATAATTTTCCAGTGCTCTCATCTACAACTAAAACTTGCATCAAGGACTTGCCAATCTTTGACAAAAGCAAACTAGATGAATGGAGGATATCCACAATCTAGATGCCATGATTTTGTAAATAATCACATAAACGCTTGTTTCAGGTTGATAGATTAACATTTTGTGATTTTCCAGGCTTTTTTCTTGTTAAAAGAGTTTTAATGAAAGTGTTACTTGTGACATTATTGATAAATTTATTATGGAATACTGTTCCAAACCCTATGAAAGATCATACTTCAAACCAACTCTATTTTTCGAAAGAACAATGAGAAGCTAACTATACAAGTTGAATTCTCCCTTCAAAGTTAAATATTTGCTGCATTAATCTCTTCAATATAAATTCTCTCTCCAACCATTTCCTTCGTTGTCACCAATGGGATCCCATTCTGAACCTTATTATCCACTGACTAAAGCTTTCACAAGTATTTGGAGATCTGTTAAGAAAATTACAGTTGTCCTCTTTACCATCTACACATTTTCTTTTAAAGTTCGATTATGATGTTCATTGTCTTCCAGTGGATTATGTGGTGCAAAAACTTGGAACTATTTTCTCTTTCTTTAGTCTGCTTCATTGCCTTCTTTTGTAAACCTTTCTATCTTCTTTCTGGTATATTTCTTCAACTTTTGATTTGCCATCTTTCTCATTGCTATCATTTTATGATTCCAATTACAAGGTCTTGACCTTCGGCCTCATTAAGCCAGTGGATTTCTTCTCTTTCTTCTTCAACACCATGGTATGGAAGGTTTCTTTATCCTAACTTTCAGCTACCCTTTAAGATTCAGATTGTCTCAAATATTTTAAGACTTACATTGTATGGTACGTTCTCTTGATTATGCCTCATAAACTTAAAACTTCGAGCACATATGAACATAAAAAAAAGAAAATACGCAAACACGTAAATGACAATCATCACTCCTTTTCATTCTATTAGGCGCGTATAACTGCATATGGCATTCAAGTTTCAAAGGAAAAATGAGTCAGCGACATACTGCTTTACAAAATTTTGCTACATAGTTGTTGGTCTCTTGATTGGTGCATTGAGATTTGTGCACGCACAAGTCAATGTTTGTCCAAAGGACGCCCACAACTGTGTAGCATGTGTATCAAAAGCATGTACCCTAGCATTCTCCATTCTCAAAAAGTGAAATTCCAACGATCGTTTGGTCCATTGTTTGACAAATATGATTCTAGAGCTGACAAAATAAAATAAGTTTCTAATTGCAAGAACGTTCATTGTTATTTAAAAAATCTACCTAACATAATAATGTGTAAGCCATATCCAACACAAATTTGCACACAACCTTATCCATGTGACAGAAGTAAATAACCTTGGAGTTCTAAAGGAGAAAACCTTTCTATAACCAACTCTCACACTTCGTATATATAGAGTTTTTGCATCTTGCACAGTTTTCTCCTCTTCTACTAGACTGGGTAGACTAGTTTTTCTACTTTACCAACATGCCTTTTTTCTTAACTAAGAACACAAGCATCAGAAATACTAGAAATAAACACGACAAAGATAGAGAGGAAACGGTGCTTTGCTAGACTTAGAGCATCTCCAATGGTAAACGTGGATTGTAGGCATGGATTGATGCCGCGTCGTTAACGTGGAGAGGATGTCCATCCTAAGTGGCTTGAATAGATATTGAAGTTCAAAAGTGCTCTCCAATGGTCAATGTGAATTGCACTTTTTATTTTAAAAATTTATTGTTTTTCTATATATTTTGGAGAGAATAGCTAATGTGGCTATGGATTACACCATCTAGAAGTAGACATTCGAAATAGACAATATCTATTACTTACATGCCACATCAGCTCGACATTCAAAATGCAGATTCTCATTGGAGAGATTTTTTTCACCCCCAATGTCTATTTAGTCCTAGGTGGTACATATTGACATTCAATACACATTCCATCGGAGATGTTCTTACAAGCCCAAAACTATTCACATTTGAAACATCTTAATTTCTCATTAATTATGAGAATCAAAAATACCAGAAGTAGTGCTAGGCATTCCCAATTTGATGGCATATAAATGGGATCCTTAGATGCCAATGCAAGAGTCTCCTGGACTTCCAAGACTTAAAGAGTCTCAGACTTTTTCAAGAAATTATAATAATAGCATATACTCACATCATAAATGGATTTGCCAAGCTTCATTTTCACAGCACCACTTTTGTAGACCAGCATTTTACCCATGAAGCCTGGTTTCAGTTCCTCTAAATTGCATCCCTTCTCTCTAAGAAGCTTATTTCTACCTGGATTGGAGCTGTCAGCTGCTTCCTTCCCCTTTGCTGTAGCTGATCGCTTGATCGAAGGGAGAGAAGCAGGCAGCTGAATAAACAACATTCTTTCGTTTTCGCTCTCATTCTGCAACTTTCATTCAAAGAAGAAAAAAACTTAGTGAAACAAGGTTTCTGCATGTATTGCTCAGAGTTGGTTTCAAAAATAAATCATCTCGGAGTCGAAAATGAACTAGTCAAATTCCTGACCTTCAAACAGAGCTCAGCAGCTGGATTTATAGATTTTTCATTGTAGTCTAAGTTTTCCGACTTCTCACCGAATTCCTCCTCATCAAGAAGTTCTGAAATAGAAATACCCAAATCATATATATGATTGCAAATGCAGGTAAAGTATTATGCGCGTATTGCACCAACATGAAAGTATAACCTAAGTAGGTCAAGAGTATTCAAAAGCTAGCAGGTTGAATGCAAGTTGCAACTATGCTATTAGGGAGAGGTATGAAAATCTTTCACCAACCATGACTATCTCTTTCAACACCTCACAATGCAGTAGGAAATTCAATTGGGAGACAGGTATTTCTTTCTAAACTAGAAAAACAAAGGTTTAAAAACAAGATTTTTCCTAATTAACCACTACCACCTCCAACATGAAGTTACAGATACAAGAACAGAATGCACTTATCAGCCATGAGCTCTCTGAGATCAATTCAAGCCTACCTGGATTTCCAGAATATGGCTGCCTTAGAGGAAGAGTAACAGGATAGTTGCTGTAGTAATTCTGAAATCGCATGAGAACAAAGCAGCTGCTGAGAAACGGTACTGAATGGAGATCTATCTGAGAGTGACGTCAACCATAATTTCTACATAATTATAAGAAAATCTGGTAAGAATCACTGACCCAGGGTTCGGTATATTCTCTTTGTTTCTTCTCAACCAATGTGAGGGGACCTTCTGCAAACACAATATAGTCATATATAAAACACTAAGTATGGCCATATTGATTCTCAGAAACAGTTAAAAAATGAATATTGCAGCCGGCTTACCATCATTCATAGGATCCTGAAGTATGGATGCACAGCTCCTGCTACTACCCCCACCATAAGTCCTTATAGAATTTGATTCACTTGTATAACCAAAAACAACTTGAGCAGGTGCTGCTGCAAGATGAAACAAAGGTTTTGAATGGCAAGAAGAAAACGAAAAGAGGAATTTGTCCACTTGAATGTGTAGTGGGAATCAAATATTGATAGCTAACTTAATTGTTAATTAGAATTCTCAGCTGTCCTCTCTGATCAGAAATCCAGTGCACATTCAGCAAACAGAACTTGAAAAATCTTATTCTACTCCAAGGTTTGTACACCTGAGAATACTGTTGGAGATGTGTGGACCAAAATGAAATTTAACAAATACTTTCAAATAATTAAAGCACCATAATAGCTTCTACCCAAAAACATGTTAGAACAACCTAAAAATTTGAATGCAACAAGTGGCTTCTTCCTGAGTCTCCTTACGTGAATAAGACCTCTTGCTCTAGCTCATTTCGTACAAGTTTTTGATACACGTACCCAACGAGATTCTGAAGGCACTGCAAAAGCTTCAACTGAGAACTCCTAGTAGAACTGAGCATGTTTTACGTTCACTGTTTTATATCTCTAAAGTGAATATAGACTTGTACCCCCAATGACCTAGAGAGTGAAAGTCACATTACATCTCTATTGACTTCTTTCTTTCTCACTATTTTATGTTCTCGATCTTTTGCTCTCTTTCCTATAAGTTTGTTAACTTTATTCTTCATGTATATGCATGTCCATACAGCAATCATTTGCTGAAGGCAAAAAGAAAACAAAAAAATACTTAAAAATGGAAAGTATAAACTATAAAGTATCCTACAAGGGAATATCATAACACGGATGACTCCTCTAGAACATAATTCATCCTTGCTCCGACTGATCCCCCTTAGTTGGATCTATATTCACTGTTCTGATTAGAAAGAATGATGAGTGTGATTTTTTTTATCACCTTGGATTAAGATTCTGTTACATAAAGCATGAAGATTAAAATCAGATCAACTAGAAACAAAAAAAAAAAAAATTCTGACAACATTAGAGCTATTATTAAGAATCTTAAAATCTCAAACTCTGAACTTTCACATATATTTCAAATGATTATTTTAGCCATAAAAAATTGAATATCTTAACTCCTAATAATATCGGGGGGATATTAAACCACAGTCATTGTACACTTCATAAAAGGAAAACAACTTGCTGATCTAGAGAAGCAAAACTTGTTCAAGGAAGTAAATGCTTAAAATTCACAAAATTAAGGGCCATAGCAGAGAAGGGAAAATGAGCGAACAGTAACCTGTACTTGGCAATATTAGAGTAAAGCTAAGTAGCCCATGTAGAATAATAATTCTACCAGATAAAAAGATAAATACGTACATTTCCTTTCAGCTTTAGGCCCTCGATACTGAGCTTCCTGCGAAATTGTAAATGCTAAATAACTGATAAGAGAAATAATATAAATACAATTATACAAGTATATATACATCAAAGAAAGGAATTAAAAACTCAAATCCCCATAATTGTAAGAGTAAAATAGAAGAGACGGGAAATACAATACATTGATCCGGTGCAGCAACTTCTGGGCTTCCTCTTCATTCGCATGCACTTCACTGAATTAACAGAATCAACCAAATATCTAATAAATAAATAAAAAACCACTTTAATGTAATTTTCTAATGAATTAACAGAGAGTAAAGTTAAAACATATTAATTGGTGATACATTTTAGTTTCAGCCGCTTTGGTTGTTCTGCGAGGACGAGCCTTTGGTTGAAATCTCACCTGAGGTAAAACAGTTATCATGAGGAAACGCCAAAAGAGAAACTTTTCACTTGCGTATGTAAAGAAATTAGAGATATGAATGATTCTAGACTTGTAGAAGCAATAATCTCAAAAACATTGATAGAACACATCCAAAATACTGAGTAGAAGCATTACTATATATATTCCTGACACAATGAAGTTAACAACTACAATACACAAACCCGCTAAGTAATAGCATTTTCTCTCTCATGCTCCATAATTTCATTTGGATAATAAGTAAAGAGTCTCATCAGTAAGTTTAGAATTGATATAAACTATACGGTTAGACTCCAATTACGAAAATCATTACTCTATATATAACCTTCCTATGAGAATCTGTGTCAATAATGCTTGGAGCACCGTCCTCCATTCTATGGAATTTTTACTCTCAATTCGCAGTGTCATGTACGTTCAAACAATATCCTGCAAAAAAAAAAAAAAAAAAAAAAAAAAAAAAAAAAAATGTTAGGCATTTGCAAGTCGTCATTTACTTCTAGGGACCTCGACGGACTAGAAATTGGAGAAGTACTCAAAGGCAAAGGGGTAGACTTTAGTTGGAATGTATTCAACATAAAAAGATTTAAATGATTAAGAAATCCCTTCCTCAGGACCTCAGCTGCACTAAATCATGCTAGATGGAAACATCATATTTATGTAGCCGGCCAACAAATTAGGGACCGAAGCTTTGTTGTTGTCATTGCATTAAGAAGATTAATTCCCGTTAACTAGCCCAAATTAATCGAAGCCTTACACCTTCATATTTTCTGAAAGTAAGAACTTCACTAAGATGCAAACTCCACCTAGCTTTCAGCTTTTTGTTCTAGATTCTTGAGAATCCATGGAGATCACTGCCTAACCAGCCACAAAGTTCGGTTTTATTTGGTTGAATACTCAAAATGTAAGGATCAGATTTTCTATCTATTATAAGAAAGTAATTTAAAAAAAAAAAATCCCCAGAACAATATTTTTCAATGTAAAATTTTTAAAACCTTTAACATTGATTCTAATAACAGAAATATTCTTTTTTTTCATTTTCCATTACATTTTGATATTTGATACCGAAAACTTCATCCAAAAACTGAACCAAACATATCGTAACATAGAAATCTCCCCAATACTAATACCTAGTAAGAAAATGCATAGTAACTCCTTTTTTTTTTTTTTTTTTGTTCTAAACCAGCCAGCAACTGGACTATCCTGACTACTTTGGATTTGCCCCGAGTTGCGCACAGTGTTTGTGGGGGAGCACCCAACGTTAATATTTTTACAGACAACATTAACTTTTAATTCATTTCTTCTCTTTCTTCCCAACTACGTCTCTCCTTAATTAATTAGCCGTAATTCCAACGATGAACCAAACAACTTCAACAAACACAGAAATTTGTCATCTTCAATCCTGGCACAAACGTAGGACCAATCAAACTCCAGTGTCCTCCAAAGTGAATCGAACTACTCAGATTTAAACTCAAGACTCAATGAACGAACATCAAATGGGGAGAGAAGTGGAAAAACAAAACCCTAATCTGTAAATCGCTCATATGCTTTGCAATCCTTTATTAGGACGAAACAAGAAGTAAAGCACAAAAGTATTGGAGAATTGTGAAGAAAATGAGAAGGAAACATGGGAACTTACGTGCCCTAGCAGTAGCTTCGCAAAGTGTCGGTCGTTGGGGTAGGGGAAGATGAAGACCTTTGCCGAATAGGTTTATTTTACACGAGCATCGTAAACGTGAACATAATGTAGCTCGACTGGTGCGTGAACAGATATAACCAACCCTCTGATTTAAGTTCGAAGCGTTCGAAAGAAACATTATTTTTTTTTTTCTTTTTTTTTTTGGACACCCTTCAAATTAAGAAAAGATTGTTTTATAAATGAAACATTTTTTTTTATCTTGTCATATATACAACAACATAGCCTTGATTTTAAATTAGTTAGGGTCGACTACATAGATCGAAATCTTCCATCGCGCTCGATTTAGTGTCATCGATGATGTGCTTTCTAAAAGTCGTTAAATTAGAACGCCTCAACGTTTATATATGTTTGATTCATTTCATAAATAGCGACAAAAAGTTTATGTTGATTGTCAACCTATATTGCAACCCTCCCTTATTTTTTAAGAATGAAAAATATTTGAAAAATGAGCTTGAGACCTCCCTCCCATATTTACTAAGTATAGAAAAGAAGCTTAAGACCTCCCTCCATGGGCTTCGCAGTCATCCTTCTTTTTCGGGATTTGTGACCAACTATGCAACACATAATGATCTACATAGATGGATTTTTATCTTGTCTTGTATATAATGCAAAAACTCGGCCCCTACGATCCTATTAAGTACAATTTTAAAGGATGATCATCCACCCGCTAGCTATTAGATTGACATAAATATCGAAACATAAGAAGCACCTAATAATCACTTCGATCTTGTGCACAAATGGAGTGACGCATATCCAAACATAGAGAACGTCGAAAACTTCATATGTTTAAGTTTGTTCTTAATATTACATTGGTCTAAGTTCTTATCAACTATCAGGCTTTTCATGTGGCGGCCCTCGCCGCCCCGGGGTGACGTGTCTCCATGTACCCTTGCCTGCTGGCCCAACTACACGTATACGGCACCTGCCCGTCCTTACTCTGTCTCGAATTGTATCCACTTGTGTGTGTACAATGTGTAAATAACATATTCAGCGGAAGACGTATTTAAATGCAAAAAATCTTCATAAATCAATTAAACAAATCCTAGTGTGGAAAAAACCCTGAAAAGTACGAGGTAAACAATTGTACCATATAAAACTAAGCATGTACAAGGTCATGTCACTCCCCAGTTCCCAAAAGAATCAAAATATCAAAATAATCACACGTACAAGTACACCTCAAAGGTAGGCAGTCAGAGGTAGTCGCCTAAGATCCCCTTGCTTTTACTTGTACTCGGATCTGCACTCAATCATCACAGAAGAAAATGGATGACGAGTCCAGTCAGTAAAATCCCAAGGAACTCCTCCGAGCATTCATATAAATAAGTGGAAGTCAATAAATACAGTTAAATAAACATGCGGAATGTAAACAAACAACTGTAAGTAGGGCATCGCATGCATAGATAACAATAAAACGCAAATGTGTGTGACTGTTCCAGTCAGACTAAACCATACTTCGGGATTTCCTTCCAGGATCCCACTAGTGGGCGCACCCAACTAGCTATCACCTGATCCCTCTCGGTGGCCGGCGTAGACCTACGACGCACCGACATATGTAGCAGTTTCTTAGCTCGGGTTGTTATCCACCGAGAACTCCTGATACACATGATATGGTCTAGAATGCATAGACACACAACGAAAAATCTTGTGGGAGTAACTCAACCAACCGTGCAAACAACGACAAGATATAGATATAAGAAAAATCACAAGGAAATACCGGAATTGAATGGAATTACAAAGCAAAATAAATACTCAAGAGTTTTTCCATTGGGTTTTACAAACCTCTCAACGCGCTCCATTACCCCGTAATTAATCCCCGGGTCCAAGTCCACTGAGTCCTTGGTCGCCAATTGATCATTGTGTCAACCTATGTCCATTTATTAATAACTTAAGTTAGCATGACCATTTACCACAAATTTCTAAAAAAAAAATTATGCTAAATTACCCATTTCGCGCTTTTCGAGGCAAAACCCCGCAAAAAGTCGCGTCTGACATTCCCACATATGTTCTTTTCATAGAACTTTATCAATTTCTATTTATTTTATCGAAATATAATTTTTCCCAATTTTTTCGAAATTTTTCCAAAGTTTTCCTTCATTTTTCTTCTCATTTTCTCGTTTCTTTTTTTTTTTAATTTTGTTTGGGTCGGATTCCGACTCCACAGAACGACTGAACAACAGTCCAGCTCGGTCCATGGGCCGATCTTGGCCCGTTCTGGGCCCGGCCCAGCAGGGGGTCATCTTCCCCATCTGATCGAACCAGTTCGCTGGTTCGATTAGATTTTTTTTTTATATTTCTCCTCGATGATGGGTTGGGGTTGCTCTCCACCCCAACCCCGATAGAATCGATGGCAGGGGAGACACCCCTGCCATCTCCACCTCGGTCGGCCATGGGATTCGGCCTCCATGGCAGAACCCCACTCTAGGCCACCCCATCGCCAACCACTGGAACCCACAACCGACGCGTTCCTCCTTCTCCTCCTCCTCTCCTTTCCTTCTTCTTCCTCTCGACTGTGACGGCCCCAATTTCCTATAAAATTGGGCCCCGCCCGGCCTAAACCCACGTGGACCCCCGAGCCAGTCTCGCAAGGTCAACGCAGGCCTAGTCAGCCTTCTAATCCATTATTACAAGTAATTTCAAAATTTTAAGTTGAGTTATTAGTATTTTTTAAGATTTTAAAAAATTAGCGGAAGCAACTAATACATTAAATAACTCAACAAAAAGATCAGGAGTTAGACAACCTAATTGTGGAACCCAAGTAAATATCATTAGAGGAGAGTAAATACAAAATATACAAAAAAATCACCTAGCTATGAAGTCTTCCTCTTCTACTCTTCCACGGCTCGCACTCGATCAAACATAAGAATGACGAGCCTGTGTAAGTAAATCCAAAGAGGACATATACACAACATTTCACAATATCCAAAGCAAATCGAATTCATGCAAATAGTACGAAAGGAATAAAGAACGCATGAATATACAAGACTCGTAAACAATCCATCAATGAGTGAGGCCAAATAACAAGGAGTCCCGACCAAAAGGTCGTTGAGTCGCGGAAAAATCCCAGCAGACTCGGGTTAGGACGAGCCCCAAGCCTCCCAGCCCTAACCCTTGCGACTATGAGATATCTACGGCCCGGATAAGTGCCCCCAACGTACACTCAATTGGGAGATATCGTCGGCGTCCGGATAAGAGCTCATATCGCAGATAAATAGTAACCGTGACTCGCTTGCCATTGGACCCACTCGATCGACAACAATTTCAGCTATCATCACAAAGCAGTGCACAACAATAAAGCTATAACATAACAAGTAATAACAACAAACCAATGGAGAGAAATGAAATACTGTATAAATCCCTAACTGGTTTACTTACCTCGAGAAATCGCGAACCTCAAAACGTCTCGTTCGCGTCTCGATTTGCGCACCCGACACCCGAATCCTAAGTCCCTCCATCGCGTCGTCGCGATTTCGTCGAAATCGCGCATCCGACCGGTCGACAACGCGCCACCGCGCCGTTCACAGCGCGTCGCAGCCGCTGCTGCGCGCACTCTTCGCCGGCGCACGCGCCACTCGCCGGTCGCCGGCGTCGTCGCAAGCCTTGGATCCCCGGCGCCTGCGTTTCATCCGCGGCCGATCGCTCGTCCGCGAGCCGCAGCCTTGCGCCGCGCCACACACCGCTTCTGCTGCTGGGACGCTGCCGTCCGCCCGCACCGCGCCAATCCGCAACGTGTCATCGCGCACGCCGCAGACATGTCTGGCCGCCGCGCTCTCGCGCCGATCTCGCCGCTGCGCTAGCGCGCCATTGCCGCCGCCAGATCTGGAGCCGCTGATCCACGCTCTCGCGTCGTGTTGTCCGCCGCGCGTCGCTGGCGCCGGTGCCTTGCAGCAGCACCACCGCCACGCTCCCGCCCGGCCACGCTCAGACACCCGCCACGCTCTCATTGCGCCACCACTGCCAGAGTCGTGCTCATTGTCTGTCCGTCGTCGTCGAGCCGCTGCTTGCACCCGCCGGATCTCGTCGGTTCGCTGGTCTCCTCTCTCCGCCATCTTCTCTCCCTCTCTCGGTTTCTCTCTTGCAACCGATCTCTCTCTCTCTCCTCTCTCTTTCTCTCTTTTTTCCAATCTTATCTGATTCTTTTATATATATATAAACATTTTCTTTTTTATTTTCCTTTTGATTTCAAATCAAAAGTGTCCTCGAAAATCGAGCAGCGTGCATCTCGAGAAACCAACCCGTCTCCTTTCAAAATCTCGATACTCGCGCTTCACATATCACGAGGCGTATCCAATGTCCACCTTAAAACCACATAAATCCACTATAGCCACATTTCGGTCCCACGTCGGCACGCGACTCGAGGCGCGTCCCCGTTCGTGTTTCGGTTCTCCGCATTCCCCGCATATACTTTTCTCAACAATTAGCATCTCCACTCGAGATTCAGACATACGCATTTCGACAAGTGGATCCCACAAACGACCCTGACCTGACACGTGGCACAAGTCAAATTTTCGGGTCGTTACATCGGCCTCCCTGTTCTGGTCTGTGTGTGTGTGTGTGTGGTGTAGGTGTAGGTGGGTGGATAGACACTTGTATGGAAATTGGACAGGTGTGGTGTAGTTTGGACAAGTGTGATGTTAGGTGTCATGACACCTAATTGTGACACAGCTAAGACACTCGCCCGTGTTTTCGGGCGTTTCGACACCCAGTTTCGCGTCCAAACCGCGATATACGTGTACCGCCGCGTCGTTAGTCACCCAATATCTATTCCATATTAGTTACTTGACAAATTTTTATTCAATTTGTGTGTTTTCGTTTCCCCGACCTAATATTCGGTCCCGTCAACTACCCGATACCCGCGTCGACACACATATCGAGGCGAATACAGTTACACGCCCTCACACGTATTATTTTGCAACATACACACATGCGATGTATTTGAATAAATTACACCGCAAATAAGCAACCAACACACCATAAACTTCCATACCTAAGTCCCCATGTGTCCTAGCCTACCGCGGCGTCCACGTAGATCCGAGCTGGCGTCCACGTCTGTAAATTTAATAGACATTAATAAAATGGGACGTTACATTTCATATGTTCTATTTTAGTACTGAATTACATGCCAAAATTGGTTTTTTTACGGGGCGAAACTGATGGGGAGCAGGATGACTGGATGGGCTGTCGCCCCCGACTTCGGGACCTTCTTGCAATACACCTGCCCCGACCAATTCTCTTGCCCCTCGACTCTTCTTCTGCCCCTCTTTACACTCAATACACTTTCTATAGATTATAAATGTAGTCTAAATAATATAGGTGCTCCTACGAACGAGTTGGAGTGTATTGGGTGGATAATTTATCATTTAAAATAATATAAACATTGTTCAAACCAAAAAAGTAAGTTAATTTCTTTATAATTGAGAAATATTGATTATGAAGTCAATTTTTGAGTTGTGGTTAGAATGTTATGAAAAAAGACTCAATTATTTAAGGACAAAAATTATATGTAATTACGAAACCACCTGTGAAAATAAAATTCTTAAATCTCTTTGCCTAATTTTTATTGTTTTAAGCTTTAAATAATTAAGAAAAAACTTGAAAGAATGAGGAATCATTGAAAGTCGATTTAATATATTTTTTCTTGTTTTACAGAAAACGTATAATTCAACTCTATTTTTGTAAAAGTTTGCAGTATCTTATTAATTTAGGACCCCTTAATTTATATTGCAAATCTTATAATTATTAGTTTATTATCATATTTAAAATTTTTAATACAATTTATTTTTATTTGATGCAAATCTTATTTTATGTGGTTCACCTAAGCTCGATACAAGTCGAGCGTAGCTGAGTCTAAGGAGGCTTAATTCAAACCCTGCTTTCAATAATTCATTTTTTAAGTCAACAACTCCTTTTTAAGTATAAGTACCAAAATATTTTGTAAATTTCATGAGGGCGCTTGAGCTAGTAAATGCAAATTAACTTAGGCGACCTATGCATTAAATTATCGCATTAAGTGTTCTTGGGTAGGATCGGGTCTATATTGTCTTTTTTACTACTCAAGTGAGATCCACGATGTCGGGTGTGACATCCGAGAATTTTATAAACTTGATTAGGCGGCTAATTAAGTATTTTCAGATTTAATTTGGGATTTAGCCGAGGTGGGACCCACGTATTACGGATCAGAGATCATAAATTTTAATATTATTTTTGTGTGTCGTGTGTCGTGTGCCTATTTGATGTATTATACATTATTTCAACGCGAAATAGGGTCAAGTGGAGTGTATACGCGGTGTCCATGGGTTTCGAAGCGTGTTGGGGAATTTTCTTCAATTTTGGTGAAATTGGGGTGTTTGTTGAAAATTAATTTGGAGCTAAAAACAAGAGATTATCAAGAAATTGAATAAATAATAAATAAATTGGTGGCGCTTAGTGACACGCGGGGTCGAGGGTGACACGCTTGGGATGTATAATAGTGTGCACGCCCGAGGGTGGTTATTGGTGCGTGTGATGAATTTATAGCCGCGAAAACACATAGGTGTTTGTGTGTGTATATATATAAATCAATCCTATAGTTTAATTGAAATAAAAGAATACATTGGATTCGCTTCGAGATATATGTAGCGTGAGTGTGACGAACCCTTCTCAAAATAGGGCATCGCCGTACCTAATCCCGTCATTAAGCCCTAATCTCACCACATAAGACTTAACAAGGAATTAGTCAGCATTTTTCAAAATACTATGATATTCCAAGTAATTTAATTTTTTTAAATAAACATTTATTTATCATATGTCGATTCATAAATCAGAGTTAATTAAAATTTTGCTTATTTAAAGTTTATTCATTAGAAGTCTTAACAAATTAGCGGAAGCTTTTAACGTGATACATAACAATTGTGGAAAAACTAGGGAAATAAAGATCACATGAATGTGTATATATATATATAACAAACGACGATAATATATCATCATATGTCCGATCAAAGTATTAGTTACTCAACCCATAATATACAACCCAAAAAGTATATAAATACCAATAAAAGTAATACATCAAAATCAAAACCTATAAAGTCTAGTGTGGCAACACTCAATCGGATTAGAGGTAGGTGCCGATCTTCTCTTTGCATGTCCTACTACTCGATGGATCTGCACCCACTGTCATAAAAAGGTTGGTGAGTACAAGAAAGAAAGTAACACTGAGATACATTTGTTCACATTCCCAAATATGCAACAAGTATTTAAAAGCATGATAATAGCAACTATGCTGAAAAAAGAATGTGCAAAGAGATACTTTAGTTAAACAAAATGAAACCGACACACAACTAAATAGTAATGATCTACGGTCGGTCGGTCGTGATTTTCATCACATTAGCCTTTTCCACTATATGAGGATGGAGCTGAGCTCTACATCAATGTTAAGTTCTGAGCAGTGCTCTTTGCCTTTAGAATCTTTCATTGGTGCCAGTCACTTTCGATCTATACTTGCCAACATCCTCGGGTCTCATACCCCGTGTGCTGCACAAGTTATGCTTGCCAACAACCTCGGGACTTATTTTTCGTGTATTGCGCAAGATACTAGAGAGATCTCGATCACCCTGGAAGTCAAGTGGCCCTCGCATGGTCGCTGAACCTCTATCATAAAATGGTCATAGATATAAGAACTACTTTCATATTTGAAGGAATAACATGATTTGAGAATCCAACAAAGCAATTGCATATCTAATGCACAATGGAATCAAATTCATAACACTATGTAACACTTACTTAATAGCAAGCTATTTCACTGACCACATATATTAACAATCAAAATGACATAGCACATGATTTGGAGTCAATGAAATCATTTAATCAACAATCTATACCATGAAAAGCAACCTCATGAAATGAGAAAGGACAACAAGTCATGGAATATGGAATACAATGACAAATCAGTCCAAATGACTGGAAATGAACATATAAACATGAATGAAATGTAAATAAATATCTCAATTAGTTTACTTACAATTCACGCAATTTCTTAAGCTATTTCGGCCTCCCGACACCTTAAAACTCGTATCCGAGCCCCCGTGACACTTCCCTAAGTTCCTAATATCATATAACATATTTTTGAGTGTGTTTGGACCTTTACTTAGGGTATTAAACTTGTTTATGGTGTTTGAGAAATTTTTGAAAATTGTAGATTTTTACTTATTATGGCATAGCACCTAGCGCACTAATTACCCTGATTAGCGCGCTAATGACCTCATTAGCACGCAACCAAGTTTCTGTAGCGCACTAATCAAAGTTAGTGCATTAATTACCCTACCTAGCATGCTATGTGCAGGAAAACCCAAAATTCTACAATCAGAATTTTGAGTTTTCTCCACACATAGGCCATACTAATGCTTTCAGAACCTCCACGTACACCTCCAAAGTCCTAAGACATCAACAACAACATAAAACAACCACATATAACATCAAATTCATGAATTCATTGAGTTTAGCTAAGTCTATGGTGTAGGGAATTTCCCTAACTAGATGAACACTAGCTTGATCAACACCACCTTCACCAAACCCAACAAGTTGCTGATCTTCTTATTCCTTCAGTAAGCTTTCTTCCAAGTTAAGAAATGAAATGAAGTGGTTTGAGTTGTTTAAGTTGATCTTAAGCTTATATATGAAATGGATATGGTTGATTAATAACTATTGATTCTCATGTGCACACGTATCTCGAGACCCATCTAGTGGTGCACATATTAGCACATGTCCTACTTACTTACTCTAAATAACACCAATGTGCAACTCACTTGGTTTTTAGATGTGTCAATAGGTATTTTAATGAATATCAAATGGCTATTGTTTTAACTTACTAACTTAGGTACATTAACTTTATATTCAACCATAGCCATATCAAAATCATTATTTAAGCTACATAAAAACTTAAATAAAACTTACCATATCACTCTCTACCTCGGTCCCACGTCAGCATGCAACTTGAGGTGTGTCCCTACTCACGTCTCGATACCTTTACACAAGTAGGAGTGACTTAGTAGTCTACACATACAATTCATTAGGCATACACCATAACAAATATAACATTTACCTCGGCCACATTGCCTCGGTCATGATACGTATCTCGATGTGGGTCCCATGTCACATGTCATTTGATCCTGATTAAAAGATTAAACTAGGATTTAGAAATTTGGGCCTGAGAATTCTTCCCAACTAATGGAGATTTCGTCATCGAAATTAAACTTAAACTAAAATTATACTTGACTCGAAGATGTATGGAAACCTATCTCGCATATAGTCTTCCCGCTCCCAAGTGAGCTTCAAGTCTCCATGGAACTACCACTTGACTTAAACCTTCAGAATAAACTTGCCTCTCAACTGTTGTACCCTTCGGTCTACAATTTGTACTGGTTGCTCCTCGTATGATATGTCTTCGCTCAAATCAATCTGGCTCGAATCAATTGTCGCTCGTACATCTGCCTTCGACTTAGCTAGTCGAAACATAGAAATATGGAACACTAGATGAATCCCCAACATCTGTAGAGTTAACTTAAGCTCATAAGCAACCTTTCCAACTCGTCGTTAGATCTTGAAAGGCCCGATGAATCTCGGTGCTAACTTGCCTTTCTTACCAAATCTGTGAAGACCCTTCCGAAGAGAAACCTTTAGATATATAAATGATCCTTCGTCATACGTGAGATCGCTGTGATACGTGTTTGCATACTTCTTCTGCCTCTCTTGGACTCCCTTAAGCCTCTGGCGAATCTGTCGTACTTTTCCGTGTGATCAACAACAATCTTAGGCCCTACCAACTCTCGGTCCTCTGGCTCAGCCCAACAAGATGGTGAGCGGCATGGTCTGCCATATAGTACCTCAAACGGCACCATTTCAATACTGGCCTGATAATTGTTGTGGTATGCAAACTTATACAATGGAAGGTACTCCTCCCTTGATTCGCCAAACTCATGTACACAAGCCTTGAGCATATCCTCGAGAGTATGAACCAACCTCTCAATCTGCCCATTAGTTTGAGGGTGAAAGGTTGTGCTAAACTGTAAGCGTGTACCATATTGCTCCTGCATACTCCGCCACATCCTGGACGTATATATATCATCTCTATCTAACGTGATAGCTAATGGTACCCCATACAGCCTAATAGTCTCCCTCTCGAACAATACACTCAACTAGTTAAATGTGTAGTGAGCTGTAACTGGTATGAAATGGGTAGATTTCATCAATCTGTCCACAATCGCCTAGATAGAATCGTGTCGATGGGAAGTCCTCAGCAATCTTCTAACAAAATCCATGGCTATGTCTTCCCACTTCCATCGTGGAATGGGAAGCAGCTGTAATAATCCTCCAGGTCTACGAAGCTCGACATTCACCTACTGGCAGATCCCACAGTTCCTGATGAACTTCAATATGTCCGCTTTCATCCAAGCCACCAAAAATGTCTCTTTATGTCATGGTACATTTTGGTCCTTCATGGATGAACAATGAATCATGAACAGTTTGAATCTTGAAGAATCTCATCTTTCAACTCTGCCACTGTCGGTATCCACAATCTACCTCTTAATCTCAAACAATGATCCGTCATCTCCGTCCAGTCAGCACAATCAGTACTCTGGGCTAACCCATTAAACCTCAGGTAAAGAATTTCAGCTCTGTAACCCTCTGACACTTTCTATATGGACACGGTCTGAAGCTTCATCTATGCACAAATCATCATTCCCGTGTCAGTAGGAATAGATGACTGAGTCATCATCGCCGATGCATCCTTACTTATGCGTCATATGACATCTAATAACCTTGGCATCTCCAATCAGTATCCTACTCAGTGCATCAGCAATTACATTAGCTTTTCCTTGGTGATACTCCAGAGAAAAGTCGTACTCCTTCAAAAACTCCAACAATCTACGTTGTCTCATGTTCAGCTCTGTATGTGTTAAAAGATATTTAAAACTCTTATAATCAATGTAGAGTGTGAACCTTTCTCCATACAAATGATATTTCCATATCTTTAGAGCAAATACCACCGCTACCAATTCTAAATCATGAGTGGGATATATCTTCTCACGTATCTTCAGCTGTCTGGATGCATAAGCCACCGTGCCTCTGTCTTGCATCAACACACAACCTGGACCAGTATGAGAATCATCTACATATATATACCAGGAATTTCTGTCCAGCATTTGGCAATATCAATACTGGTGCGGTAGTCAACAATCTCTTTAGTTGAGCAAATGCTTCATCGCATTCCTCAAACCAATCAAACCTGACCTCTTTCTAGGTCAATTTGGTCATCGATGAAGCGATCTTAGAGAAATCATTCACGAACTTGTGGTAGTTCCCTGCTAATCCCAAAAAACTCATGATCTCCGTAACTGATGTTGGCACTGACCAATCCATAATAGCCTGAATTTTGGCCGGATCTACAGCGATGTTTGTTGTTCCAACAACATGTCCAAAAAACTTGACCTCTGACATTCAAAATTCACACTTGCTGAACTTGGCATGAAGTCGATGCTCCCTCAAAGTCTGCAACGTCTCCTTGAGGTGCTGCTCATGATCCTCTCGAGTCCTCGAGTATATCAATATATCATCGATGAAAACTATCATAAAGCGGTTAAGAAATGGCCTTATCAACCGATGCATCAAATCCATAAACATAGCAGGAGCATTAGTCAAATTAATCGACATGACTGTAAACTGATATTGTCCATATCTCGTATTATGACGGCCCCAATTCCACAACCCAAACTGGGCCCCACCCGGCCTAGACTTACGTGGACCCCGAGTCAATCCTCACGACGTCAACGCAAGCCTAGTCAGCCTTCCTAACCTTTTTTCATTACAAGGCAACAAATTTAACATTTATAGTGAGTTATTCAAATTTAAAAGTTATCAAAGGTTATGCGGAAGCGATTTCAACTTAAGCAAATCTAAACAACTCTAAATCAATCAGTCAGGACATCCTAGAGTGTGGAAACCCCGCATAACACAGTCTACATGTATAATAAACAGAGGAGAGAGAAATAATATCATATACATGTCCCAAAGTATCTCATAAAACCCATATACCCAATGTGATAAAAACAATATACATAAGTAATACAAAACCTATAAAAGTAAGAGAGGGAAGGCTGCTCCAAAGTCCTTACAGTAGGTCTCCAAGTACTGGCCTGTGACGGCCCCATCTACAACTAAGGGCACCGCCCAGCCTAGTACCTTAATTAAGCCCTAATCTCCCCTATAGGACCTAACAAGGAACTAGTCAGCCTTAGTTCAACACCTAAACATCTACATCTACTAATTATGATACCACCTACAGTTAACTAGCTAGTTAAAATTTTTTTCTAACAAGTTATTCAGCGGAAGTCATCGTTACTAGTGGACCTTCAATCCTACGGCCTAACCTATTGTGGAAAAACCAGGAAATAGAGATCACATGCATATATAAACAAAAATGGTGATATATACAACATGTGTCTAGTCAGATGTTCCTATCACTCAACCTAAAAGTAAAAAGAACATGTACATATAAATGTAATACAAAAGAATACAAAACGTACAAAAAAATGTCGTAGCAGTCCTCCACCGGCTCAGAGGTAGTCACCAAGCTTCTCTTTGCCAGTCCTGCTACGGATTGATCTGCACCCACCGTCACAAACTAGACGGTGAGTACATGAAATTATTTAAGTAATACCGAGAGACATCGATCCACATTCCCAAATAGGCAACAAGTATCAAATGGCATAATTTAAATTGCAACTATCTTTGAAAGAAACATCATGCAAAGAGATACTTGAGTTAACCAAATATGAAACCGACTCAAGGCTAAGTAGTAATGGATTAGGGTCATTACTTTGTGATCTTCATCACATCAGCCTTTCCACTACAATGTGAGCTCTGCTCTATAGCATTTCAATACAAATTGAGCTCTATATCATAATGTCAAAAGGACGTACTTACGATTACGCCTTTTCTATTCCAAGTGAATTAGTCGTCACCGGAATGTATACTTGCTAACATACCCGAGTTTTAAAACTCGTCATGTTCACCCAAGTTATTCTTGCGCCAACAAACCCCGAGGTTTGGTTACCCCGTTCGAGGCACGTTACCCCGTGTGTCATGCAAGGTAGTGGAGAAATTCCCTAACATCCCGACAAGTCTAGTGACCCCGTATGAAAGCTGAATTTCTATCATCAAATGACCCTAACCACAAGAACCACTTTCATATTCAAAAATGACACAACATTGGAATCCAAGAGATGTAACAACATATTAATGCACAAAAGGATTAAAGTCAACATAACCAAACTAACCTAATAGCATGCTATATCACTGACTTCCACACACAACGATCAACATGACAAAGTATATGAATTATAATCAATGATATACAAAACATAGTATGCTATGACAAATATCATAAAATGAACACTGAACAAGTCATAACATATGGATTTCAAAGGCAATTCAGTTTGAATTACAGAGAATAAATAAATATATGGAATGAAATGTAAATAAATGTCTCAATCAGTTTACTTACATACACACAACAATTCCTAAGCTATTCGGCTTTCGTCGCGTCGATGTACGCACCCAAACCCCGTAATAGCTCCTTTTACGGTCCTAACATTTAAAAGTTTGCCAATTTAGATTCAAGTTTAATGATTTAACATTCCTAAATTGGTCGACCTCGGTCAAAAGTGAATTCGATACCAATTTTGCCGATTTCGCGTTTTTCGAGGTAAAACCCCGGTATAACGTCTCGACCGACTCACGAATTCTTCACCTTTTATAGAACTATCGAAGTTCTATTGATTTGGGTCACAAATATATTTTTCCTATTTTTCTGGAATTTTCTTGAATTTTTCCATAATTTTATCTATTTTGTGGAATTTCTTTTATTCAAAATCAGTTTAATTTAATTAAATAATTAAATATATTTTTTTATTGAAGTGGATCCGGGTCAACCCGACCCGATCCAACCGGACCCGGGTCGGTCTGACCCGGTCCCCTCGGGTTAGGGTCGGCCCGGCCCGACCCATATGGGTTTGGGTCGACCCGACCCGACTCTATCTTCTTCCTCGTCGTGGAGTCGCTATTTCGCAACTTTTTTTTTTTTTTTTAAATTTGATTTAACTAATTACACTTACCCCACGAGCCGCCTCGGCCCACGTCAAGCACGCAACACGAGCGCGCGTCCCGCTCGTCTCGGTATTTGCATACCCGTAAATGACTTAGTAGTCTACACATATACAATTCACTAGGCATACAACATAACAAATATAACATTTACCTCATCCACCGTGCGCGGTAGTGACACGTATCTCGCCGCGGGTCCCACGTCATGGGTCATTTTGTCATAATTAACGAATTATGGGTCGTGACAATACTTCCCAACTAATAGGAAGTTCGTCCTCGAACTTAAACTAAACGAATATTAAAATATACCCGACTCGAAGAGGTACGAAATCGTCATGCATATAGTTTTCGTTTCCAAGTGAGTTCGAATCTCCATGAAACTGCCACTTGACTAAAACCTTCGAGATAGACTTGCTTCTTAACTTTTGTACCCTTCGGTCAAGAATCTGAACCGGTTGCTCTTCATATGAGATATCCTCACTTAAATCAATTTGACTCAAATCCACTGTCGGTCTCTCGCCTGCCTTTGACTTAGCTAGTCGAAGCATCGAAATATGAAACACCGGATGAATTTCCGACATCTGTGGAGGTAACTCTAACTCATAAGCAACCTTTCCAACCCGTTTCTTGATCTTGAAAGGCCCGATGAATCTCGGTGCTAATTTGCTTTTCAAACCAAATCGATAATGACCTTTACGAGGAGAAACCTTTAGATACACTAAAACTCCCTCATCGTACATGAGATCATTTGCGATACATGTCTCGCATACTTCTTTTGCCTATTTTGGGCTCCTTTAAGCTTCGGCGAATCATCTGTCTTACCTTTCTCGTGTGATCTACAACAACTTCAGGCCCTAATAAATTCCGGTCTTCTGGCTCAGCCCAACAAGATGGTGAGCGACACGGTCTACCATATAACGCCTCAAATGGCACCATTTCAATGCTCGCCTGATAACTGTTGTTGTATGCAAATTCACACAACGGTAAATATTCTTCCCACGATCCGCCAAACTCAAGTACACACGCCCTGAGCATATCTTCGAGAGTTTGAATCAACATCTCGTCCGTCCATCATCCGAGGGTGAAAGATTGTCAATGTCTAAAGCGTAAGCGCGTACCATATTGCTCCTGCATACTCCGCCACATCCTAGACGTATACATAGCATCTCTGTCTGACGTAATAGTCAATGGTACTCCATGCAGCCTAATAATCTCTTTCTCGAACAATACACTCAGCTGGTCAAATGTGTAATGAGTTGCAACTGGTATGATATGGATGATTTCGTCAATCTATCCACAATCACCCAGATTGAATCATGTCGAAGAACAGTCATCGGCAGTCCTCGAACGAAATCCATAGCTATGTCTTCCCACTTCCATTGTGGAATGGGAAGCGGCTGTAGTAATCCTCCAGGTCTACGATGCTCTGCCTTCACCTGCTGGCAGATCCCACAGTTCCTGATATACTTTGATATGTCCGCTTTCATCCCAGGCCACCAAAAATGTATTTTCATATCATGGTACATTTTGGTCCTTCCTGGATGAATAATGAATCCGGAACGATGTGACTCCTGAAGAATCTCATCTCTCAACTCTGCCACTGCCGATATCCACAACCGCTCGAAATCGAGATACACCGATTTGTCGTCTCGATCCGGTCAAGACACTCGGGACTCTGGGCTAACTCACTGAATTTTGGATATAGAATGTCAATTTTCTGCTCCTCTGACACTCTCTGAGTCGACACTGTCTGAAGTCTCACTTGAGCACAAATCAGTACCTCTGTGTCATTAGCAATATCTGACTGACTCAGCCTCGCCGCCGCCTCGAGTAAACCATACTCGTGCGTCATATGACATCGAAGAGTCTCAGCATCTCCGGTCGGAATCCTACTCAACGCATCAGCAACGACATTAGCTTTTCCTGGATGATATTCCAGAGAAAAGTCATAGTCTTTCAAAAATTCTAACCATCTGCGCTGTCTCATGTTCAGCTATTTCTGTGTGAAGAGATATTTCAAACTCTTATGGTCAGTATAGAGTGTGAACTTCTCTCCATATAGATAATGTCTCCATATCTTCAGAGCAAACACTACCGTCGCCAACTCTAAGTCATGAGTTGGATAATTCTTCTCATGTATCTTCAACTGTCTTGATCCATAGGCCATTGTGCCTTTCTCTTGCATCAACACACAACCTAAACCCATATGAGAAGCATCTGTGTACACCATGAAACCCTTTCCAGCCTCTGGCAATATCAGCACTGGTGCGGTAGTCAACAATTTTCTTCAGTTGAGTAAATGCCTCCTCGCATTCCTCTGACCACTAAAACTTCACGTCTTTTTGGGTCAACTTGGTCATTGGTGAAGCGATCTTCGAAAAATCCTTCACGAACCTTCGGTAATAGACTGCTAACCCCAGAAAACTCCTAATCTCAGTCAATGACGTCGGCGCTGGGCAATCCAAAATCGCCTGAATATTTGATGGATCTACAACAATACATGTTGCTCCAACTATATGACCCAAAAATTTGACACCAGACAACCAAAATTCACACTTACTGAATTTGGAATATAGTCTGTGCTCCCTCAAAGTCTGCAACGTCTCCCTGAGGTGCTGCTCGTGATCTTCTTGAGTCTTCGAGTACACCAATATATCATCAATAAACAGGATCACAAAGCGGTCAAGATATGGTCTAATCACTCGATGCATCAAATCCATAAACATGGCAGGAGCATTAGTCAAACCAAACGACATGACTGTGAACTGATAATGTCCATACCTCGTACTTAACGTTGTTATGTATCTATCATCCTCCCCGATCCTCAGCTGATGATATCCTGATCGTAGATCTATCTTGGAGAAAAAAAGCGCTCATCTCGGTGATCGAATAAATCGTCAATACGCGGTAATGGATACTTGTTCTTGATCGTGACCTTGTTCAATTGTCTCGTAATCAATACAGTCTCAAAGTACCGTCCTTCTTCTTCACAAACAGACCGGTGCTCCCATGGTGATATCAAAGGTGTGATGAATCTTTCTCGCTCAATTCTTGCAAATCGCTTCCTCAATTCTTCCAATTCTCATGGAGCCATGTGGTATGGTGGTATAGATATCGATTTCGTACCGGGCACCAACTCAATAATGAAATCGATTTCCCTCGGTGGTGGTAATCCAGGTAAGTCTTTCGGAAACACGTCCGAAAACTCGCGCACAATCGGAATCTCTTCAAGTTTCGGTCCATGACTCTCTGTAACGGTATATATCGATACCAGAATCTCCATTTCCCTACTAGTCGTAAGTCGACCTCGAGTGCTCTCGGTTCTCGGTGTACTACCGCTATATATGAACACTGGACGCCCTGGAATCTCAAATATCACTGTTTTTGCAAAATAGTCGATATGAGCATGATATGATGCTAGCCAATCCATCCATAACAACGCATCGAATTCCACAAATTCAAGCACTCTGAAATCTGCAGGTAATTCGACCCCGTCGATCTCTACTAGGCATCTCTCCACCAGAGAATTAGGGTACACTCTATCTCCATTTGCAAAGTACTTAAAATCAAATGGACTCCGAAACTAACCGGTTTCAACCCTAACATGCCGACCATGCGACCAGAAATGAAAGAAACTGTCGAACCCGAATCAAATAAAACATAAACTTGATGACCACAAATGGAAACCATACCCTCAATGAGTTTCTGTGTAGCGTCTGTGTCAGGCTGTGCAATCGTATGGACGACCTCTCGACTCTGTGGTGGAATCACTGTCGCTGGCTGTGGACACTCTCGACTGATATGTACCACATGACCACATCGATAACAAGTGACTGCTCTAGGCGGACCCTGCGTTCGATCCTGGGCCTGTGTCGATGCCTGTCTCTGCCCTGGTCTGGAACTATCTCGTCCTCGTCCTCTACCTCTACCTCTGCCTCTACCACCATGTTGCTGACGTGGAGTGGTGGTCCGATAAAGCTCGGTAAAGTAGACGTAGTAGAGAGCGGCAATGCGCAGTCCGATTGGTGGTGGTACGGGAGGTATACCCACAATCGTCTGCAAAGGTGTAGGAGATGCTACATAAGGCATAATTACCCCCTAAACACCTCTATCTCATCTCCTCGGTCCTTTGCCCTTTTGTCTCCTCCGCTCATACTCCGCCATCTGATCAGGTGTCATCGCGGGTACTAAGGGTGTCCCGTCAGCCACTCGGCTCATATAATAAGTCTCGTGAGCAAGCGCACGCTCGAAAATCTCTCCTAGTGTCCTGGCACCTGAACCGACCACATAAAACCCAATATCAGGCCTCAGTCCATCGCCAAAATGATACACGTCATCTGCATCCTCCTTCACAAGATCTCTGGCAAACTGCCTAAGATAGCCGTATCTATCTCGGTACTTCATTACCGTCTCATCGGCTCCCTGTCTCAAATTTATAAATTCCTTCCTCAACATCTTCATCACCGAAGGTGGGAAGTACTGCAGATAGAACTTAGTCTTGAAGGCATCCCAAGACTCAAACTCTCCTTCGATAGTGATCATCTCACGCCACCACACATCGACATCTCGCTGTAAGGTGTACGACGAGATCTCCGCTCTGAGTCTATCATCAATCTGCAAGACTCTATGTAACTTCTCCTGCGACAAGACCCACTTCTCGATCTTCTCAAAATCTCTCTGACCGTCGAAGTATACCGATTTCGATCGATGAAATCTTTCACCAACTGAACTACCGCATTTGTGGAACTAGCTAATGGGGGTGTGGAAGATGGTGTAGAAACTATCTCTACTGCTGGAGCTGCTATCATCTGTGTTGCAGGTACGACCGACACTATGGTCGGTAATGTAGTCGCAGTAGGACCTGATGTCTGTGTTGGCTATGCTGGTGGAGCAAGTCGGGAAGTCATCAATGTGATGAAATCGTCAACTGCTGCCCCTGAGCAGCTACTCGATATGAAAGCCTCTGAAAATCCTCCGCTGATGGTATCGAAGGCTGGCTACCGCTCGCACCGGCATCATCGCTATCGCGTGAATCCGCCATCTCCTACTGCAAATGGAGAACGAACGCGAATCAGCTACTACGTGGATAACGCATATATACACATAACGACATTAACATGTATAAAGATATATCAAATCCCCAACTCACTTTCACTCACTTCCCAACTAATAGTTTCTAGGCGAGGATCATCTAGTTTTCCACATCTAGCTAAGGTTTTCTAACTTCTACAGTTTTTTTAAAATCTTTTAATTGTTTCTAGCTGAACAAGGTAGGTCGTTCACTACATATTGTAGTTGTGGTATCATATTGTAGAAACTCCATATTCTACGATCTTAGAACCATGTTTTCTCAAAACTGTGGCACTGATACTCAATGTGTTGGTATCATATAGCCTGAAACCATATAAGTAAGTCAAGTTGTATAAACCTTAGCTCTGATACCACCTGTGGTGGTATCATATGGCCTTAAACCATCGAGATCTCAAAACCATGTCTCTGATACCACCTGTGATAGCCCCATCTACAACTAAGGGCACCGCCCGGCCTAGTCCCTTAATTAAGCCATAATCTCCCCTATAGGACCTAACAAGGAACTAGTCAGCCTTAGTTCAACACCTAAACATCTACATCTACTAATTATGATACCACCTACAGTTAACTAGCTAGTTAAATATTTTTTTCTAACAAGTTATTCAGCGGAAGTCATCGTTACTAGTGGACCTTCAATCCTACGGCCTAACCTATTGTGGAAAAACCAGGAAATAGAGATCACATGCATATATAAACAAAAATGGTGATATATACAACATGTGTCTACTCAGATGTTCCTATCACTCAACCCAAAAGTAAAAAGAACATGTACATATAAATGTAATACAAAAGAATACAAAACGTACAAAAATATGTCGTAGCAGTCCTCCACCGCTCAGAGGTAGTCACCAAGCTTCTCTTTGCCTGGTCTGCTACTCGGCTGATCTGCACCCACCGTCACAAACTAGACGGTGAGTACATGAAATTATTTAAGTAATACTGAGAGACATCGATCCACATTCCCAAATAGGCAACAAGTATCAAATGGCATAATTTAAATTGCAACTATGCTGAAAGAAACATCATGCAAAGAGATACTTGAGTTAACCAAATATGAAACTGACTCAAGGCTAAGTAGTAATTGATTAGGGTCGGTCGGCTGTGATCTTCATTACATCAGCCTTTCCACTACAATGTGATCTCTACTCTATAGCATTTCAATACAAATTGAGCTCTATATCATAATGTCAAAAGGACGTACTTACGATTACGCCTTTTCTATTCCAAGTGAATTAGTCGTCACCGGAATGTATACTTGCTAACATACCCGAGTTTTAAAACTCGTCATGTTCACCCAAGTTATTCTTGCGCCAACAAACCCCGAGGTTTGGTTACCCCGTTCGAGGCACGTTACCCCGTGTGTCATGCAAGGTAGTGGAGAAATTCCCTAACATCCCGGCAAGTCTAGTGACCCCCGTATGAAAGCTGAATTTCTATCATCAAATGACCCTAACCACAAGAACCACTTTCATATTCAAAAATGACACAAAGCATTGGAATCCAAGAGATGTAACAGCATATTAATGCACAAAAGGATTAAAGTCAACATAACCAAACTAACCTAATAGCATGCTATATCACTGACTTCCACACACAACGATCAACATGACAAAGTATATGAATTATAATCAATGATATACAAAACATAGTATGTTATGAATAATATCATAAAATGAACACTGAACAAGTCATAGCATATGGATTTCAAAGGCAATTCAGTTTGAATTACTGAGAATAAATAAATATATGGAATGAAATGTAAATAAATGTCTCAATCAGTTTACTTACATACACACAACAATTCCTAAGCTATCCGGCTTCCGTCGCGTCGATGTACGCACCCAAACCCCGTAATAGCTCCTTTTACGGTCCTAACATTTGAAAGTTTGCCAATTTAGATTCAAGTTTAATGATTTAACATTCCTAAATTGGTCGACCTCGGTCAAAAGTGAATTCGAGACCAATTTGCCGATTTCACGTTTTTCAAGGTAAAACCCCGGTATAACGTCTCGACCGACTCCCAAATTCTTCACTTTTTATAGAACTATCGAAGTTCTATTGATTTGGGTCACAAATATATTTTTCCCTATTTTTCTGGAATTTTCTTGAATTTTTCCATAATTTTATCTATTTTCTTGAATTTCTTTTATTCAAAATCAGTTTAATTTAATTAAATAATTAAATATATTTTTTTATTGAAGTGGATCCGGGTCAACCCGACTCGATCCAAAGCGGGACCCGGTCGGTCGACTCGGTCCCCTCGGGTTAGGGTCGGCATGGCCCGACCCATATGGGTTGGGGGTCGACCCGACCCGACCCGACTCTCATATTCTTCCTCGTCGCATGAGCCGTTTCTTTCTTACGCAACTTTTTTTTTTTTTTTAAATTTGATTTAACTAATTACACTTACCCCACGAATTTCTTCGCCTCGGGCCCACGTCCGCACGCAACACGAGGCGCGTCCCCGCTCGTCTCGGTATCTCGCATACCCGTAAATGACTTAGTAGTCACACATATACAATTCACTAGACATACAACACAACAAATATAACATTTACCTCGGCCACCGTGCCGCGGTAGTGACACGTATCTCGCTGCGGGTCCCACGTCACGGGTCATTTTGTCCTAATTAACGAATTAAACGCGCATTAATTATTGGGCCGTGACGGCCTCTTTCCCTTACTCGATTGCGGATCTGTTTTTAGTCAAACACAAGAATGACGAGCCCAGGTAAGTAACACCAATAGGATACTAAAAAACATTTTGAAATAAATAAATCAATATATATTCATGTAGATAGAAAGAAAGGTATATGGACACATGAATAAATAAAAATAGTAAATAAATAAAAAACAATCGATACATGAGTGTCTAGGGATACAAACAGAGAGTCGCAAGTAGTCCTGACCAACAGGTTGTTGAGTCTTGGTAAACCATCAAGACTCGGGTTTTAGGACTTGGTACACTCACAAGCCCTAAACCCATGAGATAGTGAGACTTCCTGGGACAACCACGTTAAGAGCTCACACTCCGTCAAGAATCAGTATCCAGTGCAGTGCATCCAGAGGTCATGACTCTGGTATGTTACCTCAGTCACCCACTCCTTCCAAGGATCACTATTAACTCACTTGCCTTGGACAACTCAATCAGAATGAAATTCCAAGGATAGATAGCAAAGCAATGAACAACAATATTCAATAGCTTAAAATGAAATACTGTGCATTTCCTAGCCGGTTTACTTACATTGAATCTACACTATCACGCCCTCGCGGCTCCGACACGCTCCCAAAACTGACACCCAGTACACGACAGTGCTCTCTCCTAAGCTCCTGATATCAATTTACATTAAATTAGGTGTATTTGAGCCTATTTAGTAAAGTTCAAGTTTTTAAATCCCAAAATAGTTTAAAATAGAGAATTTATTGAATTTCTTAACCTTAAGCATTAAATCAAGCAACAAAACCAAAGAAAGTTAAGAGTTGTTTACCTAAATTAGTCAAGATCTCCAATGAAGCAAATGATGAGCTCTTCTTCCACCCCCCAACACACCATTTGCAACCAGAGAGAAAATGAGAGTTTTTACTCTCTCTCTATCTCTCTCACTTTACTTAAATGGTTAAAGTGACCAATTAATCTCAACCATACACTTTCTTTAGTAAAATTCTTTTTTTAATAGGTGAATGGATATGGTTGAACCATAGCCACACATCCATTTCCACATACGTATCCTGAGACATGTCTAATGGTGTATGTTGAAACACTTGTCTCACTAACCACTCCTAATTGACATCAATAGTTAACTCATTTTGTCTTTAGATTATTCAATGCGTGTCTCGATACACATCATGTGGCTATTTAATTTGCTACACTAACATAGGCCCACTAATTGTATACTAAATAATATAAGCATCAACCAAAAATAACATACATCGGTGTCAACGTCAGAGAATTGGACATGCGTATCACTATAATTGGGTCCCACGTACGACCTTGAAATGGCACGTGTCACGATTTAGATTTTTAGGGTTGTTACAGTCTTCCCAACTAATTAGAATTTCGTCCTCGAAATTGAAACAAATCACAAGGGAAGAACTTACTGAAACTCAAAAGAGGTAGGGAAAGTACTCGCGCATGTATGACTCGAGCTCCCACGTCAGCTCCTCATCTCCGTGATGCTGCCATTTAACAAGGATTGATGGGATCTCTTTGTTCCTAAGAATCTTCACCTTACGGTCTAAAATCTGGATAGGCTGCTCGTCATAAGTAATGTCTTCCCTCAAGTCAATCTGGCTCAAGTCCACTATCGTTCGTCTGCCCTCTCTCGACCTATCCAGTCGAAGCATAGAAATATGAAAATACAGGGTGGATCCCAGATAACTGAGGTGGTAACTCCAACTCGTACGCAACTTTCCCTATTTTTTTCTTCACTTTGAACGGACCAATGAACCTCAGCGCAAACTTTCCTTTAGTCCCAAACCTCTTGTGACCCTTAATCGGAGAAACATTCAGATACACATGGCTCCCGACATCATACTCTAACTCGTCGTGATGCATGTTATAATACTTTTTATGCCTCTCATGTGCACCCTTCAGCCTCAATCAAATCAGTCGTATCTTCTTTATGTGATCAACTACAATCTTTGGCCCAATAATTGCTACATCCTCGGGCTCCGCCCAGCAAGATGGAGATCTTCACGGTCTACCGTAGAGTGCCTCAAACGGCACCATACCAATACTGGCCTAATAACTATTATTGTAGGTAAACTCACACAAATGAAGATATTCTTCCCATGATCCACCGTACTCTAACACACATCCTCAGCATATCCTCGGGAATCTAATCAATCTCTCTGACTATCCGTCAGTCTGTGAATGATAGGCTGTACTGAGATCCAACCGTGTGCCGAACTGTGCTTGCATGCTCTGCCAAATCTGAAATGTAAACTGTGGCCCTCTATCTAACACAATCGATAACGGAACATCATATAGTCGAACAACCTCTCGCACGTACATACTTGTCAACCTATCCACCCGATATGTGGTAGAGATCGGTAAAAAGTGCGTAGACTTCATCAACCTGTCAACAATCACCCAGATACTATCATGCCTGCGCTGAGATCGAGGTAAGCCACTGACGAAATCCGTTGCAATATGCTCCCACTTCCAACGAGGAATGAGAAGTGGCTATAATAACCCACCATGCCTCCGATGCTCAGCCTTTACTCATTAGCATACCTCACACGCTCGAACGTAATCAGAAACAACAGTCTTCATCCCCGGCCACCAGAAAAGATGACGCACATCAGCATACATCTTGGTCCAACCCTAATGAACTATAAAACATGAGCGGTAAGCCTCATCAAGTATCTCATCACGTAACTCAGCCACTGTTGGAATCCACAGTCGACCTCTAAATCTCAGGCATGAGTCTGTCGACTAACTCCAATCTGGATGATCCGAGCTCTGAGCAAACTCCAAGAACCTCTGGTACTGCTCATCTGCCTGCGATGGTGGTGGAGCCGCGACTACTGCACTGGTGCGCATGCTCAAAAAGGTATCACTAGCCATACTCATGTCGTAGGCCTCCTGTAAAGTTCCTGGAGCTGTGGTCACCACCATAGTCATGATCTCACTTAGCAAGCCATGCATGAAATAGTAGGCCTGGTCAGCGTCTGTATCAGCTATGCCCCCGACATAGTCCATCAATTGCAAGTATCGGCCCATATACTGCATCACTGTTTCGCCGGTAGCCTGTCGAATATTCTGAGACTCGATACTCCTCATGTTCCTAACCGAATGAGGGAAATACTTCTGGTTGAATCTTCCTTTGAACTCAACCTAGTCCTTGGGTTTCCCATTCGTAGACACCATGCTACGCCACCAAACATCAGCCTCTCTGAACAACGAAGCTGATGAGATGCTCGGCCTCATATGATCCGGTATAGCCAAGACATCGTGGATCTTCTCATGACTCCTCATAAACTTCTTTGTTACTTCGAGATCCGTACCACCGTGAAACTTCTCCGGGTGATGTTTCTGAAATTCGCGATACCGCCTCGCCTCAGACATCGCCCGAGTACTCGCATCAGTGGGCATGCTCGGCGTATCCTCCGCCGGTGTATCAGGCGTAGTTGCTACTCTCTCAACCTTAATCTGAACCCCCTCATTAATCACAGGTCTTGTCGGCGCTATAGGAGGCGTAATAGTGTCCTATACTGTAGGCACACTCCCGCCTTGAGTGACTGGTGCTGCAGACGTAGAAGGTGATGGTGTAACTTGTGCCCTGCAGTTGGAGAATCTCTAGTTGCTCGCCAAGTTGCTCGCCATCTAACCTCTCATGAACGTCACCCGGGCCGCTATCGTTGATCTCAGGCTGATCGACCATCGCGATCTGCAAAGAATGTGATTCCTCGATCATGACATAGCTATCGATATTAGTAATATACAATACACCAAATAGCTCATATAGTCCAATCTTAATTTCCCTAACTGTCCTCACTTCCCAACTAAGACTTAAATCAGGATCATAGGGTTCCACTCTAAGTTCCAACATTGTCCTAACTCTATTATTGATTTGTTTCTTATGTTGGTTATGGGTTGTTCTTGAGTTAAGCGTAAAAACTTAGGCTCTGATACCAACTGTGATGGCCCCAGTTCCATAACCCAAACTGAGCCCCGCTCAGCCTAGACTTACGTGGACCTCGAGTCAATCTTCGCGACGTTAACACGAGCCCAGTCAGCCTTCCTAACCATTTTTCATTATAAGGCAGAAAATTTAACATTTATAGTGAGTTTTTCAAATTTGTAAGTTATCAAAGGCTATGCGAAAGCGATTTCAACTTAAATAAATCTAAACAACTCTAAACCAATCAGTCATAACACAGTCCACATGTATAATAAATAGATGAGAGAAATAATATCATATACATGTCCCAAAGTATCTCACAAAACCCATATACCCCATGTGATAAAAACAATATACATAAGTAATGCAAAAACTACAAAAGTGCGAGAGGGAAGGCCGCTCCAAAGCCCTTACAATAGGTCTCCCAATATTGGCCCCTTTCCCTTACTCGACTGCGGATCTGTACTCAGTCAAACACAAGAATGATGAGCCCATGTAAGTAACGCCAGTAGAATAGTAAACAACATTTCGACATAAATAAATCAGTCTATATTCATGCAGATAGAAAGAAAGATATAAGGACGCATGAATAAATAAAAGACAATAAATAAATCAAAAGAAATCGATACATGAGTGTCCAGGGATGCAAACCGAGAGGCGCAAGTAGTCCCGACCAACAGGTCATTGAGTCTTGACAAACCATCAAGACTCGGGTTATAGGACTTGGTATACTCACAAGCCCTGAACTCACGAGATAGTGAGACTTCCTGGGACAACCACGCCAAGAACTCACACCCCGTCAAGAATCAGTATCCAGTACAGTGCATCCCGAGATCATGACTCTGATATGTTACCTGAGCCACCCACTCCTTCTAAGGATCACCGTTGACTCACTTGCCATCGGACAACTCAATCAGAATGGAATTTCAATGATATATAACAAAGCAATGAACAACAATATTAAATAGCTTAAAATGAAATATTGTGCTTTTCCTAGCTGGTTTACTTACATCGGATCTATACTATCACACCCTCGCGGCTCTGACATGCTCCCAAAACTGACACCCAATACACGACAATGCTCTCCTAAGATCCTAAAATCAATTTACATTAAATTAGGTGTATTTGAGCCTATTTAGTAAAGTTCAAATTTTTAAACCCTAAAATAGTTTAAAATAGAGAATTTATTGAATATTTTAACCTTAAGCATTAAATCAACCAACAAAACCAAAGAAAGTTAAAAGTTGTTTACTTAAATTAGTCAAGATCTCCAATGAAGCAAATGATGAGCTCTTCTTCCACCCCCAACACATCGTTTGCAACAAGAGAGAAAATAAGAGTTTTTACTCTCTCTCTATTTTTCTCACTTTACTTAAATGGTTAAAGTGACCAATTAATCTCAACCATACACTTTCTTTAGCTAAATTTTTTTTTTATAGGTGAATGGATATGGTTGAACCATAGCCACACATCCATTTCACATACGTATCGCGAGACATGTCTAATGGTGTATGTTGAAACACTTGTTTCACTAACCACTCCTGATTGACATCAATAGTTAACTTCTTTTGTCTCTAGATTATTCAATGCGTGTCTCGATGCACATCATGTGGCTATTTAATTTGCTACACTAACTTAGGCCCATTAATTGTATACTAAATAATACAAGCATCGACCAAAAATAACATACCTCGATGTCGACGCCCGAGAATTGGACATGCGTATGATGACAATTGGGTCCCACGCACGACTCTAAAATGGCACGTGGCACGATTTAGATTTTTAGGGTTGTTACACTTACTGAACGTTGTCTTAGACCTATCATCATCCTTGATCCTAAGCTGATGATACCCTGATCTCATATATATCTTGGAGAACTATTGCGCTCCTATCAGCGGATCAAATAAGTCATCAATCCATGGTAATGGATACTTGTTTCTAACTGTGACCTTGTTCAATTGTCTGTAGTCGATCCACAGCCTCAAAGTACCATTTTTTTCCCCAAACAAGACCGGTGCTCCCCATGGTAACATAGAAGGTGTGATGAGTCGCTTATGTCCCAAATCCTACAACTAACTCCTTAACTCCTCTAACTTTCTCGGAGCCATGCGGTACGGTGGTATAGATATAGGTCTAGTGTCTAGTACTAACTCAATAATAAAATATATCTCTTTCGGTGGTGGAAAACTAGGTAAGTCCTCTGAAAACACGTCTGGAAACTCACACACAATCGAAATCTCCTCAAGTCTGGGTCTTTGATTCTCTACTACTGTGTATAATGATACTAAAGTCTCCATCTCTCTACTAGTCGCAAGTCGACCTCTAGTGCCCTCAGCTCTTTGTGTACTACCACTATATGTGAACATCAAATGCCTTGGGATCTCAAATATCACTATCTTACTGAAACAGTCGATATGAACGTGATACACTACTAGCCAATCCATCCCTAGTAATGTGTCGAAATCTAAGAAATTGAGCACCCTGAAGTCTGTAGGTAACTCTACCCTGCCTATCTTTAATGGATATCCCTCAATAAGACAATTAGGGTAAACCCTATCCTTTGTTGCGGTACTCAAAATCAAATATACGCTAACTCTAAACGGAAATGAAAGATAATGTAGAACCCGAATCAAACAAAACATATAACTCTCTACCAAGTGTACGCCCTCTCGACTCCTCAATGAATCCTCGTATGGCACCAGCATCAAGCTGTGCTACCAAGTGTACGCCCTCTCGACTATGTGGTGGAATTACAATTGTTGGCAGTGGATAATCTCTAATCACGTGCCCAACCTGACCACACCTATAGCTAGTGATAGGTCTACACTGACTTTGAACGTGATCCTAGTCATGTGCCTGTCTCTGCCCCCTATCGGCAACTATCTCGACCTCTACCTCTACCTCTACCTTTGCATTGGCCTCTACCACCCTGCTACTGCTGACGTAGCATTGGTGGTGCTGGAAGAGCTGTCAAAGTAGTAGGAGCTGGCAATGCAGGTCTGATTGGTGGTGTGAAGGGAGGTCTACCAACGATAGTCTGCAATGGCATAATATATGATAATATGGTAAAACTACTGTAGATGTCCCTGAGCCTAGAGAACCTCTATCACATCTCCTCGGTCCCTTGCCCTATGTCTCCTCCTCTCAAAGTTCGCAACCTGATCAGCTGTCCGCACTGGTACTAATGGCGTTCCATCGACAACTCAAATAACAGGTCTCATGAGAAAATGCACGCTCGTAAATCTCACCCAAAGTCCTGACAGCTGAACTGACAACATAAAATTCAATATCTGGCCTTAGTCCATCCCCAAAGTGGTACACATCATCTGAGTAATCTCTCACTAGATCCCCAGCGAACTGCCTCAGATAGCCATATTTATATCTATAACTCATCACCGACTCCTCAGCTCCCTGTCTTAGATTCATCAATTCCTTCCTCAATCTCTTCATCATTACGAATGGGAAATACTGCTGGTAAAACTTCCTCTTGAAGGCATCCCATGACTCAAACTCTCCCACATAAGCTATTGTTGCATGCCACCATACATCTGCATCTCTCTTTAAAGTGTACGATGAAATCTCGGCTCGAAGTCTATCCTTAATCCTCAAGACTCTATATAGCTTCTCCTAAGACAAGATCCACTTCTCGATTTTCTCAAAGTCTCTCTGACCGCCAAAGTAGACTGTATTTAGTCTGATGAAATTTTTCACCGGTTGAATCTCTACTATGGAGCTAGAAGATTGAGGTGTAAAAGACTGTGTATAAACGATCTCTATAACTGGAGCTGTCACTACCGGTAAAGTCTGTACTACATGCACTGCTATCAGTACTGTGGGAGTAGTTGTAGTAGTAATAATAGTAGTTGTAGTAGTAGAGGCTGGTGTTTGTGTTGGTGATGAAAAACGTGATGTCATAATGGCAATGAACTCCGCCAACTATTGTCCCTGAGCAGTTACTCGGTCGGATAGCCTTTGAAAATCATCAGCTGATGGAATAGGAGGTTGGCTGCTACTAGCACCTGCATCCCCTCTATCGCATGAATCAGTCATCAGTATCTGCAAGTTGATAACGAACGCGAATCAGCTACTACGTAGATAACACACACATATATATATATATACATATAGAAAACTAATATGTACATATAAAAAATCCCCAACTCACTGTCACTCACTTCCCAACTAATGGTTTCTAGGCAAGGATCATCTGGTTTTCCACAACTAGTATTTGTGTTTACTTGTTTAAACTTTATTTGTTACTTATTGGAAAAGTTAGGCCTTTTGCTACAAACTGTAGCTTTGGTACCATATTTTAGAATAACTATATTCCACAATCACAAGCTTTATAAAATTAGGATCTGTAACCTAAGCTTTATAAACTTAGGCACTGATACCACCTGTGACGATCTCTTCTCAAAATATAGCACCGTCCGGCCTAATCCCATCATTAAGCCCTAATCTCACCACATAGGACTTAACAAGGAATTAGTCAACCTTTTTTCAAAGTACTATAATATTCCAAGTAATTTAATTTTTTTAAATAAACATTTATCTATCTTATGTCAATTCATAAATCAGAGTTAATTAAAATTTTACTTATTTAAAGTTTATTTAGCGGAAGCTTTTAACGTGATACCTAACAATTGTAGAAAAACCAGGGAAATAAAGATCACATGCATGTATACATATATATATAACAAACAACGATAATGTATCATCATGTGTTCGGTCAAAGTACTAGTTATTCAACCCATAATATACAACCCCAAAAGTATATGAAATACCTATAAAAGTAATACATTAAAACCAAAGCCTGGTGTAGCAGCACTCTACTGGCTCAGAGGTAGTCGTCGATCTTCTTTTTTCCTATCCTACCACTCGATGGATCTGCACCCACCGTCATAAAAAGGACAGTGAGTACAAGAAAGAAAGTAACACTGAAAGACATTTGTTCACATTCCTAAATATGCAACAAGTATCTAAAAGCATGATAATAACAACTATGTTGAAAAAAACAAAAGAAAAGAGATACTTTAGTTAAACAAAATGAAACTGACACATGACTAAGTAGTAATGATTTAGGGCCAGTCGGCCGTGATCTTCATCACATCAGCCTTTTCCGCTATATGAGGATGAAGCTGAGCTCTACATCAATGTGAAGGTCTGATCAATGCTCTTTGCCTTTAGAATCTTTCGTTGGTGCCAGTCACCTGCGATGTATACTTGCCAACATCCTCGAGTCCCAAACCCTGTGTGCTGCAGAAGTTATGCTTGCCAACAACCCCAAGACTCATTTCCTTTGTGTTGCGCAAGATAGTGGAGAGATCCCGATCACCCCGGAAGTCTAGTGACCCTCGCATGTCCACCGGACCTCTATCATTAAATGGTCATAGATATAAGAACTACTTTCATATTATAAGGAATAACATGGTTTGAGAATCCAACAAAGCACTTGCATATCTAATGCACAATAGAATTAGATTCACAACATTATGTAACACTTACCTAATAGCATGTTATTTCACTGACCACATATATTAACAATCAAAATGGCATAGCCCATGATTTGGAGTCAATGAAATCATTTAACCAACAATCTATACCACGAAAGCAACCCTACGAAATGAGAAAGGACAACAAGTCATGATATATGGAATACAATGGAAATCAATCCAAATGATTGGAAATGAACATATAAATATGAATGAAATGTAAATAGATATCTCAATTAGTTTACTTACAATTCACGCAATTTCCTAAGCTATTTCGGCCTTCCGACAACTCAAAACTCGTATTCGAGCCCCCGAGACATTTCCCTAAATTCCTAATATCATATAATTATTTTTGAGTATGTTTGGACCTTTACTTAGAGTATTAGACTTCTTTATGGTGTTTGAGAAATTTTTCAAAATTGAAGATTTTTAGCACCTAACGCATTAATTACTCTGATTAAAATTAGTGCGCTAATCAAAGTTAGCGCGTTAATTACCTTACATAGTGTGCTATGTGCAGGAAAACCCATAATTCTGCAATCAGAATTCTGAGTTTTCTCCATACATAGGCCATATTAATGCCTTAGGAACCTCCATGTACACCTCCAAAGTCCCATGGCATCAACAACAAACATAAAACAACCACATATAACATCAAATTCATGAATTCATTGAATTTAGCTAAGTCTATGGTGTATGGAATTTACCTAACTAGATGAACACTAGCTTGATCAACACCACCTCCACCAAACCCAACAAGTTGCTGATCTTCTTCTTCCTCCAGCAAGCTTTCTTCCAAGTTAAGAAATGAAATGAGATGAAATGGTTTGAGTTGTTTAAGTTGATCTTAAGTTTATATATGAAATGGATATGGTTGATTAATAGCCATTGATTTCATGTGCACACGTATCTCAAGACCCATCTAGAGGTACACATATTAACACATGTCCCACTTACTTACTCTAAATAACACTAATGTGTAACTCACTTGGTGTTTAGATGTGTCAATACATATCTCGATGAATATCAAATGGCTATTGTTTCAACTTACTAACTTAGGTACATTAACTTTATATTCAACCATAGCCATATCAAAATCACTATTTAAGCCACATAAAACCTAAATAAAACTTACCATATCACTCTCTACATTGGTCCCACTCCGGCATGCAACTCGAGGCGCGTCCTTACTCACGTCAATACCTATACACAAGTATGAGTGATTTAGTATTTTACACATATACAATACACTAGGCATACACCATAACAAATATAACATATACCTCAGTCACATTGCCTCGGTCATGACACGTATCTCGATGTAGGTCCCACGTCACGGGTCACTTGATCCTGATTAAGAGATTTAACTAGGATTTAGAAATTCAGGTCGTGACAGTGAGTTTCGGGGAAGAGAATGGTGGAACGTGCTGCTGATGAGATGTGTTCACACCTCGAGATGCATCATGTCCAATCTTGAGGAGAATCAAGTGGTGTATGGTTACAAAACCATTAGATCTATCTCTAGATATGCGATACATATCTCGAGGAGATCAATATAATTAATCACCAGTAAGTTGGTTAGAGGTTGTGATTATCTTATTTATGGCCACAAAATTTGAACTCGAGATATATAGTATGTATCTCGAGGAAGATCAAAAGGAATATATAATTGAATCATTATATTTGCCTCGAGATTTATGTGATGCAAATCTCGAAGAAATCTAATATATATCTTTACAGAATTACAATCAAACAGCACATACACCGCCTCATTAGTTTTGTTTTGAGCCAATGATTGACCTCAAGATATGTAGTACGTATCTCGAGAAAGGTCTAATTATATTATGAAATTAAAATAATTAGATTTGCCCCGAGATTCATGTGTTGCAAATCTCGAGGAAATCTAAATACTTATCTTCAACATAAACCCATTGCCTCCTCTGTTTTCAAAAGAAAAAAAAAAGAAAAAAAGAGATCGATTGAAACAAAGGAGACCGAGAGGAAGAGTAAGAGAGTTGGAATTGAAATTGTCGATTAATGGAGAGAAAGGCTCAGCTCGGACCGAGGAAGTCGATGAAGGTGACCGTGTGTATTGTTCGTTGTTGTTGGGTTTGTTGTTGATGTGTTGTTGTTGGTTGTTAAGGTTGTTTGTTGATTGTTGTTATGCATTGAGGAAAATGAACAGTGGGGCGGAGAGACTCGGCTTCGTCTAAGGGAGATGATGCTCAAACCCAACCCAATCGAAAAGCAACTAAAAAAAATTGAAACTTTGACTTGCAAACAGAGAAGAACGTGCTGGAGGAAGAAGCGGGGTTTGATCCCCATACCGGACTGAAGTTCAGGGGTCGAACCCCATTTTATAAAAAAAGGAAAAGAATTGTTAAAAAATTGGAAAAAATTTTCAGAAAAATGAGAAAAACTTAGAAAAATTATATTTGTGCTAAATAAATAGAAATTGTCGATTTTTAGGAAAAATTAGGAATTTATGATTTTCTCGAGGATTTTTACCGGGGTTTTGCCTCATAGTGCGTACTATGGTAATAAAAAATGTCCAAATTTTGAAAAATTGTTTTAAAGTCTAGTATAGGTTAATTTTTGATTTCGAATCATAATTTGGAGACAAAATTGAGATATGGACATCCTATGGGTTGATTTGGAGGGATTCTCGGGTTTTCGGATCGAGAAGGACCAAATAAAATATAATAAATTTGAAAAATTAGATTTAAGCCTAGACAACGAAAATTTTGATGCCGAATAATAATTTTGAGTCAAAATTGAAATCTGGGCATCGGATAATTTATTTTGGAAGTATTTTAGAGGTTTCGAGACTTGATTGAGTAGATTTAACTGCAGCTAAATAGAAAAAATTGTAGAATTATTATAAAGACTTATTGAGCTTATAAATGAATTGTAAGACTGTAATTGAATCCCCGTGTGGACTAGTTTATCGACTCGGAGAGCAAAGGAGTTGCGATATCGTGTTTGTAAGGTTAAGTAAATCCCATAGTAACCTTTACATTGTATGAGTATCTCTCGAATATAATTGCATGCACAGTTTACCGCTACATATTTATTGGTCATGCATTCACGGACAGGAGAGGAAGGAGGCTTTTGGAGGTCCCGTGGTGCTCTGCGACTGGAGTCACTAATCATAGTAGACACTAGTTTAAAATCAGTTGTTTTTATGATGCTGGTCAGGATCATACTCCACGGATAGTTAAGGGCATGACTTCTCTAGGGACTTCCTCTCAAAATCATGAATCTTTATTAGTGTTTACCGACCACTTTTAGAAAGACGTCTTCTGATTGTGGTCGGTCAACAAAAACACTATGGATTGCATACTTGTATATTTATGATTCCTTGCGATATTATTGTTCGTTTAAATTCTTGGAATGCAATGCATTTGATTATTACAAGTGTACTGGATAGTATGAGATTCACTTATCTAACATTATCGAATTTTTATAATTGGATAATGACAAGTTTTAGCAGTGACAAGGGAAAAATAAAGCTTTTCGACTGTCTGTGACTTGCTTAGTTCTTATCTCACTATGTATGTATTATTTTTGAATATATTATATTGTATAAATGGGTTTTGGGTTCGAGTGTGATTAAATCTCCCTTGAAATGGCTGGAACGGTTTTGGGGTGAATTGAGATAATTTTGGAGTTGAGGTAATGCTAGTTTAAGAATTTTGATATTTTAAATCAAGCTAGAATGAATATATAATTTAGTCGATGTAATATATATTGTTATGGGTGGATTGTGAGTCCTTCGGCATTTCCACCAAAGCTGAGCAGGTTTTGTTGAAGATTTTTAAAGGCCGGGATTTTCAGTGCAGGCTTAGAAATAGAGGAGGTTCTGTCGAAAAATATTTACAAAATTTTGAGGATTATTGAATTCATCTAAATGTACTTTGAGATTTAAGATTCACTTTAGAATCGATTGTAGTTAATAAAGTTTTATAATTGATGATGAAAAGATCTTAATCTTAATTGTTTAATAATGGAAATGTTAAGGCTGCTATTATCAAGGGATTAAGGTAATCTATGCCAGTCAGATGCCCTAATTAAGTGGGGTCTGACATCGGGTGCACGTATCAGGCGAGTATCTAACTTACGAATAGGTTTAGGTGAGGTTTGCCCCCTAATTAAATTTATGGCTCCGCCATTGGTTTTTTATCAACTTATCTCGTGATGCAAGATACATATAGCCATATTTTTTAGCTCCATTTACAATAAGATATCGACAATGGATTATTTGCAGGCTACAAAATGCAAATTACACACCATTGACATGACTGACAATTACAATTAGAAGTAGACATGTTCAACGGGCGAACCTGGGCGAACATGGGCTGAGCCTACGCAGGTTTTTATTTTTGAAAGTTTAGTCCAAGCCCGCCTAAGCCCGCCCAAACCCAATATGGGTCGGGCTTGGGCGGGCCTAAACGGGCTTATCAGTGCTGCGGTCATGAGTTGTATGCACAACAAGTTGTACGTTGGATATTTTCTTTCTTTCTTTTTTCGATTTAGTTAGATTTTTAGAGACTAAATATTATATAAAAGATTTATTTGAGATATTATAAGATTTACAATCGGTATAGTCTTTTAATATTCATAGTTAACTTGTTTTATATAACTATAATTAATTTAACAAAAGTCATAGAGGCAAACTTGCGGCCTATTGGTGTAGGAGCTTCTTGTGAATTCAATGACCGTGGTTCGATCCTCATAGACATCATTTAGTTTTTTTAAGTTGTATATAGAAATTTAAGAGTTTAAGTGCTATGCGGCCCAGGTTGAGCTCGTGTTTTAAAAGTCAAATCAGGCAAGCCTATTATAATTGCGGGCTTTTACGGGCTTAGGCCGGGCCGAGCTTTACTATATTTTTAAGAACCCAAGCTCAATTTAAGTCGAGCAGGCCACGCGGGCAACCCACCCGCTGCACAGGTCTAATCAAAAGCATCACTACTGTAAGAAGAAGATAATACCTTAATTCTTCCTCTAAATGGTGTGTTGGTGGTGATGTTATGTCAAGACCCGTTTCACTAAGTCCTAACTTAACCTAATTCCCCTAATTAGGCACCTCTTTCAAAAATTGCAAGCTTTTATAGGCTTTTACGGGCTGGGCTTTACTATATTTTTAAGAACTCAAGCTCCATTTAAGTCGAGCGGGACATGCAGGCGGCCCACCCGCTGCACAGGTCTAATAAGAAGTATCACCACTGCGAGAATAAGAGAATATCTCAATGCTTTCTCTAAATTGTGTGTTGGTGGTGATGTTGTGTCAAGACCCGTTTCACTAAGTCCTCAATTAGCCTAATTCCCCTAATTAGGCACCTTTTTCAAAAATTGACACTAGAACCACGAAATTAATTATGATACCGATAATAATATACACACATACATACATTAGTTATCCATTAGTCAAAATAGAATATGCATCTCGACCTCTATGTAGAGTGTTGGACACCAATTTTTGCTTAAAGGGCCCCTATTTTTAAATTTTTACTTCGTTGTACTCCACTTTTTACTTATTTTACCCCACTTTTTACTCGAAATTCCAAAACTACCCTTGCTCACCCTATTACCCTCACCCTCACCCCAACATCCTTCAATTATCTACATTTCTCGATTTTAGTCATTGTAAAGAACTTGTACTAGGTCAACAAGTGTCATAGAAGTGTTTTTTTCGTCAAACAAGGTCGGGTGTAGTCGCTCCGTGTCTTAGAAGTAAAAAAGTGTCGCCTATGAGTGTCAGACATACAGAGCCGACACCTCTAAAGAGGTAAGGACCGACTCCGATCGAAACTGCGAAAAGAACTAAGTCTCAAAGGGTGGCGGAAGGATCCAGTTGAGACTTCTTTAGAGCCCTGTGTGGTCGAAACCTCTTTAGAGGTGTCGACCTTGTGTGTCTGACACCTCTTCAGAGCTGTCAGTTACATGTGTCTGATACGTGCAGGGCAACAAGAACGAACAAAAAACTTCAAAACTCTTTAAAAATACATAAATGACCAAAATATAGTGGGTTTTGTCAAAATTGCTTGATATTTTGGATTATATCAAAACTTTGCACCTCAAATGCAAGATTCAACCCCCAAATCGAAGCCCTAAACCCAACAACAATCTCGCGAATAATATTGACTAAAAAAGTTAAAAAAAACAAAAAAAAACCTCGATATCAACACTGAAAGAGATGAGGAATACACCCCGTCGTCGAATGAATGTGATTTTGCTTGAATTTTATCGAATTTGGAATTGTGAGAATGCAATTTGAGAGAGGCTGACTAAGGTATGAGTGAGTGGAGAATAGGTGAGTAAAAACCTTTTTACATGGAAGGGTAGTTAGGTCATTTCACTAGAGTGGGGTGTTTTAGCCGCTCCTATTCTTGAATGGCCATGGCTATTCGAACCCCACGTCTTGCTCCCTTTACACCATTACTTCATTGTACCTCATTTTTGAATTTTTTACTGCTTTTACCCCACTTTTTGTAAATTATTCTGAAACCACCCCTCACCCTCAAAGAATGTTTACCACATCTCCTACCTTGATCCCAACACCCATCGATTCTCTCCATTCTCGGCTTTAGTCATTATAAAGCACTTGTACTAGGTCACAAAGTGTCGTAAGAGTGTTTATTTTCGTTAAACAAGGTCGAATGTGGTCGTGTTGTGCCCAAGAAATGAAGAAGTGTCATTTGCGGGGTTCGACCGACTCCAACGGATAAACCTAAAGAGGTAAAGGCCGACTTCGACCGATACCACTTTAGAGGTATCAGCCGACTCCGATCGATAATGCGAAATGAACTCGATTTTAATTGATCACGGAGGAATCCAGCCGAGACCTCTGAAGAGGTGGCCGACCGACACCTTTTTAGAGGTGTCGGCCATGTGTGTTCAACACCTCTTCAGAGTTGTCGGCCTTGTATGGCCGACACCCGCGGGTAACAAGAACGAACAAAAAATTTCACAACTCCTATAAAATACATGATAATGACCAAAACAATAGTGGGTTATGCTCGGATTCGCTTGATATTTTCAATTTCATCGAGACTTGGTACCCAAAATGCAAGATTTTACCCCCAAATCGAAGCCCTAAACTCAACAACAAAAATCACAAACATTACCGACTCAAAAAAATAAAAATAAAATCTGAAAAAAACTTCAAAATCGACACTAAAACTAAAGTGATGATAAATGCACCAATGGCGTCAAATCGATGTGGTTTTGATCGGATCTCGTCGGATTTGAGTTGGTGATGAGAATGCGATTTGAGAGAGGAGCGATCGAGATATGCGCAGGTGGGGTGAGTGGGGTATGGGTAAGTAAAAATGGAGGGGTAGTTGGGTCATTTCACTAGGGGCTGAAAAAATTCTAAACGAGGTAAAATGAGCAAAAATTGGGGTCCAAATAGCCTGGGCCTTCTTCAATATATGACGGAGGCAAGCAATTATTAACGTTAGCAATGACAAAGGGGTGTAGCAAAGGAAGTCCAAGTTCTGTCTCACCGATTAAATTGAGAACATCATTTCCCATCCCTACAATGTTAGATTCGTCAACTAGAAAACCCAGTTTCTTGGTAGTTAAGGATAAACCAAAGTAATGACTTCAAAGATCTTGATGAATTCGTTGTTTGTCCCTTTCAATCTATCCCAACTTTTCATTGATTTCTCTAATATTAAACAAGCAGCCAGGATGAGGGGTAGATGCAATTGCATATCTTTTTTTTGTCATAAAATTACATTAGCCAAATGTCTCAATTACATGACTGCCAATCTCTAGTGGGATACAATCATTCCACAAGACTAATGTCACGGCCCAAATCTCTAACCCCGTTTTAATTCCTTAATCAAGATCACCGACCCTTGACGTGGGACCTACACTGTGATACGTGCACTGACCTAGGAACGTGGCTGAGGTATATCGTATTTTTGTATTGATGTGTGCCTAGTGTTATGTATTGTGTAGACTTACTAAGTCGGTTTGTACAGTTGTAGGCGTCGAGACGAGAGCGGGGACACGCCTCGAGTAGCGTGCGAGCCGGGGAACCGGGTAGTTAGCATTTTGGTAAGTCTTAATTAATGTAAATCAAATTAGAGGCCTATAGTTGAGTAAAAATGGAATAGGTATTGGGTGGCTAACGACGCGGCGGTACGCGTATATCACAGTTCGGACGCGAAACCGGGCGTCGAAACGCTCGAAAACACAGACGAGTGTCTTAGTTGTGTCACAGTTAGGTGTCACTTGTACAAACACAACAACACACTTGTCCCAAATCAAACACACTTGGCCAAACTCAAACACCACGTGTCCACCACCCCACCTACACCTACACACACACACACACACAGACATACAACCGAGCCGAGAGACAGAGGAAGAAGAAGGAACGCGCGGGAAAGAGAGAGAAGAAGGAGGAGACGTCACGGTCGAGGTGAGTCTCAGTGGTGGTTGGTTGTGGGTCCAGTGGTTGGCGGTGGGGTGGCCGAGAGTGGGGTTCGGCCATGGAGGTCGAATCCCATGGCCGACCGAGGTGGAGATGGCAGGGGTGTCTCCCATGCCATCGATTCCACCGGGGTTGGGGTGGAGAGCAACCCCAACCCATCACGAAGAAGAAGAAAAAAAAATGATCGAACCGGTGAAAGATCATGAGAAGAAGATGCATACGCGCGCCCCCCGAGTGGCCGAACGGGCCAGGCTCGCCCATTGGCCGAGCCTGGACCTCGTCGGCCAGTCAGCCGGTTGACCAAAAAACAGAATTAAAAAAAATGAGAAGAAAAATGAGGGAAAATTTTGGAAAAATTCCGAAAAAATTAGGAAAAATTGGGAAAAATTATATTTCGATATTTCGACCATTTCATGCCTAAAAACAAAAAAATGCTTTAAAGTGTAGGACTGAAATTGAAACTTAATTTAATCTTTAGGGGCTGATTTAGGAAGATTGATTTAAAGTCTATTGAACCAATTTGAATACACAATAAACACCACTAAATTGAGCTTAAACCCACTATACTTGAACTCATGAGACACCAAACTCAGGAACCTAGGAAAAGGGTATGAGAGAGCGAATACAAGATTTGGAGTATCGGGAGGCCAGTAAAGCTAGGACTTTACTTTGTTGTTGTGAGTATACCCAATGGCAACTTTACTTGGCATTTCATTTCTATTAATTGTTGTCCTTGCATAGTCAAGTAGTAATGGATTAGGTCGATCGGCCGCGATCTTCATCACATCACCATCCACTACGATCCGAGCTCGCTACATAGCATTTCATCATAAATTGAGCTCTAATGTCAAAAGGTCGTACGTACGATACGCCTTTTCTATTCCAAGTGAAATCGATGTCACCGGAATGTATACTTGCTAGCATACCCGAGTTTTAAAACTCGTCATGTTCAACCAAGTTATTCTTGCGCCAACAAACCCCGAGGTCCGGTTACCCCGTTCGAGGCACGTTACCTCGTGTGTCATGCAAGGTAGTGGAGAAATTTCCTAACATCCCGACAAGTCTAGTGACCCTCGTATGAAAGCGGAATTTCTATCATCAAATGACCCTAACCACAAGAACCACTTTCATATTCAAAAACGACGCAGTATTGGAATCCAAGAGATGTAATAGCATATCACCGCACAAAGGATTTGAGTCAAAGTATACAAACTATCCTAATAGCATGCTATATCACCGACTCACACACGACAATCAATATGACAAAGTATAGGAATTAGAATCAATGATATACAAAACAGAGTATGCTATGAACATCATAAAATGAGCAACTGAAACAAGTCATAGCATATGGATTTCAAAGGCAATTCAGTTTGAATAACTGAGAATAAATAAATAACTGGAATGAAATGTAAATAAATGTCTCAAATCAGTTTACTTACATACACACAGCAATTCCTAAGCTATCCGGCTTCCGTCGCGTCGATGTACGCACCCAAACCCCGTAATAGCTCCTCTAAGATCCTAACAGTTCAAAATGTATCAATTTAAATTCCAATTTAATGATTTAACATCCCTAAATTGGTCGACATCGGTCAAAATTGAGTTTGAGACCAATTTGCCGATTTCACGTTTTTCGAGGTAAAACCCCGGTATAACGCCTCGACCGACTCCCGAATTTTTTCCTTTTTAAAGGAATATTGAAGTTTTATTGATTTTGGTCACAAATATATTTTTTTCCTATTTTTCTGGAATTTTCCTGAATTTTTTATAATTTTTATCTATTTTCAGGAATTTATTATATATTAAAAACTGTTTAATTGAATTAACTAATTAAATATATATAATATATATAAATGGGTGGGTCCGGGTCAAACCCGATCCGGTCCAACCCGATCCGGGTCGACCCGACCCGACCCGATCCAGATTGGACTCGGGTCGGTTTGACCCGATCCTCAACGGTTCGGGGGTCGGTCCGACCCGACCCACATGGGTTCGGGTCGACCCGACCCGATCCCCTCTTCTTCTTCCTCGCAGAGCCGCCGGTTGATTCGCAGATTTTTTTTTTTTTTTTTTTTTTTTTTTTCTTTGCGTGGCGTTCAAACTTTGGCGTCCATCCCCAAAGCATCGAAGTTGATGGCATGGGAGACCCCTGCCATCTTCTTCCTCACCCTTTTGGTCGGCCATGGAGGTCGATCCTCCATGGTCACCACTACCGAAACAACAACGACCGAAACAACGAAAATCAACAAAAACACTCACCTCACCTTGCCTTCTTCGAGCTCGCGATCTCTCTATCTCTTTCTCCCTTTCTCCTTCCCTTCTCTTCTCTTTCTTGATCGTCACTGTGTTGTCTCTCTGGTTTTACCAAAATTGGAAAAACAATGAGAAGATAAGGTTGAATTGTTGTCTCTTTTTACCAACTTATATATACATATATATATAAATATATATATTGGAAGTGATGTGGCATCTTGACTACCACTCACTTATACATTTTCCAATTTTTATTTTTTATTTTTACAATGAAATTCACTGCATTTACCCCACGAGCTGCTACCTCAGGCCCACATCGGCGCGCGACTCGAGGCGCGTCCCCGCTCGTCTTGGTATCTGCATACCCGTAAATGACTTAGTAGTCTACACATATACAAGACACTAGGCAAACAACACAACAAATATAACATTTACCTCGGCCACCGTGCCTCGGTAATGACACGTATCGCACTGCGGGTCCCACGTCACGGGTCATTGTGTCCTAATTAACGAATTAAACGTGCATTAATTATTGGGCCGTGACAATACTTCCCAACTAATAGGAAGTTCGTCCTCGAACTTAAACTAAACGAATTTTAAAATATACCTGACTCAAAAAGGTACGGAAATCTGTCGCGCATATAGTCTTCCCGTTCCCAAGTGAGTTCCGAATCTCCATGAAATTGCCACTTCACTAATACCTTCGGGATAGACTTGTTTCTCAACTGTTGTACCTTTCGGTCAAGAATTTGAACGGGTTGCTCTTCATATGAGATATCTTCACTCAAATCAATCTGACTCAAATCCACTGTCGGTCTCTCGCCCGCCTTTGACTTAGCTAGTCGAAGCATCGAAATATGAAACCTTTCCAACTCATAAGCAACCTTTCCAACTCGTTTCTTGATTTTGAAAGGTCCGATGAATCTCGGTGCTAATTTGCCTTTCAAACCAAATCGATGATGACCCTTACGAGGAGAAACCTTTAGATATACTAAAGCTCCCTCATCGTACGTAAGATTCCTTCCGAAAGTCACCGAGGTTTACTTTTCTATCATTGATTGCCTATTTGTGGTTGTTGGATGCTATTCCCCATATTCCTTGTTATTGTGTACGTAAGATTCCTTCTAAAAGTCATCGAGGGTTTACTTTTCTATCATTGAGTTCCTATTCGTGATTATTGGATGTTATGCCTCTATTCGTGCGATTATTGATTTTCGTGACACATTTGGGGTGGGGATCGAGACTTTTGCTATTCGTGTTGTACTTATGGCACACTAGGTCGTACGCGGTAATCGGTGAAAGGAAGTGGGTGCTTCAATCGAAAGGATCTGTGCGGTGCCGATTCGGGGTGGTTTCGGGGCTCTCGGGTACCTGTCGCCGGCCGGGCCGTGCAGTGTGAAAGGAAGTGGGGCACTCACTTTGAAAGGATCTGGGGGTTTGTCGCGGTTTAGCTTTAGTGTGACCGGGAGGAGTACACGGTTTGTTTCTCATGTTATTTACTCATGTGATGATCTTAGCACGATTACTGTTTAGTTCGCATGATTAATTGACATGTTTATTGATATCGTCTATATTTCTCATAAATGCTCGGTGTACTTTGTTGGAATCTTACTAACTGTACTCCCCATCTTCCTTTTTTTTTTTTGTGACGACCGGGCCAGTACTGTGAATAACGGCCTAGGTGCCACGATGGGCGTCGCCAGTACCCATGAATAACGGCCAGTGGCGGCCTCGAAACGGAAATTCAATTTCGCACTCTCGCCCACGGTTCGAAATCAAGCCCTTAGGGGTCTTAAGCATTGATTTCGTAGAACCGCTACCAATTGAGCTAGTAGCTCAATTGGTAGCGATTCTACGAAATCAATGCTTAAGACCCCTAAGTGGCTTGATTTCGAACTCGTAAGGGGTGCGGAAATTGAATTTCCGTTTGAGCCGCTTACACTGGGTCTATTCATGTGGGTACTGCGACGCCCATCGTCGGCTTTTGACTATTTTTCCTTTGTATTCTTATATCATGTGTTCTTTGTGTCTATGCTCACTTGATGAGTCTAGTTTTCATAATATCCATTCATTTGATTTGATTAATTGATTATATCCCATGCTATGTCTATTCTTGTTGTTTCAAATGTGAATTGAATGATAAATAGCATGCTATTAGGCTAGTGAATATCTTATAAATGTTTAAGAGGACTTGTATTCCTTATTTGTTTAGTTGTGTAGATGTGCCTATGCCTTGACAATCCATACTTGGTATTTCTTGAAATTTAAAAAGTAGTTTTTGCATTTAGGTCCCGTACTCGATCGAGGTGTGCGCGACTCACGGGGTTAGAGTCCCTGGGGATGTCGGCACATGTTACTTGACATTGTATGACACTCGGGGTTAGAGTCCCTGAGGTGGTCTACACACCGGGGTTAGAGTCCCTGGTAACACTTGGGTTAGAGTCCCTTGTGCTATATGATTATTGAGTCGGAGTGACATGTTTCACTGCCGATCGGACCTAAATCACCACTACTTAGCCTAGTGTCAGTATCACTTGTTTAACTCTGGTATTTACTCGCATATGGTTTATTTTCTAATTTTTCCATTTATATGCTTTTAAATACCATTTGAGTATTTGGAAATGCAAATTAAACTTGTCATCGGGGATTACTGTTTTATTCTTGTACTCACCGTCCTTTTTATGACGGTGGGTGCAGAGCCGTCTACCAGCAGGGCAAGGAGATGATCAGCGATTATCCTTGAGCCCGCGGCGCGTCACTGCATCGATTGTAGGTCTTCTTTTGGTATTTTGATTGTATATGTTATATGTCTTTCAGATACTATTCGGGGTTGTATATTGGGTTGAGCGTTAGTTCCCCGACTTGACTTAGACTATTTTACTGTTTCAATGCATTTTGAGGACTTTATATATGTGATGTCATTTCATGGTTTTCCACACTTTGGATTTTATAAATGGCTTCCGCATAAGTTACTAATTGCTTACGTATAATCAATAAGACTTCTGCTAATTAATTAATTTAATAAATTTTTTTAATTAACTTTAAATTTTATAAACTAGTAGGACTAGTGTATTACTTATCATGAACACGAGAAAAGAGGTGTCTAGGTTGTAAAGGCTGACTAATATGTAGTTAAGTCCTGTGTGGATATGATTAGGGCTTAATTACGTGATTAGGCCGGGTGGTGCCCTAGATTAGGAGAGGGCCGTCACAGTTGGTATCAGAGCATAGGTATTAGAACCTTAGGGATAAATAAGAAAAACACGAACTCGTATAAAACACAAACCTTAGAAGTGGAAACCAGATGATCCTTGCCTAGGAACTATTTTGTTGGGAATTGAGTGAAGGTGAAATGGGGATTTCTTATATGTACGTGTTAGTTTCTATATGTATATATATGGGTTATGCCACGTAGTAGCTGATTCGCGTTCGCTATCCACTTGAAGACACGGATGGGGGATTCGCGCGAGGCTGGAGACACCGAAGCTAGCGGTAGTCAGCCTCCCACCGTATCAATTGACAATTTTTAGAGGATGTCTGACCAGACGACCGCTCAAGAGCGACAGATTGTCGATTTCATCGCTTACATGTCGGCGCAGATAACTGCACTAGTTTCGACCGCCCCCGACACTACAGCTACTATTACAGCACCCTCGACCACGAGACTCAGCACTACGAGAGTTCGGCTTGCATCTAGTAGAGAGATTGAGACTCAAGGTAGCGTTGTACGCAGTAGCGGAGAGTCAGGGACCCAGACTAGAGGAGATACCGGTTGTTCAAGACTTCCCAGATGTTTTCCCAAAGGATTTACCTGGATTACCGCCACCGCGAGAGCTAGACTTCATCATTGACCCAGTATCGGGTACCAGGTTGATCGCGATACCGCCATACCCCATGGCTCCGAGGGAGTTAGAGGAGTTGAGGACTCAGCTTAAGGATTTAGGGGAGAAGGGATTCATCACACCTTCGATGTCACCGTGGGGAGCGCCAGTTCTGTTTGTGAAGAAGAAGAAGGATGGCAGTCTGAGACTATGCATCGACTACAGGCAGTTGAACAGAGTGACAGTCAGAAACAAGTACCCACTTCCGCGAATAGACGATTTATTTGATCAGCTGAGAGGAGCAGAGCTTTTCTCCAAGATAGACCTGAGATCGAGGTATCATCAGCTTAGGATCAGGGATGAGGATAGGTCCAAGACAACATTCAGCACCAGATACGGACACTACCAGTTCACGGTCATGCCATTCGGGCTGACCAACACCCCCGCCGTATTCATGAATTTGATGCACCGGGTACTTAGACCATATCTCGACCGCTTCGTGATAGTCTTCATCGACGACATCTTGATATACTCGAGGACACGTGAGGATCACGAGCAGTACCTTAGAGAAACATTGCAGACATTGAGGGAACACCGACTTTTCGCTAAACTCAGCAAGTGTGAATTATGGCTTGAAGAGGTCAAGTTCTTGGGGCACGTTGTTGAAGCGGCATGGATTGCAGTAGATCCGACCAAGATTTAGACGATCACGGATTGGCCGGCACCGACATCAGTACTGGAGATCAGGAGCTTTTTGGGGTTAGCAGGATACTACCGTAGATTCGTGAAGGATTTCTCGAGGATCGCTTCACCGATGACGATGCTGACACAGAAGGATGTTGCTTATGAGTGGACTGAGAAGTGCGAGGCTGCATTTACTCAGTTGAAGAGGTCACTAACTACCGCGCCAGTGTTAGTACTGCCAGAGGCTAGACAGGGATTTCTAGTGTATACAGATGTTTCTCATACGGGTCTAGGTCGTGTGTTGATGCAGGGCAGCGGTGTCGTGGTATACGTATCGAGACAGTTAAAAAAATACATGAGAAGAACTACCCCACGCACAATTTAGAGTTGGCAGTGGTTGTATTTGCGCTGAAGACTTTGAGACACCTTCTGTATGGAGAGAGATTCATACTCTTCCCAAATCACAAGAGTCTGAAATATCTCTTCACACAGAAAGAGCTGAACATGAGACAGCGCAGATGGTTGGAGTTCTTGAAGGACTACGAATTTTCCTTAGAGTATCACCCAGGAAAAGTGAACGTAGTCGCAGATGCACTGAGTAGGAGACCGAGTAGAGATGCTGAGGTGGTCAGATGTCACATGATGCATAAGTATGGATTACTCGAGGCAGCGGCGACAGCATGTCAGACAGAGGTTCCTACCGATACTCAGGTGGTGATTTGTGCACAGATGAGACTACAGACCGTGTCTACAGAGCGAGTGTAAGAGGGTCAGAGGACCGACCGATTGTACTCGAGATTCAGCGAGTTAGCGCAGAGTGCAGAGTGTAAAGATTGGACAGAGACGACAGATCAGTGTCTGAGATATCGGGGCAAGTTGTGGATACCAGAAGTACCGGAGCTAAGAGATGAGATCCTTCAGGAGTCGCACCGTTCCAGATTTACCGTACATCCAAGCAGGACTAAGATGTACCACGACATGAGAAGACATTTATGGTGGCCTGGGATGAAGGCAGACGTGTCTAGATTCATCAGGAACTGTGGTATCTGTCAGCAAGTGAAGTCCAAGCATCGCAGACCCGGGGGATTACTACAGCCGCTTCCCATTCCTCGATGGAAGTGGGAAGACATCACTATGGATTTTGTCAGAGGATTGCCGAGGACCGCGAGGAGACATGATTCAATCTGGGTTATAGTTGACAGACTGACGAAGTCTGCTCATTTCTAGCTGTGTCATCGCATTACACGTTCGATCAGCTGAGCGTACTGTTCGAGAGAGAGATTATCAGGCTGCACGGGGTACCATTAACGATCACGTCAGATCGAGATGCTACGTATACGTCCACGATGTGGCAGAGTATGCAAGAGCAGTACGGTACGCGCCTACAGTTCAGTACGGCTTTCCACCCTCAGACCGACGGGCAGACTGAGAGATTGATTCAGGTCATCGAAGACATGTTGCGGGCATGCGTGTTGGAGTTTGGCAGATCTTGGGCGGAGTACCTACCGTTGTGTGAGTTCGCTTATAACAACAGTTATCAGACTAGCATTGAGATGGCGCCATTTGAGGCTTTGTATGGCAGATCGTGTCGCTCGCCATCGTGTTGGGTGAGCCCAAGAAGACCGGAAATAGTGGGGCTGAAATTGTTGTTGACCACACCAAAAAGGTCAAACCGATCCGTCCAGAGACTCAGAGGAGCACGGGAGAGACATAAGAGATATGAGAGATAAGTATCGCGGTGATCTCGCGTATTCGAGGGAGCCTTTGTCTATTTAAAGGTTTCCCCTCGGAAGGGTCTTCAGAGATTTGGGGTGAAAGGCAAGCTTGCAACGAGGTACATCGGGCCTTTCATGATTAAGAAACGGGTCGGGAAAGTGGCATACGAGCTTGAATTGCCTCCACAGATGTCATGGGTCCATCCAGTGTTCCACATTTGGATGCTTCGACTAGCCGAGTCGAAAGGCAGGCGTGTGACCGACAGTTTACTTGAGTCAGATCGACCTGAGCGAGGACATCTCTTACGAGGAACAACCCTTTCAGATCCTAGATCGGAAGGTACAAAAGTTGAGGAGCAAGTCCATCCCGAAGGTACTCGTCAAGTGGCAGTTCCACGATGACACGGAACTCACTTGGGAGCGGGATGACTACATGCGAGATAGATTCCCGTACCTGTTCGAGTCAGCTAGAACCGTAACTTAAACTTAATTTCGAGGACGAAATTTTCATTTTGTTGGGAATATTTGTCACGGCCCAAATCTCTAACCCCGTTTTAATTCCTTAATCAGGATCACCGACCCTTGACGTGGGACCTACACTGTGATACGTGCACCGACCGAGGCACGTGGCCGAGGTATATCGTATTCTTGTATTGATGTGTGGCTAGTGTTATGTATTGTGTAGACTTACTAACTCGGTTTGTACAGTTGTAGGCGTCGAGACGAGAGTTGGGACACGCCTCGAGTAGCGTGCGAGCCGGGGAACCGGGTAGTTAGCATTTTGGTAAGTCTTATTTAATACTAATATGAAATAAGGAATTACTTATAAGCATATGGTTGTGTTTGTTAATGTAAATCAAATTAAAGGCCTATAGTTGAGTAAAAATGGAATAGGTATTGGGTGGCTAACGACGCGGCGGTACGCGTATATCACAGTTCGGACGCGAAACCGGGCGTCGAAACGCCCGAAAACACAGACGAGTGTCTTAGTTGTGTCACAGTTAGGTGTCACTTGTACAAACACAACAACACACTTGTCCCAAATCAAACACACTTGGCCAAACTCAAACACCACGTGTCCACCACCCCACCTACACCTACACCACACACACGCACACACACAGACATACAACCGAGCCGAGAGACAGAGGAAGAAGAAGGAACGCGCGGGAAAGAGAGAGAAGAAGGAGGAGACGTCACGGTCGAGGTGAGTCTCAGTGGTGGTTGGTTTTGGGTCCAGCGGTTGGCGATGGGGTGGCCGAGAGTGGGGTTCGGCCATGGAGGTCGAATCCCATGGCCGACCGAGGTGGAGATGGCAGGGGTGTCTCCCCTGCCATCGATTCCACCGGGGTTGGGGTGGAGAGCAACCCCAACCCATCACCGAAGAAGAAAAAAAAAATCAGCTGAGGAAGATACACACGCGCGCACCCCCCTGTGGGCGGGCCCCGAACGGGCCGAGGCTCGGCCCATGGGGCCGAGCCTGGACTGTTCAGTCCAGGGTCCGGGTCGGGTCGACCCGACCCGTTTGGGTCGACCCGACCCAAACAGAACTAAAAAAATGAGAAGAAAAATGAGGGAAAATTTTGGAAAAATTCTGAAAAAATTGGGAAAAATTATATTTCGATATTTTGACCATTTCATGCATAAAAAACTGCTTTAAAGTGTATGACTGAAATTGAAACTTAATTTAGTCTTTAGGGGCTAATTTAAGAAGATTAATTTAAAGTCTATTGAACCAATTTGAATACACAATAAACACCACTAAATTGAGCTTAAACCCACTATACTTGAACTAAAGAGACACCAAACTCAGGAACCTAGGAAAAGGGTATGAGAGAGCGAATACAAGATTTGGAGTATCGAGAGGCCAGTAAAGCTAGGACTTTACTTTGTTGTTGTGAGTATACCCAATGGCAACTTTACTTATCATTTCATTTCTATTAATTGTTGTCCTTGCATAGTCCTTTTGATTATTTTTCCTTTGTATTCTTATATCATGTGTTCTTTGTGTCTATGCTCACTTGATGAGTCTAGTTTGCATGATATCCATTCATTTGATTTGATTCATTGATTCTATCCCATGTTATGTCTATTCTTGTTGTTTCAAATGTGAATTGAATGATAAATAGCATGCTATTAGGCTAGTGAATATCTTATAAATCTTTAAGAGGACTTGTATTCCTTATTTGTTTAGGTGTGTAGATGTGCCTATGCCTTGACAATCTATACTTGGTATTTCTTGAAATTTTAAAAGTAGCTTTTTCATTTAGGTCCCGTACTCGATCGAGGTGTGCGCGACTCACGGGGTTAGAGTCCCTGGGGATGTCGGCACATGTTACTTGACATTGTATGACACTCGGGGTTAGAGTCCCCGAGGTGGTCTACACACCGGGGTTAGAGTCCCTGGTAACACTTGGGTTAGAGTCCCTTGTGCTATATGATTATTGAGTCGGAGTGACATGTTTCACTGCCGATGGGACCTAAATCACCACTACTTAGCCTAGTGTCAGTATCACTTGTTTAACTCTGGTATTTACTCGCATATGGTTTATTTTCTAATTTTTCCATTTATATGCTTTTAAATACCATTTGAATATTTGGAAATGCAAATTAAACTTGTCATCGGGGATTACTGTTTTATTCTTGTACTCACCGTCCTTTTTATGACGGTGGGTGCAGAGCCGTCTACCAGCAGGCCGGGCAAGGAGAAGATCAACGATTATCCTTGAGCCGCGGCGCGTCACTGCATCGATTGTAGGTCTTCTTTTGTTATTTTGATTGTATATGTTATATGTCTTTCAGATACTATTCGGGGTTGTATATTGGGTTGAGCGTTAGTTCCCCGACTTTACTTAGACTATTTTACTGTTTCAATGCATTTCGAGGACTTTATATATGTGATGTCATTTCCCGGTTTTCCACACTTAAGATTTTATAAATGGTTTCCGCATAAGTTACTAATTGCTTCTGCATAATCAATAAGACTTCCGCTAATTAATTAATTTAATAAAAAGTTTTAATTAACTTTAAATTTTATAAACCGGTAGGACTAGTGTGTTTCTTATCATGAACATGAGAAAAGAGGCGTCTAGGTTGTAAAGGCTGACTAATACGTAGTTAAGTCCTGCGTGGATATGATTAGGGCTTAATTACGTGATTAGGCCGAGCGGTGCCCTAGATTAGGAGAGGGGCCATCACAACTAAACAACAAGAAAACAATGTTTTCCTGGCTAAAAAATGAGCCATACCGTTATAAGAACGAGGAATGTGATAGAATATGGGATTGCCAACTTGCTGTGAGCGCTCTCTTATTTCGTCTGCAATGAGGTTATGATCGCTCACCATTGATGTCCCTTTGATAAGTTCTATGGCATGTTGGGAGTCAGAGAATATAGTTAAGGATTTCATGTCTTCAGTGACTGTAGATAGGGCATGGCGAATGGCAATCAGTTCAGCCCAATCGACATCAGGAGAGTAATCGATAAAATGGGATCCGGCGAGAACTACAAGTCCCTGTTGAGATCTAACGAACCATCTGAGACCCATTTTGCCGCTTATAGCGTTTCTTACTGCAGCAATACACATGATATTCCCTTGAAAGAAATGATTTGCGACTTTAGGATCAAGAGCCAAGCTGTAAACAGGGAATGTTGCTAGTGATCTACACCACTCTATGAACCGGTCTGATGTAAGTTTGATTGTATCTTCATCCGAGATGTAAGTGCCCTGAAACACAACTTTAATACGTAGCTTCCAAATGTGCCAAAGTCCCATGGCTAGCCAGGTCCATGTCATGATTTTTATTGTTTGGTTCTCCAAGAAACAAACCATATATGACCAGAATTCACTAAATGTGTTCCCTCGGAGAAGAGAAGTATTCAACCCAAGCGGGATTCCAAACCAAAATATCTGAACATGGGGGAAGAGGAAAAGAAGATGAAGAAGGGATTCCTCTTCACCATTGCATAGGGGACACAGTGGGTTAGAAGCTATGTGTCGCTTAACTCACATTCATAGGAATGAGATCATGGAGGCATTTCTAGAGGAAAATTTTAATTTTAGGTGGACACGGAAGCTTCCATACTCGCTTCCATCCTTTCTCTTTTTGTGTCGACAAGGCCACATCCATAGAACAGGTACTACTCGGTTTCTTCATTTCTTCCAACTCCCAGGCTAGTCGATATCCCGATTTAACCGTATATTGGCCAGATCAAGTATAATGCCATATTAGTTGGTCAGGTTGGGCCCTATGTCCTAGTGGGATAGATGTAATTACTACTGCATCCTCCAGTTCAAAAAATTGGTTCACCAGGCCATAGTTCCACTGCATTGTAGAATGATCGATCAAGTGGCTTACACATTCGGGCACCCTGGCTTAACTACTCTAGGCTTGAAAGAGGTTGGTTTAGGTATCCATGGCTGGCCAGATATGGATATGTGACTACCATCCCCAATGCGCCACCTCATGCCTTTAAGAAGGAGATCTTTACCAAGTAAAAGACTTTTCCATCCCCATGAAGAGCCATTACGTCGATTGCAGGAGAGAAAATCAGCATTAGGAGAGAATTTGGCCTTAAGGCATTGATGATGAAGAGAGTGAGGAGATGAAGTTACCCTCCAAAATTGTTTCGCCAATAAGGCCAGGTTCATATATTCTAAATTTCTGAAAACTAGACCTCCAATTCCTTTCCAGCGTGTAAGTTGTTCCCGAAACACCAATTTTTCCTTGCACCCTTAATGTCATTTTGCCACCAAAATTGATTCAGAGCAATATGGATACTCCTATAGGAGGACTTGTTGACTTTGAAGCATGACATTTGATATATATATATAGGGCCTGCCAAGGCTACTGAGTTAATGAGAACCGCTTTCCCAGCCTGCGATAAAAGTCGTTCTGCCCAACTTGCGATTTTGCCTTATATTACATCCTCAATAGAATCACTGAGAGCCTTCTTGGAAGCTCCTAAGTCCACAATAGAGCCTAAATATTTCCCAAAAGTGTTTGCTTCATGAATTTGGAGAATAGAACATATTGCTTGTTTCATTTGATGACTAACAAACTGCCTAAAAATAATTCTGCTTTTGTTATGGTTGATGAGTTGTCCCGATGCTTCATAATATAATGAGATGATGTGTTTGAGGGTATGAGTTTCCTGAAAGGTAGTTTGACCAAAGAGAACGGCATCATCTACAAAAAATAAGTGGGAAAGAGGGGGAGGAAGGAGAGGAACGCAACCCATGTAGTTGGCTTCTCTGGATATGGTTATGCAAAAGTAATGAGAGTCCCTCAAAGACGATCAAGAACAACAAGGGAGACAAGGGGTCCCCTTGGCGAAGACCTCGCGATGGCTTGATTGTCCGAGAAGGGCTCCCATTAAACAAAATGTTATAACTAATTGTAGATACATGTATAGATCCATTTAAACCATATGGGGGGAAACCCCATACGCTCCATGATAGCAATCAAAAAAATCTCATTCTACTCTATCATAGGCTTTGCTCATGTCTATTTTAATGGCCATGGAGTTGCCATTAAAATGGACATGCCTAAGGGAATGAAGTGCTTCATGAGTGATCAAAATATTATCAACAATTTGTCAACCTGATATGAAGGTGCCCTAATTCTTGTTGATGAGTCGATAAATGACCTTGTTTAGCCTCTTGACCAAGATTTTAGCAATAATTTTGTAAGAGACATTACATAGGCTAATGGGTCTTAGGTCATGTATGGACTGGGGTTAATGACATTTTAGGATTAAGGTAATGAGGGTTTAGTTAATGGCTGGATTGAGACAATGGTTTTTGAAGAATTCATGGACTGTTTGGGAGAGAGGAAATTTGATTTGGTCCCAGAATGTATGGTAAAAGCTTGCAGTAAAACCATTCGGACCAAGGCATTTTGTAGGGTGAATGGAGAAGACTGCGTCCTTGATTTCATCATCAAATATGGCGTTGATGAGTTGATTTGCTTCTTCTAAAGATATTCTTCTCGGAATGAGATTCAGAATGTCAGATGTTAGTCTTCTGTCTTGAGATGTGAATATCAAATCAAAATAACTTTCCACCATCTTGAGGAGTTTATCTTGTTCAGTAACCCAATTTCCTTGGTCATCACAAAGTTGGATAGCTTTGTTTGTCCTCCTTTGGTGTTTCATTTTGGCATGGAAGTATCCAGTGTTTTTGTCTCCTCCAACAAGCTAGGCAACACGAGACCGGACACTCTAATACTTTTCTTCAGAGTTCACAGCTTGAATGAATTGGAATTCAGTTTGGCGAATTGAATTCCAGTCCAAATCAGGCGAATTCATAAGCCTTATGGAGTTGTTCTTCCAAAACTTTTATCCTGCATTCTGAATTAGCTAATGGTTGTTGTGCTCTCCATTTAAGTGGCTGGTGTTCAGTCTTCTCCAAAAGCATTGGCGTAGTCCCATTGAAAATTGTTGTGATGCCATTCCTTTACACCTCCTCCACACAATCTTTAGAGTCCTCGAAGGTGGCCCACCTATGATCATATCTGAATATTAGTTTGGGTTTAGCTCCTCTCTTATAGATTTGAAGTAGTAGCGCTAACTGATTAGAGCCTCCTACTGGAAGATGCGTGAGACATGCTTCAAGGAATTTGTGTAGCCAAGATCTTGAGCATAGAGCACGGTCTAGTTGTTCAGCAACATTGAATCTTCCACTTCTTCGGTTGGATCAAGTAAATTTGGGCCCCACAAACCTCGTATCAATAAGGTTGGATATGATGATGAAATCATTAAAATTTTTATTATGTGCCGCATTCCACGGTTTGCCTCCAATTTTCTCGCTATGATGAGTTGTGTAGTTGAAGTCCCCCAGTAAAATAAAGGGTTCAAATAGTTTCCTCAATCTCTATTCAAGGATAGGGAGTTGCTTTGCTCTGACTTTTGGTCTAGAGTGAAGATAAATCCCAAACATTCTCTATGCCAAATTCCTTTTTCTTATCATGAATAAGGAGCTCAATAAAAAAAATTGCCTATATACTGCCACTTCTACATCAGCTGCACTATTCCACTAGACTGCTAATCCTCATGCCCTTCCATTAGGCTCTACAGCTAAGCACAATTATATCCCAACTTTACTCTAATTTCTTCCAACTTTGTACTAGAATTTTTTGTTTCGAGGAGAAAAACTACCTCGGGGGAATGAAGTCTAGTTAGCTTATTGAGTATTCGGAACGTCAGGGGATTCCCCACTCCACGATAGTTCCAAAGACAACATTATGGATAGGGATGGGGCCTGTTAAGGTCGGCTACCACCACCTTTACTGAGGGAATTTCTTTTTCTGCTTTCATTTTTTGTGGGGGAAGGGGAAATGCATCAAGGTCCATTGCATCAAGGTGGGTGTTTTGTATCATGTTAACAGTAGATGCAAATGGGTAAGTATGTACAGGAATAGGTGTTAGGGAAGGAGATGTGGGTGATGAATAAGGTTGTTTGCGTTTGCCAAGAGGTATCTGGGTAATGGTTGCAAGGTTTTTGTTTGGAAGGGGGTTCCTTGTATTTATTTTTGGTTTAGATGGGCGGGGTTTGAGTTTGGGAAGTTTAAAAAGTTTTTTAATAATTAGGCTTAAGTTAAAACAGTCTTGAGAACTCGGTCCAGACAGGGGTTGAAGTGGGTTGGATGATGGGTGGGTTTGAAGGCTTAGAGGGTTGGGTTATGGGTTGTCTACTAGGTGGGGCACAAGATAATTCAAAGGTAGCCCCCAGTTGTGCGCTACTGCAGAAGATATTGAAGGCCGCTATGGGCACCCCACCAATTCATGAAGGCACCCATTTTTTGTCATTCTCCCCCCTAAATTACACTTTGATGTAAATGACTCTATTGCCCCTTTATATAAACTCACTCTTACCTCACAACCCATTTTCAAACCAATTTTGGGGCACCCCACTACATTGGCTCCCAAGTGAAACCTAAAGCCACAATTTTGTTTGCCGGGTGTGTATCGTTTCTTGCGTCTTCACATCATCCGATAGCGAGGTAACACTATTTTACAACCATATGAAGCTTTGAACGAACTATTTTTTTATCAAAACAGTGAAATTGATGATTTGGTTTGTCAATGTAGGGTTTGGTAAATTCAACCATTCCGAACTTGTTTCCACTATAAAATGGACGAATGTACTGCAATGGTGCAAGAGGAGGTACAAGAAGAGGTATTTGTTGAAATTTATTGTGTTTTTTTTTTGGTTTCTCATATTTTCAGTCGATTTTTCACGGGCGCGATTGTTTCGGCCTCGCAGGACCGAGACTTATTGATAAGTCTTGGTCGACATCCACCGAAACTTATTTGTAGTTCACGGTCATGATATGACCAAAACAAAATCATAGTCTCGGTATAAAATGACCGAGACTGTTTCGTAGGTCTCGGTTGTCAATGAACGAAACTTTGCTTATAGTCTCGGACCTGTACAACCGAAAAATTGGTTTTTTGGGTTTTTTGGTGAATTTACTGTGCATTTTGGTTAAGTCGTAATGTTACAATGTATGTATTGCAAGTAATGTCGGTTCAACTTTATTTCCAGACTACAAGGATGCGTTTACTCCTTGTAGGCCATTCCCATCTAGAGAATCGGCTATTTCATGGCTTCGAATGATTGGTCGTGAGAACAAGTTTGTGTTAGTAACGAAGCACTCTGATGCCGGAGGGATTAAGCGCAGGTGAAGGGTCAAACTTGCGTGTGAGAGGTCCGGTACATATAGGGGAATGTCACAAAGAGTAGGGAAGGGTAAAGCGGCAAAAATTGCTTTGAAAGTAAGAACTGAAGAATAAGAGGAAACGGGGAGGCCTCAAACTGGTACAAAGAAATGTGGATGCCCTTTCCTTATTAACATCAAGGAAAATGTTGATTCTTTGTGGTATGTCACTGTCATATGTGGGAGGCACAATCACGACCCCGCCAAAAACTTGGACGGCCACTATTTGTAGGAAGATTGGATAAGGGTGAGCGGTGGTTGTGGTGCGAGATGACTAAGGGTAATGTGAAGCCAAGAGATATCTCTCAATACGTTGATGCAAAGAGATGTTAAAAACGTATCGACAATGCGGACAATATATAATGCACGACAAAAATTTCGAATTGAGGATGCGGGTGGGAGGACTCAAATGCAACAACTATTGCACATATTGGAGAAGAATAAGTGGATGTCGTGGCATAGGAAGCATCCCGATACGAATATCGTCAGCGATTTATTTTGGTCACATCTGATTCAATCAAGTTGCTAAGGTGTTTCTCATCGATAATTTTGATGGATTGCACTTACAAAACAAATAGGTATCGAATGTCGTTATTGGAGATTGTTGGCATCACTTCAACGCATTTAACGTTCTCCGTTGGGTTTGTTTTCATATCATCGGAGACTCATGCAAATTATGTTTGGGCACTTGAGAACTTGAGATCCATATTGGATGGGTGGCCATGACGTGTTTGTTACGGATCGGGAGTTAGGCCTTATTAGTGCCATCGAAGAAGTATTTCCATCATCGTCTCACCTTTTTTGCTCTTGGCACATCAACAAAGTAGTATTGGCCAAGACTAAGAAGATGTTTGGGGATAACGAAGGATTCGCTCGTTTCATGGATAGGTGGACGAGTGTGTTGTATGCTAAGTCGGAGGCCTTATTAGAACTTAGGATGAATGACTTGCGTTGTGAGTTCGGTCATGTGAAGGGTCTTACTGATTACTTGGATAACACATGGGTGAAGATCTACAAGGAGAAATTTGTACCGGCATGGACAAATCGAATTATGCACTTTGGGGAAACAACGACACAGAGGGTTGAGTCTGCGCGTTCGACTCTGAAGCTACATCTTGGCAATGGTCAGGCAAATTTTGAGACTTTGTGGAGAGTAGTTGATGGTTTTCTTAGGATCCAACATAACAACATCAAGGCCTCATTTGAGCTCAGTATGAATGTGGTGCAACATAAATATTTTGATAGGTTTTATCGCCAATTTCTTTGTTATGTCTCTCAAATGGCGCTTAAGTTAATGAGAGATGAATTGGAACGTGGAGAGGATGTTGGACACGACTATACTCGTTGTGGTTGTGAGATACGTACCACGCATGGTCTTCTTTGTGCACACGAGCTAAACTTTCATAAATTTGCTGGTTCACCCATCCCTCTCGAGGACATTCATGTGTATTGGCGAAAGTTGAGTATGATACCAGAGAATCATGTAGATCGGTCTGGGTACAATGTGAACAATGAGATTGAGATAGTGTTGCTTAAGTTTCATGCTTGCACTGATGAGGACGATCGCATCAGGATTATTTAGTAGCTTAGGGAGATTAGTCGACCTTCATCTACACCGGGAGTTGTACCACTTACAAAAATAAAGACAAAGGGAAGGACACCGGGGTCTTCAATTGGAAGTTTGTTGAATAGAGGAAAAAAGATAGGATCAAAGAGGAAACACGATGAAGACGATACTTCGACGACAAGATTGTCTAGCGGATTTAAGTACGTACTATCGACAGAAGAGGCTTCTAGTTCGAGAAAAATGAAAATTAAAGTGGGGCCTAAAATACGTCGTACATGTCGACAGACTCGTGCAGCTAAGATTGGTTATTCTCATTGCATAGAACCGGATTGGTTGCCATATGTTGAGAGCACTATTGATGTGCTAGGCGATGGTAATTGTGGATATCGGTGTGTTGCCTCCGGGCTAGGACTTCCGATGTCGATGGTTGGAAGATAGTACGTAGAATGATGTTTGATGAGATAATCGGGTATGAAAACCTTTGGCGGGAAGTGCTTGGAACGAGTTACGAGAAGGTCAAGACTGCTGTGCATTGTCTAGATAATCATGTTGGTGCCTCTTTTGAAGAATGGTTGACACTTCCAGACATGGGATTGTTAATATCAACGGCCTTTAATGTCATTCTAGTAAACCTCTCGCATGGTAGTTGCTCGACATTTCTTCCTCTACGTAGTGTTCCACCGTCATCGTTACATAGTCGACTTATCATTGTCATGATTAATGGAAGGAATATCCATTGGGTTAAGGTAAGTTTGTACAATTTTAGTAAATTATTTTTTTTCACCTTCTGATCATATGATAGTAGATTTTTTGTTCTACTTTGAATTTAACAGGTGAAGTTGATTGTGAATGCATCGCTGCCATCATTATATCCATCGTGGGAAAGGTATGTTGAGGAGTACGCTAAAGGTTGGCGTGATGGATTCGTAATTCGAGAAATCGTGTCAGTTGTAACTTCTGAAGAAGGCACGCTTTCCGTGGTAGATTTAGATTCTCCGTAGTTTTAAACATGTATCAAAGGTAATTGTTGTAAATGTTTTTTATTGTGACAATGTAAAGTGGTTTTATTGATATGTTATGGTTTCTAATTGTGCAAAAATTACCTCTCGGCAAAGCCCGTCCGTCACCCACGTATAAGTTTCGGCATTTACCAACCGAAAACTATCGTAACTTCTCGGTATGACAATGCGAGAGAAGTGTTTCGCTATGTAATATGTCACTTTACAGAAACGACTCGTTGACCCGTGCACGACCCGACTGGACCATTCTCGGTTCCTCGAAACCGAAACTAAACGTTTAGTTTCGTTCATGAATGACCGAGACACTTTCGAGTTTATTAGCCTACTTACGGTTAGTTATGGTTGATACCTTTCTGAGTCTACTTGGTCACGGCATGAAAGAGCCAAGAATTTCACCATGGTGTCGGTAACCATATACCGAGAATATTATAATTCATGCAATTAGGTCTCCTCACGGTATGCTGGAACCGATATTGTGGCATTATTTTCGTTAGACCACAACCGATCTGTGATGGATATTTTCGTTCGCATCTAACCGAGACATTACCTAATTTCGGGGTCTACATAACTCTCGGTTAGAAGTCAACGAGGCTCATTGGAAGCTCTCGGAGGGACATGTCCGAGAGGTATTGGAATGTGTCGGTTGTGCGGTTTCGATAATTTCCTCACGGTTTCGGCTCTGAAGAACCGAGACTCTTTTCCTGATCCAAAAATGAACATGTATGTAAACGAGAATTAATGAAAACATAACTCAATACCAACAATAGCACCAAAACTTTCGAAACAGTCAAATATTAAATGAAAAAACAGCAAGTTTCATAATCCACCGTTCAACAATATAAACATGAAAAACACAACATTCCACAAGTTTCTCAATCCAACAAAAACAAAAACATGAAAAGTTCCATCATCCAAGAATAACTAAAACAGTTAATGCAGCTGAATCCAATACTAGTTCCCTCATTGCTTTGGCTTCTTCAAATTCTTTCTTTAGTATTCTTTGCCATGCATTCTCTTTGGGGGGCGAACATCGACCGTTGCGGGTGGAGCATTAGCCGGGGTGGAATGTGTAGAAGTGTTATCGTGCTGGGACTGCCTAGGGGCTGCTTGGGTAGGGGCGATGTGTCGGTTGTGCGGTTGCGGTGGTGGGAGTGGTAGTGGTGGTGGTGGGACCGAAACTCCTCCCCGAAAGGAAATTGACGACGTCACTCGCCATTTTCTCTCGAGACTTTAACGTACACAACTCGCGGCGAGTCCATCCATCTTAATGTCGCGTCCAACGCACGCCTATTACGCGATGAAAAGAAAATTAAATCCGTTAATGTAATACATATCGGGTTTTCAAGAATTGGCAAATACTTCTACATAATACTTATAACACATTCAATACCTCTAATAATAGCTCATTGTCGGCGATGGTTGTGGCAACCATGTCTTCATCAAAGTAGCTCGGGTTGGTGATGATTTGGGTAAGACACTTTGAGGAACCAAGGTAGGTAGTCCGGTGTAGCCAAAAACTTGAACTCGCCTTGTCACCGCGAACTTCGGGGCCAACAAATGGTTGCGCCAACGTTCCCAATTGTCTTGTTGGAACCCATACTTGACCGAGTATTTGAGTGCGAGATGGGCCTCGATGTGCTTCCAAGGGCGGTACGGAGGATGCGGTATAGATTGCACGTGGCCAAACTGTCTCAGAATCCTCTCCGGATGGTAGGGCTCCACCACATCCATGTACTTCAGTGTGCCACTATAGAAGGTCATCGCGTCCACAACTCCATTGTCCTTGTAATTAACATAAGGATCTCAAGTGACCTAATCAAACATAGACAACCATAATTAGTAACCATAAACTAAATGCAACATTTACCAACAAGATTGGCTAAGTATTTCACCTCACTTGGGCGCAACCTGTCCAACGTTCTCCTAATGGACCCAACCTTGTCAATATTCATCACGGTCTCGTGCTTTTGAATCCATCTGCAGATACGAGGTTGCACGTAGTCCATGTATTTTGCATTGGGTGTGGCGAGCCCAAGTTTGAAATGGTCGTACACCCATCCCTGCAAATACATACAACGTTAGTTAGTGGGAAAATGCAAAAATTAAAACTAATTATTCAGAAAACAATGTAAGTCGATTTAATAATAAACCTCAAGTAATGTGAGGTAGCCAAGCAATACGAGAAACTTGTACTACGGTGGCGGACCCCAGTGTTGGTACAAGTAGGCTAATGCAGTTGCACCCCATGCATACTTTCCCACGTCGTCCAAATCTTCTAGAAGCTTCAACAACGCAATAGATACCCGAGATCCACTCTTATCCGCAAAAAGGGTGCAAGAAAGTAGGTACAACAAGTACGCCCGGCTGTGCATTCTACAGGAGGATAAGTTGTGTTCCTCGAACCAGCTTTGGGGCACCATCGACTCTTCAACCAACATTTTCGCACTGTGAGCCCCTTGCTGATGTTCACTTCATCCTCGGCATCTTCAATGCTAACCCCAAGTAGTTTGGACACCAGCTTAATCGCATCCGAGCGAGATTCCTCGATGTACCTCGCAAAGTTCTCAACTTCCACCACTTTGCCCGTCACAGGAATCTTCAGGAGAATGCTCACATCCTCCAAGGAGATAGACATTTCACCGAATGGTAAGTGAAATGTGTTCGTCTCCATTGCCACCCTCCACACAAAGGCAGATATAACCTCCTTGTTAGCCTTGCGGTATGAGCGATCTATCGGCGTATTCAACCCGAGTATTTGAATAATCCTCTCCGAAAGCCCTCGGTGTCGGGGTGGCACGATTGTAAGTCCCATTCTTGGATCGAGCACCGTGATTGATACACTCGAGTATCGGACGATCCCGCAACAACAAAAAACATTTCATCACTTAGTGAAAACCCTAAGTTTTTAAGTACTACATTCAATGAAACTTTATATACCTCATTGCTCCAAATCGCTAATGCGACATGATCTTTAAAGCTCTTCAACAATGATCCATCTAAAGGACCACCGGGAAATGAGCACACATTTCCAAATGCCCTTGTGACTCTCCTTCATTATGGCCACCTCCACCACTAGTACTCCCACCCACATTACGATCGTACTTGTGGTGTCCGCCGATCTGCCGATGAGTCACTACTACTAGACTCGATGCATGAGCCTCATCTTCGCCTCGGGCAACTACAAGATCTTTTTGTCGCCGCGTGTCAATGTTGGAACCCTCATCGTGCAATTGTAAATTCTTTGCACGATTTCCAACAATCTTACCATTTCCCTTCACATCTACCTTCTCTTTCTCTTTCTCTTTCCGATAAGATACAGTCGGGGGTCTCCGGCCGCCTCGCCCACGGTTACCCCTCGACACCTCAAGACCAACCTCCTCCCTAGTCACCGGGGTTTTCGAACGAGCCATACCTGATAATACTACAACATGTAAGCGCCTGGAGCAGAAACAGAAGTACAATTCAAAAAAATAAGAACAATATCTTCCATTTCTATAGTCTCGGTCAAGCAGGTTTGAGAAAACAATTAGAATATTGGTGACGCGTGACCGAGATAACATTATAAGTCTCGGTAATGGACAACCGAGAAAACTACTACATTCTCGGTTGTACATCACCGACATGACATCAACTATACACTTCGAATTACTCTAGTGATGTGGTGACCGATAGCAATCACAACGTTACGCTACCTAAAACAATAACACAATTAGAATTTCGGAGACGCGTGACCGAGATAACACAATTAGTCTCGACCATTCTTTGCCGAGACTGTATAAACTATTCTTGCATGTCTGGCCGAGAACCACGAGTTCCCAAACACTTCCCCTATGTCTCGGCCATGCTTGGCCGAGACTGTACAAATTATTTTTGGCCTGTGTGGCCGAGAACCACGAGTTTGCAATGAACGAACCATTGCATGCACCGCTACACAAACATAACAAATACTCTACCAAATGCAACTTAAGTAGACTATCAACGTACCTTCAATCGATCGATTTCATGACTTGAGTGCGAGAACGAAAACCTAAACCCGAGCCCTAATGTGGAGACGAAATCCAACAAATCGGTAAGCCTCCAAACTCGAACGACACAGCAACAACCGCCTACGACAAAGGAGAGAGTCGGAGAGGAACAAAGACAAATCCGAGGTTCGTAGGTTGCTTGCAATGGATCGAGCAAAAATAGTGGGTTCAAGAGCACGGTGGTGGGGTGGTGGGGTGCCTCTATTTTGAATGAATGGTATTTTTGGGATTTCGAGCCTCAATTTTGGGTGCCCTTAGTAAATTACTTTATGCCCTCAACAAGAGGGTGCCTTCATGAATTGGTGGGGTGCCCATATTGATCCTCAAGATATTTCTTGTGTTATGTGAATGTTTACCTCATAAAGAGATATTTGTTGCATTGGCGGTGATAGCTTATTAGGTTTTGATGGTGGATTGACATGCGTCATTCCAGAGATATCCTTCATCATGAAATCTGACATAGGCATGTGGTCGGTCGAGTCCCCCATCCCCGACTTTGAACAGTGCCCATTCTGCGACCTCGGTTCTGCGATGACCTGAATGGCCATTGAATTGTTTTCCGGCGACTCATGCTCTACTTGTTCCTCTGGATTAAACTCAGGATATTGGACGTCGAATCGGCAAAGTGGTGTACCGGCATTAAGCCATGCCCTATAGCTATAAGGTTTCTTGATTCCAGCCTTACGATCTTTCATCTTGGTCGAACAAATAACTTATTCATGATCTAATTGACCACAATAATAACAGAAGGAGCGCAATCATTCATACTTAAATGGAATCCATAAGTTGTCTCCTCCATCAACTTCTAAGCATAACCCGCGCGTGAGTGGAGAACGTAAGGCCACTTCAACCATTACCCTCATGAATTTTCTCTGTTTTATACCCTCCGTAGCGAATCCCGATTCGGAGTCCACCACAATCCCTATCCTATCCCCAATCTGTTCAACTGCAACTGAATCTCTATATTGTAGTGGAAGTTTATAGATTTGTACCCAGAAAGCAGCAGTGGTGAAGGTCTCTGGCTTCAAATCAATTTTCTCATGCTATTAGGTTATAGAAAATAAACTCTTCTCGAACAACCACGGCCCACGGGTGAGTACATACTCCCTTTTCGACTCCTCCGGGAAAGAAATTTGAAAGATATTAGGCTCAACCTCAAGGAATTCAGTATCGGCACTTTGATTCCAAGCTTTCAAAAAGGCCTCTTTTAACACTTTCTTATTGAATTTCTTGTGGGTGACTAGATGCCTAAGGAGGCTGATATTGCATTTTCGAAGTGCTAAAGATTGGGCATTAAGCTTGATTTTAAGGGGTGTGGCCTCCCGATTAGTAAGTTTGAATCGAGCTAGGTCCCAAGTAAGGTTGTCAGCCATGGCAGGGTAATCCGGTTGAGCCTATAGGTTTTGGTAAGGAGATGTGCTTATGAAACAGATCTGTGTGCTGATTCAGGACATGAAAGAAGATGATGCAAGTAGGCAGTAAAAAAGGGGGAAAGGGAGTAGGTGAGGATGTAGTAATGGGGGTGGTAATGGGGATGGTGTTGGAAGTAACGTATGTGACATAAGTTAAGTCAAAGGGATTGGTGAGTAAGAAAGTGAATGGATGAAATAAACATGATGAAGACATTTTCGAGGCTAAGAGGCTGAATCAAAGACATACACCTGCTCACAAGAAAATCAGAGAGTAGACAAATGTTGGGATGGATTGAAAGATGTAGGGAATATGGTGACGACAAATGGTTGGGAATGAAGAGAATGGGAAGCGTTCAACCTCTCAAGGAGGACAACCACCTCTTAGCGAGGACTACAATACAAATTCGTTTCTATTGGTGCATATTGCTCTTTCGTTATGTGATGCAATTGCACATCTTGTAAGGGTTTCAATGCGCCATCATCCAACACAAACTCAGCATTGTTACCCTTTTTGCATTTTTGCAAATCACTTGCTCTTAAATATTTAAATGAGTTTATATACTAATATATTGTGTATAGCATCCCTCACAGTCCAAGAAAATACATGATCTGAAAATAGAGCAAGCGAGTCAGTGAGTTGAAAAAGGGTATGTAGATAACCTCATTCTTTAGTCAAAAGTAAGCAAAAACATATTCCTCCAACTGAACATCTTTTGCCTAAAAATCTTCACCTATAGGAAGGATCGAAGCATACGGAACACCCAGGAAGGCATGATATCAAAAGCCCAGACCCTGAAAAAAAAAAAGTATCAATCAATCAGCCAAAAAAAGTTAACTGGATATGTAACAAGAGAAAGCTAGTTGCAACAGCAAGGAACACACGCAAATCTTAAACATCAAAACAGGTCCTCGTGCCAACTTCTGTGGCAATGAATGAATCTTTGCAACATTACATTATGAATTTTGCAACTGATGAATTAGGTACTATAGATGAGTTGAAAAACATAATCAATAATTTGCCGTGAAAATGAAGTAAAGAACTAATAAAGAAAGTTATAAGAAAAACATAAAGTAAAAGAGCAAGATAGATATTGGTGTAATATATTCAGCCTAAAGGTTTACAACAACAACTACTTGAGTTGTCATCAAGTAGCCATGTTTCAGGGAGAGAAGGTAAAAGGAGAAGGAAATGTGATCAGACTAGATCAGAACTTCATAACTCTATCCTTCCTAACTATATTGCAATGCAATTACTGGATAGATAATAAACTGGGAAAAGTTACTGCAAGAAATGAAAAATATTTATGTTAGAGATAGTGGTGTTTCCAGTAGTTCAGGGTTAGTGTGGGCTATGGTTAGTTTTGTACTTAACCATAGTTAACTTTACCCTAGTTAAACTAACTCAACTGTAACAGCTTTTGTTAGACAGTTGAATGTTCAGCTGTGTATATATATACACTGTAAAACGTGTTTGACGAGTTAAGAGAAATTATTCTTTCTGGTGAGATAGTGTTCTTGTGATTCTCTTGTGTTCATAGATCATCCTCATTAGGTTGATGATTGATCCTTGACATAGTATCAGAGCAAGGAATCATGGCTTCTAATAGCTCAGACTCTGTATGTTCTATGAGAAACTCAAAATCTGTTCTACGAGATGTTACGGCGATTGCTAGAGCACTGAATTTCAGTCTTCCAATGAAGCTTGATGATACAAACTATATTCACTGGAAAGTTCAAATTCGGGCAGCCATTAAAGGTCTTGGTCTCAGCTTTCTGATTTCTGAGAATCCTTCTTCATTGGCTTCAAACAAACGTTCTTCTTCATCAGACATTTCCTTGCAAGAAGATGAGGTACGAAGTCAGCTTGATTCAATCTTGATGGTTTGGTTGTTTTCAAACATTGATAAGTCTGTAATTGGTCATGTAACTGATTGTGAATCTTCATATGAAATCTGGAATGTGTTGGAGCGATCTTTTGCCCAATCTTCCATGGCTAGGGCACTTCAATTGAAAAATAAATTGAATACTTTGAAAAAGGGATCCAGTTCTATATCTGACTTTGTTGTAAAGATCAAGAACATAAGAACTGAGTTGAAATCCATTGGTCAAAGTGTGACTGATTCTGATTTGATTCAGTCAGTTCTTATGGTGTAGGACAAGAATTTGATTCTGTTGTTGTTGTGATATCCTCACAATAGAAAACCATTACTCTTCAAGATGCTCAATATCTGTTGATGCTTCATGAACAAAGGATTATACAGTTTAGTTCTGTTTCAACTATTGATTTGTCATCTGCTTCAGCACACTTTGCTTATAACTCTGTTGATAAGAAGTCACAGTCCAATAAATTCAATGGTGGACGAAACAATGGTGGTTATAGAGAAGGACATATGGCATTGCAATGTTATCAAAGGTTTGATCAGAATTACTATGGTCCAAATCAGCAAAATACTGAGAATCAGAGTGGACAGTTCAAGAAGGCTAATCAACCTTTTAATGGTTCTCATCAACCAACAACAGCTAGTTCTCAGTTCTTACCTCAACAAGCTCATTATCATCAATTTCAAGGTCTGATTGCTTCTCCTGAATCAGTAGCTGATCAAAGCTGGTATATGGACTCAGGAGCCTCTAGTCACATGACCTCAAATTCCTCCTTTATGTCACACAAAACTGATTACACAGGTACACAAAGTGTCACTGTTGGTAATATAATGGTGCTCGGCTTTCAATTTCATCTGTTGGTCATAGTGTTATACCTGCTAGTGCTCATTCTTTTCATAATTTGGCTTTGAAACATGTTCTTCATATTCCTAGTCTTGCTAAAAATATGATTAGCATTTCGAAATTATCTCAACACAATAATGTGATTACTGAGTTCACTTCTGACTCCTTTGTCAAGGACAAGGCTACAAGGAAAGTTCTGCTTCACGGCAAGCTTAGAGATGGATTATAATATCTTCCTAGACAACATCAACCATCTACTGATCATACTTCAAAAACTGATCGTTCTTTCAACACTGCTGCTCAATGTTCTGTGTTTCTTCCTTGTAAGAAGACTGTCATTTCAAATTTGACAGCTATTGTTGATAGTTCTAATAACTGGCATGCCAGACTTGGACACCCTTGACATGTGATTCTTCAAAAAGTTTTACATTCTTGTATTACTTATGTCTCTAAAGCTGCTTTGCCTTTTTTTGACTCTTGTAAAATTGGCAAATTACATAAACTTCATTTCACCACATGTGCTATTACTGCTACAAGTCCTATGGAGTTGGTTTACTCTGATCTTTAGGGGCCTGCACCAACGCTTTCTACAAATGGCTCTCGGTACTACATTGTGTTTGTTGATGCTTTTAGTAGATTTACATGGTTTTATCCACTGAAGCTTAAGTCAGATGCTTTTGCAGTTTTTGTTTATTTTCACAAATCAGCAAAATTTCATTTAGGCACCAAACTGAAAAGTTTTCAGTCTGATATGGGCCTTGAGTTTAAACCTATTGAATCATACTGTCATAGTCTTAGGATTACTCATCGTTACTCATGCCCATACACACATCAACAAAATGGAGTGCCTGAGAGGAAACACAGAACAATAGTTGAAATGGGATTAACTCTACTTGCTCATTCTCACATGCCACTCGCCTACTAGGAAGAAGCCTTTGTTACTTCAGTGTTTATCACCAGCTTACCTTCTTCTGTTCTGGACTTTCAGTCTCCATACTTTGTATGTTTGAAGAAGACTCCTGATTACCAGTTCTTTAAAGTGTTTGGCTGCTCATGTTTTCCTAGTCTCACAGCCTGTTCTACTCACAAGTTCAATTTTCGATCAGCCAAGTGTGTTTTTATTGGCTATAGTCCAAGACATCATGGGTATCGATGCCTTCATCCTTTTGGCAAAGTTAATATCTCAAGAGATGTTGTTTTCAACGAGACTGAATTTCCTTTTCAGTTGTTGTTTCCTGGTACTTCTACTTCATCACCTGTTTCAGCTGAGAAATTGGTCTTACCACCTGTCCTTGTTTCCTCACCACAGAGGTTCTCTTCTCCATCATCTGCATCGCCATCTTTGAATGTCTCTCCTGTTTCAGTACCATCTTCACCAACTGATTCACTAACTTCTCACCACCAACTCCAGCTTTTACTGAGTCTTCACCTGACTCTGGTGTTCCCTTTGTTGCTTCTCCACATGCTGCTCAGCCATCCCCTGCTGCACCTCCTGTTAGTAATCATCCTATGATAACTCGAAGCAAAAATGGAATTTTCAAGCCTAAAGCTTTGATTACCACTTCTCCACATGCACTAGTTGCTCAATTGGAACCTAAGTCTGTCAAGGTGGCTCTTCAGGATCAGAACTGGTATAATGTTATGGTTGATGAAATATCAGCTTTAGACAAGAATCGTACTTGGACTCTAGTTCCACCTTCTCCTTCCATGAATCCAGTTGGTTGTAAATGGGTGTTCAATGTTAAAACTACTCCTACTGGTGTTTTACAACGTTACAAAGCACGTCTGGTTGCTAAGGGTTTTCATCATACCCCTGGATTGGACTATTTTGACACCTACTCCCCAGTTGTTAAGCCCTCTTCCATTCTGATTTTGTTTATTCTTGCAGTTACTTACAACTGGCCTGTGCACCAAGTGGATGTCAATAATGCATTTCTCAATGGAGATCTTACTAAAGAGGTGTACATGATCCAACCCGAATGGTTTGTTAACAAATCTTTCCCTAATCATGTCTGCAAATTGAATAAAGCACTGTATGGTCTTAAGCAAGCTCCCAGGGCCTGGTTTTCTAAACTTAAGAGTGCTTTAGTAGGATGGGGTTTGGTTAATTCCTTATCTGATGTTTCTCTGTTTTACAAAAGGTCCAATGGTTCTCTTGTGATGTTGCTGGTGTATGTTGATGATATCCTTGTCACTGGTTCTGATCCTAATCAAGTTACTCAGCTGATTGCTTGGTTAAATTCATGTTTTTCCCTTAAGAACCTTGGCCAAGTTGATTATTTTCTGGGGTTTGAGGTCTTCAGTCTCTTGGAGTTGCTTCATAAAACTGGTCTGCAAGACTCCAAACCTACTGCCACACCATTTTCAGTTGGTCAAAAGTTGTCACTGTTTGATGGGAAACCCTTCTCTGATCCTACGTTGTATAGAAGTACTATTTGAGCTTTGCAGTACCTCACCTACTCTAGACCAATCATCAGCTTTATAGTAAATAAGCAAAATCAATTTCTTAAGCAGCCTTCTGATCTTCATTGGTTGGCTTGCAAGAGAGTTCTACGCTATCTCAAAGGGACTTTAGAATGTGGTTTGTGTTTCAAACCTTCTTCATCTCTTACCACATTTACTGATGCAGACTGGGTTGGTGACTTTGATAACAGGAGGTCTACTAGTGGTTCTTGTTTATTTTTGGGAGGTAATCTTGTCTCTTGGTCCTCTGAAAAGCAGGCTGTTGTAGCTCATTCTTCCGCTGAGGCTGAATATAGAGCTTTAGCTCATAGGGTTTCTGATATATTGTGGACTACTTCTTTACTATGTGAGCTGGGTGTTTGCAGTGCTTCTCGTCCAGTTCTGTGGTGCGATAATACTAGTGCCAAAGCTCTTGCTTCATGCTCGCACTAAGCATGTTGAAATTGATGCTCATTTTGCTCAAGAAAAGTTGGCTGCTGGTGTCTTTGATCTACGCTATGTTCCCTCTCTTCATCAATCTGCTTATTTGTTCACTAAAGTGCTCACAGGTCCTCGTTTCTCCTTTCTGTGTAGCAAAGTAAATCTTGTGTGTTCACCTCGATTTACTTTGAGGGGGAATGTTAGAGATACTGGTGTTTCCAGTAGTTCAGGGTTAGTGTGTACTGGCTATGGTTAGTTTTGTACTTAACCATAGTTAACTTTACTCTAGTTAAACTAACTCAACTGTAACAGCTTTAGTTAGACAGTTGGATGTTCAGCTGTGTATATATATACACTGTAAAACGTGTTTGACAAGTTAAGAGAAATTATTCTTTCTGGTGAGATAGTGTTCTTGTGATTCTCTTGTGTTCATAGATCATCCTCATTAGGTTGATCCTTCACAATTTACTCAAGAAAATGAATAATTTGGAATTTATTAGTCCAAAATGTTTAGTAGCATTTTTACCAACCAAAACCCATGCATCTATAATTATCACTTGCAAACCCTGGAGATTATAAAAGTAGCATTTAGATTACTAAATCGAAAACACAACAATCAAATGTTGCGGGTGCAATCATACTGATGCACCAGATCCCATCAGAACGATCAAATGTTGCAAATAAAAAGCACAATAATCAACTTAATTCGAACTTTTCACATGCAAAAATCAAGAGCAGAAAAATTGTAACAGGGATCATTTCAGCACTTTCAACACGGCCCTCAAGTCCTTGGAAATGAGTATATTATTCCTCCAAGTAAAAGGAAGGCATATTGTAAGAAAACATTAATTAATTAGTTGTAATTACGCTGTAAATAGCATGTATTTAGGCAATAGTATATTTAGATCCTTAATGCTAGGAATTAATATCCCTTGATTTTAGGATCTGATTTAGGTTGTATAAGCCTATATAAACAACTCATCTATAATCAGTAAGATAACCGTGTGAAGATTTCTTCATATTGGTTTCCTCAATTGTCTCTTTTATCTTTTATGGTATCAGAGCAGAGAGTGTTTCTTTAGACATAAAAAAAGATAAACATGTCGAGAAAAAGTGGAGACATGGATTTTGAAGGAAGCTCTATCCCTCCTAAGTCCAGTTCTACCATAGTTTCTCCTATTATTGTTGAAAACTCTTCTACTACCCTCTAAATCACAACTCAAAAGCTAAACGGAAAAAATTACCTTCAATGGTCCCGATCAACTACTATGGTGATTCGTGGAAAGAGAAAATATAGTTATTTGGATAGATCGACCTCACGACCTCCTTTAGATGATCCCTCTTACGCAACATGGGACTCCAACAATTCTATTGTGATGGCATGGCTTATCCACTCAATGGAAGACACTATTGGAGATATTTACCTTTTCTACACCACAACAAAAGAAATATGGGATGCTGTCAAATTGGCATACTCGGATTTCGAGAATTCCTCTCAACTATTTGAGTTGCTAAATAAGGTAAAAGACCTCCGTCAGAATAATCTTGATGCTACTCAGTATTTTAACATTTTGCGGAATCTTTGGCAAGAAGTGGATCTTTTCAATATTGTTCCTTGGAAAGATCCCAAAGATGGTGAACTCTTCAGGAGGATGCGTGATAAGGATCGAGTCTATGATTTCCTTGCTGGTCTGAATAAAGAACTACATGAAGTTCGCGGGCGATTGTTGGGTCATTATCCTTTACCTTCAATCGAAGGTCTTTGTTGAGGTTTGTCTTGAAGAATATCGACGGCATGTGATGCTTGGTAATCCTTAAGATATACCAGAATCATCTGCTTTAGCTGCACAAAACTTTTTATCAAGTCAGCCAACATCACTGAAGAAGACTCCTTGGTGTGATCACTACCGTAAATCATTTCACACTCGGGATAGCTGCTGGGAGCTTCATGGAAAACCTGCTGATTGGGTGCCTAAGAAATTCAGAAAAAGGAACTCTACTTCACAAAGTGTTTCCTCAAACACTCTTCCTACTTCTGCCAATTTCTCGAACGCACAACTGGATCACTTATACAGTCTGCTTTCAGCCTCAACAACAACCGATTCCCTTATGGCTAAGTCAAGTACTACTGAACAATCAATTTGCAAGAATCATGATTCAGATGAACAATGGATAGTGGACTCAGGTGCAACTGATCACATGACTGGTAATGCATGTTTTTTGCAAACATATTTTCCATGTTTAAACATCAGGAAAGTCCAAGTGGCTGATGGCAAATCTTTAGTAGTGGCTGGGACAGGAGCTGTTCAGATCAGCCCTGATATTCTATTAGAAAATGTGTTACATGTCCCTAGTCTATCCTATAATCTACTATCAATTTGCAGGTTAACAAATGATCTTGCATGTGTTGCTAATTTCTCAAAATCTGGTTGTGCATTTCAGGACTTGAAAATGGGGAAGATGATTGGCAGTGCTAGTATGTTCAACAGACTCTACTATCTTTCGGTTGTTTTTTTCACACCTCATACATTAGGTCTCTCTTCAGTTTTTAGTGATAATCAACTTATGTTATTCCATTACTGTCTAGGACACCTAAGTTTTGTCTATTGTTTCAATCTCTATTTTGAAATAAAAGTTTATGTTTTCAATGTGATGTGTGTCAAATGGCTAAACATACAAGGACTTCTTTACCATCTCAAGCATATCGCCCCTTTAAACCTTTTACCTTGATCCATAGTGACATTTGGGATCCCTCCCGTATTAATACTCTCATAACTCAAAGATGGTTAATCACTTTTATTGATGACCACACACGAGTGTCATGGGTATATCTCCTAAAAGATAAATTTGATGCTGCAAATGTTTTTAAAATATTTTATCAAATGGTTAATACCCAATTCAATGAACGAATTAAAATGCTTCGAACTGACAATGGTACAGAGTATTTTAATTCAATTCTTGGAGAATTCTTTACAAACAATGGGATTTTACATCACAGCTCATGTGTTGACACTCCTAAACAAAATGGTATAGCTGAACAAAAAAACCGTCATTTACTTGAAGTGGCAAGTCTCTTTTATTCACTACAAATGTTCCAAAATATTTTTGGGCTACTGCATGTTATTTAATTAACAGAATGCCAACAAACGTTCTTAACTTCAAAAACTCCACTTGCCTATTTCTCCACAATGTTCCCCAATTATAGAACTTTTTCCTATCTTGAAGCACATGTATTTGGGTGTGAGTCATTTGTTCATACACCTAGCCAAGGTCGATCCAAACTTGATCCTAGATCTCTCAAATGTATCTTCCTTGGTTATTCGGCGTCAAAGAAGGAATACCGATGCTACAACCCTGAAAAAAGAAAATATTTCACAACCATTGACGTGACATTCTTTGAAAATCAGGCCTATTTCACTCATAATTTGTCTAAGGGGGAGATATCAAGTGACCAACATTACCTAAAATATCAAAATCCTTCCTTAAATGGTTTGGATTTGAGAGATTCAAATCTAGATATTTATTCAAGCCATAAAAGACAGATTTTTGGGAATTTTTTTGGGATCCTTGTCCTTTAATTACGATATCTTCTAAAGGAAACACAAATTTAGAATCTCAATCAGTTAAGGAAACAAATGAGTCACCTGATTTTGAAAATCTAGAGTCTAATTCTGTCCAAGAGAAGTCAACCACTAATGAGCCAATAAATCTTTCCTCAAATCTCAACACTCCTCCAACACAGTCCCAAAATATTTCTAAGGCCAAAGAACTTCTTACTTATTCCCGTAATAAACAACTAAAGTCGGTAGAGGAAGTTGAACCTACTCCCTCCCAAGGGTCCAACTCGGAATCAAGTTCAGAAGATGATGACTTAGATTTCCCTATTGCTCTAAGGAAAGGAGTTCGATCATGCACAAACCATCCAATCTCTAAAGTTACTGCTTACAGCCACCTTTCCAAACAGATGAAGACATTCATAGCCAACATGTCTGGGGTAGAAATTCCAAAAACAATAAATGAAACCATGCAAAAACCAGAATGGAAGGCAGCCATCATGGAAGAAATTCATGCTTTAAAAAGGAATGGAACTTGGGAGATAATTGAGAGACCAAGAGATAAACTACAGTCGGTTGTAAATGGGTTTTCATAGTCAAATACAATTCTGATGGGTCTTTACAACGGTATAAGGCAAGACTTGTTGCTAAAGGATACACTCAGACCTATGGGGTTGACTACCAAGAAACGTTTGCACCTGTAGCAAAAATAAACAGTATACAGGTTCTCTTATCCTTGGCTGCCAACTTGGATTGGCCATTATATCAACTAGATGTAAAGAATGCCTTTTTGAATGGTGAACTTGGAGAAGAAGTGTTTATGGAACTTCCCCCTAGATTTGAACAAGGCTGTATTGGAAAGGTATGCAAGCTACAAAAGTCTTTGTACAGGCAAAAGCAGTCACCTCGTGCATGGTTTGATAGGTTCATGAAGGCAATTAAGAAACAACAATATGTGCAAGTGCAATCTGATCACACCTTATTTTTTCAACAGAAGGAAGGTAAGATAACTATTTTAATCATGTATGTAGATGATATTGTTCTTCAAGGGGATGACTTGGAGGAGATAGCACGAGTAAACAGAGGATTAGCTGCAGAATTTGAGATGAAAGATTTGGGGAAACTTCGATATTTTTTAGGGATGGAAGTTGCAAGAAGTAATGTAGGAATTTCAGTCTCTTAAAGAAAATATGTGCTCAATCTATTGCAAGAAACTGGTATGTTAGGCTGTAAACCAACTGAAACTCCCATGGATACTAATTTGAAGTTAGGTAATACAACCACAAGCAATCCGGTAGATCGAGGAAGGTTTCAAAGGTTGGTAGGTAAGCTGATTTATCTATCACATACCAAACCAGACATTGCTTTTGCAGTAAGCTGCATTAGTCAATTCATGCATGCTCCAACAGAGGAACATATGACAGCTGCGAATAGAGTACTAAGGTATCTTAAAGGAACTCCGGGTAGAGGATTATATCTTTTAAAAGGACCTCTAACCGTGGAGTTGATGCATTTACAGACGCAGATTGGGCGGATCTGTAATCGATAGACGATCAACCTCGGGGTATAGTTCCTTTGTTTGGGGTAACTTGGTTACTTTGAGGAGTAAAAAACAAGCGGTAGTGGCGAGAAGTAGTGCAGAAGTAAAATTACAATCACTTGCTCATGGTTTATGTGAAACATTGTGGCTAAGGAATTTACTTATGGAACTTCAGATGCCAGCACAAGACTCATTGAAACTATTTTGTGACAACAAAGCAGTAATCAACATAGCTCATAACCCCGTTCATCATGATAGAACCAAGCATGTTGAGGTAGATCGCCATTTTATCAAAGAAAAATTTGAAGATGGAACCATATGCATTGAGTATGTTCCAACCAAAAGTCAAGCAACAGATATCTTGACTAAGAGTTTATGGAAACCTGACTTTGAAAGATTACTTGCCAACCTTGGACTGTTTAACTTGTACAATTAAGCTTGAGGGGGAGTGTAAACATTAATTAATTAGCTATAATTACGCTGTAAATAGCATGTATGTTAGGCAACTATGTATTTAGGCAATAGTATATTTATATATCCTTAATGCTAGGAATTAATATCCCTTGATTTAGGATCTGATTTAGGTTGTATAAGCCTATATAAACAACTCCTCTATAATCAGTAAGATAACTGTGTGAAGATTTCTTCATATTGGTTTCCTCTAACTGTCTCTTTTATCTTTTACATATAATCTCAAACATATAACCACAGATGTGCTAGAAAAACAAGAATAAATACTATTTTCTTTATCAAGAAGTAACGAGCTTGCTTTCTTCCTATAGTTCAATCAAAGGATTGTCACTGGGTCAAAGTATAGACACGAGGTGCAATCCTGCGTGAAGTACAGCTTAATGAAGAATCAAAGATATCTTCTTTTGAACAAGAGAATTTGGCCATGCTTTTGCTTTTCACCATTGAAGGAAAACATGGGTTGCTCTAACGAGACCAAAAAAGATTGCATGCGTCGGAGTGGATGATTCTACCATCCTTGATTGAAATCCAAAGGACCTTACGGTTTCTTGATGCAAGAGAAAGTGACAAATAGGAGGAATGTGTTTAGAGGTCGAACTTGGGTATTCTCTAATTTTAGGGACTCGGGGACTTGGCAAAAAATGTCCAAAATTCTACACACGAGTACTTGGACTCAAATTTAAAAAAAAACTATAACTTTTGAATATTCATTCTTCATTTATGATCTATTATTCATGTAAAGACGAGATAAGAAAACGAATTTCTTATCGAAAAAATTAAATAATAAAAGCAGTTTTTCAATCAAATTCTTATGATTTGATAATTCCTAATCCCGATCCTAACTACTACCTTTAGGCTTTAGCTTAAGGTTGAAATCCTAGACAAAGTATAAAACTAATTGAGACTACTTCCATGACACTTTTCAAGCTTATAGTATGATAGGAAAATTTTGAATGAGTGCATCATGATAGAACATTCTTTAGAGAAAAATTACGTACCATACGGGTTACGCAAACCAATCCATATATTGATTTATAAAGTTCTATATAACTCATATATAGTTCATTAGTAAGTCCATTTGATTTCTTTTATGAAGAAAAAATCATTTTATTAATTTAGATTCTGAAACGTAAATGATATATATAGCTATAATAAGTTAAGTTCTATAAAGCAATGAAGAAAAAATCATTTTATTAATTATAAATGTTAACTCATATATAGAGATGTTCTTTGGTGGTGGAACGAGGATGTCCAACGAGCAATTAAGACTAAAAGAGAGATGTATAAGAAAATACCTAAGTGTCAAGATGAAGATGCGTACAATCAATATAGAGAAGCTAAAAAACAAGCTAAAAAAGTAGTTAGTCAAGCTAAAACAAATTTCATGAAAGATCTATATACAAGGTTAGGAAATAGAGATGGCAAAAAATATATATATATAGGTTAGCCAAATTAAGAGATAAAAAGAAACAAGACCTAAGTCATGTAAGATGTATTAAGGACGAAAATCAAAATGTTTTAACGCGCAAGGATGATATAAAGGAGAGATGGAGAAGTTACTTCGATAGTTTATTTAATGATGGTCAAGTTGATATTATAATAGATGAAAACTCACACCAAGAAAGAAATGTAAACTATATACGCAATATTAGAATTATAGAAGTTAAAGAGGTATTGAAAAGAATGAAAATAGGGAAAGCATGTGGCCCAGATGAAATACCCATAGAGGTTTGGAAATGCTTAGGAGAAATTGGATTAACTTGGTTAACAAAACTTTTCAATAAAATTCTAAAATCAAAACGGATGCCAATGGATTGGAGAAGAAGCACGCTTGTGCCAATCTTCAAAAACAAAGGAGACATTCAAAGTTGTTCAAACTACCGGGGAATTAAACTTATAAGTCACACTATGAAACTTTGGGAGATGATAATTGACAATAGGCTAAGGAGAGAAACAACAATATCAGAGAACCAATTTGGCTTCATGTCTGGGAGGTCACTATGAAGGCAATTTTCCTTGTAAGACGATTGTTACAAAAATATACAACAACAACAACAACATAGCCTCAGTCCCAAATTAACTGGGGTCGGCTACATGGATCAAACTTTTCCATTGTGCTCGATTAAGTGCAACTGATGGTGAGCTTTCCAAACCATTCAAATCCCTCCTAATTAATGCATCCCATGTTAACTTTGGTCTGCCCCTACCTCGTCGAATTTCTACAGTTTCTATTGAGTCAAGTTTTCTAGTTGGGGCATTTGTAGGTCGTCTTTGCAGGTGACCAAACCACCGCAACCGCCATTCCCTAATCTTTGTATCAATTGGTGCTACTCCTACTTGTTTTTTTATTGTTACAAAAATATAAAGAAAAGAAAAAAAATCTCCATATGATATTCGTAGATTTAGAAAAAGCATATAATAGGGTCCCTAGAGATGTTATTTGGTGGGTTCTAGAAAGAAAAGGAGTGTGTGCTAGATACATAGACACTATTAAGGATATGTATGATGGAGTAGTAACGAGTATAAAGACATTTGGAAGAGCTACAAAAAAATTCTCCATTACGATAGGATTACATCAAGGATTCGCTTTAAGTCCATATCTATTTACTTTAGTTATGGATGAACTAACTAGGCATATTCAAGATGATATACCATGGTGTATGCTATTTGCAGATGATATTGTCTTAGTGGATGAAACAAAAGATGTAGTGAATAGGAAACTAAAACTCTGGAGGAATACATTAGAATCTAAAGGCTTAAGTTGAGTAGGACGAAAACTAAATACATGCACTGTGAGTTTAGAAACACTAGACATCGAGATGATGGAGTGGTAAAATTAGGGGAAGTAGAAGTTCTTAAGGTGAACCACTTTAGATACCTAGGATCAATCATACAAAATGATGGTAATATTGAGAATGATGTCACACATAGAATTCAAGCTGGATGGAAGAAATGGCGGAGTGCAACAGGGGTGATTTGTGATCGAAATGTTCCTACTAAGTTAAAAGGAAAATTTTATAGGACCGCAACTAGGCCAGCTATGCTCTATGGTAGTGAATGTTGCGGTAAAGCAACAACAATTACATAAAATGAACGTAGCAGAAATGAGGGTGCTTAGATGGATGTGTGGTAAACTCGTAAAGATAGAAATATAGAAATTCAAAGACAAGTAGGAGTAGCACCAATTAATACAAAGATTAGGGAAGGGCGGTTGTCGTGGTTTGGTCACTTGCAAAGACGGCTTACAAATGCCCCCACTAGAAAACTTGACTCAATAGAAACTGTAGAAATTCGACGAGATAGGGGTAGACAAAAGTTAACATGGGATGCATTAATTAGGAGGGATTTGCATGGTTTGGAAAGCTCACCATCAATTGCACTTAATCGAACACAATGGAAAAGTTTGATCCATGTGGCCGACTCCAATTAATTTGGGACTGAGGCTATGTTGTTGTTGTTGTTGTTGTTGTCTCTCCTTTTATTACTTTATATATGGTACATAGCCAGTCAAGTCAAGGATCACGAGTCGCATGGACCAAACAATAATAATACTTGGAGTCAAAAAGGTAATTGTTTCTGAGGTTATGGTACCAACTTAGCCCACCTCTGTTCGATGAAACCTTTGCAAAAAATTTCCTGGTAGATTGCATACAACACGTGAATTGAATGGCTAAAAATTAAATTCTCCTTCAATGATCTAGCTCAAATGGTAACCAGTGACAATGAAAACATTATATAGTTAATGGTGCAACTAACAAGCTCAGCCTTGATGATCCCTCATATTTAATTAGGACATCCAAAACTCAATGGTGAAGACCTGGCTCATTCACTCGATGGAAGAAAATACTAGTAACAAATACCTTATCTTATCACATCGCCAAAAACATTTCTGACGCAATAATTTCGACTAGAATCTCGAAGACTCAAGTATTTGAATTGCGCAACAAGACTTACTAACTCTACCAATCCTTATCTCAAAGCAGCTATAATTTTATCCCAAAACAACCAAATCAAACTACAACTCAAACTCTATAATTAAACATAGATAAGAACACTAAAATCCTAATTAGATTAGGATATAATATATATAGAGTTTGAGCCAAATCATAGTGATCTCAACCTTGACAAGGACTTTGTCAACCAATCAATTAAGTGCAGCCACCACAAATACTGGTGCATCGTTCCTCGCTATTGCATCCTTTTTTATGAAGGAGAATACAATAGACCACACATTCATTTAGCGCGACTTCATTATGGATGTTTGAAAGAAGTGAGAAGAAACTTTCTTAAGGGAGAAGATCAATTGCCCAACAACAGACGATAACCATAACAACAGAAAGGCAAAGACCATAAGACTATGTGCAGTCTTAGCCACAACACAAATAGTAGGGACCAAAAGGAATCTTAGAATCTTTGTAAATAAGGAAACAAGTACCCAGTCAGCATGGGGAAAAGCAAAATAGTTTGGATGTGAGGCAACCCATAAGCTAGGTTCACGTAAGGAAATTACAGATTGGATGACGATTGAGGAGATGGGTTGACATAACGTAATTGATGTAACAAAAAAGAGAGATCGGGAAAAAATGGGAGACTTTTGGTACTAAACAATGTGCTGTGTTTTTAGTTATCATTCCCAGAAATGTCCTAACAAACAAAAGCTTGAGAATCTTCATTAATTGTAGCAACAATGCCTTTTACTTCCAATTTTAAAGTGGAGACTAAAGGCAACCTAAACTTGCTTTTCATAAAGTCCTCTCTCCCAAGTCCCAACCATCAAATACCACTTTTGACTCCTATCTCCCTCAGCCTTTCATCATTCAATTAATCTTCAAATCCTTGTTGAGTCGAAATACCATACACTCTACCATAAACTAAAATTTTGATTCACATCATCATATTTATCAATTGTGTTCATTCGTGTGGCTTTTTGTAAATTCCATTGAATTATAAATATTTCCTAACCAAATATTTTACCACTTGAAATGGTAAATTGTTGAACTTTCGAGCTCTTGATCTTGGTTTAGGCCTTCTAATGGTAGATTTATCATCATTTTTTCCATAATTCAACTTGCTATCTAACACTCCAAGTGTTACTCAAATCCAAGCAACACAACCACAACTGAACTTAAAACATTGTCCTAGAAACACTAATTCTAACCCCTTCAAGTATGACCAAAAGGTTTACAACAAGCTCAATTTCTCCAATTAATAAACCCAAATGGAAGTGGAAGTTCTGCAACATACACTAGAGGGCATTAAGGAAATCCAAGATGGAAAAATTATGAACATAGAAAAAGGGTAATAGAGAACAGAAGAGGGAGGCCCATGTAACTAAATTGCAATTTGCATCAAGCGTGTTCCCAAAACAAAATTTAATTAGCTCTGTCCTCCTTAAAAGGAAAGTGAAGTCTCAAATGTACCAAAGTAGAGTGAATGAACTTCCAAGGAATTTTGAAAGCAGTAATTAGGCACAATCCTAGCAATCGATAATTATCAATGATTCTATATCTCCCTGCCACAACTTTAGCCCACAAGGATTCGTTTTTCTATCAAATTTCCAACTCCATTCGGTCGCCAAATATATATTTCTTGTCCTAAAAATTGCCCATTGCTACCCCTCCTTTTTCCTTGGGTTTAATGTTCTCTTCCCACATCACTAAGTTTCTATAACGATGCACTTATGGAAAATCACACAAAAATCATGTCGAACCTTTTATATGTTCTCACTGATGCAAATAAAAAACTTGAAATGGCACATGACATACAAGTGATTGCATTAAAAACCAAGTTAACAAGTAATAGTCTTACACCTTAAGATAAAAGACCCATACTCCATCCCTCTGACCTACACTTTTGGACACCACTAATATCCAGAAGTCAACCTTCATAAGATTTACACTTAGAAGCAGCCCCACGTCATTGGTCATATCCACAGTAATATTATATCTAACTTGTCATTGCTCCAATCTTCTCCTCACTCATTGAGTTCCCTAGCACTTAACGTTTTTGCACATTCGCCTTCAAGCCTGAGGTATCAAACTAGCAGCTCTAAATTAATCAATAAAGATTTATACTTAGAGGCCTTTTCTTTGTGTTGTGCTTGGCTAGTTTCCGTGACTCATGAGTCATGAGTTGGACTTTCTAAACCCAACAAGTGAAATAAATGGTAGGTTGAGAGCTCTAGACATTTTGATTAATAGGTTGGCCCTATGTTTAGGTACATAGAGGAGCTACAAAAGAATTTCTCATTACGATAGGACTACATCAAGGATCGGCTTTAAGCCCATATCTATTTACTTTAGTTATGGATGAACTAACTAGACATATTCAAGAGGATATACCATGGTGTATGCTATTTGCAGATGATATTGCCTTAGTGGATGAAACTAAAGATGGAGCGAATAGGAAATTAGAACTATGGAAGAATACATTAGAATCTAAAGGCTTTAAGTTGAGTAGGACGAAAACCGAATACATGCACTGTGAGTTTAGAAACACTAGACATCGAGATGACAGAGTGGTAAAATTAGGGGAAATAGAAGTTCCTAAGGTAAACCACTTTAGATACCTAGGATCAATCATACAAAATGATGGTAACATTGAGAATGATGTCACAAATAAAATTCAAGCTGGATGGAAGAAATGGCGGAGTGCAACATGGATGATTTGTGATCGAAATGTTCCTACTAAGTTAAAAGGAAAATTTTATAGGACCGCAATTAGGCCAGCTATGCTCTATGGAAGTGAATGTTGGGCGGTAAAGCAACAACAATTACATAAAATTAACGTAGCAGAAATGAGGATGCTTAGGTGGATGTGTGGTAAAACTCGTAAAGATAGAATAAGAAATATAGAAATTCAAAGACAAGTAGGAGCACCAATTGATACAAAGATTAGGGAAGGGCGGTTGCGATGGTTTGGTCACGTGCAAAGACGGCCTACAAATGCTCCAACTAGAAAACTTGACTCAATAGAAACTGTAGAAATTCGACGAGGTAGGGGTAGACCGAAGTTAACATGGGATGCATTAATTAGGAGGGATTTGAATGGTTTGCAAAGCTCACCATCAATTGCACTTAATCGAGCACAATGGAAAAGTTTGATCCATGTAGCCGACCCCAGTTAATTTGGGACTGAGGCTATGTTGTTGTTGTTGTATGTTTAGGTACATTTTGTAGAAAGATTGAGTCTTTGGTGAGGGCAAAAACCAAATTTGTTCATTATGTGGCTGTCGAGATCACTAGATCATGGGTCCTTCTATTCAGGTAGTGGTTGTTTGCTTTCTTCTTCACTCAAATAACACTTTGGGGTACCATTTTGTGAGTTAACTGGGAAGAAAGGGTGACAAATTCATTGTTAGTAATAATTGAAAACCTAGAACAGTTTGCTAGAGTTCAACAGCTCTCCCAATGTGGGTGTGCCATATCAACATTTTTTCACTCATTTCTTTAATGTTTGTCAACATAGCACACATACAATTAAAGAGTTATTGCACTTCATATGGTTCAACTCTAACAATACCTATCGGTCCTATCCAACTTAAACCATGATCAAGAGTTTGAAAGCTCCAACTATTTACTACATTAACTCATTAATCATCTTGTTAGTATCGTAAAGTGTTTACTATTTTTTAGAGTTACTACTAGCAAAAACAATGGGGATGGGGTCAAGTACAAAGATTAATTTAGTTGAACCAAAATTCTAGTTTGTGGCAATTTTGGCGACTAAAATTGTCATAGATAGATTAAGTTTATGACAACGCATTATTATCCTTCTATTTGATGTTACGAATATTGATTTCTAGTGAGTAATTTGAACATAAATGTATATAATGGATATTTTTTTAACGAATAGCAACTAATGAAATAAACATTATTTTTCTCTACCGAAAAAAATAAACGTTATTTTTTGTAAGCTAGGCACCTCCTAACCTAAAGACAACAAACTGCCAAGGCATCACGTTGCCTCCTTGAAAACATCACTTCATATAAAACTTAATTATGCCATCAGCTGTGATCATGTATTCAGTAAGATAGTAACCTGATGCGACTAACTAACCCAACTAAGAGCAAGTTAGGTAGTGTGCAAAACCAGGTACATGTTGGGTAATTCTAAGTTGTATGATATCACTTCATGTTGTGCATCAAGTAGGATAAAAAATGAGCTCAGCAAGGGTTTTGTATATAGAGTCTATCAAGTTTAAATTTTCTACTTATCTTTATCTTAAAAATGAAGTATCTACAAAGTGTCACAAAATATAATAGCTCTTTCGATTAAATTTCAACCACAATCTAATCCACAACAATATAAGTTACATAACTCTCATTATTAGGCCAAGGATGGAATGTGTTCATTGTTATACATGAATAAACAAGCTTAGGTTAGAGTCTTCCCTTTTAAATGATAATAACAATAGTAGTAATAATAAATAACAATGACGATGGGACGAGGATGGTTATGATAAGCAAATACATGCAGAAGCAAGCAGGCAGAAGCAATACAAATTGAACAAATGCAAATAACATTCATTAAAAAAGCAAAAATCGGGTCCTTGAAAAGTTAAAATTTTTTCATTCAACAAGAGAAGGAAATGCAGCCAGTTTGCAATATTAATCCTGGTAGATGGGTCCAGAGAGAAGAAGCAATACGAGCAAAAAAAAAACGGACACATAGACATAGAAACAAGCCCACATAAGCAACCATGGAAATCCCTTTACTCATTCAAGTATAAATGCTTAGAATAGAAAAAGGAAAAAGAACTATGGGCATTTACAGGTCTAATTATCATTAGTTTAACTAACAATGAACATATTGTGATCAAGAACTAAATCATTCAATAGGAGTCGACCTGCAATTTTTTGGGCAAGATAAATCAAGGATTGTGCAGTTAGGCACAAGACACATAATCCAGACCATCTCTTGAACAGTTAGGCATGACGATTTAAGGAGTCACAACACACGATCCTGTTCATCTCCCAAACAATTAGGTGAAATTAGCTCGGTGAGATCTAAGGTGTCTTCCACCTTAGACCACAAATAGAGGTACTTCAATTCAAATAAGTAAACAACCTAGTCCATGTGAAGTGGCATTAACATGTTACCAATTTAATAAGTTTTTACTTTTTAAGTATCAGAGATTCTTAACTTAGTTGGGGACAAGGCATTGATTGAGTTGAATTAAGTCTAAGTTGAGTAATGACAAGTCCAAAACTTTCTAACGTTGCGTCCTACTAAGATGAACCAACACAATAAATTTCTTCTCTCTATATTTTCTAGGAATATACTCTTAAGCTGGATGCACTATGTCTTGTACACTAGGAAGAAAATAAAATCATCAAAAGCACAAACAAAGCCAGTTCAGCACTGCCCATCAACTTAAAACAAACAGCATTCAATTCAATTGAAGCATGAAATCAAAACTCAACCTCACCAGCAATCTAAGCAGACACAGGGGAGGACGATATCATCCCCGTCTGCCTCGCATAGGCAAAAATCCCTCCAGCCTCAATAACCGGCCCTGCATCCCCAATAGGCTTCAACCTATACTCCTTCCCAGTTGTATGATTAATCAACAGATTCTCAGCCAGCTCAACAGTGACCACATCCCCAGTATTGCACTCATCACACACCCTCACCTCCGACTCCAACGGGTAAACCTCCCCGGTCGCGACCGAGTTCCTGAAGAAGATCCTGGCGTAGGACTCCGCCACCACGGCCTTAACTCCGGAAGCCCCAAGCGCGACGGGCGCGTGCTCCCTCGACGACCCGCACCCGAAATTGTCCCCAGCAATGATTATGGAGTACTTGGACTGGAACTCGCCGGGGTCCACGAAGCGGATAGGGTAGGCGGAGGGGAGGCCAATTAGGGCAAATGAGCCGAGCTTTCGGTACTCGTCGGGGTTGGAGGGGACGAGGGTGAGGTGCTCTGCGGGGATGATCTGGTCAGTGTCGATGTTGTCGCTGACGACGTAGCAGAGGCCGTGGAACGTGGTGGCGGGCGGAGGAGATGAGGAGCTGATGTTGTTGTTGTGGGTGGCGGAGAGGCGGCGGAGAGGAGATGGGTAAGAGGAGGGGAGTTTGAAGGGGAATTTGGTGGCCGCTCTGGAAATGGAGCGAAATGAGAGTGTTGTTGTCGATGATGGTTTAGGGTGAGGTTGCGGAGGGATGATGGTCGCATGGGACAATGAAGAGGCGGCTGGGGCTGCTGTAGCCATTCCTGGAAGGCGGAGCATTGGAGAGGATAGCCTATGTTTTCGAGCTTTCGGGGTTGTAGAGCTCGGTGAACGTGCTTGTCAACCACACTTGCACATCGTACATTCGTACTAGTTAAACATTGCATTTTAAAACCTACTTTGCAGGTTACCGGTTACTGAGTTCTAAAGTTGTTGGTTTTTTTTTTTTTTTTTTTTTGAAGCCAAAGTTTTAGAGTTATACCATCATCTCTTTCTTTTTTTTTTTTTTTTTTTTTTTCAAGTAGGTATATTTTCTCATTTGTTTTCTAAGACAAGGTATATTTATCTCTTATATAATGGAGTGTGTCCCTCGTAAAATAGTCAAAAGGTAGGTTGGCAATTTGTGTACTGGTGCGATAATCTGTTGAATCAAGTGGCTCAAACTTGTAATTTAAGTTGGACTCAAATTAGTGTCCTACATGAATCCATGCATACACAGTGATTACACATGAAATTGATTAGTAATTTGATACAAACTATGTTAACGTTTGTATTCCAATTAGGAGTTAATATTTTGTGTTGGTTTATGTGTACATGCATGTAACACTTATGAATAGGTGAGTAAGGTTAAGTGAAAGGACATAGTGTTAGTGTGTCGGAGCGTACGGGCTATGTCAAGCGAGTACGTAACACATGGTGTTAAGGTGTTTGAGAGTTGAGTGTGTCATAACGTACGGACCTACGAGCATGTATGCGAGATTGTGAAATTGAATCTTATTGGGTTTTCTATATGGGGTTTAGATATAGGAGTTTTTTGTGTATTAAACTATTAATAGTGGAATGCATTGTTTCTTACCCATGGTTTTTTTCCCTTATTTTGGGGTTTTCCACGTAAATTCTTGTGTTCATCTTTTCTCTGTAGTTTATTTATTTTTGGGTGTATTCGTGTGACAGTGATCTTGGAAATTCCGTGGTGATTCGTCACAACAAATTGGTATCAGAGCCAAGATTAATATTTAGGGGTTTAAGAGTCGTGAGAAGGAAAGTGATGAGAATTAGGAAGAGTTGGATGAAGGCGACGAGCGTCATAAAATTCAATTTGGCAAAGAATGTTCTTTCGAACATGAGGAATATTTCTTCGACGAAAGGTCTTTGGGAGAAATTGGAGACTATGTATATGATGAAAAAACATGTCAAATCAATTCTACCTGAAGAAGCGATACCATCACCTGAAGATGGATGAAGGTACAAATATTACTGATCATCTTAGTGCTCTTAACAAGATTGTCTCGAAAATTTAGGAGTTGGGAAAACAAGAAGTAACGAGGATCAGACACTCAAACTCATCTAGTCACATCCGTATTCGTTCAAGTACATGAAGCCAACACTGATGTATGGGAAGGAAACCATCAGTTTATCATAGCTCACTACCATGTTAATATTCGAGGATAAGTTGATGAAGAGTGGAGAAAACGATTCATTTGAGAACTCTGGTTTGGTAGCATTTGGGAATGGTTCCAAGAAGTACGATAAAGCGGTCTGTTGGAGATGATGTCAAGCAAGGCATCTCAGAAGAGATTGCGGGAATAGGAAAGGAAAAAGTGCGAGTTCGGCCAAAAGCTCATGTTCAACAAACGGGGACGATGTTGAAGGTGATGACGCTGACAATTTGTTAGTTCTCAAGACTGATAGTAATTATCCTTTGTATTCAGCAAAAAATATGATTTGTGATCAAAAGGGAGACTGGATCATTAACAGCGGGGCCACATGACATGTATGCATACATAGGGCATGGATCGGTAATTACATAAGACATACGTGTGGCAAAGTTATTGTCAGACCCCACCTAATTAGGCATCTGACTGGCGTAAATTACCTTAATCACTTGATAATCAAGCAGCCTTAAACATATCCATCAATACACAATTAAGATTAAGATTTTTTAATCATCAATTATAAAAACTTTATTAACCACATAGGATTCTAAAGTGAATCTTATACCTCAATGTTCATTTAGATTAATTAAATAATCCTCAAAATTTCGTAAAATTTATTTGATAACACCTCCTTTGTTTCTAAGCCTACATCGGAATACCCGGCCTTCAAAATTCTTCAACAAAACCTGCTCAATTTGGTGGAAATGCCGAAGGACTCACAATCCAACCATAATAATATATATTGCATTAACAGAACTATATAATCATTCTAACTTGATCTGAAGTATTAAAAACCTTAAACTAACATGTAACGGACCAAAAATATTTTATTAGTGAATGGTGACATGTATTACTTATTTATAAGCATGCACAATTTTAATTATTTTTGACGTCGATTTTACGCACTAGAGTTGCATCGATATAGGTGTGCGCGGGCGAATGGGTAGGTCGATGTATGGAATATGGCTTTGACTAGTTTATGACTTAGGTACTATATTAAATTAAATGAGTACCTAAGTTAATTAATGAGATCAAATATTTAATGAAGAACTAGCCTAATTGACTAAATAGATTCATATGACCTAACTAATTATAAGTGTATATAAGCTAGTTTGATTTTCCTAAGTAAGCCAATCAAGAAATTTACTAATTAATGTCCCTAGTTTAATATGGATTTTCATATGACCTTAGATTCATCTAGTAATGATAGAAAAAGTGACAATCCTAAGATAAGTTTGTGTGTGTGTATATATATATATAGGTACATGAAGTGGTTGAAATTCAATCATAGTAGACTTAAAAAATTACACAAATAAAGAATGCTCTACAAGTGTCTCAAATTGATGCTCATGAACCACAAGTGTTCATATATAATATAAATGGCAAACTTATGAGTTAATTAAACATGCATCTTTATGGAGATAATAATTTAGATGCAAAGTACAAATCATTAAGTATTTACAAGAAACTCCCTCCATATTACTAGAATACCTCTAATTCTCTACACTCATAATTAGTTCTCATCTTCATCAAATAAAGAAATAGAAGAGGAAGGAGGAAACTACCATTAATGGAGCTATATTTAAGAAAGCTTGAGCGCATTAAGGGAAACAATTAAAGAGGCAAGTGCTACTCCTTCGTCTCTATACTCTATTTCTCTCTTAATTTCTAATTTTAGTTTAGGTTCTTAATCTTGATCATCTTATAATTGGGATACTATTGTTTAAGACATTCATCAAGTTGTGTAACATGAAGTGAAATTAAAAAAATCGTTAGCTATTGCATTTTGCAAGATTACAAAAAAAAAGTCTTTTAATAAGTTTGTATCTTTGGTTAAGATCTAAGTACTAAAAACCTTTTGAGGCCCGCTATGGGCACCCCACCAATTCATGAAGACACCCATATTTTTTCTCATTTTTTTTAAAATGTAAATGACTATTTTGCCTCTTCATATATACTCACTCAAACCCCACAAACCATTTTCAAAGCAAAACTGGGGCACCTCACCACCTTGGATCACAAGTGAAACCTAAAGCCACAATTGTGTTTGCCGAGCGTGTATCGATTCTTGCGTCTTGACATCATCCGACAGCGAGGTAACAATGTTTGACAACCATATGAAGCTTTGAAGGAACTATTTTTTGAATCAAAAACTGTGAAATTGATGATTTGGTTTGTCAACGTAGGGTTTGGTAAATTCGACCAATCCGAACTTGTTTGCACTATAAAATGGAAGATTGTACTACAATGGTGCAAGAGGAGGTAGAACAAGAGGTAATTGTTGAAATTTAATGTGTTTTATTTGCGGTTTCGCAAATTTTCAGACGTTTTTTCACGGGCGCGATTGATTCGGCCTCGCAGGACCGAGAGTTATGCAAACGTCTCGGTCAACATCCACCGAAACTTGTACGTAGTTCACGTCATGATGTGAACGAAACGAAGTCATAGTCTCGGTATGGAACGACCGAGACTATTTTGTAGGTCTCGGTTGGACATGAACGAAACTGTATTTATAGTCGCGGACCTGTACAACCGAAAACTTGGGTTTTTGGGTTTTTTGGTGAATTTACTGTGCATTTTGGTTGATCATAATGTTACAATGTTTGTATTGCAGGTAATGCCGGTTTCTACTTTATTTCCAGACTACAAGGATGCGTTTACACCTTGTAGGCCGTTCCCATCTAGAGAATCGGCAATTTCATGGCTTCAAATGATAGGTCGGGAGAACAAGTTTGTGTTAGTAACGAAGCACTCTGATGCCGGAGGGATTAAGCGCAGGGGAATGGTGAAACTTGCGTGTGAGAGGTCTGGTACATATAGGGGAATGTCACAAAGAGTTGGGAAGGGTAAAGCGGCAAAAATTGCTTTGAAACCAAGAAATGAAGAAGAAGAGGAAACGGGGAGGACTCAAACCGGTACAAAGAAATGTGGATGCCCTTTCCTTATTAACATCAAGGAAAATGCTGACTCTTTGTGGTATGTCACTGTCATATGTGGGAGGCACAATCACGACCCCGCGAAAAACTTGGACGACCACTCATTTGCCGGAAGATTGGATAAGGGGAGCAGGAGGTTGTGGTGCAGATGACAAAGGGTAATGTGAAGCCAAGAGACATCCTCAATACGTTGAAGCAAAGAGATGTTACAAACGTATCAATAATGCGGACAATATATAATGCACGACAAAAATTCCGAATTGAGGATGTGGGTGGGAGGACTCAAATGCAACAACTATTGCACATATTGGAGAAGAGTGGATGTCGTGGCATAGGAAGCATCCCGATACGAATGTCATCACCGATTTATTTTGGTCACATCCTGATTCAATCAAATTGCTAAGGTGTTTCTCATCGGTAATTTTGATGGATTGCACGTACAAAACAAATAGGTATCGAATGCCGTTATTGGAGATTGTTGGCATCACTTCTACGCATTTGACGTTCTCCGTTGGGTTTGCTTTCATATCAACGGAGACTCATGCAAATTATGTTTGGGCACTGGAGAACTTGAGATCCATATTGGATGGGTGGCCTAAACCTAACGTGTTTGTTACGGATTGGGAGTTAGGCCTTATTAGTGCCATCGAAGAAGTATTTCCATCATCGTCTCACCTTCTTTGTTGTTGGCACATCAACAAAGTAGTATTGACCAAGACTAAGAAGATGTTTGGGGATAACGAAGGCTTCGCTCGTTTCATGGATAGGTGGATGAGTGTGATGTATGCTAAGTCGGAGGCCTTATTCGAACTTAGGATGAATGACTTGCGTTGTGAGTTCGGGAATGTGAAGGGTCTTACTGATTACTATGATAACACATGGGTAAAGACCTACAAGGAGAAATTTGTACCGGCATGGACAAATCGAATTATGCACTTTGGGGAAACAACAACACAGAGGGTTGAGTCTGCGCATTCCACTCTGAAGCTACATCTTGGCAACAGTCAGGCAAATTTTGAGTCTTTGTGGAGTGTGGTTGATGGTATCCTTAGGATCCAACATAACAACATCAAGGCATCATTTGAGCTCAGTTTGAATGTGGTCCAACATGAATATTTTGATGAGTTATATCGTCGATTGCGTGGTTATGTCTCTCAACTGGCGCTTAAGTTAATTAGAGATGAATTGACTCGTGGAGAGGATGTTGGACACGACTCAACTCATTGTGGTTGCGAGATACGTACCACACATGGCCTTCCTTGTGCACACGAGCTAAACCTTCATAAATTTGTTGGGTCACTCATCCCTCTCGAGGACATTCATGTGTACTGGCGAAAGTTGAGTATGATACCTGAGAATCATGTGGATCGGTCTGGGTACAATGTGCACGATGAGATTGAAAGGGTGTTGCAAAAGTTTCATGCTTGCACTGATGAGGACGATCGCATCAGGATTATTCAGCAGCTCAGGGAGATTAGTCGACCTTCGTCTACACCGGGAGTCGTGCCACCTACGAAAATAAAGACAAAGGGAACGACACCGGGGTCTTCAATCGGAAGTATGTTGAAAAGAGGAAGTAAGACAAGATCAAAGAGAAAACACGATAAAGACGATTCTTCGACGACAAGATTGCCTAGAGGATTTGAGTACGTACTATCAATAGAAGAGGCTTCTAGTTCGAGGACAAAGAAAAGTAAAGTGGGGCCTAAAATGCGTCGTACAAGTCGACGCACCCAAAGTGCATCTAACATGCCTTATGCTCATTGCATAGAACCGGATTGGTTGCCATATGTTGAGTGCACTATCGATGTGCTAGCCGATGGAAATTGTGGATATCGGTGTGTTGCCTCCGGGCTAGGACTTGCCGATGTAGACGGTTGGAGGATAGTACGTAGAAGGATGTTTGATGAGATAATCGGGTATGAAAACCTTTGGCGGGAAGTGCTTGGAACGAGTTACGAGAATGTCAAGAGTGCTGTGCATTGTCCAGATAATCATGTTGGTGCCTCTTTCAAAGAATGGTTGACACTTCCAGACATGGGATTGTTAATATCAACGGCTTTTAATGTCATTCTAGTAAACCTCTCGCATGGTAGTGCCTCAATATTTCTACCTCTACGTAGTGCTCCACCGTTGTCGTTACATAGCAGACTTATCATTGCCATGATTAATGAAAGGAATATACATTGGGTTAGGGTAAGTTCGTAGATTTTTTTGTGAATTGTTTTGTTTCACCCTTAATCGGGTATGTGACAATAACTTCTCTGTTCTACTTTTGACTTTGACAGGTGAAGTTGATTGTGAATGCACCGCTGCCATCCTTATATCCATCGTGGGACCGGTATGTTGAAGAGTGCGCAAAAGGTTGGCGAGATGGATTCGTAATTCAAGATATCGTGCCCGTTGTAACTTCTGAAGAAAACACGCTTTCCGTGGTAGATTTAGGTACACCGTAGTATAAAACATGTATCTAAGTACGAGTATGTTGTAAATTTTGTTAACTGTAAACATTGTAAAGTAGTTTTATGGTTTTTCCTCGTGCGAAATTATCCTATCGGCATAGCCCGTCCGTCACCCACTATATAGTCTCGGCATTTATCTACCGAAACCTAACTAATTTCTCGGCACGACATTACCGATAGTGATGTTTGTCTATGTAATCTGTCAATTTCCAGCAACGACTCGTTGACCCGTGCGCGACCCGACGAGACAATTCTCGGTTACGCGGCACCGAGACTAAACAAACATTCTCGGTACCTCGATACCGAAACTAAACGTTGAGGTTTAACTGAAAACATGGTCAGCACGTTTTAGTGTTATGTTATGGTTTCAAATAGTCCAAAAATAGCCTCTCGGCAAAGCCTTTCCGTCATCCACTCATAATTATCGAAACATAACAACCGAAACTTTGTTTTCCTTCTCGGTATGCCCCCACCGAGAGAATTTGGTCGCTATGTAATCTGATCATTGCACGAAACGACTCGTCGACCCGTGCGCGACCCGACTGGTCTAGTCTCGGTTGTTACTAACCGAAACGTTGCCTTTAGTTTCGTTCATGAATGACCGACACATTACATAATATCGGGTCATTGGAAGTTCTCGGCGGGACATTTCCGAGAGTGCTTGGAATGTGTCGGTTGTTTGATTCCGTGAATTCCCATAAGGTGTCGGCTCTGAATGACCGAGACACTACCTGTTCCAAAAATTACTATGTAATCTAAACCAGAATTAAGAAAAAAATGACGCGACACCGACAATAGCACCAACACTTCAGAAAGGATCAAATTGTACACCGAAAAACATCATGTTTCATCATCCAACATACTATCCAACATTCCACAAGTGGGCCTAGTTCCTCAAACTAAGAAAAATAACAAGTTTCATGCAACATTCATCAAATTATCCAACATATTATCCAACATTCATCAGATTTTTCCTCAAACAGTCATTGTGGGCCTAGTTCCTCAAACCATAAAAATTACAAGTTTCCTCAAATAGTCATTGCTTTGGCTTCTTCAAATTTTTCCTTAGGTATTCCTTGCCACGCATTCTCTTCGGGGGGCGAGCATCGACCGTTGCGGGCGGAGCATTAGCCGGGGTGGAGTGTGTAGAAGTGCTATCGTGCTGGGACTGCCTAGGGCCTGCTTCGGTAGGGGCGGATGTGTCGGTTGTGCCGGTTGCGGTGGTTTGAGTGGTAGTAGTGGTGGTGGTGGGACCGATACTCCTCCCCGAAAGGAAATGGACGATGTCACTCGCCATTTTCCTCGCAGACTCTAGCGTACACAACTCCAACGGGAGGTCCATCCATCTTAATGTCGCGTCCAACGCACGCCTATTACGCTGATGAAAAGAAAAAGGGTTAGTGTTAATGTAATACATATCGGGATTTCAAGAAATTGCACGTACTTCTACATAATACGTATAACACATTCAATACCTCCAGTAGCTCATTGTCAGCGATGGTTGTGGCGACCATCTCTTCGTCCCATAGCGCGGGTTGGTGATCACTGGGTGAGACACTTTGAGGAACCAATGTAGGTAGTCCGGTGTAGCCAAAAACTCGAACTCTACCTTGTCACCACGAACTTCGGGGGCCAACAAATGGTTCCGCCAACGCTCCCAATTGTCTTGTTGGAACCCATACTTGACAGAGTATTTGTTCACAGATGGGCTTCGATGTGCTTCCAATGGGCGGTACGGAGGATCTGGTATAAATTGCACGTGGCCAAACTGTCTCAGAATCCTCTCCGGAAGGTAGGGCTCCTGTAACGGCCCGAAAATTCGACTTGTGCCACGTGTCAGGTCAAGGTCGTATGTGGGATCCATTTGTCGAAATGCGTATGTCCGAATCTCGAGTGGAGATGCTAATTGTTGAGAAACGTATACGCGGAGAATTCGGGGAGCCGAAACACGAACGGGGACGCGCCTCGAGTCGCGTGCCGACGTGGGACCGAAATGTGGTTATAGTGGATTTATGTGGTTTTAATGTGGTCACGTTAAAATCATAAACATTGGATACGCCTCGTGATGCGAGTGGCGCGAGTATCGAGATTTGTCAAATGAGACGGGTTGGTGCCTCGAGATACGCACTGCTCAATTTATAAGGAAAGCAAAAAAAATATGTTTTCGATGTGCCTCGAGTTTCGCTCCGCATGGATCTCGAGGACACAAGTTACTTAATGAGGAAGAAAGAAAAAAAAAGGATCGGATAAGAATGGAGAAAGAGAAAAAGAGAAAGAGAGAAGAGGGAAGAGAGAGATCAGATCCGAGAGAGAGGAGATCGGCGGTGCAAGCGACTCCGGCGAGGGCGAGCCGGAGGTGGCGGTGACGGCGTCCCAGCAGTGGCGCGGTGGAAGGAGTTTCTCAGCGACGGACGGCCAGCGAACCAGCAGGCAGTGAGGTTGGTGCGGACGGTGGACCAGCAGCGGCGGCTTGCGGACGACGGCGACAGCGCATCATGACGACGGCAAAGCGCGACGATCGGCGGTGGCGGAGGCGGCCGATAGCGGTTTCAGCGACGTCGGCAAAGCAATTCAGCGACGCTGGAAGCGGCGGCCGATCGTGCAACTGTTCTTCATCACGAAGAACAGTAGCACATTAGGTGGCTCATTAGTGCGCTAGACGCACCTAGTGCGCTAGGCAACTTGATTAGCGAGCTAGAGATAAAACAAACTAGTTTTTAAAATAAAACACTATGGGGATTGTTTCAAGACTTAAGCTATAAAACCTATTCAAGCATATGTAAATCACCCTAAAACACTGGTATTGACCTCAGGGGACTCAGTACGATAGTCGTGGGCGTGACGGAGCTGGATCGGGGTGTTTTCGTAGATTGGAGAGCTTGTTTGAGGTGTGTAAAACCCAATTGAAAATCATTTTGAATATTTACTTATTTCCATTATTGTTTTTACTCTATTTTAGTTTAGTCGACTTTGTCCTTATCGCTGTTCATTTCCATATTCTATCATTGATTTGGTTTGGTTAAACGGTCGATTGAATTTACACCCGTCGAGTCTTTTGTTGTGTTCATGGCATGCTAGACCATATAATGTGTACCCGGGTCCTCGATGGATGATGACCCGAGATACTGTTTCAGTACACTTATCGGTGCGTTGTGGGTCTTCGCCGGTCACTGAGAGGACCAGGTGATGGACCAGTTGCGTGCGCTCACTGGGGGATCTTGTGTCAGACCCCACCTAATTAGGGCATCTGAACGGCCTAGATTACCTTAATCTCTTGATAATCTAGCAGGCTTCACCTCTCACTCAATAAACAATTAAGATTAAGATCTTTAAATCATCAAATTATAAAACTTTATTAACCACTAAGGATTCTATAATGAATCTTAAACCTCAAAATTCATTTAGATGAATTAAATAATCCTTAAAATTTCGTAAAAATCTTTCGACAACACCTCCTCTATTTTTAAGCCTACACTGAAAATCGTGACCTTTAAAAATCTTCAACAAAATCTGCTCAGCTTTCTTGGAAATGCCGAAGGACTCACAATCCACCCCATAACAATATAAATTGTATTTACGAAATTATATATTCATTCTACTATGATCTGAAGTATTAAAAAACTTAAGTTAACACTACCTTAACTCAAAAATTATCTTAATTAGTCCTAAAATAGTTTCCGTCATTCCAAAGGAGATCCTAATCACATGCAAACCCAGAAACCCATTTATACAATATAATATATTAAAAAACAATACATACATAGATAAAAGAACTAAGCAAGTCACATACAGTCGGAAAACTTTCATTTTCCCTTGTCGACGCTAGAACCTGTCATTATCCAATTATAAAAATTTGATAATGTCAGATAAGTAAATCCCACACTATCCAGTACACCTGTAATAGTCAAATGCATAATAATGAAATGCCTCAAATTAATTAAACTAGGATTAGCGTTAATCTTGGGGATTAACAGTCGTAATACAGGCGTTACGTGGACAACTCGATTGACTCGGACATGAAAATCGAGGGAATGTATTATTGGTGGATGGTGGTTGTGTATATATGGTATTTAAAATTATTATTATTATATTGCACCGCATGTGTATATGTTGCTATCGGGCGAGTTTGTGTGACGGGTGTTCGCCTCAAAAGGCGTGTCAACGTAGGTATTGAGTAGGTGAACTACGGGTACACTAGGAAACTCGACTAATTAAAGTTAATATGACTAAGTAATTCAGTTAAAATGGGTAATGTAACCATAGGCTAAGATGATTCAATTAAAATAATAGGCTATGACATACCTTGAAATGCGTGCCGAGACGCAGGGCATCGAGTACTGGGTAGGTGAAGGTTAGTGGGTCCATAAGTTGGTTAATTTTGATAAATAAAACACTAGCCATATGGTGTGATAAGGCTTAATATAATGTGAGTTAATTAAATAATGAAAAGCCCATAGTTTGAACTAAATAATGAGGACCATAATATGGACATCAAGAGGATCATTGTGAGTAGTTCTAGGAGAGGAGTGTGTTAATGGAGTCAACAAGTGGTGTGGGACAGCATAAAATGAGACCACAAGATAAATCTCAGGATACGTACACACATTTAATTCCAACCAAACATATATAAACCAAGTTAGTGGGATTTTTAATCAAACCACTTACAAACTCTCATGCAAAAACCAAAGAACCTGAGATTTAGAGGAGAATTCAAGCTGGAAATGCAACACCTTAGAGGGCAAATCAAGTGATCCAACCAAGGTAATCATCTTCTTCATCTCCTACACTCTTCAATGAAACTATTTTTGGTATGTTTTAGAGAAATTCAAATTTTAATGATTAGACCTCTGGTTTTTAGAGAGAGCTTAATGAATTACATGGTTATAGATAATTTATATAGAGAATTTACCACCGGTTTAACTGGAATTGGTGTTTTAATAAAATTGGAAAGTTGGTGAATACATGAGATTTAGAGGAATTTGGGGTCAAATTGATGTTCTGAACTATTTGATTGCAGTTTTGGAGTTAATTGTGTATGGAGAAGCTATAAACCAATTAAGGTGGCTAATAGGGGAGTTTGGGACAAAATTCTCGAGTTAAGAATTTTGTCACAGATGGTAATTAGCGTGCTAACTAGACCAATTAACGCGCTAATGATTCTGGGCACTTAACTATTTTTTTCAAAATGAAGAACAATAGCGCGCTAGATAGATTCCCTAACGTGCTAACTTCACTTAGCACGCTAGGTAGACCCACTAGCGTGATAATGATAGATAAAAACTAAATTTAAGGGACTGTTTTGGGATTTTTTACTTAAATACATACCTAAACACCTATAATCATACTAAATATATAAAATTGGACTTCAGGGACTCAGGGGATCGTAGCTCAGGTATCGAAGAGCGAGTCAGGTCGTATTTCAGAAGTTTAGGGAAGTCAGAGCGCAGATTGAGGTGCTTACCCATTGGAATGCCTCACAAAATTCATGGTTTGTTTTATCGGTATCGAATTACATGTGTGATTGCTGGTGGGCACACATGGGGTTTTCAATCCTATTTCGGTTTGTGTATATATTGGTTGTGGCTAAATTGCTTGCATGGGTTACTTGTGATAGTGCTCGTGTCGATGGACGTATAATATATCTATGAACGTCGGGAGGGATTAGGGTGGTTCTGAAGTGTAATAGCGTCGGGAAGGGACCATGTCGTTTACTGAAGTTGGGGTTTAGTCATTGTAAGCCTGTAAGTAAATACGTGGTTCCTATTTAATTTATTGATTACTAGCTGGTGTAGATCATTGTTTTCTTGTGATTATATGAATGTTTAATGATTAATGCTTTATTTCTGAACTGGTTTAGTTGGTATATGTTGATTATTCATTTCACGTTACTGCTTTTGCCTGTCGTGTACTGCCTACATTCATGAGAATATAACGTACCGTTGTCAGGTGTTATATTCGCATGTCTCATAGTTTATCAGTTTTATTTCATGAATATTGTGTGGACTTCTCTTGGAATTTTACTCATTGGACTCGTCACTGTATTTGTTGGGTGACCAAGTGTAGATCCTTCGACGAGCAAGAGGGCAAGGAGATACTGGGTGACTACCTCTGAGATTGTGGAGCCAACTCGTGTGTGACTACAATATGTATGTATTTATATTTTATTGGGTTTTAGGGGACTGTAGAACACTGATTAAATGTATATGAATCTTTTGCTTATCTCATTTTGCCCTGTTTTCCACTACTTAGGATTGTTAAATATTGCATAAGTTACTCATTAAAAGATTTCCACTGAAAAATTGTAATATAACTTGATAAATTAATTAAATAGCTAACTAAATCATTAATGCACATGTAGAGATTAACTAGCACAACTAGGGTTAGCTAGAAAAGTGTAAGCAACCAGGTAGGGCTCAGGGCGTCACAGGTAACTAGGTCATGACGTGGTAAGGCTTAGTGACGTGGAGTATGGCGTGGCAAGTCCCAAGGTTGCCTCGGGAATTGGGGCCATCACAAATAATCCAATAGATTAAATGAAGAATATAACATAAGGAATTTAAATACAACCATGAATCCATCCCGTTTTCGTTATCCGACCACAATCAGATAACGTTCTTCGAAAGTGGTAAGTAAACAATAATAAAGACTCATGCTCGAATAGGATAATCGAACGAGTCTTGTTCCTCCAGACTATGAGAGTATGATCTGGTTCAACGTGATCTCATGATAACCACGTGATACAAAGTATCAGTGACTCCAGCCCCTCAAGCATAATATAGTGTTCTATAACCACTGTATAGTATACACTATAAGGAGACTCGAATCCCTCTTATCCTCTCAATTTGTGTATGCATGTACAACAAAAATTCAATATCAAGGATCAATGCAATTTATTCAAAATTATAATCATACAATGTAAAGGTTACTATGAGATTTACTTAACTTTACAAACGTGATATCGCAACTCCCTAGTGTTCCCAGTCGGTAAACTAGTCCATATAGGGTTCCAATTGCAGTCCTACAATTCATTTATAAGTTCAATAAGTTTGCATAACAATTCCATAATATTTTTCCAATTTGTTGTAGTTTAACTGACCCAATCATGTCTCGAAACCCCTCAAATCTTTTCTAAATAAATTCTCCGTTGCCCGAACTCTATTTTTGATTCAAAGTTATTGTTCGACATCGAAAATTACGTTGTCTAGGCTTAAATATAATTTTTTCAATTTTTAATATATTTATTGGTCCAACTCGACCCGAAAACCTCGGAATCCCTCCAAATCAACTCCTCGGATGTCCGGATCCCAATTTTGACTCCAAATTGTGATTCAGAATCAAAAATTAAAAAAATTAGGCTTTAAAATAAATTTTCAAATTTTGGACATTTTCGAGTATCGTAGTACGCACTGCGAGGCAAAGCCCCAGTATAAATTATCAAGAAAATCTCAAATTCCTCATTTTCCATAAAAATCCTCAATTTTCATCAATTTATCCAAGAACTCTATTTTCATGATTTTTCACTAATTTCCAGGGACTTATTTTATTTTTTCAATTTAAAAAAAAACATATTTTTTTAAATAAGGGGTTTGACCCCTTAATCGGATCCGGTTCGGTCTGGGTTGGGGGGTCAAACCCCAATCATCTTCTTCCTTGGATCAAAACACAGCAGAAGTTATGTTTCAATCCCACCCTTTTTTTTCTCTTGGGGACAGGGGAGCTAACAACTTCTCCCCCATTCCACCGTCTTATTTCCCCCCTCCACCCTACCTTCTTCTTCAACTCACCTCCCTCTCCATCGTTAAAACCCAACCACACAAGAACAAGAAACTACTCAACAACATCGACAGTCATCAACAACAACCCAACAAAAACTAACCTCGTATGGAGATCTCTCTCTCGGTCTCCCTCTATCTCTTTCCCACTCGGTCTCCCCTCTCTTCCTCTCGATCTCACTATCTAAACCAAACTTTTGGTTTCGAAATACAGGGGGAATGATTATGTTTAGTCTGCAAATATAAATTAGATTTCCTCGATATTCGTATCATGCGAATCTGAAGACAAATCTAATGGATCCAACTTCATAATATAAATTTGATTTCCTCGAGATACGTACAACATATCACAAGGTCAATCTTTGGCTCAAAATAAAATTGATGAGGTGGTGTATGTTCTGTTGATATATATTTTATTTCTTCGAGATTCGCATCGCACGAATCATGAGGCAACTCTAATGATTCATTTATATATATACATTATTTTTTTATCTTCCTCAAGATACGTACTACGTATCTTGAGGTCAATCTTATAGCTATCAACAAGATAATCACCACCACTTGACTGACTTACTGGTGATTAATTATCTTGATCTACTCGAGATACATAACATGTATCTCGAGGTAGATCTTATGGTTTATTATCCATACATCACTTTATTCTCCTTGAGATTGGACAACACGCATATCGAGGCGTGAACACATCTTACCAACAGCAATGTTAAACCATTTCACATCCTCGATGATTATGCTACGCATATCTCGAGGCGAATCCAATGCTTAATTTTATTTGATTTAAACTATATGATTGATTTATATATATAAATTATATTATATATATAAAAATATATAAACACCTATGTATTTTCGCGGCTATAAATTCGCCACGTGTGCCAACGACCAACCTCGGGCATGCACACTATTGTACATCCCACGCGTGTCACCCTCGACCTCGCGCACGCGTCTCACCCTCGACCCCGTGTGTCACTAGGCGCCTATCAATTTATTAATTATTTTAATTAATTTCATGATTATCTCTTATTTTTAACTCCAAATCAAATTCCGAAAATACCCAAAAAATTACCAAAAATTGGAAAAAATTCTTCAACGTTCTCCGAATCTCATTGACATTGCGTATACACTTCAACTTGACCATATTTCACATCGAAATAGTATATAATACACCCACTAGTCATGCAGCACACAAAAATAATATTAAATTTATGATCTCCGATTCGTAACGCGTAGGTCCCACCTCGGATACTTAAATCCCAAATTAAATCCGAAAATACTTAATTAGCCGCCTAATTAAGTTTATAAAATTCTCAGATATCACAATCTTCCCAACTAATTTAAAATTTCGTCCTCAAAATATAAACTTACAGGTTACTGAACCAAAAGAAATATGAGAAAATGATTCTTTATATACAACTTTTTAATCCATACCTGTAAAACCATTCAAAGGTGAACCGTTAAGTGGACTTAATCACTTTCGTTGTATTCAACAACTCGGTGGTAGAGATCATAGTCATTTTAACTTTTCAGTTTCCAACATTTTGGTTTAATGAAAAGTTATCTCTGTTACTTTAACAATCCTGGCAATTTGTGAATTTCTGACGAGTTAAATAATAAACTTTGTGGAATATTCGATAACCTTACTTCATTTCTCATTTCATACCTTGAATCTCTTTCAAGTATTAATACATAGCAAGACTTAACTTATCTTGCCTTTCATAACACAGTTCTCATTATAATCTAAATACTATTCCACAACCCGTTGATAATTCTTCCCATATCAACTCAAACTCTGGTACACATCCCAGTTTACTTTTACATAACTAATCATCCATTTTTACTTGAATTATCGTCTGATTAATTCTTAGACTACCATCACTCTAAAATTACATATTGATGCAAATAATATTTGAGCACAACATTAGATGCTAAGTAGAGTTGCGTGTCTATCTGATCCATCACAATTCCACCGTTCCCTACCAGAAACCTGAAATTACACAAGTCATTCCATGACTATAGATCTCATAATAAATTTGTCACCCTAATACAAGAGATCTCGAATTTCAATCCGATCAGAAATAGAAACCTGACACATCGTACAACTCTTACACATTCTCTAAATATCTACTCACAATATTATTTGGATTGTGGATTAGAAAGCAATTATCAATTTCAACTCGTCAGCCAATTCACTTAACTTCATCGATTGGTTAGAAAATTATCTTTTCTAACTTCGTCAAATCATTCTCTAACGATGAGTTCATCAAGAACCGAATTCCTTTCACTTTACTAAGATCTCCCACAAACTCACGTCTTAATCACTTACTACTCACCAACGACAGTTATCCTTAACTTGAGTAGACATACGTTTCTAAACAAAGATATCAACATATTCGATGATTATACTCTCATAATATAACTTTTAACTTGTATTTCATACAAGTTTATAAATATGTTATCTCTTTTTCATTTTTACTCAATTACAATTGAAGAATATTCAATTCTTCAAACATATTAAGTCAGATACGCTATACTTTATTCAATATTATCAACCAATACAGATAATAAAAAAAACTAGCTGAGCTATAAGTCACGCATTTGTCTTCATTTCATTTATATCTTCACCAACATACAAGCATCTTACATCATCTCCAATTTACAATAACTAGAGCTTTAAACATTACCACTGACTAATCAGGTGTTGTAGCACTACAATTAAACTAATGTACAACATATTCATTGACATTAGTTGTACACTACTTTGGTTAAAAACTTTCAACATTTAGAGTTTGACTCCTTGTAAGATCTTTGTGAAGATATATTAAGTTCCATCAAACTTATAGTTTGATATTCTAATTTGATCGGGACTCGTTAACATGAAATTTTCATTTTCATATTAATGTGAGAATATATTGACCATTTAGTTGCCTATATTTCAGCCTCCAATTGACTCCGACGAAACTTCATATACACTTTTATACTGACTGTCACTAATTCATTCGATTATTCAAAGATGGGTGGACGCGTCGCATCGATCTTCTACGTTGTGAATGAATCGTGATTATGAAATGGAGTTACTTAGACTTTTGGTCATGCACAACTACTCTAGTGCCTTAACTTGACTAAAGGAGCCCATCTGTGTCACTTCTAACAGTCACAAGTGATCTCAACATCTCATTTTTTATACATTAAGTCTATTCAGTTCAGTTTTTGTCAATTTTAGTTGTTCTCAGATTGATCTCAATTTTGTCCTTTTATAAACTTACCACGAGTTTCGTTCAGCAACCACGCCACTTACATCTCCTTAATCTTGACTTAAAAAAGGAAATTTATTTCTTTTTTTTCAAAAATATAGCTAAGGACGGTGGGACTTCTTATTATCATCTAATCAATCGAAATCTTCCTTAGCTAATCTTAATTCAAAAAAGAAAAATTTCCCTACTCAAACAATTAAATCGTTTGTTATTGCCTTACGTTATTTCCATTATTCTCAAATATCCCAACTTTTTTTCTCAAAAAGAAATTTGGTACTTTTCAAGAGAATGTGTTAGATAACTTTGTATTTTATTATTCATCAAATTACCTTTGTGAATTCACTTTTTCATTATTATTCAACTAAAGAGATAAAAGAATTTAAATTTCCAAACTTTGATTAACTTAATGACTAATCAAATTCTTTAAAGGATGCTATTTCAATCCTTTAAGTTTTACAAATAGAAATTCTTGCAATATAGGAGTTCATACTAACGTCTTATACAACTCACTTACTGATACTTAATCAATACGTTTATCTCTTCAATGGTTATATTTTAAGTCGTAGTGATAAACATCATCACTTAATTTCATTAGAAGTGACTATTGGGTACTTTAAATTTTAAAACATAACTACTTGTGCTTTATTTAATAGCTAATCCAAGCTATTATTAAACCACTTCCAGAACACCTTAACTTCTAACACGTTGATCTTATCACTACATTTTTTTATTTTCAATTTAGAAATTTTTGTTAATCTTTGTTTCATAACAACACCCAATCTTGTGTTAACAAATACTACTTCCAACTCGCGTATTTCCATTTATTTTATCACTACTTTATTCAATTCATAGAACCACTATACTCAACGTCACTTATGGATAAGTAACTTGAGTAATAAACAATTAAAGTTTTCATTACTTCTATATAGAAGTTGTTTGATTGTTTTAAAATATGGTTCTATTCCACATTTCAATTGATGTTCTGTTTCGTAAAGGAGAAAATACTTTGCTTCAATGCATTTTATTTTTGTAGAAACCAACTTAAACAACTTGACTTATCATATCACAATCTCATTGTGATTTTCAAGTCAAGATTCAATTTGTCTAATCTATTTTCATTTTACGTTTTTGATAACCACGTGTCTCTTTTTTCCTTGTGAGACTATTTTCGAAAGCAACATTCAATTGGTTATGAATTAAACCAATATTTTATAGAATAAGTCTTCCCGAGTTAACATGCAACCGATACTAACCTTGTTCTAATTTCAAGATATTCATATCTTGTGCTTCCCAAAAGTCCCAATTTTATTTTACATTTTCCAAACGATTCTCAATCGGTTGAGACTTAATTTAAGTCTATTTTAATGTTTTCCTGAGTGTTTGAAAATTGTAATAGTTCGATACTTTTGATTTTCAAGAAATCCACATTAAATGTTTTTGTATATGAATCATTTGGATTTCTCTTTTAACCAATTTCTATTAGTTTCACAACTGATATTTTCATCATTTAATTAGTACTGAACTACTTACAATATCTTTGTGAATTCGGAATTCACAAGTCCATTTCACATCCATTTAGGCTAAGTTTCGTTTCATACGCTTATTCTCTCTTTTAATTATCCATTTCTAGTCTTACGAGTTAAGTATCGAACAGACAAGAAGAATAAACTTCCTACCGCATATCTAGTGATAATACATATATACAATACAAATATAACATAATAATAAAGTTTTTAAACTGTTTAATCCCGTTCCATCGCGTTACTTCCCAACTAATTACTCACTTAATCACCCTTTACTTCTTAACCAAAGTTTTGTCCTCAATTGAGCCAAACCTAAGCTCTGATACCAACATTGCCAGACCCCACCTAATTAGGGCATCTGACCGGCCTAGATTACCTTAATCCCTTGATAATATAGCAGCATTCACCTCCTCCTCAATAAACAATTAAGATTATGATCTTTAAATAATCAAATTATAAAATTTTATTAACCACTAAAGATTCTATAGTGAATCATAAACCTCAAAATTTATTTAGTTGAATTAAATAATCCTTAAAATCTTGTAAAAATTCCTCGACAGCACCTCCTATATTTCTAAGCCTAAACTGAAAATCCCGGCATTCAAAAATCTTCAATAAAACCTGCTCATCTTTAGTGGAAATGTCGAAGGACTCACAATCCACCACATAACAATATAAATTGTATTTACGAAATTATATATTCATTCTACTCTGATATGAAGTATTAAAAACCTTAAGTTAACATTACATTAACTCAAAAATTATCTTAATTAGTCCTAAAACTATTTCCGTCATTCCAAAGGAGATCTTAATCGCACGTAAACCCATAAACCCATTTATATAATATAATATATTCAAAAATAATACATACATAGATAAAAGAACTAAGCAAGCCACATACAGTTGGAAAACGTTTCCTTTCCCTTGTCACAGCTAGAACCTGTCATTATTCAATTATAAAAATTTGATAATGTCAGATAAGTAAATCCTACACTATCCTGTACACCTGTAATAATCAAATGCATAGTAATCTAATAGATTAAATGAAGAATATAATCCAATGAATTTAAATACAACCATGAATCCATCTCATTTTCGTTATCCGACCACAATCAGATAACGTTCTCCAAAAATGGTAAGTAAACAATAATAAGGACTCATGCTCGAGGAGGATAATCAAACGAGTCTCGTTCCTCTAGATTATAGGAGTATGATCTGGTTCAACGTGACCTCATGATAACCACGTGATGCAAAGTATTAGTGATTCTAGCCCCTCAAACATAATATAGTGTTCTATAACCACGGTATAGTATACACTATAAGGAGACTCGAATCACCCTTATCCTCTTAATTCGTGTATGCATGTACAATGAAAATTCAATATCAAGGATTAATGCAATTTATACAAAATTATAATCATACAATGTAAGGGTTACTATGGGATTTACTTAACCTTACAAATGCGATATCGCAACATTCCATACAGGGCTCCAATTACAGTCCTACAATTCATTTATAAGTTCAATAAGTTTCCATAACAATTCCACAATCTTTTTCCAATTTGTTGTAGTTTAATTGACCCAATCGTATCCCGAAACCCTTTAGATCTTTCTTAAATAAATTCTCCGATGCTCGGACTTCATTTTTGACTCAAACTTATTGTTCGACATCAAAGATCACGTTGCCTAGGCTTAAATATAACTTTTTCCAATTTTTAATATATTTATCGGTCCTACTCGACCCGAAAACCCCGGAATCCCTCCAAATCAACTCCTCGGATGTCCAGATCCTAATTTTGACTCCAAATTGTAATTCGGAATAAAAAATTATCCTAGATAAGCTTTAAAACAATTTTCTAAATTTGGGACATTTTTTTGTATCGTAGCACGCACCACGAGGCAAAATCTCGGTATAAATCATTAAGAAAATCCCAAATTCCTCATTTTCCATAAAAATCCTCAATTTTCATCAATTTTTCCAAGAACCCTATTTTTATGATTTTTCGCTAATTTCCAAGGACTTATTTTTTTTCTATTTTCTAAAAAAACACATTTTTTTAATCACTCCGGTTTGGGGGGTCAAACCCCTATCATCTTCTTCATTGGATCCTAACAGAGCATAAGTGCTTGTCAAGGCCTGGGCACCAAACAGGACCTCCCAGCCTTGAGTCACAAGCAGTGTGAGCACCACACATGACCTCCTATACCATCTGTGTCCCCCATATGCGAGGTCACCATACAGGGCTCCAATCAACATATGGGCACAGTCTTTCGCCTCCTACAACTCGAACCCGCGCCCTGGAGGCTTAAGGCCACAGATTTAACGAGTTTTGTACCATTGATGAAGGAAGGCGGGGTTGTAGCTTATGCTTCTAGGCAACTCAAGAATCATGAGAAGAACTATCATGTTCTTGATCTTGAGCTCGTAGCTGTTTTGTTTGCACTGAAGATCTAGAAGCATTACTTGTACGGGGAGAATTTTACTGTGGTTTCAGACCATAAGAGTTTGAAATACCTTTTCACTCAGAGTGAATTGAATATGAGGCAACGTCGGTGGCTCCATATTCTCAATGATTATGATTTCACTCTAGAATACCACCCATGAAAGGTAAATGTTGTTGCTGATGCCTTGAGTAGAAGAAGAATATGTAGAGATAATTTGGCTACTACAAGGGCTTCCTAGTTTCGTCTTGTTAAAGAAGTCTCGATATTGATGATTCGAGAAAGTCCAACTGGCAAATCATTAACTGGGATGTCTATTTCAGAGGGTATAAATCTATTCTTATGTGCTCAGATTAGAGTTGAGCCGAAGATTATTCAGAGGTGGTTAGTTGTTAGAAAGTTAATCAGGATTACTTGATACGTCATGGTTTGGCTACAAGTACGGATCATCCTGATTGGGCATTTTCTGGTGATGGTGAATTATGCTTCAGAAGTAGACTATGAGTTCCAGCTCAAGAAAATATCAGGCAAAAGTTACTCCGAGAATCTCACCGATCTCTTTATGCTATTCATCTAGGAAATACTAAGATGTATCGTGATGTGAGACATATGTATTGGTGGCCTGGGATGAAATCTAACATAGCTGAGTTTGTAAAGAGATGTGAGATATGTCAGCAAGTTAAGGCTGAGCAACGAGAACCTGGAGGGTTATTACATTCCTTGCCTATTCCTAAGTGGAAATAAGAACATATATCAATGGATTTTATTTTCGGTTGACCTGTGACTCAACGTAAACATGATGCAGTTTGGGTTATAGTTGATCGGTTGATGAAGTCTATACATTTCTTACCAGTGTCCATGTAGGATACTCTCAACAAGTTGTGTGAATTATACGTACGTGAGGTGTTGAGATTTCATGGTGTTCCGGTGTCAATTACTTTAGATAGAGATCTGAGATTCATGTCCAGATTATGGAGTGAGTCCCAAAAACAGCTGGGAACCACACTCAACCTCAATACAACATATCATCCTCAGACTGATGGGCAGACTGAGCGATTGATTTTGGTTCTTGAGGATATGCTCCAAGCTTGTGTCTTAGAACTTTTTAGCAGCTGGGAGAATTACATTCCTCTGTGTGAGTTTTCTTATAATAACAGTTATCAAGCGAGTATAGGAATGGCACCTTTTGAAGCTCTGTATGGTCGACCTTGTCATTCACCTGCGTGTTCGGCAGAGGTTGGGGATGCAGTTTTGCTGGGGCCTGAGTTGGTTCAGGACTACACAGAGAAAATTCAGTAGATCTGTCAGCGTATGGCTACAGCTCAACTCAGACAGAAATGGTATGCAGACAAGCATCATAGGTTCTTAGAGTTTTCAAAGGATGATTACGTTCTTTTGAAAGTCTCGCCTATGAAAGGGCTTTACCGGTTCGGATTGAGAGGCAAACTAGCTCCGAGATTTATCGGACCTTTCAGGGTTAAGGTCGGACCAGTTGCTTACCAGTTAGAGTTACCTCCACAATTAGTTGGAGTACACAATGCCTTCCATGTCTCGATGCTTTTTAAGGCAAATACCAAATTCACACCCAAAGTTGACTGGAATGAATTCGATTTAAGGGAAGATCTATCCTACGATGAACAACCAATTTAGATTCTTTATCGAAAGATTCAGAAGCTGAGAACCAGATAGATTCCTTTGGTTAAGTTCAAATGGCAGTTCCACGGGGATGAGGAGCTGACTTGGGAGCGAGAATCGTATATGAGGGAGCAATTTCCCTTTCCTTCGGGACTACAAGTAACTTTTATGTTTCCTTTAATTTTGAGGATGAAGTTTCTTAAGTTGGGGATAATGTAATGACTCGTGTTCTTAACCAAGTGATTAGCACTAATTTGAATGTTAATTAACTCGAGTTAGACTTGTGGTTAAGCCTGACTTGTCAATATTAGCGTGCCATGCATTTGTGTGTTGTTTTTGTTTGTTTGGTGTGCTAAAACAAATAAAAACCAAAGTTATATTAAAAGAAAATCTTAAACACTTGGATAAGCCTCGAGATACGTGTGTGATGATGAGTGTCAATCCAACATAATGTCACTTTAAGTGACTTAAACACATGATCACATGGGAAGTAGGAGGTGGCACTCCTTAAATTGGATTATGTGGTAGTTTAAACACCACAAGATTAGCCTCGAGATTACGTGGTGCATATCTCGAGGAAGACTAAGACTTAAAAGGCAAGAAAATCAAGTTTTCTCTTCTCTTCTTATCACCAATGAAAGAAGAGTGAAGGAAGGATTAAAGAAGAAAATAGAAGGGCTTCGATGGTGAAGAATCACCATTAAAGAGAGCATTTCAGCTCATTTTACCACCTAGACTTCTTGGTAAGAATCTCTTCTCCTTCTCTCAATTTTCTCTCATTCAAATGAAGGGTTTAGATAGGTTTTTAGTTGGGAACCCTGGAGCTGAACTTAGGAGGTGTTTAGGTGTTGTTCTTAGGGTTCACTAGAACCTGTTTGAACATAAAAGACTAGGTCTCTATGCTGTCCTAAAACTTGTAACACTTTTATGTGTGTAAATAGGACCAAAAGTGAAGGAAAATGATGGATTGGGACAAGTACATCACTAGCTGATCATTATGGGGTGTTATTAGGTTCATTTGAACCCACTCATAATAATGAAATCAAATGTTAATTCAGTCCGTCACTGCTGTCTAACATTTAAGCATAGTCAAGTCATGTTTTGGTTTATTAATGAGATGGGTTTAAATGTAAATACTATGATTTGATGATGCAAAATATATGGGTTGATGAAAGACCTCATTTTGAGGCATTCTAGACAGTATGGTGGTGTTGGGAAGTATTTTGATAGGTGCAAGGACTGCAGTCCTTAAACAACAGTCATGTGCTGCAATACAAACCTCAAATGGATAAATAAAAAATTGCGCTATAGCAGTTGGGATCCATGGACTTGGCTGAGAGTCTAAGGGATATTTAGGGGTTCTTAAACATCTCTAAATGGTCTAGTAATTAATACCAATTGGTTGGTTTTAGGTCCTTAATCCGGAGGAAACAAATCGAGACATTTGGGACTTAGACAAAGTCAGAAAAACTAGGAAGTCCGACTGAGGTAAGTGGGAATTCGCTTAGTTTATCTTTCATGCCATGTCTATAGTTATATTTAGTGAATCTGCAAGATAGGTTTATGACGAAGCTCCCGCAAAGAGTTCGGTTGGGATACAGTGTAAACCCGCCTTTGCAAGGGGTTCACTTCACGGTAGTTATAGCAACTCTATCTAGTGATTGAGTTGTAGATATCGAACCCAAGGGACGGTCAAATCTAATCGTTTGTTCAATTAAGAAATAAATTTTGGCAATAATAAGTTTAATTTTTGTAAGGAAATTAACAACTAAGTTAATATATCTAATTGCAAGTAATTAAATATGGTTTTAATCTATCGAGAGAACGTCATAGGAAATCTAATTCACCCAAGTTGTATTCTTTGAGTCCAATGCAATTAGAAAGTCTCTCAATTCGTGTGATGATAGGCGAGTTTTCTAAATTCACTCCATCTCGAGGTCTCGGTGATGGAGATTATACTGCCTCACTCGGACTTCACCGGTCGGCGTGAATAACGTAAGTGAGAAACCACATTAAACACCAGATTCAATTGTCTCCCTAGTCCATGACCATCGGTCGATGCGCCATAAGTTCTAAGATTGTATTTTCCCAATTTTAGGTCCAAAAGTCCCAATGGTTATGGTGGCTTTCAAACCTTAAGTTCTACACTTACTTGATTGAGGTAAGTATAGCAAACCACACAATAACACACAAATCAACACATTGATTGAAAGAACCAACACATTCACATTGAAATCAAAAGGAATCCAACTTGGGGTCCAAAGACCCATAGAACAAAAGGGATTACCCCATGAATGGGTAAGAAACAACACTATAAATGATGAAAACTACAGAAAACATCAAATCAATGCCTAGAAATCCAAGATAAATCACCAAGTTTGATCTAATACCCTAGCTTCCCAAAGTGTTTTCTCTTAGTTCTTGTCACGACCCAAATAATTAATACAGGTTTACTTCGTTAATCATGACAAAATGACCCGTGACATGGGACCCGCAGCGAGATACGTGTCACTGCCGAGGCACGGTGGCCGAGGTAAATATTATATTTGTTGTGTTGTATGCCTAGTGTATTGTATATGTGTGACTACTAAGTCATTTACGGGTATGCAGATTCCGAGATGAGCGGGGACTCACCTCGAGTCGTGTGCCGACATGGGCCCGAGGGATGAGCTCGTGGGGTAAGTGTAACTAGTCAAATTATAGTAAAAAAAGAAGAAGAAAAATAAAAAATGTATAAGTTAGTGGTCCATAAGTGGCCACATCACTCAATATATACATAATATATATAAGTTGGTCAATTGAAACAACAAGTCAACCTTATCTCCTTATCTCTCCAAACCAAAATCGAAACAGAGATAAGGAAAAAATAAAAAACGAAAAGCGAAGAAGAGAGGAAGAAGAAGGAGAGAGACCGGAGATAGAGACCGAGCTCCATGGTGAGTTGTTGATTTCGGTTGTTGTTGTGTTGTCGTTGTTGTTATGTTCGGTGTTGTTGGTCCGAGCTCAAGGGACGGCAGAGGAGTCGTCTCCCCTGCACGAACCCAACTTGGGGTTGGTGATGGACGCCCAACCCCAGTGAAAAAGAAATCCAAACCAGAGGAAGAAAATGGGTAGCTCGAGTCGGGCTACCCCATATGCGTCGGGTCGGGCCGACCCGGGCCCAGGTGAGCCGGGTCGGGCTGACCCGACCCGATAGGAACGGGTCATACCGACCCGGATCCGACTAGACCGGGTCGGGTTAACCCGGACCCACCCCAAAAAAATAATATATATATATATATATAATTATTTAATTAAATTAAATTGATTTTTAATAAAAAAATCCAGAAAATAGAGAAAAATATGGAAAAAAATTCAGGAAAATTCCAAAAAAAATATATTTGTGACCCAAATCAATAGAAATTCGAGATTTCCATAAAAAGTGAAGAATTCGGAAGTCGGTCGAAACGTTATACGGTTGTTTTACCTCGAAAAATGCGAAATGGGCTAATTGGCCGAAAATAAAAAAATGGTCGATATAGTCTCGACTTCGATTTAGCCTAAAATGTTATATTATTAAATGTTAGGGACCTAAAGGGAGAACTCAGGCGTTTGGGCACGCATTTCGAATTTGTCGATTGATCGGCTAGATTAGGACAAGCGTGTGACTTGTAAGTACAACTGTGAGAATTTTATATTTCATTTCATTCTCTTATTGCTTTATTGGTCTATTGGTAGACAATGTTATTTGAACTCGCACATCATGTTGTTCTTGTATCTATTCATGGATGAATATTGTGACATGATGCCTTGTGACTTGTTTCATTGACTCTGATTCCTACACGTAATGTCATTCTTGAACAGAATGGATAAAAAACATGCTAATGGAATAATGTGGATTTAAGTGGACTTGTATTCGATTTCCTTTGGGCTTTGTAGCCGGATTTATCTTGGTATCCTAGAATTTTGGAAAGTATTTATCTTTAAAAATAAAGTAGGGATTATCTAGTGTCCATTGCACGAGAGATGTGCGGTTCACGGGGACATGAGACACCTGGGTTCCGGCACTCACCACTACACTTGCGCGACACACGAGGTATGGGACTCGGGGTGGTCGACAAGCATGAGATTGATGTTGGAAAGCGTAAAGCGTCTCTCCGCTATTTATGCGAGATATGTTGAGCGCAGCTCCATATCGTAGTGGGAAAAGGTAGGTGATAGGTCTCACCGCCGACCGGACGTAGATCATCTCGACTTAGCCTATGTCTGTCTCTACATCTTTAACTGTGGTATTTACTTGCATTTCCTGTTTCAAAAATTTATTTCGCTACTTTATGCTTTTAAATACCATTCGTTCATTTTGGAAATGTGGCATGAAATTCTCCAGTTAGTACTTAAATATCACTATACTCACCGTCTAGTTTGTCACGGTGGGTGTAGGTCCGTCGAGCAGCAGCAGACCGGGGAAGGAGAAAATCGGCGACTTCCTCTGCAGTTCGGCGACTCTCCTCACTCATTTTGTACGTCTCGACTTTTGTTGTATTATTATTAATTATGTCATTGTGGGTTGTACATTGGGTTGAGTGAATAGTTTCATATATATACATGCATGAAATGTTGTATTTTCCTGGTTTTCCACACTTAGGAATGTTTTGGAGAATTAATGATTCCTCTTAATATTTGAATTACCAATGTTTTCGCTTAACATTTGAATTACCTGTCAATGTGATAATATAACAAGACATGAAGATTTGGAGGATATAGGGACGATAGGCTGACTAATACGTATTGAAGTCTTAGATCATGTGGATTAAAGCTTGAGTACAGGATTAGGCCGGGCGGTGCCCTGTTTAGAAGTAGGGGTCATCACAGTTGGTATCAGAGCAATAGGTTTAGAGACCAAAATGCATAAAATACAAACCTTAGTTGTGGAAACCAGATACTAATTGCCTAGACACTATTATGCGCTATATGTATATATATACTTATGCGCTATGTCACGTAGAAGCTGATTCGCGTTCGCTATCCATTGCAGACCCTGATGGCTGATACACGCGGGGGAGGAGATGTCGAGCCTAGTGGCAGTTCGCCTCCTACTATAGCGGAGGATTTACAGTGACTGTCTGATTGAGTGACAGCTCAGGGCCAGTAGTTGACTGATTTCATCGCGATGATGTTCGCACGTTTTGCTGCACCGGCATCGACATCAACTCATACGATTGCTACACCGACTGTCCAGTCGCCAACACTTCCTACTGCAGCTTTAGCAGCACTGATAGCTATGACCGCAGCAGTGGTGGAGACTGTTGACGCAATACCGTCTCCCACGCCCGCATCTTCCAGCACTTCAGTGGAAGTTCAGCTGGTGAAGGACTTCATCCGACTCAAACCAGTTTATTTCGATGGAGTCAGGGATTTTCATAAAATTGAGAAATGGGTCCTGTCACAGGAGAAGCTTCATCGGGTACTGAGGATTGAGGATAGACTTCGGGCAGAGATCTCATCATATACACTCGAGCGAGACGCTGACGTGTGGTGGCGTATGACAGTGGCCACTCACGGAGAGTTCGAGACATGGGATGCTTTCAAGCAAAAGTTCTATCAGCAGTATTTTCCACCTTCGGTTTTGAAGCGGTTGAGACGAGAGTTCATGGACTTGAGATAGGGGCCAGAGGAGCCTGTGATGCAGTACATGGACTGATACGATTATCTATGCCAGTTTGTTGGGGACTTGGTGAGAGATGAGTCCGAGGATGTATATCACTTTGGTGATGGACTCAAACCCGATATTGGGTATTACATCGTCAGTTCAGGTGCGAGGACACTCACCGGGATTTATGAGCGAGCCTTAGCGCATGAGACATATGATATGGGCAGAGTTGCTGATGGTAGAGCACCGGGTCCAGTGCTATCTGCAGAGCAGGCCATAGAGTATGAGAGGAGGAGATAGAGGGGGAAAGGAGCAAGGGGATGGAACCGAGGATCTCAAAGTTCGAGGACAGCTACACCCCCATTAGCTGTGCCTCCTGTATCATCCATTGCTTCAGCACAGAGCACAGTGGGTAGACTTCCCTTGCCACCTCCCATCAGACCAGCCTTACCGGCTCCTAAAGTTCCTGCACTTCCCGCCCCAGAGGCTTCGCGGCAGCAGCCGCAGGGTGGCAGAAGTCGAGGCAGAGGCAGGGGCTGAGATACGAGACAGAGACCGAAGCAGTGCAGAGACGGGGGTCGTATCACGGGCACATGGCCGATCTCGGACTCAGGGTCAACGTAGACAGTTGACATGCTACAGATGTGGATATGTTAGACATATCGTGAGAGAGTGCCCTTATCATGCAGTAGTGTACGCACAGCAGGCCCGAGATGAGGTTCACATGGTAGCCCAGTCAGACACTGACGCTACACGAGGTCTTATTGAGGGTACGATTTCTATTTGTGATTACGATTTATATGTTTTATTTGATTCTGGATCTACCGTGTCGTTTATTGCTGGTCGCATGATAGACATCCTGGGGTTGAAACCTGTTAGGCTTAGCGTACATTTGATCTTCAGGACTACAGTCGGGGATAGAGTGTACCCTCATAGTATTGTTGAGCAATGTCTCGTCGCTATAGATGGAGTAGAGCTACCTGCCGATTTTAGAGTCATCGAATGTTTGGAGTTCGACGCAATTTTAGGAATGGACTGGTTAGCTGCATACCACGCTCATATCGATTGTTTCAGTAAGATAGTGATATTTAAGATCTCAGGGAGTCCGTCATTCACATATAAAGGTAGTGTAGCGAGGACTGTAGGTACGAGAGGTCGACCTGCGACTAGTGAGGAGATGGAAGCGTTGATTTTGCTGTACACTGTACCAGAGAGTCAGAGACCTAGGGTGGAAGATATACCGATTCTTAGAGAGTTTCCTGATGTGTTTCCAGAGGATTTACCTGGTTTACCGACGCTGCGAGAGATCGATTTCATTATCGAGTTGGTACCAGGTACTAAACCGATTTCCATACCACCATATCGGATGGCACCACGAGAGCTAGAAGAGTTGAAGACTCGGCTCCAGGATCTCGTACAGAATGGATTCATCACACCTTCTATGTCGCCATGGGGAGCACCCGTCCTTTTTGTGAAGAAAAAGGATGGTACGTTGAGACTTTGTATCGACTATCGACAGTTGAATAAAGTCACAATCAGGAACAAATATCCACTCCCGGTGATAGATGATTTATTTGATCAGCTGAAAGGAGCACAATTTTTCTCCAAGATAGACCTGCGATCAGGGTATCATCAGCTTAGGATCAGGGACGAGGATAGGTCCATTACAGCTTTCAGCACCAGATATGGACATTTTCAGTTCACAGTCATGCCGTTTGGACTGACCAATGCTCCAGCAGTGTTTATGGATCTGATGCATCTTATTTTCAGATCGTTTCTTGACCGATTCGTGATAGTCTTCATTAATGATATACTGGTATACTCGAAGACGAGCGAGGATCACGAACAACACCTCAGAGAGACGTTGCAGACTTTGAGGGAGCATAGACTATACGCCAAATTCAGTAAATGTGAATTTTGGCTGTCATAGGTCAAATTTCTAGGGCATGTTGTCGGAGCCGCAGGGATATTAGTAGATCCAGCCAAGATTCAGACGATTATCGATTGGCCAGCACCGACATCAGTGACTGAGATCAGAAGTTTTCAGGGTTTGGCGGGGTACTATCGCCGATTCGTGAAGGATTTTTTGAAAATCGTTTCACCGATTACGAAATTGACTCAGAAAGATGTGAGATTTCATTGGTCTAAGGAATGTGAGCAGGCATTCGCTCAGCTGAAGAGGTTATTGACTACTACGCCAGTGTTAGTGTTACCAAAGGTTGGACAGGGATTCTCCGTCTATACTGATGCTTCTCATAGAGGTCTGGGATGTGTATTGATGCAGGGTACTGCTACAGTAGCATATGCATCCAGACAGTTGAAGGTACATGAGAAGAATTATCCTACGCATGACTTAGAGCTGGCAGCAGTACTGTTTGCGTTGAAGATATGAAGACAGTATCTGTATGGAGAGACGTTTACATTATTTACTGATCATAAGAGTTTGAAATATCTCTTCACACATAAAGATTTGAATATGCGGCAGCGCAGATGGTTAGAGTTTCTGAAAGATTACGACTTTTCCTTGGAATATCATCCGGGAAAAGCAAATGTCGTCACGGATGCGCTGAGTATGATACCTGTTGGAGATGCGGAGGTTTCTACTGCAACTCGAGTTGAGATTTGCGCGTAGATGAGAGTATAAACCGTATCTACACAGAGAGCGGCAGAGGGTCAGAGGACCGACAGGTTGTACTTCAAGTTCAGTGAGTTAGCGCATAGTGCAGATTGTGTTGATTGGACAGAGACGTCTGACCAGTGTTTGCGCTTCAAGGGCAGACTGTGGATCCCGTCAATACCAGAGCTGAGAGATGAAATTCTTCAGGATTCACATTGTTCCCGGTTCACTGTTCATCCAGGAATGACCAAAATGTATCATGATATGAAGAGGCATTTTTGGTGGCCTGGGATGAAAGTGGATGTGTTCACGTTTATTCGGAACTGTGGGAACTGTCAGCAAGTGAAGGATGAACATCGCAGACCTGGAGGATTGCTACAGCCTCTTCCCATTCCACGGTGGAAGTGGGAAGACATTGTTATGTATTTTGTGAGAGAATTGTCGAGAACCGCCCGGAGACATGATTCCATCTGGGTTGACTGACAAAGTCTGCTCATTTTCTACCAGTGGCCACACATTATACGTTTGATCAGTTGAGTATATTGTTTGAGCGGGAGATTATTAGACTGCATGGGGTACCAATGACTATTACGTCAGACAGAGATGCTATGTATACGTCCAGGATGTGGCGGAGTATGCAGGAGCAGTACGGTACGTGCCTACAGTTTAGTACGGCTTTCCATCCTCAGACTGACGGGCGGACTGAGAGATTGATACAGGTTCTCGAGGATATGTTACGGGCGTGCGTCTTGGAGTTTGGTGGATCATGGGAGGAGTACATACCGTTATGTGAGTTTGCATATAACAACAGTTATCAGGCCAGTATTGAGATGACGCCTTTTGAGGCTTTGTATGGTAGACCGTGACGCTCGCCATCGTGTTAGGCTGAGCCAGAGGACCGGGAGACCGTGGGGCCTGAGATTGTTGTCGATCATACGGAGAAGGTATGACTGATTCGTCAGAGACTCAAGGGAGCCCAAGATTGGCAGAAGAAATATGCGGACATGTATCGCAGCGATCTCACATACGACGAGGGAGCTTTAATATATCTAAAGGTTTATCCTCGTAAGGGTCATCAACGATTTGGTTTGAAAGACAAATTAGCACCAAGATTCATCAGGCCTTTCAAGATCAAGAAACGGGTTGGAAATGTTGCATATGAGCTAGAATCACCCCCACAGATGTCGAGAATTATCCGGTGTTTCATATTTCGATGCTTCGACTAGCCAAATCAAAGGCAGGCGAGAGACCGACAATGGATTTGAGTCAGATTGATTTGAGTGAAGATATCTCATATGAAGAGCAACCAGTTAAGATTCTTGACCGAAGGGTACAGCAGTTAAAAAGAAAGTCTATCCCGAAGGTGTTAGTCAAGTGGCAGTTTCATGGAGAGTCAGAACTCACTCGGGAACGGGAAGACTATATGCGAGACAGATTTCCGTACCTCTTCGAGTCAGGTATATTTTAAAATTCGTTTAATTTAAGTTCGAGGACGAACTTCCAATTAGTTGGGAAGTATCGTCACGGCCCAAATAATTAATACACGTTTACTTCGTTAATCAGGACAAAATGACCCGTGACATAGGACCCGCAGCGAGATACGTGTCACTACTGAGGCACGGTGGCCGATGTAAATATTATATTTGTTGTGTTGTATGCCTAGTGTATTGTATATGTGTAGACTACTAAGTCATTTACGGGTATGCAGATACCGAGACGAGCGGGGACTCACCTCGAGTCGTGTACCGACGTGGGCCTCAGGGAGCAGCTCGTGGGGTAAGTGTAACTAGACAAATTATAGTAAAAAAAATGAAAAATGTATAAGTTAGTAGTCCATAAGTGGCCACATCACTTAATATATACATAATATATATATATATATAAGTCGGTAAATTGAAACAAGTCAACCTTATCTCTTTATCTTTCTAAACCAAAATCGAAACAGAGAGAAGGAAAAAAAAAAAAAAAAAAAACGCAGCGAGAGAAGAAGAGAGGAAGAAAGGCCGAGAAGAAGAAGAAGGAGAGAGACCGGAAGAGAGAGACTGAGCTCCAAGGTGAGTTGTTGATTTCGATTGTTGTTATGTTGTCGTTGTTGTTGTGTTCGGTGTTGTTGTTGATTTCGAAGTGCTCGAAGTGCTGGACCGAGTGAGGAAGAAGATGGACGAGAGAGCACGAAGTGCTCGGTGAGAGAAGAAGATGGGTAGCCGGCCCGACCCGACGGAACGGAACGGGTCATAGCCTGAATTCGCCGACTTTGATCCGACTTTGATCCGACTGGACCGGGTCGGGTTAACCCGGACCCACCCCAATCAAAAAATAAAAAATATATATATATATATATATATTTAATTATTTAATTAAATTAAACTGATTTTTAATAAATAAATCCCAAAAAATAGAGAAAAATATGGAAACAAATTCAGGAAAATTCCAGAAAAATAGGAGAAAATCAATAGAAATTGGAGATTTCCATAAAAAGTGAAGAATTCGGAAGTCGGTCGAAACGTTATACGAGGATTTTACCTCGAAAAAGGCGAAATGGGCCAATTGGCCGAAAAAAAAAGGTCGATATAGTCTCGACTTCGATTTAGCTTAAAATGTTATATTATTAAATGTTAGGGAACTAAGGGGAGAACTCAGCGCATTTCGAATTTGTCAAGGGATCGGCTAGAATATGACAAGCGTGTGACTTGTAAGTACAACTGTAAGAATTTTATATTTCATTTCATTCTCTTATTGCTTTATTGGTCTATTGGTAGACAATGCTATTTGAACTCACACATCATGTTGTTCTTGTATCTATTCATGGATGAATATTGTGACATGATGCCTTGTGACTTGTTTCATTGACTCTGATTCCTACACTTAATGTCATTCTTGAACAGAATGGATAAAAAACTTGCTAATGGAATAATGTGGATTGAAGTGGAATTGTATTCGATTTCCTTTGGGCTTTGTAGCCGAATTTATCTTGGTATCCTAGAATTTTGGAAAGTATTTATCTTTGAAAATAAAGTAGGGATTATCCAGTGTCAATTGCACGAGAGATGTGCGGTTCACGGGGACATGGGTCTACCGGGGTTCCGGCACTCATCACTACACTTGCGCGGCACACGAGGTATGGGACTCGGGGTGGTCGGCAAGCATGAGATTGATGTTGGAAGCGTAGAGCGTCTCTCCGCTATTTATGTGATATATGTTGAGCGCAGCTCCATATCGTGGTGGGAAAAGGTAGGTGATAGGTCTCACTGCCGGCCGGACGTAGATCATCTCGACTTAGCCTGTGTCTGTCTCTACATCTTTAACTGTGGTATTTACTTGCATTTCTTGTTTCAGCAATTTATTTCGCTACTTTATGCTTTTAAATACCATTCGTTCATTTTGGAAATGTTGCATGAAATTCTCCAGTTAGTACTTAAATATCACTATACTCACCGCCTAGTTTGTGACGGTGGGTGTAGGTCCGTCGAGCAGCAGCAGACCGGGGAAGGAGAAAATCGGCGACTTCCTTTGAGCAGTTCGGTGACTCTCCTCACTCATTTTGTACGTCTTGACTTTTGTTGTATTATTATTAATTATGTCATTTTGGGTTGTACATTGGGTTGAGTGAATTGTTTCATATCTATACATGCACGAAATGTTGTCTTTTCCTGGTTTTCCACACTTAGGAATGTTTTGGAGAATTAATGCTTCTGCTTAATATTTGAATTACCAATGCTTCCGCTTAACATTTGAATTACTTGTCAATGAGATAATATAACAAGACATGAAGATTTGGAGGATATAGGGACGATATGCTGACTAATACGTATTGAAGTCTTAGATCAAGTGAATTAAGGCTTGAGTACGGGATTAGGCCGGGCGGTGCCCTGTTTAGAAGTAGGGGTCGTCACAGTTCTCCAAATCAAAAGTTGTTTCTAACATAATTTTCAAGTATATTTATACCCTTTGGGGCAATTTCGTCCAAAAAATTGTCTAAAATCCCCAAAAACTTGTACTATACGTGTCATAGCCGTACTGGGTGCCTACCCTAGTGCTGACGAGCCAGGTTCAGCACCTACTGCAATTCCTCGTTGCTTTGGGCGCTGGGGGTGCCAGGATCAGAATCCTGGGCACATACTTCACTTTGGGATGCGATTTTGGATCATTTAGAGGCTGAATTTGAGAAAGCTTGTGAGACATGAAATTGTTCAAATTTGAGTATACTTTCCGATGCCAAAAACTCCAGGTCATTTGGATTTGAAACGAGAGAAATATGGTCAAAATATTGAAGCTTGTTCCAAATGGACTTCGACGAAACTTAGCTAATTTAATGTCGTTCTTGCCAAACCTTGTACTGTTATCTTGAAACCTCCAAATATATTCAAAACACATCGAGTCATGTGAAATATCATCCTTCAATCACTCTTCTCTAATCTCACTTTCCTTTTCCTTCGCCTCTTGATTAGCGCCAACGCCCATTTTTGAGGTAATTCTCCTCGGATCTTCAACATAAACTCTAAATGCTCTCACTTTGGTTTCCTCACCTACAACAACAACAACAACAACAACATATCCTCAATCCCAAATTAACTGGGGTCGGCTACATGAATCAAACTTTTCCATTGTGCTCGATTAAGTGCAATTGATGGTGAGCTTTTCAAACCATTCAAATCCCTCATAATTAATGCATCCCATGTTAACTTTGGTATGCCCCTACCTCGTCGAATTTCTACAGTTTCTATTGAGTTAAGTTTTCTACTTGGGACATTTGTAGGTGACCAAACCACCGCAACCGCCATTCCCTAATTTTTTTATCAATTGGTTCTACTCCTACTTGTCTTTGAATTTCTATATTTCTTATTCTATCTTTACGAGTTTTACCACACATCCACCTAAGCATCCTCATTTCTGCTACGTTCATTTTATGTAATTGTTGTTGCTTTACCGCCCAACATTTACTTCCATAGAGCATAGCTGGCCTAATTGCGGTCCTATAAAATTTTCCTTTTAACTTAGTAGGAACATTTCGACAAATCACCTCTGTTGCACTCCGCCATTTCTTCCATCCAGCTTGAATTCTATGTGTGACATCATTCTCAATGTTACCATCATTTTGTATGATTGATCCTAGGTATCTAAAGTGGTTTACCTTAGGAACTTCTACTTCCCCTAATTTTACCATTTCATCATCTCGATGTCTAGTGTTTCTAAACTCATAGTGCATGTATTCAGTTTTCGTCCTACTCAAATTAAAGCCTTTAGATTCTAATGTGTTCCTCTAGAGTTCTAATTTTCTATTCACTCCATCTTTAGTTTCAACCACTAAGACAATATCATCTACAAATAGCATACACCATGGTATATCCTCTTGAATATGTCTAGTTAGTTCATCCATAACTAAAGTAAATAGATATGGGCTTAAAGCCGATCCTTGATGTAGTCCTATCGTAATGAGAAATTCTTTTGTAGCTCCTTCATATGTCTTTATACTCGTTACTACTCCATCATACATATCCTTAATAGTGTCTATGTATCTAGCATGCACTATTTTCCTCACCTAAAAACCAACAAAATATATCGGATAAGCAGGAATTCACTTATTAATGACCTAAATTATTAATAAAATGCTGCTTATAAAGGTACTAAAATATGTTATGCATCAAACATACAAACTAGATTTTCGTTGAATTCGAGTCGAAACCAGGTTTTCATTGAATTTGAGCACCAAAACACAGAAAATCAAACCAAGCGTAGAAAATCCTAATTGATCAGAGATTAAACATTGAGGATTGAGAAGGATCGTATTGCCAACTTGCGGCGGGGCTTGATCAAGGTGGAGTGGTGGCACTTGCAGATCTCCAATAAGATGCGGCGAAGCTCCAACGTTTCAATCGAATAGCGAAACTTCCGCTCGATCACAACCACTTTCTTGCCTTGGATTGTGCATCGCCACAACTGAGAAGCGGAGGAAGACGAGAATCTCTTGGTGAGGAAATTGTTGGTGGCTTTGCGGATATGGGAGAAATCGTTGATGTTAGGGTTTTCGAAGTGGGAGTTGCGGAGGCTGGCGAGGGAGGGTCTGCTCGAAAAAAAAGAAGTGTCGGTGCTATTTATGTTTGTGTTGTTGTTGGTGTTGATGTTGTAGCTTGTTTAGAGTTTGGTGTGCTTACGAGAGTGATTAGAGAGCGAAATCATAATTCCTTTCTCGCGATTTCTAGGATTCTTGAGTGATCAACGATGAGAGTGCGAGATTGAAACGGTGAGAGAGAGTCATTTGGGTCATCTAAAATAATGAAACGATGAGAGGGATGAAAGACCTCTAATGAATTAGGGCGAAACGATGAGAACGATGAGTGCGGGTCGATGTTGGTTCGATGTTTGTTGGATTTTAATCGCCTAATACATAGAGTTTGGTAAAAACCATATAAATTAGGTGTTATAAAAAACATAAATTGTTCAAGTGACTGGTCCAAATTCCTCTAACAATCACCAAAACAACAGAGAACTTCAGAACGTAGTAAACCTATGAGAGAATCCTCAAAGAAATCGAAACGAGAGGGATTTGAACATGGAGAGGCGGAAACTGCATGGATGGAGCAACTTGTTCGAAAAGCTTCGTTGAGGAGTGGATGAGTTTGGTCCAGGTACTCAAATCGGGCTCTGACGCCATTGGTTCTGCAACTATTGTTGAAGATCAAAAACAAAGAAGATGAGTTGGATAGAGTGCAAAGAGTGACAAGTATACAATTCGACTGGACTCCAACCCGACTCTTATTCTAGTTTTTATCTATTCGAAAGTCAGAGATGCCCTAGCAATGACACTAGAGTACGCGCCGCAATCAATGAATTCAACAACCTTTAAAGCTTAAACAACTCCAACCTATTACCTTAAGAATAGCTTCCAAATCCAAGCTCTAGCGATGAGGCCTAACAAGCTGGTGTCTATGGCGCGAGAGAGATGGTAGAGGAGTAGCAAGGAACAACGAAGGAGATGAAATTAGGGCTTTCATTATGAGAGGTCGAGCTTTGATCGCGAGAGTTGAAGAGAAGATGAGTGAACGAGTTGTTAATTGGACGAAACTAATATCTCGAGAGATGGTGAAAAAAAGCGCAAACGCGAGTAGGCGTGATTTCGTTGAACGAAAGAGGTCACCTTTTTTTTTTCTTTTTTTTATTTCTCAAATAGGGGTTGCTAACACATAAGTCATGTAAATTTTTAATGACAATTAAGAAAAGTTATTAATGATTAACTAATCTGTCACTATAAAAATTTTAGTTCTATAGTAATTCTTATGACATTTTTATGACATTTTATTTAAAAATTGTCATGTTTAACTTAACTTTAATGACAAATTTTGATTTAAAATTTACCAACACTTGATTTAAAATTTACCAACACTTGTAAATTATGTGTCATTAGATTTGAAATTTAACAACAATTATAAATTGTGTCTTTATATTTGAAATTTAACAACACTTGTAAATTATGTGTCTTGAGATTTGAAATTTAACAACACTTGTAAATTGTGTCCTTAAATTTGAAATTTAACAACATTTGTAAATTATGTGTCTTGAGATTTAAAATTTAACAACATTTGTAAATTATGTATATTGAGATTTCAAATTTAACAACACTTGTAAATTATGTGTCCTTAGATTTAAAATCTAACAACAAATGTGAATTATGTGTCCTTAGATTTGAAATCTAACAACACTTGTAAATTATGTGTCCTTGTGTTTTTAGATTTAAAACCTAACAACACTTATAAATTATGTGTCTTTAGATTTAAAATCTAACAACATTTATAAATTATGTGTCCTTATATTTGAGTTTTGACAACACATATAAGTAAGGGTCCCCAAATTTTAAATTTGGCGTCACTAGTTTACCAAGTGTCTATAATATATGAGATGTTTATAATTTATGTGTTTCTAAATATTAAAATTGACAACACTTGTTATTTTTGTCCTCAATTTTAACTTTAGCGACACTTATAAATTATGTGTACTTAGATTTGAAATTTGACAACACTTATAAACTAGTGTCTCCAAATTTTTAATTTAGCGACACTTGTTTACCAAGTGTCCTTTATTTTGAAACGCTTATACATTATACGTCTCGATGTTTTAAATTTGGCAACGTTTTAATATCAAGTGTCCTTAATTTGGAGGCTCTTGTATGTTATGCGTCTCAAAATTTTAAATTTGGAAACGCTTGTACGTCATGTGTCTCTAAAATTAAAATTTGGGGACGCATTTTATTAGCATTGGCAAAAAAAAGTTGTTATAGATCCACTTTGTTGTAGGGATCAGGCTTACCCGACCCTTAAATTTGAATCCGCCTAAATGTCGGGTTTCCACAAACTCAGCCCGTTGGAAGCCCGACAATGGATTTGACAAACCCTTTGCCCGCCCTTATCCGATGATCGGGTGGGCCGAGCAGGCTGGGCCCCACTGCCATGCACAATATCCTCTTCAGCACAACAGCCTCTTCTCCTCAACACAACAACAACTTTTTTTTAAAGTTTCAAGTTTCAATGCTTACTAGCCACCCTCGTTTTTCTTGATTAACATATGCAAAACTCGTCTTAGTATATAAATATAAGATACAAGTATGAGGTATATATGTACAAAAAAAATAAAAAGATATATACCCCTGTGACATAAGAAAACCATAAGACCAAAAGATTGTGATAAAGGTGCAGTAGCCACTAGCCAACCCCATCCTTGTGCCATTTCCATCAGTCCAACTGTCCAAGTAAATCAGAGGGCAAAATAACAATTCCATAAGACCATAAAACGTGATAAGGCCATGCAGAAGCCAACTCCATCCCAAATATACTATAGATGCACACAATACACTACACAAATATGAAGTGTAACATTAAACTAGTAGAGTATGCATGTAATATTATAATATTAATAGAAGTAAAATACCCATCAAACTATTAAAATACTAGTCTAAAGGAAGTTGCAAGTTCATAAAACAAAAATAGTAAGTTCAAAGATCTTATAATAACACTAAAAGTCTAAAAGCATGCACTATTAAAGAAGATCCAAAAGGCTAAAAGCAAGTGCGCCCATCTGGTTCACGCCCTTTGACCTACAAAAAAAAGAATAATTATATTTAGTTTCATTTCCTTAGAAAAATAACATGACCACTAATAATTAACAAGGTAATGAAGAAACATAAAAGTAATAGTTCATTGTGTTTTCATGACTCTTTTAACTTACGATTTGATTCATTCAGTGGAATATGATGGGTCATTTAACGGATCAAAGACTAATGGCTCCTCTTCCCATGAAAGTTCTTCAATGTGACAAATATTTCAAAAGTTAGAACAAAAAATAACAAATAAATTGGTAAAAAGTAATTTAGTTAAGCAAGCCTTCGAGAAAAAGAAAAAAAAAGAAAAAAAACTTATTAATTATTCAAGTAAAGCAACAAGTTTAATAAAAAATGATGAAAAGATAAAACAAAACTTGTTCAATTTCATTGAGTTTTTCTAATGCTTCATTAAGATTAATTGATATCTTGGAAGATTTGAGCCAATTCTTGAGTAAATGAGGGCCTCAACGATCCTTGAACTCAAAGAACTACGAAAAGGATCTAAAGTGTGTCCCCCGTACTAAACGCCAACTCTTATGCAACAGTCGTAATTGAAAATGCCAAAATGTATTTAGCCATTTTTTTTATAAGACTTTGTACCGTGATGAGTTGACATTCCACCAATTTAATATATCGAAGTCTTTCATTTGTTTTTCACAACTTTCTAGTAGATACTTGTCGATCTCAGTCTTACTCCCAAGCTCATCATCATCGTACAAATGTTGTGTTATATGTCTGAATGCCATTATGTCATCTATGTCATTATTTTATGCATGCCTCAAACTTGAAGGTTGGACAACTAATTCCTCTTCATTTTCATCATTAGCAACACTTTTGTATTCATCATACAATCTTTTTAATGTATGCTTCACTTTTTGTGACATAAATTTGCTCTCTTTAGGCTCATTCATAAGGTTATAATAATATGAGACGAGTTTTAACTTGTGCCTTGGGTCAAGAACAACTGCAATATACAATAAAATGTTCATTTTTTTTCTCATTTCTCCAATACTTCTCAAACTTTGTTTTCATAGGCCTAGCCATCACAATCAATAATCATCATTAGAACAAAGAAATTTCTCAATAAAAGAATGAATCGAGAAAATTTGCTCAAAGTATATGTTAGAGATAACATACAAAGAGCCATAAATCTTTTTTATCTCATAAAAGACTTTTAAAAACTTCACGAAGATCTTAACTTTTGTCTAATCTTCAAGTGAAGGTGGTGATGTGGGTTTCTTTTCCTTATGTGATTTTTTTTCTTCTCCTTCTCACTTGGTTCAGGGGCTTCTGTGACGGCCCCTCTCCTAATCTAGGGCCCGGCCTAATCCCGTAATTAAGCCTTAATCATGTCCACGCAGGACTTAACTACGTATTAGTCAGCCTTTACAACATAAACGCCTCTTTTCTCGTGTTCATGATAAGTAATACACTAGTCCTACCAGTTAATTAAAATTTAAAGTTAATTAATTAATTAATTTGCGGAAATCTTATTGATTATGCGGAAGCAATGAGTAACTTATGCAGAAGCCATTTATAAAATCCTAAGTGTGGAAAACCAGGAAATGACATCACATATATAAAGTCTTTGAAATGTAGTGCAACAGCAAAATAGTCTTAGTCAAGTCGGGGAACTAACGCTTAACCCAATATAGAACCCCAAATAGTATCTGAAAGACGTATATAACATATACAATCAAAATATCAAAAGAAGACCTACAATCGATGCAGTGACGCGCCGCGGCTCAGGGATAATCGTCGATCTTCTCCTTCCCGGTCTGCTACTGTTCGATGGACCTACACCCACCGTCACAAACTAGACGGTGAGTATAGTGATATTTAAGTACTAACTGGATAATTTCATGTCACATTTCCAATTAAACAAATGGTATTTAAAAGCATAAAGGAGCGAAATAAATTGCTGAAACAAGTAACGCAAGTAAATACCACAGTTAAAGATGTAGACACAGACACACGAGCTAAGTCGAGATGATCTACGTCCGGTCGGCGGTGAGACCTATCACCTACCTTTTTCCACTACGATATGGAGCTGCGCTCAACATTTCTCACATAATTAGCGGAGCCGCGCTCTACGCTTTACAACATCAATCTCATACTTGCCGACCACCCCGAGTCCCATACCTCGTGTGTCGCGCAAGTGTAGTGGTGAGTGCCGAAACCACGGTAGACCTATATCCCCGTGAACCGCGCATCTCTCGTGCAATGGACACTAGATAATCCCTACTTTCGTTTCAAAAACAAATAATTCCAAAATTCTAGAATTTCAAGACAAGTTAGGCCCAAAGCCCCAAAGGAAATCGAATACAAGTCTATTTAAATTCAAAGTAGTCCATTAGCATGCTTTTCATCAATTGTATTCAAGAACGACATCAAGTGTAGGAATTAGAGGCAATGAAATAATTCACAAGGCATCATGTCATAATATTCATCCATGAATAGATACAAGAACAACATGATGTGAGATGACAACTAGTAATGTCTACCAATAGACAAATAAAGCAATAAGAGAATGAAATGAAATATAAAATTCTCACAGTTGTACTTACAAGTCACACGCTTGTCCTAGTCTAGCTGATTCCTCGACGAATCGAAGTGCGTGCCCAAACTCCTGAGTTCCCCCGTAATTCCCTAACATTCAATAATGTCTCACTTAGGCCAAATCGAAGTTGAGATAAATTTCGAAACACTTTTCTTATTTATTTTCGGCTATTCGGCCCATTTCACATTTTTCGAGGTAAAACCCCCGTATAACGTCTCGACCGACTTCCGAATTCTTCACTTTTTATGAAAATCTCGAATTTCTATTGATTTGGGTCACAAATATTTTTTTCCATATTTTTCTCTATTTTTTCGGGATTTATTTATTAAAAATCAAGTTTATTTAATTTAACAAATTAAATATATATATATATATATATATATATTTTATTTTATTTTATTTTAGTGGGTCGGGTCAACCCGAGGCCGATCCGATCGGATCCGGTCGGTATGACCCGATCCCGCCGGTCGAGGTCCGCCCGCCTGAGTTCGGTTTGGGTCGGGTCGACCCAAACGGGTCGGACCCGACCCGATCTGACCCGAACGGTCCAAGCTCGACCCATGGGCCGAGCTCGGCCCGTTCGGGGCCCGCCCAAGACAGTCTTTTCCCCGATCGAACCGAGAGGTTCGATCGGGGAAGTATTTCGTTCTTCTCTCCTCCGGTGATGGGTTGGGGTGGTTCTCCACCCCAACCCCCGGTGAGCCGATGGCGATGCGAGGCAGGCCCGCCATCACCACCGCGGCCATGGGGTTCGGTCATGGAGGTTGAACCCCCACTCCCGCCATCCACCGCCAACCACCCACAACAACAACAACCACAACGACTCACCTCAACCGTGACGTCTCCACTATCCTTCCGCGCGTCACCTTCTTCTCCTCCTCCCGCTCTCATCTTCTTCTTCCTCGCTCTCGCCTCCAGGTCTCGGTGTGTGTGTGCGTGAGTGTATGTGTGTGATATAAGTGGGTAGGTGGGGTGGTGACACGTGGTATGGGAAAATGGTAAAGTGTTGATGTAGCTTGACAAATGGTGATGTTGTTAGGTGTGTTGACACGTACTTGTGACACGCTAAGACACTCGCCGTGTTTTCGGCGTTTCGACGCCCGGTTTCGCATCCTAATCGTCATATACGCGTACCGCCGCGTCGCTAGTCACTCAATATATATATTCCATATTATTTACTTGACAAATTGTTATTCAATTTCATCTTAGTATTAAATAAGACTTACCAAAATGCTAACTACCCGGTTCCCCCGGCTCGCACGCTACTCGAGGTGTGTCCCCCGCTCTCGTCTCGACGCCTACAACCATACAAAATGACTTAGTAAGTCTACACAATACATAACACTAGGCATACATCAATACAAAAATACATTATACCTCGGCCACGTTCCTTGGTCGGTGTTCGTATCACAGTGTAGGTCTCACGTCAAGGGTCGGTGATCCTGATTAAGGAATTAAAACGGGGTTAGAGATTTGGGCCGTGACAAATATTCCCAACAAAATGAAAATCTCGTCCTCGAAATTAAGTTTAAGTTACGGTTCTACCTGACTCGACCAGGTACGGGAATCTATCTCGCATGTAGTCCTCCCGCTCCCAAGTGAGTTTCGTGTCATTGTGGAACTGCCACTTGACGAGTACCTTCGGGATGGACTTGCTCCTCAACTGTTGTACCTTTCGATCTAGGATCTGAATGGGCTGTTCCTCGTAAGAGATGTCATCGCTTAGGTCGATCTGACTCAAGTCAACTGTCGGTCGCACGCCTGCCTTCGACTCGGCTAGTCGAAGCATCGAAATGTGGAACACTGGATGGACCCCGACATCCGTGGAGGTAATTCTAGCTCGTATGCCACTTTCCCGACCCGTTTCTTAATCATGAAAGGCCCGATGTACCTCGGTGCAAGCTTGCCTTTCACCCCAAATCTCTGAAGACCCTTCCGATGGGAAACCTTTAAATAGACAAAGGCTCCATCGGAATACGCGAGATCACCGCGATACTTATCTGCATATCTCTTATGTCTCTCATGTGCTCCTCTAAGTCTCTGACGGATCAGTTTGACCTTTTCCGTATGGTCAACAACAATTTCGGGCCCCACTATCTCCGGTCCTCCGGCTCGGACCAACACGATGGCGAGCACACACCTGCCCGCCATACAAAGCCTCAAATGGCGCCATCTCAATGCTAGCCTCGATAACCGTTGTTATAAGCGAACTCACACAACGTAGGTACTCCGCCCAAGATCCGCCAAACTCCAACACGCATGCCCGCAACATGTCCTCGAGGACTGAATCAATCTCTCAATCGCCCCGTCGTTTGGCCCGAGGGTGGAAAGCCATATCGAATCGTAGCGCGCACCGCATCGCTCTTGCATACTCTGCCACATCCTGGACGTATACGTAGCATCTCGATCTGACGTGATCGTTAATGGTACCCCGTGCAGCCTGATAATCTCTCTCTTGAACAGTATGCTCAGATGATCAAACGTGTAATGCGATGCCACTGGCAGGAAATGAGCAGACTTCGTCAGTCAGTCAACTATAACCCAGATTGAATCATATCTCCTCGCGGTCATCGGCAATCCTCTGACAAAATCCATAGAGATGTCTTCCCACTTCCATCGAGGAATGGGAAGCGGCTGTAGTAATCCCCCGGGTCTGCGATGCTCGGACTTCACTTGCTGACATATACCACAGTTCATGATGAATCTAGACACGTTTGCCTTCATCCCAGGCCACCATAAACGTCTCCTCATGTCGTGGTACATCTTAGTCCAGCCTGGATGTACGGTAAATCTGGAACGGTGCGACTCCTGAAGGATCACATCTCTCACTCCGGCACCTCCGGTATCCACAATCCGCCCCGTATCTCGACACATCGATATGTCGTCTCGCCCAATCTGTACACACGCACTCGCGCTAACTCGTTGAATCTCGAGTATAATCGGTCTGTCCTCTGACCCTCTGACACTCACTGTGTAGACACGGTCTGTACTCTCATCTGTGCGCAAATCATCACCTGAGTATCGGTAGGAACCTCTGTCTGACATGCTGTCGCCGCTGCCTCGAGTAATCCATACTCATGCATCATGTGACATCTGACCACCTCAGCATCTCTACTAGGTCTCCTACTCAGCGCATCTGCGACTACGTTCGCTTTTCCTGGGTGATACTCTAAGGAAAAGTCGTAGTCCTTCAAGAACTCCAACCATCTGCGTTGTCTCATGTTCAGCTCTTTCTGTGTGAAGAGATATTTCAAACTCTTGTGATCAGTGAAGAGTGTGAATCTCTCTCCATACGGAAAGTGTCTCCAAGTCTTCAGCGCGAATACAACCGCTGCCAACTCTAGGTCGTGCGTGGGGTAGTTCTTCTCATGTATCTTTAACTGTCTTGATGCGTATGCCATGACATCGCTACCCTGCATCAACACATAACCTAGACCCGTATGAGAAGCATCTGTGTACACTATAAATCCCTGTCCAGCCTCTGGCGGTACTAACACTGGCACGGTAGTTAATGACCTCTTCAACTGAGTAAATGCAACCTCACACTTCTCAGTCCACTCATAAGCAACATCCTTATGTGTCAGCCTCGTCATCGGTGAAGCGATCTTTAAGAAATCCTTCACAAATCTACGGTAATATCTTGCTAACCCCAGAAAGCTCCTGATCTCCGGTACTGATGTTGGTGTCGACCAATCCGTGATGGTCTGAATCTTGGTTGGATCTACTGCAATGCCTGTTGCTCCAACAACGTGCCCCAAGAACTTGACCTCTGCAAACCAGAATTCACACTTGCTAAACTTAGCTAAAAGTCAGTGTTCCCTCAGTGTCTGCAACGTCTCTCTGAGGCGTTGCTCGTGATTCTCACGTGTCCTCGAGTATATCAAGATGTCGTCGATGAAGACTATCACGAAGCAATCGAGATATGGTTTAATTACTCGGTGCATCAAATCCATGAATATGGCGGGGCGTTGGTCAGCCCAAACGGCATGACCGTGAACTGGTAGTGTCTGTATCTGGTGTTGAATGTTGTCTTGGACCTATCCTCATCCCTGATCCTAAGCTGACGATACCCCAATATCAGGTCTATCTTGGAGAAAAACTGTGATCCTCTCAGCTGATCAAATAAATCGTCTATCCACGGAAGTGGGTACTTGTTTCTGACTGTCACTCTGTTCAACTACATGTAGTTGATGTATAGTCTCAGACTACCATCCTTCTTCACAAATAGAACTGGCGTTCCCCACGGTGACATCGAATGTGTGATGAATCCGTTCTCCCCCAAATCCTTAAGCTGAGTCCTTAACTCCCTCGGAGCCATGCGGTACGACGGTATCGCGATAGGTCTGGTACCCGGTACTAGGTCGATGATGAAGTCTACTTCTCGTGGTGGCGGTAATCCAGGTAAATCCTCTGGGAAAACATCTGGGAAGTCTCGAACAACCGGTATCTCCTCTAGTCTGGGTCCCTGACTATCTGCAGCTGCGTACAACGCTACTTAGAGTCTCCATCTCTCTACTAGATGCAAGTCGAACTCTCGTAGTGCTGAGTCTCGTGATCGGGGGTGCTGTAGTAGTAGCTGTGGTGACGGGGCTGTCGAAATCAGTGCAGTCATCTGCGCCGACATGTAAGCGATGAAATTGGTGATCTGTCGGTCCTGAGCGGTCGTCTGGTCAGACATCATCTGAAAATTATCAATTGAAATGGTGGAGGTAGACTGCCGCTAGCTCTCGTGTCTCCAGCCTCGCGCGAATCCCCCATTGGTGTCTTCAAGTGGATAGCGAACACGAATCAGCTACTACGTGGCATAACGCATATATATATACATATAGAAACTAACACGTATATATAAGAAATCCCCATCTCACCTTCACTCAATTCCCAACAAACTAGTTCCTAAGGCAAGGTTCATCTGGTTTCCACTTCTAAGGTTTGTGTTTCATACGAGTACGTGTTTTTCTTATTTATCCCTCAGGTTCTAACACCTATGCTCTGATACCAACTGTGACGGTCCCTCTCCTAATCTAGGGCACCGCCCGGCCTAATCCTGTAATTAAGCCCTAATCATGTCAACGCATGACTTAACTACGTATTAGTCAGCCTTTACAACCTAAACGCCTCTTTTCTCGTGTTCATGATAAGTAATACACTAGTCCTACCAGTTAATTAAAATTTAAAGTTAATTAATTAATTAATTTGCGGAAATCTTATTGATTATGCGGAAGCAATGAGTAACTTATGTGGAAGCCATTTATAAAATCCTAAGTGTGGAAAACCAGGAAATGACATCACATATATAAAGTCTTCGAAATGCAATGCAACAGCAAAATAGTCTAAGTCAAGTCGGGGAACTAACGCTCAACCCAATATAGAACCCCAAATAGTATCTGAAAGACGTATATAACATATACAATCAAAATATCAAAAGAAGACCTACAATCGATGCAGTGACGCGCCGCGGGCTCAGGGATAATCGTCGATCTTCTCCTTCCCTGATCTCATCATCGTTCGACGAACCTACACCCACCGTCACAAACTAGACGGTGAGTATAGTGATATTTAAGTACTAACTGGAGAATTTCATGTCACATTTCCAATTAAACAAATGGTATTTAAAAGCATAAAAGAGCGAAATAAATTGCCGAAACAAGTAATGCAAGTAAATACCACAAGTTAAAGATGTAGACACACACAAAGCTAAGTCGAGATGATCTACGTCCGGTCGGCGGTGAGACATATCACCTACCTTTTTCCACTACGATATGGAGCTGCGCTCAACATTTCTCACATAAATAGCGGAGCCGCGCTCTACGCTTTACAACATCAATCTCATACTTGCCGACCACCCCGAGTCCCATACCTCGTGTGCCGCGCAAGTGTAGTGGTGAGTGCCGGAACCCCGGTAGACCTATATCCCCGTGAACCGCGCATCTCTCGTGCAATGGACACTAGATAATCCCTACTTTCGTTTCAAAAACAAATAATTCCAAAATTCTAGAATTCCAAGACAAGTTAGGCTGCAAAGCCCTAAAAAAAATCGAATACAAGTCTATTGAAATTCAAAGTAGTCCATTAGCATGCTTTTCATCAATTGTATTCAAGAACGACATCAAGTGTAGGAATTAGAGGCAATGAAATAATTCACAAGGCATCATGTCATAATATTCATCCATGAATAGATACAAGAACAACATGATGTGAGATGACAAGTAGTAATGTCTACCAATAGACCAATAAAGCAATAAGAGAATGAAATGAAATATAAAATTCTCACAGTTGTACTTACAAGTCACACGCTTGTCCTAGTCTAGCCGATTCCTCGACGAATCGAAGTGCATGCCCAAACGCCTGAGTTCCCCCGTAATTCCCTAACATTCAATTATGTCTCACTTAGGCCAAATCGAAGTCGAGACAAATTTCGAAACACTTTTCTAATTTATTTTCGGCCATTCGGCTCATTTCGCTTTTTTCGAGGTAAAACCCCCGTATAACGTCTCGACCGACTTCCAAATTCTTCACTTTTTATGAAAATCTCGAATTTCTATTGATTTGGGTCACAAATATATTTTTTCCATATTTTTCTCTATTTTTTGGGATTTATTTATTAAAAATTAGTTTATTTAATTTAACAAATTAAATATATATATTTATTTTATTTTATTTTATTTTAGTGGGTCCGGGTCAACCCGACCCGATCCAGCCGGATCACGGTCGGTATGACCCGATCCCGCCGGTCGTGGTCCGCCGCCACAGTTCGGTTTGGGTCGGGTCGACCCAAACGGGTCAGACCCGACCCGACCCTAGACCAGAACGATCAAGGCTCGGCCCATGGGCCGAGCCTGGCCCGTTCTGGACCCGGCCCAGCAGGGTCTTCTTCCCCGGGAGGTAATTTCGTTCTTCTCTCCTCCGGTGATGGGTTGGGGTGGTTCTGGAACCCCGGTGGAGCCGATGGCAGGGGAGGCACCCTTGCCATCATCACCGCGGCCATGGGGTTTGGCCATGGAGGCCGAACCCCTACTTCCGGCCATCCACTGCCAACCACCCACAACAACAACAACCACAACGACTCACCTCAACCGTGACGTCTCCACTCTCCTTCCCGCGCGCTTCTCTTCTCCTCTCTCTTCTCCTCCTCTCCTCTTCTTCTTCCTCGCTCTCGCCTGTATGTGTTGTGGTATGGGAAAATGGCCAAGTGTTGATGTAGCTTGACAAATGGTGATGTTGTTAGGTGTGTTGACACGTACTTGTGACACAGCCTAAGACACTCGCCGTGTTTTCGGGCGTTTCGACGCCGGTGGTTTCGCGTCCGAATCGTGATATACGCGTACCGCCGCGTCGCTAGTCACTCAATCTATATAATCCATATTATTTACTTGACAAATTGTTATTCAATTTCATCTTAGTATTAAATAAGACTTACCAAAATGCTAACTACCCGGTTCCCCCGGCTCGCACGCTACTCGAGGCGTGTCCCCCGCTCTCGTCTCGACGCCTACAACCGTACAAAATGACTTAGTAAGTCTACACAATACATAACACTAGGCATACATCAATACAAAAATACCATATACCTCGGCCACGTGCCTCGATCGGTGTACGTATCACTGTGTAGGTCTCACGTTAAGGGTCGGTGATCCTGATTAAGGAATTAAAACGGGGTTAGAGATTTGGGTCGTGACAGCTTCATTCTTTTTCACTCAACAATACTTTAAGATAATCAGGGTCCTCATCCTCCATCATTTCAAAGGTTTTTTGAAATTTCATTGATGTTTCCAACATCATATAAGTCGAGTTCCACCTAGTTTCAACATCAAGGCAAATAATAGTTTTGGTACATAATTTGCACTCTTCCACACATTGTTTAAGTTTTTGTGAATGTTGTGGAGATGATCTCACATACCTAATTACCCCTCGAATGTTAGCAATGACCTCTTTCAACTCTTGTAACCCATCTCTAACTACAAGGTTCAAAATATGAGCAACGCATCTGACACGAATATGTTCCCCCTCCAAAGCAACCCATTTTAATTTCTGACTTTCTTCTTTAAATAAGACACTACTAAATCATTAGAGCTCGAATTATCAACCGTAATTGTGAACACTTTATCGATCCCCCACTCAAGCAAACACTTTTTAATCGCCTTCCCCAAAGTGTTTCCTTTGTGGTTGGCAACTTGGTAAAAGTTGAGAATTCTTTTTATGTAATTTCCACATGTCTTCAATAAAATGTGCAGTAAGTACCATGTAGTCAATATTTTGTATGCTCCTCCAAGTGTCTTTAGTGAGACAAACACGCAATTTCATCATTTTGAATATCATATTCAAACTAGCTTGCTCAGATAAATACATATTTTTGACCTCTCTTTCAATCGTAGTCCTCGATGAAAAATGAAACTTAGGCTACAAACCGTTCAACAAATCAATGAAACTATCCTTTTCCATAAATATAAAAGGCAACCCTTCAATGATGATTAACCTCATTAGCAACTTCTTATAGTTCTCTGCGTTATATGATGGACAAACCAATTTATTAGTGACATCACCATCTCCTGATTTCCCTGAACTTCTTTAAAATTAAAGCACTAGTTGTTTTTTCTCTCGCTCTGTAATCCTAAGGGGATGTTTCTGACATTTTTCCACGTGGTAGTTAAAATTCCTAGTGTCATGGTCTTTAAGGTGGCATACATATTCTTTTCCACAGTAGTTACATGAAGCAATATGTTGGGGCATGTGCCCAAGGTCAATCCACTAACATTGTTTATCTTATAATTTTGGTTAATAACTTTGAGGTTTTCATTTGTTGTTTTATTAAAAGTGATTGCATGTTTACCTTATAGTAAGATCCATGGGTATTTGTTGAAATATCATAAATGTCCTTAGCCAATCATTATGCTGGCAACTATAATGAATTAAGACTATAGTGAATCTTGATTGATGGTCATATGATGATCATGCGTATAGGGATACGAATCGAGATTATGAGTACTTGTTAGGGAACAAGGTACTTAACTGACCCTTTATGAGAACACCATATTGATTAAGTCATAGGTGTTACTCATGATAGGTATATCATTTAGTCCTTCGACTTGAGATTACCATAGACTTCAATATTAGGAACATGGTAATTTGACATAATCAAACATTGTCTTTAACTGGATGATTATAAAGATTGTGATTGGTTACCATGTGAATAATATGTGAAGGTGTGTAATCAAGATGGAATTTGTCACTCTCGTATAGAGAGAGATATCAATGGATCCCTCGATATGATAGATTGATAATGGCCAAGTCCATGTGAATTGATATGATCAATGTCACTTGGATGTTTTCAGTTTACCTAAATATCGAGACTAGTACGATTGAACATTAAGGGTGACTTTTCATGCCTTATGTTTAATCAAAGGATATCACACGACAAAAGGATATGATATATGTTGTTCAATAGGTTGTATCGATTTTGATATTCATGCTACTTTGGTAGTCATAATACTTTGCTAGAGACCGTTTATGACTTGTGTACCAAAATGATTTTGGTTCACTGCTAACGTCGCATGAACCTATTGGGTCGCACACAAAGAATGGTTTTGCGTAATTTCAATTAGTCCAGAGTAATGAATTTTATATGATGAAATTCATGATATAAAAGCCCTTACGACTTGTTATATGATAACTTATTAATAAAGGGCATATCTGTAATTTGCTTAAACTGCCTAAATACAACAGTTGATTTTAAGTGAGGGCTTATCTACACATATAAATAGAACTTGAAACCCTAAAAAGTAATAAGATTTTCCTTTTTACAAATTTAGAGTTCTCTGGATTTTGGGAGAGAAAGAAAGACTTTTCTATCTCTCTTAAGGCTAGCACTCTAAATTGTGGCCACCGTTCGTGTGTGGATTTCTGATAGAGGACATGCGCTTGAACATCTTAGAGATGGATCAATCAAAGAAGGAAATCACGCATTAAGGTATGGTTTACTTTTGTAGATCAAGTTTAATGGAACTCATTTTCGATCCTGTTGCGGTTTTTCAAAAACTATTCTGAATTTTCCGCTGCGTATGAACCCCCAAACCCAACACAATATTAGGATCATCCTTCAACCTCTTTAAATGATCCCAAGAAGTAACCTTCTCTTATTAGTAATGACTTTTTTCTTCTTAGGCAATGATGGTATACCGTTAGCATTTGAAAGCATATAGGGATCAACATGTGCACTAAGAGTAGAAGGATCTCCATTAAAATTTTCATGACCAATTCCACCAACCATGTTTAATATCTGAAATAAAAATACAAATAAAGAAACAAATATTCAATTAGTGAATATTAAATAGATAAATTTTCATTATCTACTACATTAAAAAATAAATTAACATGGATTTTAAGAGCTTCATGTTCTTTATTCTTAAGTAACTAGTAATAACCATGAGTCTATTATTTATTATTTAAAGTTTAAAACTTTATTGGCGATGAAAACTAATTAAAAAACAACTTAATAGAGTAAATTAACATATAAAAAATAAAGCTAAATTAATAGAGCCATCCATTATCCTAAAATAGAACTTATCAAATTATAATTGAATTAAATAGAGCTAACATTGACAAACATCCCTCATCAAACAAATAGTGATGGAAACTAATTAAAAAATAGCCAAATTAATAGGGTAAGTTAATAACTTAATGCATCACTGTACCAACTATCAAGTGCCATCATAATATCATATATATTATATAATATATGATGAGGTGATGGTGACATCACTGACAAGTCTGCATGAAATATCCTCATCACTCATGCAAGGTTTAACACTTTAACAGTTTAACCCATGACACAACAATTAGACACCAATACAATACAAATAAAAAAACCAGCAGTCAAGATTGAGCATCAATGAGCATACAAAACAACACATATGCTGAGGATCCATCATATAAAAAAAACAACAAACTTATTAGTGATGAGACTTAACACAATTAAAGTGTAGAAACCAAACAAACAATAAAATCAAAACCAAGTTCATCTTCATCATCAATGACTCAACAGTCAACATATAACAATTCACAAAGAGATGTTCATCAACATAAAACCTGCGAGTGCGACCAGCTAGCGCCGAGCACGAAATGCAGCATCACGAGAAGGAATCAAGAAAGAGGAATCCATGAAGGTGATGAGAAATAGGGTGGACCGACGGGGCATAGCAAAACAAGAACTTAGAACATAGAGTTGCATAAAGGGAGAGAGGAAAATTGAGAAGGTGAAGATGAACAGTCTGTTCAAACTTTGAACCATAAGATGCATTTGCGAATGTGTAGGGGCGAAAGAAATGGTAGGTTCTGCATACATATATTAGGTTTTTTTTATTTTTATAGTATGTCGGGTCGGGTCAGGCTCCTGACTCCATCACACATATCGACCCGCTACCGACCTAAGACATAGTTCGAGTGGGCAGGCTGAGGCCCGACACTCTTTAGGCTAGATCTGAGCCCGTCTATAATTAGGATCAGGCTTAGCGGGTTGGGCGGGCCTAGCGCGCTAGAAAAATGTGCACGAACCTACTTTGTTGTAATGCAAGGAATGATGGATTTAAGGTGGACTCTAGGATCATCCTAGTACTTAAACCCATTAAGATGAGATGTAGGGTTGTTATTTGGTCAACCAAAACCTAATCTCATTAACTAGGTATTTAAACCATAATTAGGGCTTCATGCCACTTTTAGTTTGAATTCACTACTAGAGAAATGTAGGAGGAACCCTAGAACACTTGCTTGGTAGATTTGGTGGAGGAGAGGGAACTTTCATCAATATATCATGAAGCAAGGTAAACAACTTGTATCATCTTCTCTAATTTTCTCTATTTGGTTCACATATTCAATTTTGATGGAAATTATGATTTCTCTTGGAGTTTCAAGATGGGAGATGAACCCCAATGTTTTGATTCGTGATTTGGGTAATCTTCATCTCATCTTCTTTGGTTTATTCAAAAGGAATTGCAAAGTATATGTTTTAATGGTGGAATTGTGTTTTAAATACTTTCTTTGATTGATTGAGATCTTGTGGTTTCAAACGATGTGGTTATGACTGTTTTGATCGGCTTTGGACCTTTGGGGGTCGAAGTGAGTTGTTTAGGAATTTAGAATTAGTTTGAGTTTTTATCGAAGCCAACAATTTCACCCCAGCACCTTGTAGGTGAACCCACGACGCTGGGATGGCGTTGGACATTTTTCAAGAATTAAACTGATTTCTTTGAGATATAATGTCAGGATAAGGATCGAGGCAGTAGTAACTAACCCTGAAAACCTTTGCCCCTGCAACGAAGGCGCTCCATTGATTCGAAAAGGGTTTTATATCGTTCTCTAGATGTTAATACGAATTGAGTAAACTTATGTTAAACTAAACATGTTAATAATGCATACATGAACCTATACCACTGTAGACATGAGGAGAACCAGATAGGAATTTTCAAGTTATGATTGGATAGTATAGAAACGGTTCGATGTAAGTGGCTTTATCTTCAATCATTGCATGTTATTAGTTACGCTAGGATTCATGGTAGTGAATGGTTGATCTCTTGCTTGGAATCAAATTGAATATATCTTGTTGTTTCCGCTTTATCTTGTCATTTTGAGCTCTCTATTTATGAATGCATGTGGAACCGATATGTTTGAGATGAAAATGGTACCTTGGGTTGGAGAGCCGTCAGCCGCCGATCATCTCCCTCCACTATAATATGATACCTTTGAGGGTCAATCTGTGGCAGGCAGGATCATAATGATGCTTAAACACCAATTTATTAATTCAGGATCATATTTTGATATCTTTGAAGCAAGTTGGTTGTCACATCACACACTTTATTTCGAATTTCCACTTTGTTGACTCTATGGCATTCATGTTATCATTGTTATCTTGTTGACTATCTTGTTGGCTTTGTTTTGTTGTATCTTGCATTACATAGTACACTTACTATGTTATCTTTTCATGCCCGAAATGATAGTAGGATTGGTCAAAAACTTTGTTCATGCTAGTTATTATGCATTAGATATTACTTGGATGATTTAGGGTAAAGCAGGCTTCTACTTTACTGAGCCCGTTGAAATATTGCTCACCCCAGTACTTTTCCCCCCTCTAAGTATCTCAGTTGTGGCTCATGATAAAGGAAAGAGCAAGGTCATAGCATAGAAGCTTTTTTCTCATTTTCAAGATTTTTTATTTATATTTATTTGGTTTTGAGACTTTATGTAATGAACATGGGATTTATCATGGGTAGACTTTGTGAAACCCATAGCCTAGTTGTTTAATCTTGTAAGACTTTCTATTTTATCTCCGCTTCTAATAGACTCAAATGACTTTTATTCTACACTTATTATATGTCTTAGTAGTCTATTTATAGATTTTCTTATAGTGTTTTCGCAGGTTAAGGCTTAGTAAATCATCGCCCGACTCGTTAGGTCATCTTGAGGGGTTTGGCGATGTTTACACCAGGTGGCCATGGTTGTAGGAATTGTGTCATCACACGTATAATGGTAATTCACTTACCCAACTTTATACAAGGGTTGTATAAATAGGCGTGTTAAGTGAATTCACATTACAAAAGAAATTAGGATTGGAATCTAATTTTTGTTTTTAGAAAACGATTTAGGTTTCTCAGTCGTTCTTGAGTTTTAGGAAGAACATAAAAAAAATTTAATGTTTCCTCTCGGGCTAGCACTTGGAATTTCAGTCGTTGTTCGTGTGTGGATTTTTGATAGAGGACGTTAGTATCTGGCAGCATCTTAAACATCGATCAACATAAATAAGCAAACTAGCGATGAGGTATGATTTACTTTTGTTAATCAGTTCAGTAGAACTCGGATAAGATCCTATCAAGGTTTTGAAAATAAAATTTTAAATTTTTGCAGCGTTTTGAACCCTAAAAACCTAACAGTGGTATCAGAGCCTTCGGGTTCATTTCCATTAGATTTGTTGCATGAGTTATATTTAAGATACACATAATTATGTGGTGATTATTGGCATGTTCTTGAACAATGTATGAGATACATATATTCATAATTTATGTGCAAATAGGTTTATTGCCATGATAGTGATCATGCTTAGGTTAATTTGATTAACATATTTCATTTTTAGTGAATTTTGTGTTCTATGATCCATGCTACCATTAGGTACAATCGTTACTTTTTGTATATTGAATCCATGGATGAAATCTTTATTTTTTGGTATACATGTTTAGGCTAACTTATTATAGGATTTCTTAAATTATTTGATTCCAAAGATAAACTTGAAACTAATATGATTAGGTTCGATAAGAGTCGTGATTCATGATTCAACTACATATTTTGTATTGATACGGATAAGAACCGAAATTAATTTTTAATTATATATCTCGTTGTATTTATCTGTTAATATTTATTTTGTTTTTATATTCTTATTAGATAGGATATAGACATCTAATCAGATAATACTTGTAATTCCGATAAGATAGGAGAGATATATAACAAATCCGAAATTGATTAGAATCATATTGGATATGGTTTCAATCGAATATTGAGATAAGTTAGGATTTTTAAATATCTTAAATTCTAATTAGATTAGGATATGATATTTAGTTAAACATAGGCCTAAGTTAATTAAAAATGTTTTAAGTAATTTAACTACCAATAAGGGGTTATTTTGGTCAATCAAATTGATAAAATAATGATAAATTTTAAGCAGGTTTCGCGAAACCACCGCCCGCAGATCGGCCAGAGAAACCGTCGCTCACCGATCGATTAGTGGGACCGACGTTTAACTAATCCTAGCGCAAGGAAATTCGTCTATTGGTGAATAGTATTTAAGTTTTCTAACTTGTTTACTGATTCTACAAACTTAAAAAATATATGATATTTAATTGCTTGACTCAAGTTACAAGAATCATAAAACCTAATATAAAATCACTCTTCAAAATTGAAAGTCAAGTGTTTTCCATTTTCAAACACTTATTAGAGCCTTGATCACATCAATATAGGTCTGCCTCCGCATGGTGTATTGTGTTATCTTGGTGAGGGTAACAGTTACTCTATTATTTGAAATGGTAAAACTTAATGAAGTTATCAATACGGTTTTAAGTTTTAGACACAAGATGAGATAAAACATACTAAAACATAAGATGTCATAATCTCATAAAAACAAGTAAAAGTTATATAGGATGAAATTGGTAACAACTACCTACCTGAATAACTTAGTTCAAAGTATCATGTCTTAGCTATCTTGGAATTAGGTGAAATATGGATTTTAGTCACCTAAATTAACAATGTATTCTAGGAGGGTTGTTGATTTAGTGGGAGTATATTCCTCTATACTAAAATGAACTTTGCATAATCTTTGTTGTAAATTTATGGCCTCTTCAAATCACACCAATCCCTTGTTACTGCGATCCATCCTTGAGAAGGATAAGTTGTCTGGGATAAACTTTCTTGAATAGTTCTAAAATGTGAGAATTGTTCTTTAAGCATAAACGCAAGTTGTATGTCTTAGATGATCCTATTCATGGGGAACCACCAGCCAATACCTCAAGAGTTGTGAAGGATGCACATAGTAAGCATGTCAACGATCCAACTGATGTTACATGCATTATGTAGACTACCATGACTCCTTGTAACAACCCAAAATTTACTAATAGCAAATTAGTCCCTAATCAGGGTTGCTGATCGTTACGTGTCTCGAAAATGGGTACACGATCTCGATATTCGGCGTGAGGACCAAGACAAATATTTATTTTGAGTAATGGATACCTAGTGTGATGTATATGTGTACACTATACCCGAGAATATTTATTTAGTGTTGTATTTTGTAAGTTTGGCATGCGAGCATAGATACACCTCGAGATGCGTTTCAGTGTAGGACTGGAGTAGAAAGTGATGTGGTAAGTTCTAATTTAATTAAATGTGATTAAATAACTAATCTAATGTGCCTATAGTTGGATTTATATTAATGTTGCCTAAGTTAGGAAAATAAAACACTAAGCATTGATATGCATTGGGATACGTATTGTTAACATCACTAGGTAACCTAGGTAAAAATGTATGTTAGCAAGGATAAGTTAGTGGATTGCAAGACCAAGTCATGAGCCATTAGATTGTCCTAAAGATAGGTTTTACATAAGATCAATGGCCACAAATGCATCTCATCACTATATAAGTGGAACGCAGTGGAAAATCTCAAACCAAACCATTTCAATTGCACGCAAAGAGAGAAAAAAAGATCTGGAGAAATGATGCCACATTAAGCTGGGAAAACTCAGAGAATTAAGGTGTTTGATCAAATTAAGGAAGCTTCAAAACTATGTAAGCTAATCTACAACTATATTTTGTTAAATTCAACAAAGAATTGTAAGTATTGGTTCAGTTCTAGTTTTTCAATAATTTCAGTGGGCAAATGACTTTGTTTTCAAAATATAATTCCATATTAGGATTTCTTGTCGAATTCCAATAATTCTACTATAAAAAAGTTCTGGATTCGGATTTGTTTTTAATAACTTATGAATTTTTAAGTTCAAAAAACTGTAAAACAAAACTAGAAATTTTGCATGTTGTTATTATGAACCAGCCTCTGTAATTTGGTCATAACTTCCTCATTTTAAATCAAAATGGACCAATTCTGGTGGCATTTGAAAGCTAACTTAAAGAGGAACAACTTTTTCCACTGAAAGATTTTGAAATTCGAATGTTTTATGTCTAAAAATTCTCTGCAAATTTGGTAATGAATCTATAATTTTTGAGTTCACAATTTTGCTAATGTCCTGATGTTTTTAGCATAACTCCCTCATTTCTTATTGGATTGAGCTCATCTTTTACTATGATGTTTAGGATATATTTGTAGGCTTTAGTAAAAAATCGTGATTTTTAAAGCTATGGTCCAGGAGAAATGAAATTTACAAAGTTGGTTGTTGGAAACTAAAACTATTTTGAGTCTTTGTGGTTAAACTTTCATATCTCCTTCGATTCTTATCAAAATTGTGCAAAACTTATAGTTCTGGAAAGCTAAGACATAGCTCTTAAAACTTCTCTTTGTTTTAAAACACATAATCTTAACGTTTGAGTAATGTAAATCAACTCATAAGATATTGCACCAAAACTGTCTTTATTTATTAAAGTAGATTTCAATATAAACAACGTATTAAGGGGGCTTATTGTAAAACATTACAATTTAAGACCATTTAACCAACCTAAAAAGTTTAATTATTTTTTTATGACACATCGGGAGCTTAGATAGGACTTACGGGGGTGGAACACGAGTTTGGAGTGGTCGAGAGTCGGTATAGGCTAGGAATTGCGTGCAATTGAGGTAAGTAAACCTGTTGAGGCAATTCTCTTCATTTCATTCCATTATTGAGTTAATATATAGTCATTTTGACTATTTTAATGATGATCTTATATTCCTAATTTAATGCCTTGTATATACTTTCGTGTCTATGATTTCATTTGCTCTAATCGTCATGACTTGTTGCATGACATTCCTTGTTTTGGTTTCGTTTTATGATTGGATTCATTTATTGTTGTTAATCTTGGAGCTATTAAAATGTCTTCTTAATAACATGCTATGATTTGTTTGACTCTCTTATTGGTGTATGCACACACCCATGTCAATATATTTGTTATGTGATACTTTATGCAATCTTCAACATGAACTCTTTGATAGGCATGACTTGAGGAACTCACATTTATAGGTTCCCTTACTTTATTGGTTGCACGGTACCTAAGGTTAGAGTCCCTGGAGATGTTGGCTAACCAAATCTAGATATGCATGATCATTATTTCTTACATTCCTTATAGAAACTTGGCAACTGTTTACATACCTTCCTTTCAGCATTTTCTTATTCATAGCTATTGTATGCTTTCAGTTATCGTTCTTTGTATATTTTGGAAATGTGGATGAATAGCCTTCAGGATTTACTTTCTTCTTACTGTAATCACCTTCCTTTTTATGGCAGTAGGTGCAGATCTATCAAGTAGCAGGCCAGGGAAGGAGAAGATCGACGACTACTTCTTAGCCATCGGCTAGTGGTTTTTGCTACTTTTGTAGGTGATCATTTTGTGTATTTATTATTTACATCTTTACATACTTTTTGGGCCGTATATTGGGTTTAGAGACTAAATTTCCCGACTGATGCATGTATTTCTATGTTTGGTTTCATGTGGTCGTCTATTTACCTAGTTTCTATAATGTTTTCGCAAATTTTATTAAATCTTCTACTGATAATATTAAAATGATTAAAAATCTTTAATTAACTCTAAAAAGCATAACTAACGAGTAATAAATAATACTTATCCTAAACACATATAACGAGGTGAATGAGACAAAAGGCTAACTAATACGTTGTTAAGTCTTACATGGCTAAGATTAGGGCTTAAGGACGGGATTAGGCCGGGTGGTACCTCATTTTGGGAATGGGTCTTCACAATTGGTATCAGAGCATTGGTACTAAAACCTTAGGGACAGATTATACAGTTGTCCGAAGTTGTGATACCAACGTCACAGTTAGTATCAGAGCGTAAGTTCTATGAACATTAGGGTCGATGAGGTTATGACATCAATACAGTTGTTATCAGAGCCTAGGTTTGTAGAGCCTAGGCGATAGAGTATTAGTTGATGCTATAATATGATACTAACATTACAGATGGTATTGGGATCTATGTTGTCATTAAGTACGAAATAAAACTTGAATGAAACACAACTTTTATATATAGAAACCAAACGGTCCTTGCCTAGAAACTATTAGTTGGGAGGTGAGTGAATGTGAGTTGGGGATTGTATATGTACATGTTATGTTTTATTATGTATATATACATGATATTTACATAGTAGCTGATGTTGCGATCGCTATAAACATGTAAACTACGATAGCAGATCAACATAAAGGTGCAGATGGTAGCGCCAGCAGTAGCCACCACACGTTATCAGGTGAAGACTTTCAGAGGTCGTCTGATAGAGTTGCGACACAAGGTCAACAGTTGGCTGATTTCATATCTTTTATGATGGCACACATTCCTGCATTTACACATGTTGCCACCACTGCTAATATCTCGGCTGTAGTGCTTTTGCCACCTAAGCTTCAGAGTATACTGGCTATTACCACCACTGTACCGCGAGTACTTGAGCCATATGAAAGACCGGTAGTACCCTACTTCACTAGAGATGCCTTCCGCGATAGTGCCAGCAGCGACTCTCATACCCACTCTGACATACAATAGAAATAGAATCAGAAAGAGAGGCAATGGACGGAATAGAATGAATGAGGGATCCAGGGCATCTGGATTGGCGATATCGACCACTTTGACAGAGCAAATGAGGCATGCAACATATTTCAGGGGTGATTAAGAGGGACACAACATATGCAGCTGCCTACAGTTAGTGAATAAGTCTTCCTTGCCAACTCTGGCAAGAGATGCACTGTCTCCATTGCAGATCGGGCAAACACTAGGGGACAAAGGCCGAGATGAGCCAAAACCAAAGCGGATCCCAATACAAAGCCAAACTATGGTTACAGTACGGATGAGGTAGCCAAATTGCTTCATATGCCATCAGATTGGACACATTAGTCGATAGTGTCAACAACTTACATATTCCCTCCAACAGAGGAACGAGAGCAGAGTCAGCGGTAGTAGTATTAGTTTACAGGATCAAAAGGAAAATGAAGACTTACATAATCCCAAATAGACCAAAATTGAAACATAACCTTTCGACTTATTTTAAGCTAACTTGGAGACTTACATAACCATTCAATGAAACTTCACGTCTAGTTTAAAGAGAGTCCTGCTCTCACTCAAACCCAAAAATATAGATTATATTCATAAAACTAATTCACATACAAAGAAAGTAAGCTCTAAAGGGAATTACAAAAAAAAAGCTTCGAGCTTTTCCTTTCCCTTGTTAATGCAAGATGAACTTGTCACCATTACAACAAATAATGAGGTCAGATAAGTAAACTTTACACTATCCACTCCATTTATGTTTCCTAACTATAATCAGACGTCGACTTCCAAAAAGAGTATGAAAACAGTATTAAAAGCTTATGAAATGCAGAGATAACTTGTTGGCGTTTGACTCCGGAACAAGTCTCACTAGCCGGCGTTTGACTCCGAAACTAATCTCACTAGCCGAAGTTTGAGGTAGGATTGAAATCAAATTTCAAGCAAACTAGACTCCAAAACAAGCTTATCTTCCTCTCCCCATGCATGCATGACCAGTAATGAATGCAATTCATGCAAATAGATAAACCATATCAATGTGAGAGTCACTGTAAAGTTTACTTACTATCAAACAAACTCAAGGTTGGTTGTGAAGCCTCACACAATGTTCCTCGACTTTCACGTACCTCCACATATCCTATTAAATCATAAAAATCATTATAAAAGAGTTGTTACTCAATCCTAACATTTACAAATCATTTTTTAGGTCACAATACTTAATTCATGTCTCCAATTCAGGTCAAAAACAACTGAATTGGTTTTAAAAGCAATTTACAAATCTACTATGAATCTTAAGTTGGGATTTTAACTCAATTAACAATTTTAATCTTGCCAATTCCATATTTCAACTTTAGAACTTTGAACAAATCCCAATTTACTCATTTTATCAACTTTTGGATTCCATTCCTTTGTCGAAACACCTAAACATTACATTGAAGTTTTATATGTGCCTCTCATTCATATTTATAGTCAAAATCACCCTCAAATAATCATTCAACACTTCGTCAAATTATAGGTATTCCAGATTTTTCAATAGCAAGACCATATGTTCAACGCTAAATTTCAACCTCAAAACTAATGAATTTCACTACAAACCCAAATGGCCATTGAAATAGGATATGCCAAGATTACAATGAACCTATTCGAAGTATTTTGGATGTCCATAACACCATTGAATCATTTGTCAAACATGGCTACTCGCAACTGTCAAAATTGTGAACAATTTTGACAATGGCTTGTAGGCTACCTTTGCATAACTTTTTTTACTGCCAAAACAAATGATTCTAAGTTTTTATCTTTACATTACATAAAATATGATAGACAAGGGTTAAAATGAGCTTAACCCCATGTAATCTGGATGACGTTTGATGCTTTATCTTATCGACCCAACTTACTTGCTTGCAAGCAATTTTATACTTAGCCAAATCTTGGGACTTTCGAGCAGTTCAAAACTAAGGTTCTACTCCCTATTCGAATTTCCAAAACTCCACCAACATTTCTCCAACCTTAAAACTGAGAATTTCATATAAAAATAGATTATATGGAGTACCAATCCACTAAATATCATCACCAAATACTAAGATTTGAATAAATTAACCATACCCGACTTTTTCTATCTGCACATAATTCAAAAATTGAGTTTCATGAGTTTTGATTCAACAAATCAATTGAAACATACCCAATTTGATTAAATTCACTTCCTAAATGAGGAAACATGTTGAGATGTGTGCACCAAAATAATAGTCCCACATCGGATAATTGAAACTTCATAATGAAGTATATAAGTGATTATCTCCCCTTAACTAACACCGAGGCCTTTTGAGATAAAACCAGGCTTATGGAGAAGTGTCGCGGGCGAGCCACTTGCGGATAATGTGCCGCATGCAATAAAATTTCACATCGTATCGGAGACGATGGTTCGATTGGGACCTGACGAGAAAAAACCCCTTTGATGGATTTCGGTCCAAGGTGGAGTATTGAGATGTGAAGACCGAAATAATAGTCCCACAGTGATTAAATGAAACTTCATAATGAATTATATAGGTGATGATCTCCCCTTAACAGAAACCGAGGCGTTTTAAGTTAAAACCCCAAACCTAAGAGTTGAAGGTGGTTAAGTTGGGGACAATATCGGTGCTGGTGAAGATCCCCGGGCTCGCGCACATGTGTGCGGCTTGGTGGAGAAAATTTCACACATTAAAATGTACCTAACCTCATTGATTTCAACTAAAGTCTCATAAATTTTCATCAAAATTCATCAAAATCTATTTAAGCTAACGATTTCAATCGAAACCCATTATTCATTCCCCAACAGTGTATTACAATGGAAACACCAATTCATCCTTATCCTTACAAATAAATCTCAGTCATAGAAATTAAAAAATCATCAAAATTTAATCAACTCACCTTACCACCACAAGCTTCCCAGTTTATCTTCATAAAGGAATGTGAAAGACAATGAATCTGTTGTGAATTGAAAGGGTAAGGAATCCGTGAGAGGAGTGTTCGTTGAGATGAGGGATTCTCATTGCATAAGAGAAGAGGACGAGAAGGAGAGGCAGTTTGAGAGTAAGTGTCAAGTGAGAGAAAAGAAGAGAGTCTCATTGAGGAAGACGAACGCTATGGGGGGAAGGGTTTGATCAAAACCCCCTTTTCGTTTAAACTAAAATGGGTTTAGGTTGCTAATTGACCCTTTTACCCATGCCCTTATTGGTCATTTAATATTTTCTTTTTATTTTTTTCATGTTTATCTTCAATTTCTATACCAATTTAAACCCTGAAAAATACCTCAATTTCGTCAAAAACTTGAAAAAATCTCCAAGCTCTTCGAAATATGCGAACATCGCGTTTCGACTTCAACTTAACCCTATTTCACGTCGAATAGATTATAATACATCCACTAGGCACATGATACGCAAAAATAATATTTTAAACTTATAATCTCTTGTCCGTAATGCGTGGTCCCACCTCAGGTACTTAAATCTCAATTTAAATCCGAAAATACTTAATTAGTTGCCTAATTAATTTAATGAAATTCTCAGATTTCATAGCAAGACCCAAAGGCGGCACGCGACCGTATTAAGGGTAAGCTTCTATCTATTTTGGTATTATCCATGTATTGTCATGCTTGAACACAACAGTAGCTTGTACAAAATGATTTGCAGGAGATTTGATAATTAAACGGTCGAGAGCGACTTAACATAATCCATGTTTCATGAGTTGGGTTATTGGGATAATGAAAGTAGTGTTGCCTGATATGCACACTCAAAACTTGCAAAATAAAATTATACCTAGAAAGATTTCTCTTGAGTACTATTACCAGATTATTGTTTATTGTGATAATGTATATGTGGTAGGTGAGCATGGACTCGCCCACCGTAATATTTGAACCCAAGTTATATGGTAAGCAGATCCACATGTGGTAATTGAGAAGTACGGGCTTTGGGGCTAGTATCATTTGAAATTTCGCTAAGGTGATTATAATGAGAATGAAATTGAAATAAATTATTCCATATTCTTTAAATGATAAAGAACTAAGAGTCGACTGGCGAGCGACAACACTTTTAGGGATATGACTGAATTATGAGATTAATCATAAAGATTTAGTCGAATTTAAATTTCAAGGACGAAATCTCTATTAATTGGGAAGATTGTAACAGACTGAAATTTACTAATAGCAAATTAGTCCCTAATCAGGGTTACCGAGCCGTGACGTGGCCTGAGAATAGGTACACAGTAGCAATACTCGACGTGAGGACCGAGAAATATATATTTTGAGTGATGGATACCTAGCGTGATGTATGTGTGTACACTATACCCGGAAATATTTATTTAGTGTCGTGATAAGTCAATAATTAGACACATTTTATAATATAATTTAAATTGATTTTTGGCATAAATGATGATACTACACTAGGTATTCTCTTATTTTTGTGATTTCAGGTTTTAAATAGGAAAATGAAGAAATGGAAGAAAAGAGAAAACAAAGCAAAACAGACAACTGAAAAACAACACCAGTGATTAGTCAACAATTTGGAATAACACTAGGAATTTCCATATAAAGAGGCAGCAATAGAAGGCCAGTGAATCTACAGCAAATTGAAGAATAAACAAAAAATTGCCAGCTGAATCGATGGAGCATTGAGAGATAAACTTAGTGATTTACTCAGCGATTTAAGCATAAGTAAGGAATCGTTGATAAATCGCTGAGATCATTGACGATTTTTTAGATTAATGTGAAGAATTTGTATTTATCTAGGATATGTATTCCTATGGGAACCATATATAGGACCAGAGAGCTTCAAAATAACTATATTTTACTTTTTCTTCTCTTTTATTGAGTTATATATGTAAAGCAACATTGGAGCATCGATTTAAAGGTATTTATTTACTTAAATGTCTTTAAATTACCTATTAGCATTGTTTATTTTCAGCACATGTAAGTAGTCTATTAATCTAAACAAACCTTAAGCATGTAATATATTATGGATTGTTATGTAGTTATAATTATGAAATCACATATTTAATGTTGTAAATCGATTCATACACGTCAATCACGGATAAAACAAGTTGTTTTGCGTATTACAACTAGTAATTCTTTATGTTGAGTGCATACTTGCCAATATGGTCCTTAATATAGAGTATTCAATTTTATATCTATAGTTATCGATAACAATTATAGAAGTAATAACTAGGATTAATGTATAGGGCAATATTGGCTTAGATTAGGCATGATTTTCATTGAACTTAATGTTATAGTATTTCTACGGTGTTGCGTTTTATCCAATAGGTAGAATTGCAATAATAAGAATGTGGCATTTCAGTTGAATTTAGGAAAATCGCTGGCTGGCTAAAGGCTATCAATCTATTATGAATTAGGATTTAATGATTCTAAGATTCCATATAAAATAATTATAGCTATATTATGAGGTGATGTTATGTTTTGGAGTTTGAAAACAATCCGAGTATATTATGATGTTTAGTGGGGGTTTGTTTAGATGATTGTTAGATATTTTATTTAAGTTGACTTACCAGTTATTTATTTGTTAGTTTGAGTATATTAGGTTAGTTTATTGAATTTAAGTGTTTAAAGTTTATTTATTTTAATTAAGTGTTTATCTTCCCATTTAATTAAAGTAGTTAAATTAAAACAAGTTAAATCCAATAAAACTTTAGGATAGATTAAATTCTTAAGAGATTTGAAAAATCCATGTGGAGACGATATCTCATTTACCACTACTACAAGTTAATAATAAAATACAAGAAATTATTGTGCACGCTCTACATGTGTTATGTTGTATTTTGTAAGTTTGGCGCGTGAACGGGGACATGCTTCGAGATGCGTATCAAGGTGGACCGGGGTAGATAGTGATGTGGTAAGTTACGATTTAGTTAAATGTGATTAAATAATTAATCTAATGTGCTTATAGTTGGATTTATATTAATGTAACCTAAGTTAGGAAAATCAAATACTAAGCATTGATATGCCTAGGGATACATGTTCTTAACATTACTAGGTAGCTTAGGTAAAGATGTGTGTTAGCGTGGATTGTAGGACCAAGTCATGAGCCATTAGATTGTCCAAGAGCTGGGTGTTTACATAAGATCAATGGTCATAAATGCATCTCATCACTACATAAGTGGAACATAGAGGAAAATCTCAAACCAAACCATTTCATTTGCTTACAAAGAAAGAAAAAAAGATCTAGAGAGATGATGCCACATTAAGTTGGGAAAATCCAGAGAATTAAGAGGTGTTTGATCAACTTGGAGAGTTTTCCACAACTAGGTAAGCAAATATACAACTACACTTTGTTAAATTCAACAAAAAATTGTAAGTTTTGGTTCAATTATGATTTTCCAGCAATTTCAGTGGGCAAACGACTTTGTTTCTAAGATCTAATTCCATATTTTGATTCCTTGTGAAATTCTACAAATTCTACTTTAAAGAAATTCTAGATTTGGAATTGTTTTCATTTAGTTATGAATTTTTGAATTTGATGAAGTTGTAAAACAAAACTGGAAATTTTGCATGTTGTTATTATGAACCAATCTCTGTAATTTGGTTACAGCTTCCTTATTTTAAATCAAAATGGACCCATTTTGGATGCATCAATAAGCTAACTGAAAAGGGAACAAATTTCACCTACTGAAAGATTTTGAAATTCGAATGTTTTCATGTCTAAAAATCCTCTGCAACTTTGGTGATGAATCTGTAATATTTGGGTTCACGGTTTTGCTAATATTCTGGTGTTTTGAGTATAATTCCCTCATTTCTTATTGAATTGAGCTTATCTTTTAGTATGATGTTTTAGGATATGTTTTCAGGCTTCGATAAAAAATTATCAGTTTTGAAGTTATAGTTTAGGATAAATGAAATTTACAAAGTTGCTAGTCGGAATCTAAAACTATTTGAGACATTATGGTAAAAATGTTTTGAGTCACTGTGTAGTGGCCCATTTTATTATCACCATTATTATTTATTATTTAAATACTAGGATGTCAGCTCGAACCCACGTGGATGCCGCAGAAAGGCTAGGGGCACGTTTGACTAGGTATTGATTATACAATTGTCTAATTGATTGTATAATTGCAGTGTTTTTTATTTAGTATGGTATAATTCCTTGCACTTTTGTAAATATCAGGTTATGTCAAGTGACATTGTGTGACTCGTGAAACGTGTTGACGCGAGTATTGGGTAGGTGTAGTAAGGGTATACAAGATCTTATGATACTAACTTGAATTAAATGACTAAAACCAAGGTGAATATGACATAAATGGATAATCAAACTTTAAGCTAAGTCATAATAATTGGGTACACTAGCTAAGGCACACCTCGAGATGAATGTCGAGGCGTGGGGCATTAGGTGTCGGGTGGTCGGGTATTTTTATGACAATAAGAATATTGACAATGAGACTATATATAAATAGACTACCCTGATAAGTAATGTGTCAAGGTGTGATAAGTAAATATAAATTTGATCTTTATTAGCTAAGCCTATTGTGTGATCAATTTAAATAAAGGCCAATGATGGGCATTTGATCAAGCTAAATTGTGTGTATTTAGGTAAGATGTGTAGCCATGTTTTGTCACTTAATGATGGACAATTTAAGGCAAGGACCACAAGATATGTCCTCGAGATTCGCACACGGGATAGATTCCATCACAAACTATAAATGCCTCACTTAGTGGAATTTCTATCAAAACCACTACCCATTTCATGCAAAATTTGAAAATCTCAGCAATATTTGAGAGAAATCTGAAGTTCAAATTAGGGATCTAGGGCTAGAATTCTTCAAGATCAAGGGTTACAATTAAGGTAGTTTACTCCCTCTCAATCAACTTCATCTTCTTCAACTTGAATTCATGGAAATGAGCTTAGTTTTTGGTGAAAACTCTTAAAATGATTCTGATGTGTATATCATTGAGTTCATCATGATAATTGTGGGTTTTTTAGGACTAAATTGTTAATGAACTGAAGGTTTACAAATGAAATGTATGAATTTGGTGTTTTTTAGCAATATGGAAGAATATTTGGAATTGTTGAGATTTATGTAATTGGATATGGTGGAGGGTGTATTTACTGTTATTGTTGTTGTATTTAGATGGGGATTGATAAGTGATTATTAAGACTTATATGTAGGGTTAGTTTAGTATTATATTTAGTATAAATATCCCTAAATGAGCTCTAATTGATGGTGTTTATGCATTTTCAGATAAACAATGCATAGAGGAAGAAAATGAGTGAAAACAAGAAGAAACGGAGCTAAAACATACCAAAGTGTGGTTAGCGTCGTAGCATGTAGGTGTGGCGCTACGGGGCACATAGGCACAACGTGGAAGACATAGGCACAGCGTGGGAGAGCAAGGAAGAGGAAAAGAGACAGGAAGGCCAACACCATGGAGACTAAAGGGACGGCGTCAATGATAGAAGTGACAGTGCCAAGTCTACTGAAAGAGAGATTTGCACACAAAAGTGGTAGCGCAGCGGCAATGCCGTGGCAATACATACATAGTGTCGGGAGTTTAAGTGACAATGCTGAGACAAAAGGAAATAGAAAGTTAGAGTTCTATTTCGTGTTAAATTGTAAAGTAGGGTTTCTAATTGTTTGGAAACGTAATTATGGAGTATAAATAGATAGGAAAACGTGGCAAACATATAGAATACAAGAGATTAGTCACCATTAAAATTAGTTTAGCATAAGTTTTACTTATTCTTGGGTATTAAGACAATTTGTGGAGATAAAACATAGAAGACTCACGTGTGGTGATTTGGGTATTAGGTTATTTGATTTAATTGAATTTATTCTTATATATCTCTAATTTCAATTAATACCACTATGTGCATGTTTGTTTCAATGAAGTGTGAGTAGTCTATTAAGCTTAGGGATCAATTGATCATATGGTATGAATGTTATGCTATAAACATGAATAAAATAAAAATATTAAAAGTGCAATGGTTAGAGTTTGTATTGATTCTGAGCGTAATGCTACTTAAATCTTGATCACGTGTTTATTGATATTAGGTTTTAGAAGTTAACATGTCCATTGAAGCTTTTAAACCGGACTTAGACGATACAACCGTAAAATACACAACATCGAGTGATAGTTGTTGATTAGGGAGGCACAGATAGTAAACTTAATTGGTTATGAATCTCAAGATTTGGAACATTAAAGCAATGTGGAGCTTACGTTATTCACACTGATAAGTGGAGTGCTAGTTTGCACATTAGAATCTTTTCCGTCATGACAATGGGTTAAAGTAGATTTGAAGGAAGTTTGTTTATTCTAATTAGGCATTGCACACATAAAATGAAGATGATAAAGTAAGCTGAAAAGCATAATAATTTATTACCTAGGTAAAGCTGTGAACTAAGATAGTCTTAATATAAGAATTTAAGTAACTTGCATTGATTCATTAGTATAGATTAGTTTAGTTTAGTTATAAAACCAATAAAAAGGATTTCCTTAACAAGAGGGTAATTTTAGTCAAGTACATAGTGAGTGCATACACTTTTCCCTGATGATGATATACGTAGTCAACGTAAGTTGGTTACACTATTACTACAATAGAGTTATTATACTTGCGGCACGCACATTCAAGTTTTTGACGCCGTTGTCGGGGATAGGTAGCCACTTAGACTTACTTAGTTTGAAAATTTGCTAAGTTTTATTTTGAGTACTTTACTTTCAAGTTTATAAAAAAAGGCATAAGTTTCAAGTTTGACTTTATGCACTTAATCTTTTATGTTTTCTTTTCAGGGATAACTAGTGCATGCGTGGCAAAGAAGAGATGGACTTAGTGCCTTACGACCCTAAAATTGACAAAACCAACAATGGAAGGAAAAAATTAGAATCGATATGGCTGAAGATCAAGCAAGAAACCAACAACAGGGCCGAAGGAATAACCAACCCGAAGGTTATCTGATAGTGCAGGATAGAATACAAGGACAGAGATGCCTTCGTGACTACTTCAAACTAGAAGTTCAAGAAAATTACGACGGAGTGATGAGGCATCCAGCTAACACCACCGAGTTTAAAAGGAGACCATCTCTGACCAACATGATGCAAAATAGATTGTTCAATGGGCTAGCCAATGAAGATCCAGTTGCACATGTAAATAAATTCTTGGAGAAGTGCGACACCGTGCAAATTACCATAATCACAAAAGAGGTGATCAGGATGAGACTTTTCCCATTCTATACAAGTTCTTTCCCCCAATGAATGTCAATGAAAGGAAGCTCGGAATCAATCAATTCAAGCAAAAAGATGTCAAGTCTTTTGGCAAGGCTTAAGAAAGATTCAAGGAGATGCTGAGGAGATGTCTAGGACATGGAAACGTGAAATGGACACAACTCCAGATTTTCTACAATGGGATGAACCATAGCACGAGAACACTAGTAAATGCCGCAGAAGGTGGTTCTCTACTAACCGAATATGAGGATGAAGCATTGGATCTTCTAGATCTTATGTCTTAAAACTCTATAGTCATTAATCGTTCCATAGTGAGAAAACTAGCGTGCGTATATGAGATTATTCACATGCTACAATTATAGCACAACTATCCAACCTGAGCAATCAAATGGGATAACAAAGTCCGCAAGTGCATGCAATACAGTAACTCATTAATCACCAAGCCATGGTGGTTAACCAAATGGACATGAAGCAAGGAATGGAATATGAAGATGTAAACTTCATGAACAACTAAGGCTATGGAAACAACTTTGGGCCGAGAGGAATGGCTCCTCAAAAGTTTTATCAAGGATATAACAACAACAACCCGAACTTCTCATATGGAAATCCTGATAATGCACTGAAGTTACCTCTATGCTTCGATGAACAAGTACAACAGGGGAAGCTAAGGCAAATGGAGGAGATGACTTCATTGAAGTTAATTGAGTAACTTTTGCACGACATAGACATGAGCAATAGGGAATGCCATGAGAAGCATGAGAAAGATATGAAAGGAGTGAAGAAAGTCATGAAGAGAATGGATGATGAGAGATCACAATCCATCAAGAATCACGAGATAAAGATTGGTTTTTTAGCCATTGCCATGGATTTAAGGAAGGAAGGTCAGTTTCCAAGCAACACGATCACCCATCTCAAGGAGAATATTAGTGTTATTCACATGATGAGCACTACGTAAATGAATGAGCCAAGACAAGATCAAGTGATGTATAAGCCAAAATAAAAGTCAATACTTTAGCTATGAGGAAGCATGAGATGATGCATGAGAACGGAACGGAAGTGAGGTGAGATGAACTCGAACGATTCAGGCAACAAAGAGTTAATGCCATGATGAATAGCAAGAAGGTGAATAAATAATGGAAAGCTAAGCAAAACTATGAAGGACCTTCTGAAGAAGCGTCGAAAGGTAATATCAAGGTAGTTCCAAGGAAGTTGGAACCGAAGTTCAAGTTCATACCGAGGCTTCAACCAATTAAAATGAGAGATCCTAAAAAAATATGCATACCAATAAGCATTGATGGCACCAATTTAGAAATATCTTATGTGATACGGGAGCCTTGTAGCATCCCCTATCTCGATTAGGGTGATATTCGGCCTAAAACCCTAATTAAGCCCCGGTAACCCAGCCAGACTTAACTAAAGCCAGCAGCCTCTCCGTCAGTACCTAATAAACTCAACCTATATATCGATATCGAATAAATAATACAAAATATATGCAGTGATAAATTAAAACTTTTTCGTTAATTGACACTATATAGAGTTTATCAAAACCCAAAACCTCGTTTATAAACCTCCCAACCTTATTTATATACAACAAAATAAATCAAACAGTGTATATATATACAGGAAGGTTCATTACATCGTATAGAAGATAAAAAAACTCATAAATATTCTCCTTTCTCTTCACTGAAGTGCTAGGTTGCGAACCTGAAATAATAGATTTAGGGTGAGCGCTCCAACTTTCTCAGTAAGTAAGGACTCACAAAGCCATAAACATTCCATATAATAAACAAGAACATTATGCAATAACAATATTTACCAATGTTCACTATGGGATTATCAAAAGTATATATTTCAATACATAACAAATGGTAGTCCATCCATTAAAGACCGTTACATTGTGATTCCCATTTTTATTTATAAAATTAGGGTCGATTACCCACTGACACCATTAATGTGATTGCTAGACCAACACATTTGTCGATGTGCTGAGTAGTCAATCCCTTAATGTCCAATGGTTCTATCCAAAACCCTCTAGTAAGTATATAATTCACGCAACCTATATAACTTAGTAGGAAGTTACATAAGGTAACCCATCTCCTATATAACCTGGTCTTAGTTACATGAACTTACTCTCGTGAATCATATTAAACACCATTTTCCATTTATTAAAACCATTATAATGTACATAGTCTCCCCCAATAAGTCCATAAACTACATGAAGTACATATACTAAGATAGCCAGACAATATTAATAAATAAGCGAATCCATACTTACCTCGATTTAGGTTTCCGTTAAGAAATTCCCTAACTTTCTGGGCACTCATGCTTTCCCGGAGATCCAACACCTATCGCAAATCATTTATGATCAATATAGGTCTAATACCCTATATTTAGAACCCCATAAGTCTATCCTTAAGATCTCGAGAAATTATAAGCAATTAATAGTAGAGTTGTTGTTTTTTGGGGTAGGAGCGCACTCCCTCACTTAGTGGAGTGCACTCCATCAGCTGAGTTCATCCTAACTGATGAAGGGAGTGTGCTCATCTGCTAGGTGGAGCTCGCTCCACCGTGTATTATCTCGAGAGTACACAAGGCGGCAGCCACTATTCCATCCACATATCATTACAACAACAGTAAACACCCATAAAATACATCAGGGAGGACCTCTAGTGAGGCCTATTTCCAGTGATCAAACATCACAATTCATACAGATATCATCATCCACTATCGAATTGAAATTCAAAAATATCAAAAGTAAACTTACCATAGTAACGATCTCTAGATTTTGAGTTGCTTAAGCTTCTTAATTCACGTTGAATGCACTCCCTAAATGGATTCCTTATCAGACACCAAAACCCTCAACTATCATACTCTCACTCGATCGAATTATGAGATAAACATAAAGGTTTTAGTTTAAATATATGAATTTTCCTCTAGATATGCATCGCGCTATCTCTAGGCTGATCGAATGATTGATATGCTAACATGACACCCCTAAAGTGACACACATGCTAACACCATCAACACTCATGCTCATCTCGAGGTGATCCAACAATCCATATAATTCAAACCAACTTATAGTTTTTAATATATATATTTATATATACGTGTATTTTCTCGCCAATAAATTCACCAAACATGCCTACGAGTATTCTCGGGTGTGCACATTCATTTCACGACCCCCTCGTCGCACTTGGTGTATCGGCTATTTATTATTTATTTCTATATTTTCTGATTATAGGCTTGTATATAATTTCTCTTCTATATAACAACCTAAATTTCATTAAACATTTCAAACAGACATAAACCATCATACAAACTCATGCACACGTTAATCGAGTTACGCTGAACTTAACCACAAGCATAACTCATGTTAATTAGGATTTCAATTAACACTAATCACCAGCTTAAGGTAACATGTCTTTACAGTCTCCCCACTTTAAATCAGTTTCTTCCTCGAAATTAAAGTAAACATAAAATTACAAATAACTTTGAAGAGAAATGGAAATTGTTCATTCATATAAGACTATCACTCCCATATTAGTTCCTCATCTCTGTGAAATTGTCATTTCACCTTATCCAAATGAATCTTTTTAGTTCTCAACATTTGAATCTTATGATCAAGTATCTAAATCAGCTGCTCGTAGTAAGATAAGTCTTCCTGAAGATAAAATTCATTTCAATCAATCCTTGGAGTGAACTAATTCTCCGTCTTGCAAAGCATAGACACATGGAAGACATTATGAACTCCGGCTAACTGAGGAAGTAACTCTAACATGTAAGCAACAATACCAATCTTTTCATGTACTCTGAATGGCCCAATGTATGTTGGAGCTAGCTTACCTTGCAATCCAAACCTATACAATCCTTTCATAGGTAAGACTTTCATAAGACAAAATCGTCATTTGAAAACTCCAAAAACCTATAATGTTTATCAACGTATCTCTTCTGTCTTAGCCGTGCTTTAGTCAAAGGTTAGAGAATCTACTGAATTCTCTTTGTATATTCCTGAATTAACTCCAGCCCCAATAGAACTGTATCTCCAACTTCTGCCCAACATGCAGGTGAATGGCAAGGTCAACCATACAAAGCTTCAAAAGGAGTCATTCCAATGCTAGCCTGATAGCTATTATTATAAGAGAACTCACACAGAGGAATGTATTTCTCCCAATTACCACCAAACTCCAAGACACAAGCTCGAAGCATATCCTCTAGCACCAATATCAACCACTTAGTCTAATTGTCAGTCTGTGGATGGTATGTCGTACTGAAGCTAAGAACAGTTCCCAGCTGTCTCTAAAATCCCTCCATAGTCTGGACGTGAATCTCGGATCTCTATTCGAAGTAATCAACATTGGAACTCCATGAAATCTCAACACCTCACGTACGTACACCTTGCATAATCGGTCAATAGGATCTCGCATGGAAACTGGCACTTCATCAACCTTGTCAATTACAATCCATACAAAGTCGTGCTTACGGTGACTCAGAGGTAGATCGAAAATAAAATCCATCGATATATGTTCCCATTTCCACTCAGGAATAGGCAGTGAATGCAATAAGCCTCCAGGTTTCCTATGCTCAGCCTTAACTTGCTGACATATCTCACATATCTTTACTAACTCAACAATATCAGTCTTCATCCCAAGTCACCAATAAACACGCCTCATATCGTGATACATCTTAATGTTACCTGGATGAATTAAGTAAAGAGATCTATGAGATTTCTATAGCAACTCCTGCCTCAACTGATCCTGAGCTGGAATCCATAATATATCCATGAACTATAAGGCACCATCATTAATAACTCATTGAATCATCTTCGGTTCAGCCTGAATCTGACCATAGAAGAACCGATTAGTAGCTCTAGAACTAGCCTTCTCAGTTGATGATGCGTCAGCCGGATTTTCACGAATCATCATTATTGAAACTTCCTGAAGAAGTCTAAATTGAGAAGCTTTTGCAGTATCTACGTTCTCTTTGCATGTTCTTCTCCTACTTAAGGCATTAGCAACTACATTTGCTTTGCCTGGTAGTACTCTATAGTGAAAACATAATCTTTGAGGAACTCAAGCCATCTACACTACCTCATATTCAATTCACTTTAAGTAGACAAGTATTTTAGACTCTTATGATATAAAAATCTTGTAAATTTATCACCGTACAAGTAGTGCCTCCAAATCTTCAAGGCAAAAACAATTGCAGCTAGCTTAAGATCATGAACTGGATAATATCTTTCATGAACCTTGAGTTGCCTTGAAGCATAAGCTACAACTTTGCCTTCTTGTATTAGCACACATACCAAGCCTGAATGAGAAGCATCTGTATAAATCACTAACGCCTTCCCCAATGCAAGTAATATAAGAACATGCGTCGTAATCAAACTATCCTTCAAACCTTAAAAGTAGCCTTGCACTCCTCAGACCAAACAAAGTCAACATCTTTCTGTGTTAGCCGAGTCATTGGCAGAGCAATACGAGAGAAACCCTCAACAAACCGTATGTGATAACCTGTTAACCCCAGAAAACTCTGAACCTCTGACATAGTGGTAGGAGTAGGCAAATCTCTGATTGCTTCAACCTTCGTTGGATCAACAGATATACCCCCAACATTAACCACATATCCAAGAAATCTGACCTCTGAAGACTAGAATTTGCACTTACTAAACTTTCATACAGCTAATTATCCTTCAGAGTCTGCAATGTAACTCTGAGGTGGTGCGAATGTTCTTCTTGTGTCTTTGAATAGATCAAAATATCATCAATAAACATAATGGTAAACTCGTCAAAATAGGGTTTGAACCACCTATGCATTAAGTCCATGAACATAGTTGGAGCATTAGTGAGCCCGAATGGTATCATTGTGAACTCGAAGTGCCCTTAATGAGTTTTGAAAATCTTCTTTGGAATATCCTCATTGCTAATCCTCAGTTGATGATAACCTGACCTCAAATCAATCTTCAAAAAATATCTGACACCCTTCAATTGATCAAATGAATCATCAATCATGGGCAATAGGTATTTGTTCCTAATAGTCATCCGATTAAGCTGTCTATAATTAATGCACATGCGTAAGCTCCTGTCCTTTTTTGTCACAAAAAGAAAAGGTGCTCCCCACGGTGACATACTAGGATGGATAAATCCTTTCTATAAGAACTCCTCAAGCTGAGTCTGCAACTCATGTAATTCCTTTGGTGCCATATGGTACAGAGGAATAGATATAGGTTTGGTACCAGGAATAAGATCAATGAAGAAGTCAATGACACCTGGCGGTGGAAGTCCAGGCAAGTCAGATAGAAAGACTTCTAAAAATTCACAAACCATGGGTATCTCACTAACCTTAAGTTCCTGACCAGACTCTCCAAATGTGACAACTCCCGCCATAACTTCTAAATCTCGAGGAGTAGCTTCCCTACCATGAGTTGCAAGTCGTGAAAGATTATAGCCTTTATAGTTTATAATTTCATAAAGGCTTTGAAATATTGCCCTCTTATAGAAACAATAAATACTAGCATGGTATGTTGATAACCAATCCATCCCTAGCAATGCATCATATTCCAGAAACTTCATTACCCTCATATCAATTGGGAGTTCATTCTCTCCAGTTCTGATTACACATCCTTCACATATTAGGTTAGGATAAACCTTCTCACTCACTGTTATGCTCAAAATCAACAATGTATTGGCTCTAAGAGGATTCAATTTTAATTCATCAACCATTGCACCAGCAATAAAGGAAACTATAGAACCAACATCAATTAAAACATGCATATCTCAACCAAAATTGTTTAATATACCTTCCACGAGCCTCCTATTAGCCTTTAGATCTGCATTAGCCACTACATAAGTCTACCTTCGTGCTGGTGGTGTCATATTGCCTGCCGATGTGGCCGATAGCATAGAACATTATCTCTGAATATGTCCCATCTGCCCACACCGATAACATATTGTAGAAACCCTTTGAGGAAAACCATTAGCCTAAGGAACCTACCCAGATGCACTCAATTTCTATGATGATTGTGCTCTGCTCTTGCCCTTACCTCCAGACTGAGGTGTGGTGAAGGTGGTTTGGCTACCTAAGCCTAAGAAACTAGTGGAACCAGTGCATTAACAAATGTCATCCCTGCAGAGCCTGACTATATTGCTACTCTGGTTACACTCCTTTTCCTCTTATTTGGCCCAAACGAAGCAAATTCTTAGATTCTTCGACTCCCAGAGAACTGTGGTACTTGTGGTGGTGTAAGTACTATTCAGGAAGGTCTTGCTAAAATGTCCGCTTTCACCTCCATCACACTCTCCAATATAAAAGCATAGCTAGTGCGAGGATGAGAGGAAACCACAACTCTGATATCATAATTCAGCCCACCAAGAAACAAATATATTTTGTTCTCCTCTAACTCCACCATCTCTGGAGCGAATTCACTTAACTCAGTGAACCTTCGCTCATACTCCCAAATAGACATGGCTCCTTATTTCGGCTGAATAAACTCAGTATTCTTCTTATTCTTAACTGATTTTGGGAAATACTGCCTGTAGAATACGGACTTAAACTGTGGCCAGGTGGTGACAGTCTTCCCCTCTCTCTAGGGAATTTCACCACTTCTATGCATAATCAATCAACAAAATTGTGACCAATTTGATCATAAAAAAAAAGTCCTCAACATCCACAGCAACAAATCGTTGCTCCATCTCTAGTACCTAGGTCTCAGCTACCCCTTCCTCCATTATGCCATTGAAACTCATAATATCATATCTCCTAAATTCCTTACGGATTATGAGAAATGCAGCCTTCTCTGAATCCATTGGCACCATGGCAGTTGTCTCAAGCACCTAAATATGTGCTAATATTGGTTGAGCTAGAGCTGCTACTGTCTCACATCCTCCCTCAGCTCTGCTAACCTCGGGAATGGTTGCAGTTTGTGCCTCAAGTCGCTGTACTGGTGGTCCCATCTGAGCCATCAGCATAACCATAAGTTTCGCTTGAGACTCCATAAGTTCCCTCATTTGTTGCTCCATTCTAGATTTCCATTTATCCTTATTTTATGTGTTACCCTAAGGTCCAGGCCTTTGCAAACCCTCTCATTGATCTGTCATTAGATTCCCAAATCAAATGAGAGACAAGATCATTAGGGTAACATTTAAAGAGAACAAGGAAGTCATATATATACAGTAAATAACAATATGTGCAGCAAATAACATATAATAATATTTTATTTTCATTTTCCCTCCAAAACATAATAAAAACTATTTATCATACCCTAACCTTATTTATAACTCAAGACAACTCTCACAATCAATAAACTTAGGTTCCAGTATAAAGGAATATGCAATCACTCACTTCGAAAACATTTCGAATGTGATATCAAGGTCAAGCCTTGTCTATGATATCGAATTGTATCAGAGTTACCACTTAATTTGAAAGTGATAAACCTTAGGCTCAGATACCAAGCTGTAGCATCCTCTATCCCGATTAGGGCGATACTCGGCCTGAAACCTTAATTAAGCCCCGGTAACCCAGTCAGACTTAACTAGAGCCAGTAGCCTCTCCGTTAGTACCTAATAAACTCAACATGTATATTGCTATCGAATAAATAATATTGAATATATGCAGCAAGAAATTATAATTTTTTCGATAATTAACAATATACAGAAATATATAATTTATCAAAATTAAAAACCTCGTTTATAAACCTCTCAATCCTGTTTATTTACAACAAAATAACTCAAACATTGTATATATATATATATATATACAGGAAGGTTCATTACATCGTAGAGAAGATACATAACTCATAAATCTTCTCTTTTCCATTCGCTGAAGTGTTAGGTTGTGAACCTGAAATATTAGATTTGGGGTGAGCGCTCCAACTTGCTCAGTAAGTAAGGATTCAGAAAGCCATCAACATTCCATATAATAAACAAGAATATTATGCAATAACAATATGCACTAATGTTAACTACAGGATTATGAAAAATATATATTTTAATACGTAATTGATGCAAGTCTATCTGTTAATGATTATTACACTGTGATTCCCATTTTAATTTTAAAAACTAGGCCCACTGACACCATTAATGTGATTGCTAGTCCAACACATTGGTCAATATGTTGTCTAGTCAATCCATTAATGTCCAATAGTTCTATCTGAAACCTTCTAGTGAGTATGTAATTCACTCAACCTATATAACTGAGTAGGAAGTTAAATATAGGTTGGGAAGGTAACCCATCTCATATATAACCTGGTCTTAGTTCCAGGAACTTACTCTCATGAATCACATCAAACACCATTTTCCATTTATTAAAATCATCACAATGTACACAGTCCCCCCAATCAGTCCATAAACTACATGAACTACATATGCTAAGATAGTCAGGCAACATTAATAAATAAGCAAATCTATACTTACCTCGGTTTAGGTTTTCATTAAGAAATTCCCTAACTTTTTGGGCACTCACACTTTCCTGGGAATCCAACACCTATCACAAATCATTTATGATCAATATAGGTATAATACCCTATATTTAGAACCCCTAATTTTATCCCTAAGACCTTAAGAAATTCTAAGCAATTAATAGCAAAGTTGTTATTTTCTGGGGTAGGAGCGCGCTCCCTCAATTAATGGAGTGCGCTCCATCACCTGAGTTCATCCCAACTGATGAAGGGAGCGCGCTTCTCTACTGGGTGGATCGCGCTTCACCATGTACTGTCTCAAGAGTACATAGGGCAGCTGCCATTGTTCCATCCACTAATCGTTACAGCAACATTAAATACCCATAAAATACATCAGTTAGGACCTATAGTGAGGTAACAACCCATTTTCAGTGATCAAACATCACATATCATAGAGATATCATCAGCCATTATCGAATTAAACTTCAAAAATATTAAAAGTAAACTTACCACAATGATGATCTCTAGATTTCTAGTTGTTTACGCTCCTCAATTCACGTTGAATTCACTCCCTAGATGGATTTCTTAAGATCATACACCAAAACCCTCAGCTCTCTTACTCTCACTCGATCGAATTGTGAGATAAACATGAAGGTTTTAATTTAAAACATGGATTTTTCTCGAGATACGCACCACGCTATCTCTAGGTTGATTGAATGATCGATTTGCTAACATGTCACCCCTAAAGTGACCTACATGTTGACACCATCAACACACATGTTCATCTCAAGGCGATCCGACATTCCATATAATTCAAACCAACATATAGTTTTTAATATATATATATATATATAAATATATCATGTATTTTCTCGCCAATAAATTCACTGGACATGCCTACGAGTATTCTTGAGTGTGCACCCCTCGTTGCACTTGGTGTACCAGCTACTTATTATTTATTCATGTGTTTTTTTATTATAGGCTTGTATATAGTTTCTCTTATATATAACAACCTATAAATTTCATTAAACATTCCAAACACACACAAACAATCATACAAAACCATGCATATGTTAATCGAGGTACGTCGAACTTAACCACGAGCATAACACAGGTTAATTAGAATTTCACTACAACAACAACAACAACAACAACATAGCCTCAGTCCCAAATTAACTGGGGTCGGCTACATGGATCAAACTTTTCCATTGTGCTTAATTAATTAGAATTTCACTACAAGAAAAAAATTAAACAGCAACAAACAAATCTGATGCTGAATTGGTACGGATCTGTTGTTGTTAAGCGACCCTGCAACAAATCAGCAACAAATCAAAGTTGTTGCTAAACTCTTTGTTGCAGATTGAAGTTAGCAACAGATTTGGGTTATGTTGCTGTTCAGCGACAGATTTGTGACAAAATTATGTCGCTGAACAGCAACAGAAACATGTATGTTGCTAATTGCAATACAATCAGCAAAAGAGGATCTGTTGCAAATATGTTGCAAATCACGATGAGAGATCATCATGTCATTGATTTAATAATCAAAAAATCGATGTCATGTCGCTGATCTGTCGCTAAACAGAGATAGATCAGCAACATACTGACTTTTTGTTGATCGTAAATCAACGATGCACTTCGGTATGTCGCTGATTTGGAATGGTAATTTTTACAGTTCATAGTAAATAGTAAATTGGAATCCTGCAGGGCAGTAAAATCTGCAAAAATACAATTTTTCCTGCTGCAATTAAAACGAAAATTGAGAAATTGTTTGTATATTATCGAAATTTGACAAACAATATCTACAAAAGGTGGAGATTGACATTTCATAATTAACTAGTAGTATACTATATACTACTAGATGAACATTATTCAACAAAATACAAAATACTACACAAATTAAGATGGCTACACAAATTAATTTACATATATATATATATATACAATGTCAATCCCACACTCTTACCCAATTGTTTCACCTATAGAAGATAGGCACCATACAAATTCTGGGGCTAGGAGTGCGTGTCCCATCCAAATCCTGAAAATGAAAAGGAATAACTTGAACAATATTCGAAATGCAATCAAAATATTCAAATACAAATGAAAAAATCCTAAAATTAAGCCTTGGTCATCGATTTCATACATAAAAGATCGCACACAGTGACACACACAAAAATTTCCAACTCAAAAAGGACTGAATGAACTTCCATACATGACATTCCATGCTTTTTTTCAATTTTTTCCTCTTGTACATTCTTTCATGTGGTTCAAGTTTCAATATTAGATATATTTAACATAGAATATTGTTACATGTCCATAAGTTTCGAACTTCAATTAATTTCATAACTAAAAAACCAACAGAATTCATTTATGTTACCAATCCTCAATAACCAATATTTACTCCCTAAAGTGAATGCTTATAACTATAACAACATTCTCTTAGGGCAACATTCCCCTAAAAGAGGAAGGACCAGAAAATGAATAGCAATTGTAAGAACGGCCATGGAACAGTACCTAAAAGAGGGTATACTAGACAAGAGTACCTAGAGAACCACGCGATTAACATAAATTTACGCATAACACTAATATTTGAAATGCAACCAAAATATTCAAACACAAATGAAAATAGCATCACATCCAAGTAAAGTGAAATTGAATACAGTGTTGTTTCTGAGTACACACTATCTATCATAGTCTTCCTATCTCGATGTATAACATGACCAACACAACCACTCCAAAATACACACAACGAGTTAAGGATTTCTAATACATAAAATAAAAGCTTTTTTGATATGCATCAACTTAGCCTTTTTTGATGATTTCAATAATAAGCTCAATTAATAATCTTGAGATTTCTAATATAGATACATACCTATAGTAAGTATCAAGTAAATGACAATCACAATTAATAATCAATATATAATTTAAATTAAAGCTTAAAGGGAAAATACGATTAAGTTACTTCGATTCAGGTGTGTTTTCCCTACAAACATGCTATGTACAAACATTATAAAATTTTATTCATCACCATCATGAATTGGGAAATCTGTCAAATGTATTGGTTTTTGGTTATTTGCTCCTAAGTTTCCAAGGGATCGGCTTCCTTTTGTTTGGAAGGGTCAGGATTGGTTTAAGAAATTTGTGTTGCTTTGGTTTTTTGGCTCAGAGAACTGATGGTCATGTTAGTGAAGTCCTAAACACGTTCCTCTTTCTTGATGCATTTGAACTTGTTGGTAGTTGGGCTCCCAGTGGAGATAATGTCGATTGTGAAAGGAAAATACTTTGTTATCAACTTACTAAATTGTAACTCATTTCAGTTTATTGGTATTCTAGTGTTTCCTATGCCAAATATGTTTTCTTTTCCAAATTGTAGTTGTTAAATTAGTAAGTTATCCACAAGTAATGTGTTTAAAGACGGACATGTAAGTTGCTTTTCATTTAGTTAGTTATGTCTTCAATTATGATTTTTGGATATGCCTTGCGCCAATGTCAGGGAATGAATCCTTATTATTTTGGTTGCTTTTAATACAATTAATAGGTTTTTAAACTAGATGCATTTTTTTTGTTGGGGCTTGGGGGTGTTTCTTTCCTTGTATTTTTGTAATTTGGGTGCCAAAGAGTCAGCTATTTTGTTCCTCTCTCTATATGCATTTTATGTTTGACATTTTGGAAGGCACTATGTTCTATATTTTTAAAAGTTGGTCATTGACATGTTTTGGTATTACTATGGCAGTTTCCGATTTTGACAATTCTTTTATAAATGCTTCGGACCATGTGTACTCTTTGCCTCCCCAGGAATGATAAGTGGTGGTTTCTCACTAGAGGTTTTCAAGCAATGGGCTCCATCTGAAAAGAATCTTATTGCACTTCAGGGTAGTTCCCACCTTTATTGCTGCCTGTGGTTATTATTCAATGTCGAGTAAGAAAATCTATTATCTAATGCATATGCATATTAATTGATGATAGGAGTTGTTATGTATCAAATTATAGTTCATTTTAAAACTTTTAGCTGTACTTGTTCTTTGCTTCAGTAGTTTTGAATTGAGTTATCAAGTTAGGGCCATTTATGTATGGTTGCAAAATATAGATAATGGAAGCTTATCTTTGTGATGGCGCTTATAGTCAAGTATAGTATGATCTCTAGGTTTGGGAAATACGTTTGACTTTTAGCGTATCTTAGAGAATGTTGTTTTTTAATTGTATAGAAATATTTAGTAAGAATCTTGCGAATGTTACTTGATCAAGTATTCTTTGGGTAGATAAAGTTGATGAGTGGTTTTTATTTTGGTATTTGGTCATCAGTGTGATCTATAGAAACCAACAAGGTCTTGTTGTGTCTTATTAAAAAAAAAGGGTCTCGTTGTGACTCTTATTAACAATTTACCATCATGAATTGCCCAAGTTATTTTTCCATAAACTCCATATACTCTCGACATTTCTTATCAATTCTTACTAATGAAGTATATAAATTAATATATTTTTCTTTGTTTTACAAATAAATCTAATTATTCTTCAATTCAACAGATATAGACACTACATTGAGTTTCCAAATATAAATACGTACCAACTAAATGACAATCACAATTAGTAAACATTATAACAATATATATAAGTTATAACTCAATAAGATATCATTTTTAGTTGGAAATGCATGCACTGCCAAGCAGTAATTTATACAATGTACAGATTTACTAATTTACTATATTATTATTCAATGAACATACTATATATGAACTACAGTTTACAATAGTAAATGATGATTGTCATATCACAAATTCATGGTGACAATTTAAACTGCGTACCTAAATGCAAGTTCAATTCGTTGTACTTGTTGATTTGTTGTTGTCTAGCAACAGATTGTTCAGTTGTTGATTTGTTGTTGTTTAGCGATAGATTGTTCTGACGTTGATTTGTTGTTGTTTAGCAACAGATAATTGAGTTGTTGATTTGTTGTTGTTTAGCAACAGATGGTTGAGTTGTTGATTTGTTGCTGTTTAGCAACACAGTGTCGCGTTGTCGCTATTTTCGAAGGCTAAGCATAAGATCTCGTTGACATGTAAAAGGGAAACCATAGATTTCCTAATTTCGGTTGTCACATGAAAACAAAATTCAACCAAAATTTCAAAAATAGAAGTTCAAGAAAATGCAAACCAGGACTGTGATTCGAAGGTCCTAACTCCTAGTCGAGAGGCAATCCACGAGTCGCAGATGATACCTGAAACTTAGTCAAGGAGGAGCCGAGGGCGACTAGCGGCTCCGGAGGAGCCGGGGCCGAGCAACGGCGGCAGAGCCGGGCCCAAGCAGCGGCGGCGGAGGATCGCGGAGGCGACAGCGCGGGCGGTGGCGGAGCGGGGTCCGATCGGCGGCGGCGAACGATCGCGGAGGCGACAGCGTCGACGCGCATAGGGGGCCGCGGAGTGGGCGGATCACGGGGCCGCGGAGCCCTGCTGATGATGGCGGCGCGGATCGAAAGAAGGGGCAACGGTAGAGGATAAGAGGGCGAACAGCGGCGCGCCGAGAGAAGACCGCAAGCTTTGACGCTGGCCGCGCCGAGAGGAGAATATTGCGCAGCTGCAGCGGCGCCGGCCAACACTCTCGATCGGGCAGGGGCGAGTCGCGGTCGACGGGGGTTGCCGATGAACGACTGAGCCGGCGAGTCGCGGACGACATCGACGATGGCAGTGGACGACGACAGCGACGGTGGTGGCGGCGGATCTTCGGCGACGGTGCGGCGCGGGGATCTCGGCGACGAGGGTTGTGAAATTGGGTTTGCGAGGACGAAGAGGATAACCCCCGGTTGTAAATACCTTTTAGAGGTTAGAGAGATCGCAATGAGACTTTATGTCGCCGACAATCTGTTGTTGATCATGTCATCGATCGGCGACAGACATTGATCTGTCGCTGATCTGTAGCAGATCTGTCACAGATTTAGCTACATATCAGCGACAAATAGTGTCTGTCATTTGATCCGTCCTGCAATTGGCGGGAAATTAATGGCGGGAGAAATCAGCGACAGATCGGTGACAAAATGCAATTTGTCACAATTGTTGTCACGAAACTGTCACTGAATTGTTGTTTTTTGGTCAACCGAGTCAAATGGTCTATCTGATGCAGAACTGTTGCTGATTTGTTGTTATTTAGCAACAGATTCAGTCTGTCACAATTTTTTGATGCTATTCCTTATTATTCTTGTAGTGTTTGGATTAACACTAATCACCAGCTTAAGGTAACAAGTCATTACAAGACTTAGTCAATGTCATGCCAATAATGGACATGTTGCACGTCGATTTGATCAATTGTCCCAATACGACTAATTTGCAAGTAGTTGATGGCAAGTTGATACCAACCATAGGAAAAGTCTTGAATATGCATGTGAAAGTGGGTAGATTCACATTCATCGCTGATTTTGAGGTGATGGATCACAACATGGATATTGATGTGTCTATGATAATTAGGAGGCCATTCTTGAATACTGGCAATGCAAACTTGTATACAAGGAAGAAGAAGATCACAATGAGTATCGATGAGGACAATTATGAAGAGAATATAGTCTTTGTTGATGGAAAAGAAGTACATCCAAATGAGAATGATATTATTGTCTCTGATCTACAATTGGAGTATCTCGATTTAGACTCGAACTAAATGAGAGAAAAGGCGTCAGGCTAATGACATTAAATTAAGTGCTACTTGGAGGCATCCAAGGAGTTTTAAATTTCAGTTAGCTTAATAAGTACAATTCACACAATAGTTTTCTAAATTTTGAAAAATTGTGTTAAATGTGTAGGTAAGGCCATTTGCCGAGTGATGATTCATTGAAATGGAAATGTCTCGCCAAACTCATTAAAGGACATAAAAGAGCGAGGGACTTCAAGCGGCAAAGGTGAAGTACATGAGAAAATCAAAGGTAAGCTTTATGAAATCTTTATATTTACATGGATTTCATGCGATCACGACATCTTGTGTAAGTGATACACAAAGTCAAAAGAGCTCTAAATAGGAATTAATGGAAAATACATGCAAAAAACATGGACAAGTAGCTCGACGCCGTGTGTCATACACACGTCACCGTGGGTATGAGTCTCGATGCCAGCACAGCACCAAGAGGAGCATAGCAAAATGTCACATTATCCTTAACGTCTTCGTGGTGTTGTCACGGTGCCATGCCTATTAAGGCATGGCGCCAATGTCATGATGAGGGTTTTAAACCCTATTTTTATCACTTCATTCATATTTGCATCCAAACCCAACTACAACCAACCAAGCATACATCCCTTTCGAACCTAAGATTGACCATTTCTAAATGAGATAAGAGAGTTCCTAATAATTGAGAGTGAAAGACAAGTGTGCATTGTGGATTAGCACAAAGTGGGAAGCTCAAGCTTGATTTTGAGGATTAGATTTAAGAAGCACTAGGGTTCTAAGTTGTTAGTGGAGTGAGAAGGCTTTGACTGATAAAGACTTGGAGGAGTGTTCTACAACGGAAAATAGTCTGACATTGAGGTAAAATTTACAATTTCATTAGTTATGCTTTGGATTTTTAAGAAGTTTTGATGAAATTGCATGAATAGTGAATTTAAGGCTGTTGGATAAGGATTTTCAAGTTGCGTGAATATTGAGCATCAATGAGACTCATGGAGACCTAGTTTATGTTTTTGCATTATTTGGCATGTGAATGATTTGCGTGATATAAATTTTGATTTTTAGGTAATTTCAAAACCTAAATTGCTAGTTGCATTTGTTGTGTAGTTGTTTGAATTTAGAAAATGTCGAGAACAAGGAGGCAAGTTAGTTAAGTGAGCACAAATGATTTTGATGCATCAACCTTAAGAGATCCTAATGAAGAGGAGCATAGGTCATTTTAGTCCAAATATTTCATTAGTAGAGATGCCAAGGAAAGATATGAGGATATTCAGTATAAGGAGTTCATTTGTGATAGATGTATAGATTTGTCGGCCAGGTATGACAAATGGACTTGTGAGTAGTGATGGTTTTAGTTGTGATCTATTTTGGTGTTTCAAAAGTGAGTTGTATGTGTTGTTAAAGCTACATATTTTGAAAAATATAAGTTTCTGTAAAGAAAAACTCTTGAGTGGATTATTAACTTAAGACTTAGTGAATTAAAGGATACTTCATGAATAATGTAAAATGAATGAGAACTAGAGTAATAGAAGTAGTTATGAGACTTAGTAAAATACACTTTTGCTCGGGACGTGCAATATCCTAAGTTTATCGGTATTTGATAAATGGTTATTTAGACTTATATATAGGGTTAGTTTAGTAGTATATCTAGTATAACTATCCATAAATGAGCTCTAATTAATGGTGTTTATGCATTTTTAGGTAAACAAGGCATAAAGGAAGAAAGTGAGTAAAAATGAGAAGAAACAGAGCTAAAACAAACCAAAGTGTGGTTGGCATCGTGGCATATAGATATGGCGCTATGGGGCATGTAGACACAGCGTGGAAGACATAGGCACAACGTGGGAGAGCAAGGAAGAGAAGAAAAGAGACAGGAAGGCCGGCGTAGTGGCGGCGCCATGGAGACTAAAGGGACGGCACCAGAGATAGAAGTGACAGCACCAAGTCTACTGAAAGAGGGATTTTCACATAGAAGTGGTGATGCAGTGGCGACACCGTGGCAATATACACAGAGCGCCGAGGTTTAAGTGAAAGTGCCGAGACAAAAGAAAATAAAAAGTTGGAGTTATATTTCTTGTTAAATTGTAAAGTAGGGTTTCTAATTGTTTGAAAAAGTAATTATGGAGTATAAATAGATAAGAAAACACGGTAAACATATAGCATACAAGAGATTAGCCACCATTAACATAGTTTAGCATGGTTTTTACATATTCTTGAGTATTAAGACGATGTGTGGAGAAAAGACAATGAAGACTCACGTGTGGTGATTCGAGTATTACGTTATTTGATTTAATTGAAGTTATTCTTTTATATCTCTTATTTCAATGAATACCACTATGTGCATGTTTGTTTCAATGAAGTGTGAGTATTCTATTAATCTTAGGGATTAATTGATCATATGATATGAATGTTATGCTATAAACATGAATAGAATTGAAATAAAAAAGTGCAATGGTTAGAATTTGTATTGATTCTAAGCTTAATGCTACGAACATCTTGATCACGTGTTTGTTGATATTAAGTTTTAGAAGTTATCATGGATATTGAAGCTTTTAACTTGAACTTGGACGGTACAACCGTAAAATACACAACATCGAGCGATAGTTGTTGGTTAGGGAGGCACAAATAGCAAACTTAATTGGTTATGAATTTAAAAGTTTAGAACATTAAAGCAATGTGGAGCTTACGTTATTCACACTGATAAGTGGAGTTCTAGTTTGTACATTACAATCTCTTCCATCACTACAGTGGGTTAAAATGGATTTGAAGGAAACCTGTCTATTCTAATTAGGCATTGCACACACAAAATGAAGATAATAAAGTGAGTTGAAAAGCATAATATTTCATTACCTAGGTGAAGTTGTGAACTAAGATAGTCTTAAGATAAGAATTTAAGTAATTTTAATTTATTAGTGTAGATTAGTTTAGTTTAGTTATAAAACCAATTAAAAAGATTCCCTTAGCAATATAGTAATTTTAGGTAAGTGCATAGTGAGTTCATATACCTTTCCCTAAAGATGATATACATAGTTAACGTAAGTTGGTTACACTATTACTACATGCGAGCTGTTATATTTATGGCACGCACATTAGGGGTTCAACCCATGATCGTTCCGCGTGAGGTTCGCCTCGATCCGAAGTCAAAAACCCCATTAAAAGTCCAAAATTTGCATGGCAAAACAAATACGCCCGAGCTTAACCATCCCGACTTCGTGCATCGTCATTTCAAGCACAGCGCCATAACGACACCGTGACCTGGGGTTGGGGCCTAGACAGTGGCCCCGACGTTGTCACGGCGCTGTGCGTTTACATGCGCAACGCCACCACAACGTCAGGACCCCTTAAGATATTAAAAGTTTAATTTTTAAATTTCAGTTTTTAATATCATTATTAACCAACCTAATTTACCTTAAAACATTGGTAATTGACCTCAAGGGATTCGAGGACTATAGTACGATAGTCAGGGACGTGGTGGAGTCAGATCGGGGTGTTTTGGGGGATTACCCTAAAAATACACAATTGGCAGTTTATATATATGTTTAACGTGGTATTAAGGGCCGACATGAATTAATTAGTATAATTTTAGATTAGTTTTTAGTATAGATTTTTGAAGATGATGTCCGGCTAATCAATTTCTTAACTAAGTCGAAGGGGAAACAAGTCGGGATCATGGATTCAAAGCATTCTATGTGAGATCTTTTATTTTATTATTTAATTAATTTAATTTCTTCTATTTCATTGTTGTTGATTTAATGATTATGATTTAGATCTATGGTATGTATGTGATCAATGCATGTTTTTAGATTGACAATCTACTGTTATTTGGAATATTAGTATCCGTGTAATTGTGCTTTTAGACCAATAAAGTAACAAACATTCACCCGTTTGCCGTAAAACCCTTTCGGTGTTTGAATGTGCAACAATTGAATCTAGGTTAAATCGGGAGCGGACGCGATCCGGTTATTTAGGATTAGTGTTCCCATAGATCTATATTACAGAGGTTAGTGTATTAAACCTGATTGGCGGATGTCTAAAGGTTATACATTAATTAGGGAAGTAGTTAGTGGCGGACGTCCTGGCCATTTATCGAGATTAGGGGAATTAGGAATTTCGGCGGTTGTCGATTTTCTATAGCTAATCTAGGAGAATTTAAATTAATAACTTTTTGGGAAAGATTGAAGACCATTGAATGCTATTGAATCTTGATTCGATTTGTGGAGCTGGAGATTTGGGTGAACTTTTCATTCTTGATCTTAATTTTTGTGAACTTTTTATTATTGCTTGTTTAATTAATTATTTTCTTGATTTTCTTGAAAACCCCCATATTTAGTTAACTTAGAGTAAACTCAAGTCCTGGGATTCGACCCAAGTATTTACCACTACTACACCCTTGCGGTTGGTAACTCGATTACGGGTTATATTTGGCACGCACGACAAGCGCGTGTTTGAGGTTTGTAAGACCCAATGGAACATCACATGAGTATTTAATTGATGTTTTAATTGTTTTATCCATTTTTATCTTAATATTCCATTCCGCTATTGTTTTGGAACGGTTGGTTGAGTTTACTCCCATCGGCACTTCCATTGTGTGTTTATGGCACGCTAGACTATAGCACGTGTGACCAAACCCTCTATGAATGGCAGCCCGAGCTGCTCCCTGGTGCACATTTCGGCGTAGCGCAAGAATAGGCCAATCACCACGATGAACTAGGTGAAAGAGTAGTGGGGCACCCATTAGAGGGATATTGGGGATCCGAAGTACAGTCTAGTCTGACCAGGAAGAGTACACACATCTGCACTCTATTGTAATGTATGCATGTGATGATCCATTTACAGTTGCATGTTTATTTCCCGAATGTCTATTTAACATTATTTTTGGCTTCTTTATTTACTTAAATGCTCAGTGAATTCATTGGGATTTTATTCATTGGACTCGTCATCTGTTTTATTGATATGGCTGAATGCAGATCTTAGTACGAGCATGGGCAGGGGATATTAGGCGATTATCTCTGAATGCCTACTATCCAAGACACTCTCGTATGTGTTTGTTTTTCATATTTTGTTTTATTTGGGGTATTAGGGAGACTAGAGAGACACCGTACATGTATATATGTCTATTTTTGATTGTCGTATTGCCTTATATATCGAGTACTCTATTTTCAAGTTTTCCATACTAGGGTTGATGCTCTGTGACACACACAAACACACTATATATACATGCTTTATGTCAGTTTAAGACTTTCATTGTTAAATTATTGATTATTTACTTGCAACTTTATAAAATACAAGCCATATGTTTAACTTACAAATTTCTAAACTAAAAGATTATAAACTATAAAAGTAAATGAGTTTAAAAAAGAATTTGCTTAATTGGTTTACCCTATAATGACAACATGACAAATTAGTACGTACACTAAAGATGCAGGCATGGCTAAAGATGTTAGCTGAGCGCGGGACCCTATGGGTCAATGACGTGGATGGTGCAGCGGAGCCCACAGAGCGAGGAACAAAACCGACCTGGCAGCCTCAAGGCATGGGGCCATCACATATTAGTTCAGAAGTTTTGATCTCTATGTGACGGCCCGTTTCCCCAAACGGAGCATCGCCCGGCCTAATCCTGACATTAAGCCCTAAATCACACCACGTAGGACTTACCAACATATTAGTCAGCCTTTTGTCTCATTCACCTCGTTATATATGTTCAGGATAAGTATTATTCATTTCTTGTTAGTTATAAATTTCAGAATTAATTAAAACTTTTTATCATTTTAATATCAGCAGTGGAAGACTTAATAAAATTTGCTGAAGCATTATAAAAACACCTACTATGGAAACCAGGTAAATAGATGATCACATGAAACCAAATAGAGAAATACATGTATCAATCAGGAAGTCTAATTTCTCAACCCAATATACAACCTAAAAAGTATGTAAAGACATAAATAATAAATACACAAAATGATCACCTACAAAAGTAGCAAAAACCACTTACCGATGGCTCAGAAATAGTCGTCGGTCATCTCCTTCCCTGGTCTGCTACTCAATAGATCTACATCCACCATCGTAAAAAGGATGGTGAGTATAGTAATGTTGAAAGTAAAACCTGAAGGCTATTCCTCCACATTTCCAAGAAATACAAAGAACGGTAGTTGAAAGCATGCAATAGCTATGAATAATGAAAAGCTTAACAAAAAATATGCAAACAGTTGCCAAGCTTCTAGAAGGAATGATAAATATAATGATTATGCAAATCCACGTTTGGTCAGCTGACATCCCCAAGGACTCTAACCCCGTGTGTCACACTAATAACATCAGCTGTGTGGAGTGCCAACATCCCCAGGGACTGTAACCTCGAGAGTTGCGTATCTCGTATAATGGAAAGATATCAGCTGTGTGGAGTGCCAACATCTCCAGGGACTCTAACCCCATATATCGTGCAACTCATAAAGTAAGGGCACCTACAAAAGTGGGCTCCTTAATCATGCCTATCGAATAGTTCAAGTTGTAGATTGTACAAACAAGTGTCACACAATAAACATATTGACATAGGTGTGTACATACGAGTAAAACAAATCATAGCATGTTATTTTGAAAACAATTCAATAGCTCAGAGATCAACATTAAAGGAATCCAATTATAGAACGAAGTCAAGACAAGGAATGACATGCGACAAGTCATTGCACAACGATTATAGCCAAAGAAACCAAAGAAATCATATATACGAAAGTATATAAAAGCCATGACATTAGGAATATAAGATCAGCAATAAAATTGTCCAAATAATTAATTATCAACTCAACAATGGAATAAATGGAGAGAATTGCCTCAACAAGTTTACTTACCTCAAATGCACGCAATTATTAGCTTATACCAGCTCTCGACCACTCCAAACTCGCGTTTCACACCCCGTAAGTCCTCTCTAAGCTCCTAAAGTGTCCTAACAATTTTAATTTAACTTTTTTTAGGTTAGTTAAGTGGTTTTAAATTCTAATGTTTCTCAACCAACCCCCTTAATACTATGTTTATATTGAAATCTACTTTAATAAATACATACAATTTTGGTGCAACAGCTTATGAGTTGATTTCAATTACTAAAACATTAAAATTATGTATTATATTAGAAAGAGAAGTTTTTAGAGCTATGTCTTAGCTTTCCAAAACTATAAGGTTTGCACAATTTTGATAAGAATAGGAGGAGATATGGATGTTTTACCCCAATGACTAAAAACAATTTTAAATTATGACCAACAACTTTGAAAATTTCATTTCTCCTAAACCATAGCTTCAAAACTCATAATTTTTTACTAAAATCTAAAAATATATCCTAGAAAATCATACTATAAACTGAGCTCAATCCAATAAGAAATGAGGGAGTTATACTCAAAACAGTAGATCATTAGCAAAATTGTAAACCCAAAAATTGCACATTCATCTCCAAAGTTGCAGAGGGTTTTAAGATATGAAAACATTCAAATTTCAAAATTTTTCAGTAGCAAAAGTCATTCTCCTTTAAGTTAGCTATCAAATGTCACCAGAATGGGTCCATTTCGATTTAAAATGTGGAAATTATGATAAAATTACAGAGGCTGGTTCATAATAACATGTTAAATTTCCAGTTTTGTTTTACAACTTCATGAACTTCAAAAATTCATAACTTAATGAAAACAAATCGAAATCTATAATGTCTTTGTACTAGAATTAGTGGAATTTTACAAGGAACTTAAATATGGAGTTAAATTTTGAACACAAATTCATTTGCCTATTAAAATTGCTGAAAAACCAGAACTGAACCAAAACTTACAATTCTTTGTTGAATTTAAGAAGGTTTAGCTTACCTAGTTGTGGAAGACTCTCTAAGTTGATCAAACACCTCTTAATTCTCAGAGTTTTCCCAGCTCAATGTGGCATCATCTCTCTTGATCTCTCTTTCTCTCTTGCATGCAAATGAAATGTTTTGGTTTGAGATTTTCCACTATGTCCAACTTATATAGTAATGAGATGCATTTGTGACCATTAATCTTATGTAAACATCCATCTTTAGGACAATATAATGGCTCATGACTTGGTCCTACAATCCACTAACTTATCCTTGCTAACACACATCTTGACTTAAGTTACCTAGCGATGTTAACAACATATATCCCGAGTCATATTAATGCTTAGTGTTTTATTTTCCTAACTTAGACTACATGAATATAAATCCAACTATTGGCACATTAGATTAGTTATTTAACCACATTTAACTAAATTAGAACTTACCACATCACTCTCTACCACGGTTTCATGTCGACACGCATCTCGAGGCGTGTCTCCACTCGCGTGCCAAACTTACAAAATACAACATTAAATAAATATTCTCGATTATAGTGTACACACATACATTACACTAGGCATCTATCACTCAAAAGTAATATATTTTTCGATCCTCACGTTGAGTATTGGGACCTTATACCCACTCTTGGGTCATGTCACGGGTCGGTAACCATGATTAGGGACTATTAGTAAATCTTAGGCCGTTACACTCTATCTGGAAGATCTAATGAAAAAAAGGTTGTGCGACTACTGCTTCAGGTATTTATGTTATTGAATGTAACTTATCTACTAGTGATTCATGGGTATTATATACTGGATGTGGATCCCTATTTATATTAAGTGTTGGGACTCACAAGAAGTAGAAAGCTGAAGAAATGAGAACATATCCTGTGAGTAGGAAATTGAGCAAAGGTTGTTGCATTGGATGTGTGATGTTATGAGTTAAATTTATCTAGTGGATTTGTTTTAGTTTTAAACAATTGTTATTACGTCACAGCCTTGAGCGGAAACATCATTTCAGTTTCATGTTTGGATTCAGATGGTTTTTACTTTATTATTGCAAATAATAATTGTTTAATTTCTCATAAAGGTGTTTTCTATGCGAATGATGATTTGTGTGATGGTCTTTTATATTCTAAACATGAAAAAGTCATTAGATAATCATATCTTTAACGTGAATACAAAGAGATTCAGGTCAAATGATTTAAATTAAACCTACCTTTGGCATTGTCGTCTTGGCCATATAAATGAGAAAAGCATTTCCAAACTCCATAAAGATGGACTTTTAGATTCATTTGATTTAGAATTTTATGAGACATGCATATCTTGTTTGTTAGGAAAAATGACTAAGAGTCCCTTTACCGGAGACAGTGAAAGGGCAAATGATTTATTGGGACTAATACATACTGATGTATACGGTCCTATTAACACAATGGCTAGAGGAGATTATCAGTATTTCATTACATTCACTAATGATTTCAGCAGATATGGTTATGTGTATCTCATGAAACATAAAGTTGAATCATTTGAAATGTTTCGGACGTTTCAAAATGAAGCGCAAAATCAACTTGGAAAAACAATTAAAGCACTTCGATCATATCGAGATGTTGAATATTTGAGCCAAGGGCTTAATGATCATCTTAGAAAACATGGGATTGTCTCACAGTTAACCCATTAGCAACTCCTTATGGAATGATGTTTTTGAGAGGAGAAATCGAACTTTATTAGCTATGTTTTATCTATGATGAGTCATGCAGATCTTTCCATTTCCTTTTGGGGCTATGCCTTAGAAATTACTGCGTATACAATTAATTGTGTCCCTTCTAAAGTGGTTGATAAAACACCATATGAGATATGGTTTGAGAAGATACCTGGTTTGTCTTTCCTAAAGATTTGGGGATGCAAGGTTTTCGTACGACAACAAATCTCAAAAGACTTAGATGCCAAGTCTAGCAAGCGTCTTTTTGTGGGTTATCCTAAGGAAACTATGGGATACTACTTTTATAATCCCACTAAGAACAAAGCGCTTGTTGCTCAAAATAGTTTCTTTATGAAAAAAAATTATTTCAAAAGATGTCAATAGGAATAAAGTAAGTCTTGAAGAAGTTCAAGAACCACAAATGAGCACCGAACTGCTAGTGGGAAATCAACAAAGTCATGAACTAGTTGAGCCTTCATATAAAGCATAAGGCCCATGTAGATTTGATAGGATAATACAGGAACCTGAGATATATGAATCTCTCGTTACTGATAGTATTGAGGAATTGCTTATGAATCAAAATGAGCCTACTACTTATCAAGAGGTCATGTCCGGCTCAACGTTAGATAAATAGCTTAAAGGGAAATTGATTCTTCATATATGACTCTCGTTTCTAGGTTAATTTTGAGATTTCATGAGATTTTCACTTCACATAAACAAATGAAATTTCCTTGGTTCACATAGTTTACACTTTCTGATCCATGATCAAACTAGGTCATCTTATTTGTCAAAAATGGGCTGAAAGACAGGGTTTGTTTATAGGATAGTCCTTTTGTAAGCGTTTGGGGTGATTTTTCTTTATGGTTATTCTGAGGGTTTTAGAGAGTCGGATTACATCCATATTGTCTAGAATTAATTGTTGTACTAAGGTCTTAAGTGTCACGAGAGTTCGAGGCAAATTCAAAATTTCTAACTTGGTTTTCGAGACATATTTTGGTTTAAGAACTTGTATTCTCGTAATTGAAATGATTTTGGACTTAAATCCTCTTTAAATGTGTTTCATCCAGTATTTTCGCTTATATTATGTTGATAAACATCGAGGTTTGTGACTTGAGCTGTATGCAATCTTTTCAGGCATTTTTATCCAAATTTTTGAGTCATTTATGAGATTTATAAATTCATGAAAAATGCTAGAAATCATATAAATAATTGAATTGAAAATGAAACAATGAAACAAGTATAGTTAGATCCTAGCACACTTAAAACCAAGCTAAATGGAAATTAGGGACCTAGCAAACTAGAGTCGGGCGTCGGAAATTAGTTTAGAGGCATGCGGGAGCCTCGAGAGTTTGAATTTTTGCATAGTTAAAGTAAGTAAACCAGTAAGAGCGTCAATACTATTTAGTTTCAATTTTTTGACATTATTCTTGAAAAGCATGCCTTACTTGTACTCCACTCTTGTTCCAAGTGGCTTAGGGTTTAGGTTGTCCACCAGTCTTATCCTCTTGCGGGTTAAGCATCCAGATTCAGTGTGACTTTTAGCTAGAACTATCAATTGGATCAAGCATTCGGGCTCACAGTGGCTTACCTTGGTAGATAATGGGGTTGTTGTAAGTGACTCGATGAGTCCACAGTGTCGAAAAACTATTCTCGAGGCAGTTGGAAGTGGCCTTAAGCCTGTTGTGTTGACTTGAGCTGCGTAGTGGTCAGAAGACCCGCAGTTTGTTTTGGACTACCTATTCGCCTATCTACTTGTTTCCTCGCCACTTGATCATCTCTCTATTTTATTAATTAGTTTGTCTATCATGCAATTTACTGTTCTTTCCAATTCATTTTAATTTCCTATATGATTTAGAGACTATTGTTGATTTTTATCAGAAATACTATTGAATCTTTTCATGTTTTACTTACTGGAATTGTCTCCATAACTGGTGACAATTACAAGTCCTTCGAGAAGTAATATAAATAAGCATGTACTTGTGCCTACCTCTGAGTTACCCTTACAGTCGGATTCCTTTTCTTTGCTACGTAGGTTGCTTTTGATATTTTGTATATATTTACCTGATATGCTTGATGTTTTGAGAATAATTGGGTTTATATGTGATGTGAGTTACACTTGGATACATGTATGTATATATATATATATATATATATATATATATATATATATGTTTAATGCTCTTATCATGTGACTAAGTGGTTAGTCACTCCCAGATTTTGATGGAAACAAACCTAATAAACACAAAGTTTTTGTTAAAGGGCAAAACAACATATCAAGGGTACTCAAGAAATACAAGTTCAAGACTCGGCATTAATGAAGAAATGAAGATGAAAGTTCAAACCAATTTGTAACGTAAGGTATACAAATTCTTTTCGAAAAAGAAAAACTCGTTTTTGAAAGGTCTTCGAAAAGAAAATCGTAAATTTGCGTAAAAGCCCTAATACATTATGAAATCGTGAATTTCCGTTTTCGGGATTTGTAAAAATATCCAGGACCACCCAATTAGGCTTAATGACTCATAATAAACGTGTATAACATGTTTTATAAGGGTTGGTTAGGTCCCTGACGAGTTTAAGGGTCGCTAACACAAAGGGACAAAATAATTGTTTTGAGGTCCCCGCAGCTTAGCGCGCTAATGATTTCATTAGCGCGCTAAGTGCGAGTTAGCGCGCTAGGTCCCAAAGCATTAGCGCGCTAATTGCATATCTCGACATGCCTTTTTTCTCACTGGAAAACACACTTTAATTTGAATTCTCGATCTATTTTGGACCCTTGGATCCCTAGAACGGTCATAAACTCGTCAAGATGGAATACCTAACACTATAAAACCACCAAGAACATGGTTTTGTCAAGAGAAGGAAGAAACACACTCAAAAACTCAAAATCTACAAAGAGAAGAACTTTGACTTTTGTGAAGAAGCAAAAGGAGATCTTTGTGGTGTTCTTTAGTTCTCTAATCCAAAGACTTTTGAGGCTTTAAAAGGAGTACAAGAATCTCTTCAAAGCTGATCTCTTTTGTCATTCTCTTGTTTGTAAGAAAGTCCTAGATCTAAAATCTTGCTTGTGCTTAATCTACATAGTTTTGTGTATTTGATTTGAAAATCATTTTGTTGTGTGTTTGAACACCTTCTTCTTGGGTTTTGCACTTAAATTTATTTTATCAAACCCTAAGATTGATTTGAACAAAAGTTTTGCACTTAAACTTGATTTTTGTTAAACTATTGTTCTTAGACTTGAAATCGGTTTTACACTAATATATTAAGTTTTTAAAAACGATTTCACATTTGGGATTTGTAACAAAATCGGTGACATATTTGCATATTCCATTTATTCTCATATTTGCATGCATAAGAGTTGTTAGGCTCTAGGAGGCTTGCTAGTGTTTGAATTTGATACCACTTTGTGTTGTAAAGTGTATCTCATTATTTTTCAGCAACTTATTGTATTTGTATGATTGTAAGACTTAGTGGAATCTAAGTCAAAGGGAAGACCTAGTTGAGACTAGGCACAAATCCTAGTTGCGGCTAGGTGGGAAGTCCTAATTGTAATTAGGCACTCTAGGCTTGTATGCTTAGGTTGTAACACTTATTTGCAATATAAGTGGGGGTTAAAAATCCTAACTTAGGGAGGTTAGGTAGTGGACGTAGATCGTTGGATCGAACCACTATAAATTGTGTGTCACTTTCCATCTCTTCCATTCCATTCACTTGCATAGCATATATATATTCATTGATAGTGTGTGCATTATAGTTGTAATTTGCGCATAAAGTTTTAAAAGGGCAATAACTACTCGGTAACCCAATTCACCCCCTCTTGGGTGACCTTCAATTGGTATCGTAGCGGGTTATTGCTCAAAGTATTACTAACGTATCTTTGAGTGTTCTTTTTGTGCAAGGATGCAAACCTTAGATCCGGCTCGCCTTTCGGGAAGGCAACTCTTCGAGTAGGCCTCCGTATTTTGATGGAACTAACTATGCTCATTGGAAAGTGAGAATGAAATTCTATATTAGAGCACAAAATAGATTCTTATGGGATGCAATTGAAAGTGGCTACACTCCACCGGATAAGCCCTTGAAAGAGTACACCGCCGAGGAGATAAAGATTGAGCTCTCAAATGATCAAGCCATGAATCACTTGTTTTGTGCGCTAAGTGAAAATGAATTTAACCGAGTAAGTGCTTGTCAAACGGCTAAGGAAGTATGGGAGAAGCTTGGGGTACACTATGAAGGTACCATGCAAGTGAAGAAGACCAAGTTAAGAATTCTTGAGGAGCACTATGAAACTTTCCGAGTTGGGTCCGATGAAGACATAGCCACCGCCATCACTCGATTCACTAAACTATTGAATGAGATCAAGAATCTTGGAAAGAATTATGATCAAGAAACCTCGGTGTATAAATTCCTTAGAGGCTTGCCTAAGGAATGAGATGCCAAGAAGTATGTTATCCAATCGGCACAAAATCTTGGAGATTACACATTTGATGCATTGTGTGGAGAGCTAACACCCATGAATTTGAACTTAAAGACCGAGCAAGATTGGAAGCATTAAGTGGAGGTACTAAGAGTTCAAGAAAAGATATCGCCTTGAAGGCAAATAGCTCCCCTAGTGCATCGGTAGAGATCATTGAAAATGAAAAATCATGTGATGACAATGATCTTGAGGAGGAAGTAGCTATGCTCTCAAGAAAGCTCAACAGGGCCATGTACAAGCGAGACAAGTATAAGAAGAAGTTTCGAAGTGGAAGCAAGGAGGAAAATCAAATGAAACCATATGCTTCTAAGCGGCAAACCGGGTCACATCAAGGCGGATTGCAAATCCAAGAAGGTGTTTGACAAGAAGAAAGGAAAGAAGAGTTTCAAAGCAACTTGGGATGACTCATCATCATCAAGTTCGGAATCCGAATCGGAAAGTGAGAAGGCAATACTTTGTCTCATGGCACAGGGCGAGGTAAATTCTAACTCTTTTAACTTTGATAATGTTGATGATTTGGATGATGTTCCAAATCTTGATGAGCTTAGGAAAGAGTTGGAAAAGGAGGTCAAAAAGACCAAACAACTCAAAAAGAGCTTGACCATTGCAATTAGTGAAATAGAGTCACAAAATGAGACCATTAATGATCTCCAAAGTGACTTAAATGAAGTCATAGAGGAGAGAGATGCTTTAGTCAAGGAAGTAGAGGACTTGACAAGCACGGTGCATAAGTTTACAAATGGTAAAGAAATGTTTGACATGATGTTGGGAGCACAACGACGTGCACTCAACAAAAGAGGTATAGGTTATGGAGCAAACTTGTTAAGTTACAAGAAATTGCTAAATGATGATCGTAGATGCTCTAAATGCAACAAGACTCATGTGGTCGGGAAATGTGCATTACAAAAGGCCAAAGTGGGTAGACTAGCATGGGTAGTTAAAAATGTTTACTACACTAACATTCTCGGACCCAAAGGTGTTTGGGTACCAAAATCTAGTGTGTTTCCCATTGTGTAGGATGCGAGGAAGAGCACCCCATGGTACTTGGATAGTGGTGCTCAAGACACATGACCGGAGATGCACATCAATTTATTGAACTAAAGCGGCATGATGGTGGAAAGGTTACATTTGGAGACAACAACAAAGGAAGAGTTATTGGTCTCGGAACCGTCGGTAACAATTCACTTTCTATTTCTAACGTTTATCTTGTTGATGGATTGAAACATAATTTGCTTAGTATTAGTCAATTGTGTGACAAAGGATTTCATGTTATGTTTGAATCATCGAAATGCATTGTTAGGAATGAGAAGCATGAAACCTTATTTATTGCATATAGAGATAAAAATGTTTATGCCATTAACTTTGATGAGATGAATATGCAAAATGTCTCATGTTTGAGTGCACAAAGTGAATGTGATGCATGGTTGTGGCACCGTAGATTAGGACATACTAGCATGGAGAACTTGTCAAAATTGACTAAGCATGATCTAGTTAAGTGGTCTACCCAAATGCACGTTTAAGAAAGACAAGGAGTGTGAACCTTGTATCCTCGGTAAACAAGTGAAATCGTCATTTAAGACGAAAGTAACAAGTGATGTGACTCGAGCCTTAGAACTTATCCATATGGATTTGTTCGGACCCACCCAAACACAAAGCCTATGAGGTAAATCATATTGCTTTGTCATTGTTGATGATTTTACTAGATATATATGGGTGTATTTTCTCTCTCATAAGCATGAAGTGTTTGATGTGTTCGTAAAATTTTGTGCTTTAGTTGAGAATGAAAAGGGATACAAAATCACCATCATTAGAAGTGATAGAGGTGGTGAGTTTGTAAATAGAAACTTGGAGGATTTTTGTGCTAAACAAGGTTATACACACCAATTATCCTCTCCTAGAACACCCCAACAAAATGGAGTTGTTGAAAGAAAAACAGGACACTCCAAGAGATGTGTAGGACTATGCTAAATGAGTACAACATAGCTAAGCATTTTTGGGCCGAAGCCATTAACACGGCATGCTATGTTATAAATAAAGTAAATGTCCGAAAGCAAGTGAAAAAGACTCCTTATGAACTATGGAAAGGCCGAAAGCCCAACATAAGTTACTTTAAGGTGTCGGTTGTACTTGCTATGTTCTAAATGATAAGGATCAATTAGACAAATTTGACCCAAAGTCAAAGGTATGTACTTTCCTTGGCTACTCTATGCACAAAGAAAGCATATAGGGTGTTTAATAGATCAACCAAAACCATAGAAGAGTCTATCCATGTGAAATTTGATGAAGTGGATCCCAAAGTTCGAGATGATGCAAAACTTGGAAAAATTGAGGATCGATGATGAAGATGATGGCACCCTAGGACAAACTTCAAATAGTCAAGAAGTTGAGGCATGTAAAGAATCCGAGACAAGTGCGCCTAATAATTCAAGACTTCTAATTGGCCATTCATCCCAACAAATAATAGGTGATCCAAACAAAGGAGTAATCACTAGGTCCACATTACATCGAGATGAAGGACATATAGCTTTTGTATCACAAACCGAGCCCACTAAGATAGATGATGCCTTAGGAGATGAATTTTGGGTAATGGCTATGCAAGAGGAGCTAAGCCACTTTGTTAGGAACAAGGTATGGACATTAGTACCTAGACCCAAGGACCACACAACCATAGGCACCAAATGGGTTTTTAGAAACAAAAAGAATGAAAAAGGTGAAATTGTAAGAAACAAGGCTAGGTTGGTTGCACAAGGCTACAATCAAGAAGAAGGAATTGATTATGAGGAAGCCTTTGCACCCGTAGCAAGACTAGAAGCAATTCGAATGTTACTTGCCTATGCTTGCTACAATGGGTTTTTACTATATCAAATGGATGTTAAAAGCGCATTCTTAAATGGCTTCATTAATGAAGAGGTATATGTAGAACAACCACCGGGTTTTGAAGATCATGAACACCTGGTCATGTATATCATCTTCAAAAAGCCTTGTATGGACTAAGACAAGCTCCTAGAGCTTGGTATGACAGACTTAGTGCATTCCTACTTGAAAAATGATTCAAGAAAGGAACGCTAGATCCCACTTTGTTCATTTTGATCGAAAAACATGATATGTTACTTGTTCAAATTTATGTTGATGATATCATTTTTGGGTCATCCAACACAAGTCTATGTAATGAATTCTCATCATTAATGACAAATGAATTTGAAATGAGCATGATGGGAGAACTAACATACTTTCTAGGCTTGCAAATAAAACAATCCAAACATGGCATTTTTATAAATCAAGCAAAGTATGTGAGGGACATGTTAAAGAAATTCAAATTCGAAAATCGAAAGCATGTGACACTCCTAGTAGTTCCACCATCAAAATGGACAAAGACCAACTAGGAAAACCCATAGATCCTAAACTTTATCGTGGAATGATAGGTAGCCTCCTATACTTGACCGCTAGTAGACCCGACATTATGTTCAAGTGTGTGCTTATGTGCTAGATTTCAATCCGATCCCAAGGAGTCCCACTTAAAATGTGTAAAGCGCATATTTCGATATCTAAGTGGAACACAAGACTTAGGATTGTGGTTCAACAAAACTAAGAGTTTCGAACTCCGAAGTTTTGTTGACTCGATTATGCGGGAAGTCTAGTCGATAGGAAAAGTACTTCCGGATTTTGTCATTTGCTAGGAAATTCACTTATCTCATGGTTCAAAGCAAAAAGCAAAATTCGTTGCTTTATCTACGGCGGAAGCCGAATATGTGTCTCACGGAGTTGTTGTGCTCAAGTTCTATACATGAAACAACAACTTGAGGATTATCAAATCCTAGTTGGGTGTGCTGAAATTTATTGTGATAACACAAGTGCGATAAACATATCGAAAAATCCGGTGTTACACTCAAGAACAAAACATATTGAGATTAGACACCATTTTCTTCGTGATCACGTCCAAAAGGGCGATGTTAAACTCATCCATGTGCCCACAGAGGATCAACTAGCCGATATATTCACTAAGCCTTTGCCTAGAGATCAATTTTCTAAAATTCAACGTGAGTTAGGCATGTTTCGAGAATCGGACCTTCTACATATGTTTTAGCTATTCCAAACCTTTTTATATGGTGTTAGTGAAGTGTCCATGAAGTTTGAGGAGAATCGGAGCTATATTGCAAAAATCCAAAATTTTTTGTCAAAAAATTCGAGAGAGGAATTAGCGCGCTAATAGTTAAATTTAGCGCGCTAATGATGTACTCGACCAAAAATTTCAGAGGGAAATTAGCGCGCTAATAACACCCATTAGCGCGCTAATAGTGTATCGGCCCGTAATATGAATCGACCCATTAGCGCGCTAATTATATAATTAGCGCGCTAATGTCGTTCGACAAAGCGTCTATAATTTCGTTTTTACCCTCAAAACTCACATCTCTCCCAAATTTTTCCTCTCCTCTTGCCGATTCTACTCTCCTTGTGTCGTCTCCACCGTGATCTCCACTCCTACAAGGTAACAATCCTCTCCTTTCTTTGTCAATTTCTTCACTTTTCCCTCCAAAATGTCGACTCGTCGCACTTCCGACCGTCCCTCTTCCCGTTCGGTCGCCCCCACCACTTCCCGACCACCCGCCGCCACCACTTCCCGATAAACCGCTCCCACCACATCTCGTCCTACCCAAGCCACGTCCTCACGTCGTCCTTCTAGCCGACGTGTTGTTCAATCTTCATCATCTAGTGATGAATCCGAATCCACACACCCCGTCCCCACTCCGGCAAATGCCCCACGACGTGAGGGTCGTGCCAAAGCCGTCCATGAGTCCGCATCAGTCCTAGAGTTAGTGGCTCCACGGCTAACGGATGCCAAAATCCTAAGGCCCGCCATTGTCGATGTCGCCTTTTTTGATAAGGCTCATCTCCCAATTCGGGAAATTTTTGATGCGGCGGGATGGACCACTTTCTGTGCCCACAAGGCTAACTACAACCCCCCCTTGGTTCGAGTTTTCTATTCCAATCTCGAAACTTCGAACCATTTTGTACTACGTTCGTCTGTTGGTAGCCAATCTATTGAGATTACGCCTGAAAATCTCGCTCAACGGCTTCAACTTCCCTTGCACCCTCCTACGACTACGGTTGTGTGCAAATTTCTCAGTTGGCCTTTTGACCGTCTTGAAGTCCTTAATTCCTTCATTCGGTCCAAAAGGACTTTAACCGTTTATCCGGCTGGTATAACGGATACGATTTTAAACTCCTACCTCACCTTCTCCATAAGGTACTTCACAAGGTCATTCTTCCGCGAGGTGGTAGTAAAAACTATGTCACTCTCCTTGACATGTTCATTCTTGGGCACCTAATTCGTATGATACCTCTCGCACCGCCTCATATCATCATTGGCTATATGACGAGCACGTGTAGCTCGGGTCGTCATCTTCCTTATGCTCACATTATCACATCCTACTTGGAGTCCGCCCAAGTAGATCTCGCATTAGGCGGTCGCCCCTCACTATATATGACACCATCGACATGGCTACGTTGAAAGCCATGAAATACCGCTACATTCGTGATAGGCGCGGTGGACTCGGGAAGATGCCATTCCGGATGGTCGCATCACGGCGGCTATGAGTCTCCCCTCCCTACGGACTCTCCAAAGTGGCTCCTTTTGATGCGCCGGACTATTTGGAATATAGCTATCAATTTGGCGATGATGACAACGCGACGATGAAGGCAATGCCAAAGCAATGATGACCATGATGGTGATGATGAAGGTGCTCAGGACTTTACTGTTCCGCAGCAGCAGCAATATGAGTCGGCACAGCCTCCGATTCCTTCTACGTTCGGCGGTTTCTCGCCCCGCCGAATATGTCTCCATCATCGGCGTACGTATCTGCACAACTGGGCTACCTGCACACTTATATGACTCAGTCATTCAATGCCGTCGAGACGAGTATCCAGCATCAGAATGATCGACTTCGTCGCATTGAGGGTCAATTGCTCCCGATTCGGACCGCGCGTAATGATCATGCCTCCGGCCTCCGCACGTCCACCGCCATCCTCGAGGAGGAGTGTTTAGACACACCACCACTAGATGAGCATTAGGCTCCAATATGTCATCTTAGATGTTTCGTTTCTTTTGTCAAACTCATGTTTAAGCCACAACTATGCTCTCATTGCTTTATGCTATCTATATCATGAATTTTTTTGCGTATCTCTCGAGTTTTCTATATGGATATTTCTTGCTTCACTATGTTTTATCGTCTATGCATTTGTATCGCTACCAACTATTGTTTATTGATATGCATAAAGTGAGGGGAGAGTATATTTCTCTCGTATTGTTTCTCTTGTGTTTATTTATGGAGATGCTTGGCCCCACTTTTTGATGGTATCAAACGGGGAGAAAAAATGTGGTTGAACTTGAAAAGGTTGATGTGTTTTGAACTTGCATATATGAAATATAAAATCATGAATGCGATATACATTTAGATTACGTTTTACACCTTTAAAGTTCACATTGTTTGTTATCATCAAAAAGGGGAGATTGTTGGACTAAGTGGTTAGTCACTCACACTCCGACCGAGATTTTGATGGAAACAAACAAGGTGAAAATGTACTAATAAACATCTAGTGTATTTCAGTTTTTGTTAAAGGATGCAAAACAACATATCAAGGGTACTCAAGAAATACAAGTTCAAGACTCGGCATTAATGAAGAAATGAAGATGAAAGTTCAAACCGCAATTTGTAATTTCAATGTAAGGTATACAAATTCTTTCACGCAAGCCAAATGCATTAGTCCATGCATATCAAGTTTCTTAAACCATTCTTCAAAAGTTATAAGTTTACTTCAAGTTTCAAAGTGGAATTTATACACATAACTAGGACTATGAGTTTAAACAATGTGAAACTTTGTGTGGATGGTCATTTGCATATTACAGATCATTGTAAATGTTTTCGAAAAAGAAAAACTCGTTTTTGAAAGGTCTTCAAAAAAGAAAAGCGTAAATTTACGTAAAAGCCCCTAATACATTATGAAATCGTGAATTTTCGTTTTCGGGATTTGTAAAAATATCAGGACCACCCAATTAGGCTTAATGACTCATAATAAACGTGTATAACATGTTTTATAAGGGTTGGTTAGGTCCCGGACGAGTTTAAGGGTCGCTAACACAAAGGGACAAAATAATTGTTTTGAGGTCCCCTCAGTTAGCGCGCTAATGATTTCATTAGCGCGCTAAGTGAAGAGTTAGCGCGTATTAGGTCTCAAAGATTAGCGCGCTAATTGCATATCTCGACAGCCTTTTTTCTCACTGGAAAACACACTTTAATTTGAATTCTTGATCTATTTTGGACCCTTGGATCCCTAGAACGGTCATAAACCGTCAAGATGGAATACCTAACACTATAAAACCACCAAGAACATGGTTTTGTCAAGAGAAGGAAGAAACACACTCAAAAACTCAAAATCTACAAAGAGAAGAACTTTGACTTTTGTGAAGAAGCAAAAGGAGATCTTTGTGGTCGTTCTTTAGTTCTCTAATCCAAAGACTTTTGAGGCTTTAAAAGGAGTACAAGAATCTCTTCAAAGCTGATCTCTTTTGTCATTCTCTTGTTTGTAAGAAAGTCCTAGATCTAAAATCTTGCTTGTGCTTAATCTACATAGTTTTGTGTATTCGATTTGAAAATCATTTTGTTGTGTGTTTGAACACCTTTTTCTTGGGTTTTGCACTTAAATTTATTTTATCAAACCCTAAGATTGATTTGAACAAAAGTTTTGCACTTAAACTTGATTTTTGTTAAACTATTGTTCTTAGACTTGAAATCGGTTTTACACTAATATATTAAGTTTTTAAAAACGATTTCACATTTGGGATTTGTAACAAAATCAGTGACATATTTGCATATTCCATTTATTCTCATACTTGCATGCATAAGAGTTGTCTTTTCCATTCCATTCACTTGCATAGCATATATATATTCATTGATAGTGTGTGCCGCATAAAGTTTTAAAAGGGCAATAACTACTCGGTAACCCAATCTTGGGTGAACGCAAGCCTGCAAGATCAACGCAAGCCTAGTCAACCTTTTTTTATTAAGTATTATTTGATCACTTATTAGAGTTATCAAGATTCGCATGTCTTAATTTGGTTTGGTGCAGCGGAAGCAATGAAATAATTAAAGTAACTAATATTAAACAATTTAAAGTCGAGACAAGCTTAAATGTGGAAATCCTGCAAAAGTGATCTCATGTATGTAGCTTCCCTTATCCTGATTAGGGCGATACTCGGCCTAAAACCCTAATTAAACCCCAGTATCTCAGCCAGACTTAACTAGAGCTAGCAGCCTCTCCGTCAGTACTTGATAAACTAAACCTGTATATAAATATTGAATAAATAATACAAAGTATACGCAAGGGAAAATTAAAACTTTTTCGATAATTACCAATATACAAAAATACAAAGTTTACCAAAACTCAAAACATCGTTTATAAACCTCCCAAATATGTTTATATATAACAAAATAGATCAAACAGTGTATATATGTACATGAAGGCTCATTACATCGTAAAGAATATTATAAGACTCCTAAATCTTCTCCTTGCCCTTCGTTGAAGTGCTAGGTTGCGAACCTGAAATATTAAATTTGAGAGCTTCAACTTGCTCAGTAAGTAAGGATTCACAAAGCCATCAACATTTCATATAATAATCAAGAACATTAAGCAATAACAATATGCACCAATGTTAGCTACAGGATTATGAAAAGCATATAATTCAACAAATAATGGATGCAAATCATATGGTCATTGGCTATTACACTGTGATTCCCATTTATTTGTAAACTAGGGTCGATTGCCCATTACCCCATTAATGCGATTACTAGACCAACACATTGGCTGGTGTGCTGTCTACTCAATCCATTAATGCACAATGGTTATATCCAAAACCCTCTAGTGAAGATGTAACTCACTTAACCTATCTATCTGAGTAGGAGTTACGTATAGACCGGGAGATCATCCCCGCATCCTATACAACCTAGTCTCAGTTTTAGGAGTTACTCTCGTGGATCACATTAGACACCGTTTTTCATTTAGTTACAAGAATCACAGTGTACATAGTCCCCCATATCAGTCCATAAACTATATGATATACTAACATATCCAGGCAACATTGATAAATAAGCAAATCCATACTTACCTCGGTTTAGGTTTCATATCCAAATTCCTGAGCTTTCCGGGTCATTAACGCTTTCTCGAGGATCCAACACTCATCGCAAACCACTTGTGATCAATTTAGGTCTAATTCCTTATATTTAGAACCTCTAAGTAAGTACATAAGACCTTAGGAAATTCTAATCAAAACTCAGCTTATTTTGTTGTTTTCTGGGGTGGAGTGTGCTCCCTTAGTTAGTGGAGTGCGTTCCAGCAGCTGAGTTCATCCTCACTGATGAAAGGAGCGCGCTCCACCCTGTACTGTACAGGGCAACAACCACTGTTCCATCCATATATTCACACAACAACAGCAAACACTCTCAAAATTCATCAGGGAGACCTCTAGTGAGGTAATAAACCATTTCCAGTCAACAACAACAACAACAATTCACAGAAATATCATCAACTACCATCAATTAAAACTTCACAAACATGAAAACTAAACTTACCAAAGTGATGATATTTGGATTTCCAGTTGATTAAGCTCCTCAACTCACACTGAATCAGCTCCCTGAGTGATCTCCTAATATCAGAATATCAAACCCTTAACTCTCATTCACTCTCTTGGTCGAATTATGGAGATAAGTAAGAGGTTTTTAGTTTAAATATATGGATTTTCTTCGAGATGCGCATCGCGCTATCTCGAGACTAATTGAATGATTGATAAGCTAACATGACACTTCTTAAGATGACACACATGTTGACACCATCAATACTCACACTCATCTTGAGGTGATCTGACGATCCATATAATTCAAACCAACTTATAGTTTTTATATATATATATATCAAGTATCTATAAATATATATATATATATATATCGTGTATTTTTTCGCCAATAAATTCACCAGACATGCCTACGAGTATTCTTAGGTGTGCACATTCATTTCATGACCCCCTCGTCACACTTGGTGTACCGGCTTTTTATTGTTTATTTACATATTTTTCAATTATAGGCATGTATATAAATTCTCTATTACACTACAACCTATAAAATTCATAAACATTTCAAACAAACACAAACCATCATGCAAACACACGTATACATTAATCAAGGTATGCTAGACTTAACCACAAACCTAACTCGGGTTAATTTGGATTTGAATTAACACTAATCACCAACTTAAGGTAACATGTTGTTACAATGTATATTATGTGATAAAAAGGAAATCATATACATGTATCCAGTTTATCGCTCAAAATCCCAAAATAAACCCAGTTTTATAAAATCATGATAATAGTAAATACATCCAACAAAAAAACCTACTAAATGACAAGAGAAGAAGCATGTTCCAAGGGTAGCTCAAAGGTAGTCACGAAGCATCAACTCCTTCCCTTTGCTAAATGTGGGACCTACAATTATTGCAGAGAAAGCAACAATTCTAGTGAGTAAAGCCAGATGAGTCTCAGCAATATTTCAAGAAATTTCTATAAATAAGTTGGAAGAACATGCAGGAATGTAAATAAACATGAAATAAAGTAAGTGCATGATAAACATGCTACTAAAAATAACAATGACGAATGAGTGCTAAGGAAATAATAGGAATGGTGTCTCAGCGGTTCAAATCCATCAAGTTGTTAGCCCGCAACCGCAAACTTGACTTTCTAGAATTGTGGACTAAGTCCACGAGTTCAAAAAGGAGAGTAGTGACAAGTCAATAATTAGACATGTTTTATAGTATAATTTAAGTTGATTTTATATATGTGAGGATATTACACTAGGTATGCTCTTATTTTTATGATTTTAGTATTTAATTAGGAAAAGGAAAAAATGAAAAAATAACAAAACAGTCAACTATAGAAGAGGTTCAGCGATTAGCAAAGATACAGGATTATGCAAGGAATCGTCACCTAAATTGGCAGCAAAGAAGTGCCAACGAATCATCAGTGAATTGAAAAATATACTAGAAATCGCTAGCTGAATCAGTGGAGCACAAAGACCAATTTCCAGTGATTAACTCAATGATTTGTGAACATAATGGAATTGCTGACAAATTGCTAAGGTCGATTATGGGTTTCTTAGATTATATGAAGGATTTGAGTTTATCTATGATATGTATAACTTAAGAAACTATAAATAGGACCTCGGGGCTTCAAAATTGACTCTCTCTTTTAGCCCTCTGCCCTCATAAGTTTAGTTTTATCGAGTTTCTGTTTGAAGCTACATTAAAGCTTTGATTTATTTAAGAGATATTTATTTATTTATTTGTCTTTCAACTATATTATTGTGTTATTTATTTCCAGCATGAGTGAGTGGTTTATTAATCTAAACAAACCCTAGACATGTATATACTTTGGATTGATATATAGTTATAATTAAGAAATCATGAACTTAATGTTTTAGATCCATTTATATTCAACAATCAAGGTTTTAATAAGTTGTTTTTGCGTAGTACAACTAATGAAGATTGATATTGCATGCATAGTTGCAAATATGTATTGTGGTATTGTGATTCTGATTCTATGTATATGATTATTGACAACAATTATAGAAGTAGTAACTAAGATTAATCTATAGGGCAATATTACCCAAGTGGATGTTCTAGGTGATTGTGTTCTAAGTTATTTATTAATTAGCATATTCTGATTAATATTGATTTAGATCAGACATGATTTTCATTGAGTGTTAATGCTATCACGTTTCTATTTTATTGTGTTTTATCCAATATGTCGATCTACAATGAAATGAATATGGCTTATTTTCCATTGAATATAGAAAAAATCGATGGTTTGCTAAAGGATATCAACTTATTATGAATTAGGACTTAATTATTTCGAGATTCCATGTGATATGATTATAACTAGGTTATGAAGTAATGTTATGTTCTAGTGTTTAAATGCAATCCAAGTATATTACATTGATTAGTGGGGGTTTATTTAGATGTTTGTTTAGATATTTACATTATATCGAATTTGAATTTTTTTTAATTAGGTTTGCCTTGAGTTTTTTAGAATTAGTTTAGTTAGTTTGGTTAATTAAGTTAGTAGTTATAGTTTTCAGTTATTTGGTATTTTAATTCTCATTTAATTAGATTAACTAAATTATGAAAAACAAGAAAAAATTATTTTCTTTAGAAATTTGCAAAATACGTATGGTGAAGATATCTCATTTACCACCACTACAAATAATAGGAAAATACAGGAAACTATTGTGCACGCTCGACACGTGTCAAGTAGTCCACTGGGGTGTAGACGGTAGACCCGAATACCGCAACAACACTCAAATATCCAGTAAATACAGGGGTGTAAACGATAGCAAGTCGAACAACACGCCCATAAACACCTTCCTAACACACTTAGATCTCGAGACACTCACATAAACGAGAATGGAAACTCGAACAGAGTTTAATTCAAGAATGTATCACAAGGAAAAGGTAATGACATAAAATCGAGCATCCTACTGATTTACTTACAAAGAAATAAGTGAAATGAATTACTATGGAGGCCCCGGTTGGTTTACTTACCATAAAATGCAATAAAAGTCGCGCTACAACGACTCCCACATGTTTCGCAACATTCTCTCGATACCCGCCACTAGTCTCCTAGGTCCCCGGTATCATTTAAAGTTTTTTTAATATGTGTTAGAGCTCATTTTGCTTGGTTATGTTAGTTTAATGCCAAAACAATTTTTAAGTTCAACTTAACTAGAATTTATGACACTTAAACTCATCTCGACTTTTCATCTCGACCAATCTGTTCCAAAAGCAATACCAGATGTCTTTAGTTCCTTATACCAAGTATTTAGAATTTTTATATGTTGATAAAAATCCAAGAGAAACTCATTTGATCGAGTTTAAGTTCAAATTTACAAAACAATCCACTAGCATGGACACATTTTCATGATTCAAAAACGCATCAGAATAGTAGTTTAAAAAACTCGAATTGAGTTGAAAGTCCTTGGACATCAGATTTATAATATTTTGATTTATTCTAAAAAAATATGGTCTTATTTAGACCATTGGAGACCCTCGAAAACGCCACAAAGCAAAATCACTTTAATGTTTTTAAAAGAACTATCCTACACATAAACTCTGATTTCAGTCTATTTCTAATAAAGAAGATGGCTTAATTTTTGAAAACTAATGGTTTTAGGTTTTTGTTCTACATCTTAGCCTTCCAAATATGTAAAGTATGCTCAAATCTGATCGAAATTGAGAGAGTTATGCCCAAAATGCCAAAACAACTTAATTTAATAAAGTTTCAAACCAGCAATATTAGGAAATTCATAACTTCCAAACCATCAACTAAAAATCATAATTTTTTGTGAAAAGCTCGTTCAAACATCTAAAAATATCATATAAAACTTTCAGCCAATTCAGATAAGAAACAAGGGATTTATATTATTTGGTATTTCAACTCTAGTTTTGCTCAATTGAAGACATCAAATCATTCATTTAACTCATTTCGATTTATAAGCATTTATGACAGTGATTCTATACATTTTCCTACTCTACTTGGGTCTTAATGATCCCTTCAAACAACTAAAATAACTCAAAAAGAATCAGAACCAATGAATTCTCAACACTTCCCACCAATTCATATTATTAATTCACAATGTAATGTATTTTTTTGAATCAAAACATTACAAACATGCTATGACATCAACATAAATTTTTCTACAACCATAGGCTATAATATTAATTTAGTCTATCAAGTTTGGTTGGTAAAATAACTTTTATCTAAGTTATATTTAGATTCATTTAGTCCATTTAAGTTATATTTTCTAAACCAAGCCACTTCATAACTTAGATATTTGTATTAAATTTGGGGTCAACACCTAAGTCATGAATTAAGCCTATGTCTCATCTATACATCGACCTTACCCGAACACCTGCGCATACACATCTCGATACAACTCTAGCTTGCTCGATCTATAATAAAATTATAAAATTGCAGGACTAATATAGATATATAATACACGTCATCACACAAATATAAAATGTTTTTAGGGTCATAAGACATATATGCATGCGATCGCTTTCCCATGATTTCAACACTATACATTCAAGCACGCAAGCTTTATACGATCTCGCGCTTGATCTAGTTTTAAGCACATCAACACATAGGATTGTCCCGACTATAAATTGTTTAATTATGTTGCTTTAACTGTTTTAAATTTCTCCCGCTGCACAACATAAATTTAAGACTTGCGAAATTCAAATAACAACTCTAAAGAGCAACTAAAGGATAATTGACTTAGATAAGAGGTCGATTATGTGTGAGACATAAATTTAAGACTTGCGAAATTCAAATAACAACTCTAAAGAGCAACTAAAGGATAATTGACTTAGATAAGAGGTCGATTATGTGTGCATTGACTCGGAGGGGATTAACTGAGAGTCCACGTAGATCTAGTACTAAGCGGGGCCCAGTTTGTAGGGATTAGGGTCGTCACATGGATCAAGAGAAAGAGTATCTAACACACCAAAAACTTACCTAATTGACACTAAGGACTTAGGAATATATAATCGGGTGTCGGGAACATGTCGAGATTTAGGCGTGTAATGACCGTATGGACATGCATTTTTGTATGAAAACAGGTAAGTGAGTTTACGAGAACATCAGTTTAGAATTCCTATTAAATTCTTGTTATTTCCTAATGTTTTATTTTGTTTAATGTGCCAGTATGTTTATGCTCGCATTTACTCAACTCTCATGAGCATTTGTGTTTAATCGAAGGGGGCGGCATGACATTAACCTGACACCCCGTTAATGACAATCCATGAGTTGTTCTGCTGTATTGCCATGTTATGGACTACGCGCAAGGAGCGCCTTCACGAGTCAATGATTAGAGAGTGTGTTGGCGTGTGGCTTGCCTCTGACACAAGTATTCTCTCTCATGAGGTATTGGATGGAACTATAACTCTCATTCACTGAGTTTCTCGTTTCAACCGTAAAGAGGAGGGGGAGATTTCCTCATTGTCAAGGACTTCTCAATTCAACTATGAAGAGCAAGCAGAGATTTCCTTATCACCAGGGACTTCTCAGTTTGACCGTGAAGGGAGGCGAGGATTACATCGTCGCCATGGACTTCTCGATTTAGTAAATTCATCCGAGGGTTCGACATATCGACACCATACTCGTGCTCCACTTATTGTTTCTCTCTACGACTTACTTGTATGCACTTTAGTTTTCCAACTTTATTTACTTCACTTGAATGATTTGTAGTTGCATTTACTTGGAATTCTTGTGAATACTAACCGAGTTTCTCTAGATTTATTCATTGGAACTTGTCATTATTTTTTTGTGACAAATTGCATATCCTATGATGAGCCGAGGGAATGCAATGTTAGACGACTACTTCTGACCATAGAGAGCCACCATCGTTATTTTTATAGGTGTTTGGTATTATCTTATTTACTATTTTGGGTACTTTTGGGAGATTTGTTATACCGGATACATGTATATTAACATTTTTTGAGACTTTTCACCATATTTATGATATACATGGTATCTTTTGTCGGGTTTTCATCAAGTAGAGCTTGTTTATAAGCAAAACTTGAATAATACACCTTTGCATGCTATCTTTAAGACTTCTGCTAGTTTAGTCAACTTAACCAAACAAAAATAAAGGATTTAATTTGTAAAACGACTTAAATTAAACTATGTAAATCACCAAATTTAACTTGGAATTGGACTAAATCAGACATAATTGCATAACTTATCTAATTGAGCAATATTGAATTTCAACTTGTTGAGTTATTGGATAGGTTAATGCAAGTTGGATTAGAATAGTGATATGTCGCGGGTCGTCATGGACAAGCTTGTAGGTGACGTGTCCGATGACGTGGTGGTTCCCAATTTGCCTTAGAGTTTGGAACTGTCACAAAACAAAAAGGTTTTACCTTTACCTTTCTCTATCTTGGACTTCACCTCGGTCAGTTCCGTAGGAGAACCTCTAATGGTGGTCCCAAGCCAAAGATGGTTCACCTCAATCGAAATGTGCTCCAAGGATAAGGAATCTCTATGAAGAGGACGAAATGGAGCTTGGGATAGAGGGAATGTGGATTTTGGTGGGAGCAAACCACAAGAAGTATTTAATCTCCCGTTAAAAAAAGTGACATTAAATGGTTTAAAGAAAGTCAGTCTTGCGTGACAGCCTTCTTACAAGGTTGTACTGACGACAGTCATACCTCTGCAACAACTACAGACTAAATTGAGTTTTTTTCAAAAGAAAAAGTAAACTGAAGTCAAAAAATTTTCGTTGCTTGGAAGGTGGAACGCATGGGTAATTCAAAAAGTAATGTTGCTTTTATTTAATATTCAACAAATAGGGATAATTTCTTTAAAATTATAAAAGTGATGTATTGTGTGTTTTAGGAAGACGTCACTGAGTGGAACCCATGTATGAATGGCGGCTTTTCAAAAATTAAAATTCGATTCTATATATGAATGACGTTTTTTGAAAAGGAGTAATTACATTAGATATTTCAATTGCATGAATTATTCCTTTTGAGAATGAGTTATTTGTTCAAAATATTAAGTGTATGGTTAAATCCTTTTCAAAATGAGTAATATATTTTAAGGAAAACCCATGTAAACCCTACCCCCAGTGTGAAAAATACTATACATACATCGACTCGAACAACAATGAAACAAACCTTGGTGTGTATGTGTCATCTCCATTGTCTAAGATCCGTGATCCCCATTATTTATTTGTTAGCATATTCATAATGTAATTAAAATGGCGCTTTTAAAAAAGTATTTAAAATACCGATTTATAATAGCTGTTTTACGATTTTTATGGTTTTTTTATTTGTTAGATTTTAATCGATTTATACTAGCTATTTTTGCTTAACTCATTTAACTATTTCAATGGTTGCGGGCTATTTTTTTATCCTACAAAAAATAATAAAGCACAAACATTATTTTTTTGACTTAAAAAGCACAAACATCTATATATATAAAAGAAAGCTATGTGCATTGTTGACACATGTCAACTCTACATAGATCTGAGATGTTTCGTTGTATTAATTAGTTTGCCTAATTAATAGCCTAAATACTTTCGTTAGCCCAATTAATATTAGCATCCTAATCAATAGACTAAGTACACGTTTTCATCAATTTTTTTCATTTTTGTTGTAAAACTAACTAAGGATAAAGCTAGGAAAGTATAAGTAATGAACTAAAACTTAAACAAGATAGTAGATGAGAGAAATGAGAAATCTTTCATTCAACTTGGTGCACAAATTACATTGAGAGGACCCTTTTATATAGCCCTTTTGGTCATAATGAGATGAAGACTAAAAGACACAAGTTACACTTACAATAATAACTTACAAGTAGATGGGTCTAAAATGTGGGATAACACCTTCTCATTCCATTTACAACACTCCCCCTTGGATGACACTTGTTGAGAGAATATGCCTCGTTAAAACCTTTACTAGAAAAAACCCAGTGGGAGAAAATCTAGCAAAGGAAAAAGAGTACATCGTTCTTATCAATCTTTATACAGAGTATGATATTGATAGGATTGCCTCATTAAAAACCTTGCTAGGAAAACCCAGTGGGATAAAACCATAGTTAAGGAAAAAAGAGTGCAATATACTAATCAATAACTCCCGCTCATGTTGACATGGGTGAAATTTGTCCTATTTCATTGCTTGCAATATCCGTGAGTCGAAACAAGCCAATACCATATGTAAGCCTTTTAAATGTTGTAATTGGAAAAACTTTTGTAAATAAATCACCAAGATTATCACACGATCGAATTTGCTTGATATCGATTTCGCCACTCTTTTGAAGCTCGTGTGCATAAAAGAATTTTGGAAAAATGTGTTTTATTCTGTCCCCTTTTATATATCTTTCACTTAATTGTGTGATACATGCTGAATTATTTTCATATAATATGGTTGGAGAATCTTTTATTAAAGATAATCCAGCTGATTCTTGAATATGTTAAATCATGTTTCTTAACCATATACATTCACGACTTACTTCATGAATTGCAAGTATTTCTGAATGATTAGAAAAAGTAGCAACCACAATTTACTTCACTGACTTCCATGATATAGAAGTATCACCACAAGTGAATACATAACCCATTTAAGAACGAGCTTTATGAGGATCAGACAAATAGCCAGCATCAGCATATCCTTGCAAATTCATTTTTACTCTTCTTGAGTAAAACAAACCGATCTCACTTGTTCCCCGAAGATAATGGAAAATGTGTTTAACACCATTCCAATGTCTTCGAGTGGGTGAAAAGCTATATCTTGCAAGTAAATTAACAGAGAATGCAATATCTGCTCTTGTACAATTTGCAAGATACATAAGTGCACCAATCACACTTAAATATGGTACATCTGGACCAAGTAGCTCTTCATCACTTTCATTAGGTCGAAATGGATCCTTATCGACTTCAAGTAATCTAAACACCATTGGGGAGCTCAATGGATTAGCTTTGTCAATATAAAATCTTTTTAAGATTTTCTTAATATAATTCGATTGATGGACAAGTTTTCTACTTGGAAAATGCTCGATTTGCATATCGAGATAAAATTTTGTTTTTTCAAGTTCTTTCATCTCGAATTCCTTTTTCAAGTATTCCTCATCATGGTTTCCCACAATATTCAATTCATCAACATATATAGCAATAATTGCAAATCCCGATGATGATTTTTTAATAAAGACACGTGGACAAAGTAGATTATTTACATATCCTTCTTTAAGTAAATAATCACTGAGGCATTCGTACCACAATCGACCATATTGTTCTAATCCGTACAAAGACCTTTGCAATTTTATAGAATGCATATTATGAGGTTTTGATTCGGGCACTTCAAATCCCTCGGAAATTTTCATATATATCTCACTGTCTAAGGATCCATATAGATATGTTGTAACAACATCCATAAGATGCTTATCAAGCCCTTCAAAAATCGCAAGGCTTTTAAAAATTGAAATGTAATTGCATCATAACAAGAGAATATGTTTCCTCATAATTAATGTCAGGTCTTTGTGAGAAACCTTGAGCTACAAGTCTTGCTTTATATCTTGTAATCTCATTCTTTTCATTTCTCTTTCGTACAAATACCCATTTATATCCAACAGGCTTAACGCCATCAGGTGTTTGGACAATTGGTCCAAAAACTTCTCGTTTTCTTAATGAGTTTAACTCTATTTGAATAGCCTCTTCCCACTTTGGCCAATTAGGGCTTTTTCGACATTCATCCATTGTTTGTGGTTCTAGATCATCATTTTTAAAAATCTCAACAGATACATTGAAAGCAAATATATCATCTGGAACAACTTTATTTCGATCCCAAATCTTACCAAAATTCAAATAATTCATTGAGATCTCATTATTCTCCTCATTTTCAAGAAGTAATTGTTCCTCATCAAATTCAAATTGTTCTGACAAATCCTTATTAAAGGAATCTTGAGCTTTCTCAAGAGTATTATGATTTTCATTTATTTTTACACCTATTTTCCTCTTTCGAGGAACTGTATTTTTTGAACCAACGGGTCTTCCACGCTTTAAGCATTTTGTTGGTTCTTGTGTACTTTGTTGCACACTGACATCAATTCTTGCTAGAGCATTTACAATTGGAATATGAGATTTTGTCACTTGTTTTATATCAGTAAATGCATCTGGTAATTGATTTGCAATTTATTGCAAATGGATGATCCTTTTAACTTCAAGTTTACACTGATTTGTGCATGGATCATAATGTAATAAACTCGATGCATTCCAAGCAATTTCATGCCATTCATTTTGAATCGGCTTCTTATCTCCCCCTAATGGTGGGAAAATTGCTTTGTCAAAGTGGCAATCTGCAAAATGTGCTGTAAATAAATCCCATGTTAGGGGCTCAAGGTATTTGATAATTGATGATAAGTTAAAACTAACATAAATCTCAAGTTTTCGTTGTGGACCCATTTTAGTTATATTTGAAGGTGGTATGGGAACATACACTACACAACCAAAAATTCTTAAGTGTGAGATATTTGGTTGTTGACCTAAAATGAGTTGTATTAGGGAATGTTCATGGTATGATGTAGGCCTAAAATGAATGATAGATGCTGCATAAAGAACTGCATGTCTCCAAATTGAAGTTGGTAGCTTAGCTCTCATAATTAAAGGTCTAGCAATCAATTGAATGTGTTTGATTGAAGATTCTGCCAAACCATTCTGGGTATGCACATGAGGAATATAATACTTGAGGGTAATTCCTACAGACACGCAATAATCCGTGAATGCTTGGGATTGAAATTCGCCAGCATTATCAAGATGAATAGTCTTAATTAGGTTATCAGGAAATTAGGCTTTTAACTTTATAATCTGAGCTAGAAGTCTAGCAAATGCAACATTTCTGGTTGAAAGTAAACAAACATGTGACCACCTAGTTGATGCATCTATCAAAACCATGAAATATCTAAATGGTCCACAAATGAGGATGATAGGTCCACAAATGTCTCCCTGAATGCATTATAAGAAAATTGGGGATTCTTCAACAACTTTACTTGGTGATGGTTTAACTATTAGCTTTCCTTGAGAAGAGCTAGCACAATTATAATCACCAGTTTAAAATATTTTATGACTCCTCAAATGATGTCCATGCATGTTATTAATAATTCTTCGCATCATTGATGATCCTAGATGACCAAGTCGATCATGCCATAAAATAAAATGTCTTTTGATCTTTGATCTTTATACTCATAACAACATTCGTTTCAATATGCCTTATATGTCTGAAATACAATCCAGGAGGTGAAGCTGGAAATTTTTTTAGAAACTTCTTTTTCCCATTCAAAACCAATGTAATATAGAGAAATTCTCTATTATTCTCATTCATGGTTTCAACATGATATATATTTTGTCGAATATCTTTGAAACTAAGTAAATTCATTCTGGATTTTTTTGAGTATAATGCATTAACAACATGAATTGTTGTACCTCCAGGCAACATAATATTTGTCGTCTAGAGCCATTAATCAAGTTAGTAATGTCAGGTATCATTTGAACATTACCCTCAGCTAAAGTCAAATTAGACAAATATTCTCTTTTTACAAGAATCGTGTGCGTTGTAGCACAATTAACAAGACAAATATCACTCGTATTTGACTTTGAACACACTGCTTGTTGATCCATCTAGACAAATAATTTTGATGAATTAGGGAAAAGAAAACCATATTTCATTCATAGTAGAAAACTAGTACATAGAAATAGTAAAACATAGAATAAAACTAGTACGTAGGAATTGAAATCATTACATTTGATCAATAAAAACATCAAGATCAACATTTAGATCAATAAGAAAATCTAGGGCATCCATATGATTAATGTCCGCCAAGTCATCTCCAACGGTGAAATTCATCTCAACATCTTTGCCTTTCCCTTTCAAGGAGGCTTGATAAAGATCCACAAAATGCTTAGGTGTATGGCACACGAGGGTCTCAATGGCCTTTTAGTCCACACCTATCATTGTTGGTCGTGATTATGAGTAAACCCTTTTCAACACATTTTCCCTTTTTCTTAGAGGTGTCATTTCTGTTCCATTTATTCTGGAACTTATCACCACGGGACTTAGGATGCCGCTTGCCATGATCTTTATTGAATCATTTACCCTTTCCGCATCCTAATTCTTCTTACCAGAACCATTTATGTGGTCATATGATGCAACATTTTCTTCATGAATTGAAGCGGAACCTGTTGGACAAGAATTATGATTTTGCAACAAAGCTCATTGTTTTGCTCAGTCACCATGAGGCAATAAATCAATTCAGAACACTTCTTGAATTGACGCGCTTGATATTATTATTGCAACAACAAATTTGAGGTGTGAAAAGTACTGAATGTTTTTTCCAACATTGCCTCATCAGATTCATTTTCTCCACATAACCTCAAACGAGAGGTAATATTAAACATAGCAGAGTTATAGTCACTGACTATTTTGAAATCTTGTAGTCTAAGATTCAGCCATTCATTTTGAGCTTTTGGGAGTATCACCATTTTTTGGTGATCAAGCGCTCTTTCAAGCTTTTCCACAGGGTGATAGGATATTTTATAGTGAGATATTCATTTTTTACATCTTCATGGAGATGATGACGAAGGAATATCAGTGCTTTCGCATGATCTTGAATTGATGCTTTATTTCCTTCTTCGATAGTTTCTCCCAAGTCTTTAACTTAGAGATTTATCTCGACATCTAGTTGCCATGATAAGTAGTTTTTGCTAGTGATATCAACGAACAACAAATTCAAGTTTTTTTAGATTTGCCAAAATCTGAAAATATGCGAGAAATCATAAATCATGTAAATAGTTTATCATTTTATATAAAATAGATATTACACGATTATATATGTTCACAACTTGATTATTTACATACAAAACATATTATTTGTATGAGTTGGTGGGACAACCTTTAGGTTGGGTGGCGAGACAAAAGTCTACTTAACAACCATGCCTCCTCAAACGAGATAACTCGTCTCCCTTTCAATTTTTAGTTTTACCGGGGACAAGGCTTACCCACTATCAACCCAAACTTATAGTATTATTTTGCATTATAAGAAATCAAAAATAGAACACAATCAATCACTTGTTTTATAATGAGAAAACTATTTACATCACATCGACTTTTAATTTCTGATGTAGAAGATCGTACAAGACACAACTACAGAGCATACTATCGTAATCAGTGTATATGATATACAAAAAAATATTTTAATAATATGCAGCATTGTTACCACCAGATGAACTTGTCTATAGACAACTCAGAGCCAGTAACCCCACATCTTTTTGTTTGCAATCTATATATTGTTATATTTTTAATTTTTTTTAAAAAAAAACAATCTTTACATATGGGGATGGTATATACATAAAATGTAAATGAATTAAGTTTAATTTGCATATGCATGCAAGACAATTAATTAGTAAAATAAATTAGTAATTAAATTACTAAAATTCATTAAAATTTAATATTAATGTAACCGTCTAAAGAAAATAAAGGAGAGACCATTCATATTTCATCGTTTTAATTAAAAGAAAACTCTTTTTTTTAGTAGATATATCAAGAGAGTTGGATCAATCATTATCAAATTGTTAATCATAAGCACAATTTACATATAGAAGTTCATGGGATTATAAAAAAATGATATTTAATTAAGGCAAAGTAGGCGTCAGCAAGGCTGCGAGACCCGCGCAGCCTACTTTCAGCGGCCTCGGGCACGGGGCCGCCACATTTTGAGCCCACTACCATCGTAAGATTCAATTTGTTCATGCTTTGTGATGGAAATATAGTATTTCTGATGTTTTATGTCCATTTATGGATTTGAAAAAATTTCTAGTTTTGCTACGACATTGTTTGTTTGGGTTGTTTGGTGGCTAGTGACTTTACAAAATGGAGGATGAAAGTGTAGGAGACACAGATGTGCAAAATGAAGATGTATTTCTTGTGTGACCTACCCAATACTTGGACATGTGATCCATTTGGGTCGGTCATAAATGGCCGACCAATCATGTATGGTTCGGTCATGCAGGACCGATCTATATTCGTTCATTCGATCATGTATGACTGACCCAATACAAAAAATGGGATCCATTTTGGTCGGTCATAATGGTCGACCAATCATGTATAGTTTGGTCATGCATGACCAAAGATCTAGGGCTCGGTTCATGGAAGGGGATGACAGTGAAGAATGAAGGGATCACCTAGGGCTCAGTTTGTTTGTGGAAGGGGACGAGGATGAAGAAATGAAATTGTGGTTGGGGTGCCCTTCTCAACAAATGAAGGTATTTTGGGGTTTCAATTTATGTTTTGATGTGCCCTTATCAAAACAGTGGGTGCTCAATTTTAGTGGCTTGCCCTTACAAAACTGTGGTGTGCATATAAAATTGCCTTTCAACTAATTAAAATTGGCTAAACCGAATCGAGTTGTAATAGGATTATCTTTAAATAATTATTTAATTCTAAACACAATTATAAATTGATAGAATGAACCACAACTACTATTATTATACATTGACAATTTTTAAATTATACACATTATTTAGAATTTAAATATTTTAAGTTGAATACTACTATTTTTTGTGTTATATACTTTAAGCCCTCTATTGTAAAAATCTATGTCAAGAGTTCTAATTAAAGAGGTAACACATACCACATACTAATTTATTCATTTATTTATCTTTTGATTTTACTATTGGCAAATCTCTCTCTATATATATAAAGGATGATGTTGTAATATTTTTTCAATTTATAAGTTATTTTTATTGAAGAAAAAATATTGTTGAATGTTGTAAATGGTAAATGGTTTACCCATGTCATTCATGTAATGACGTAATTGAATCTTTTACATGAATGACGCATTCGCATGTAAATGAGGTGGCATGGCCACGCAACCATAAATGACGCATTTTCAAAATACAGAATACTCTATTCAACGAATAAAAAAAATCTATAGCATTTTAAGAATTTAAAAGTAAATAGGCAGCATGACTGTAATTTATGTGCACCCACGTCAGCAAGTGAGCTCTCCCTTGTAGGGATGCAGGTGGGGCGAGTTTTTGGGCGAGAAATGCTATCTCCATCCCCATTTATGGCGGGGCGGGGACTCCCCACTTGAAATATTACACTGAAAAAATTTTGACCCCCATTCCCCGCCTAGCAGGGATCCTCACCCCTACGTGGATTCCTCGCCCCCATCACTTTTTCACATAAAAAATATCTAAAAAAAATCAAATACATTACGAATCCGAAATTAAAATCATTAAAAGCTTTTTCTTCGCAATTGTAGGTCGGTTTTCAAATTTTATGTGAAACATTTACTAGATAAAAATGGAAATATAAGATTTAATGATTTTGATGCAATTGCTACATGAAATATTCATGATCTTCGTGGAAAATCTCTACTTGGTGGTATAGGGAATCTCTATGGGAAATCCCTATGGTGGGGAGGGGTAATACCGCCCCCACGCTGCCCGCCTCCAATAGAGGGGATGAAATTCCCTATCCTCAACCCCATGGGAACTAGTTGGTGATAAATTTTTGCCCCATCGAGGCACCATCGGGGCGAATCCCCGTAGGGAATGAAGATTCCCTGCCTCACTTGCATCCTTACTCCTGCGTCTTAGTGGGGTCATCCTAGTATTAAACAAATCAGTTATTCTCAGCATTCCTAGGTGAGTCGAAAAAAAAAAAAAAAAAAAAAAAAAGTTCCCCAAGTTTCCATTTCGGGCTCTACTGATGTTCGTCTTCAAGTGTGCAATTTCAACCCCGTCAACCCCCTTCAAAGCTAGGGCGGAATCTGGGAAAAAAAAAAAAAAAAAAAAAACCAAATCAACGATGAATTACGAGGAGAAACTGCGAGCAGCAGCGCAGTACGTTCTTTCGACCGACAACAAACAACCCGAACCCCAGCTGTCGTTAAACTCTGCGGAATTTGGGGTAACAGCGACTCTCAAACCCCACCAAATCGAAGGTCTCTCCTGGCTTATCCGAAGACATGCTGTCGGCGTCAACGTTGTTCTCGGTTAGGCAATTTTACTTTTGATGCGTTAGTCGTCATCATCAATTCTCGATGTCTATGTAACTACTGATGCGTGTTCGATGTTTGTATCTCTTGCAGGAGATGAGGTTAGGTTCGGCTCTCTTTGTTACTCAATAGCTTGTATTTGCATAACGGTTTGTAGATTTTACGCAATTAATGATAGGTTCATCATGCCTTCATATAATCCTTTCATTGAGATATTATGGGTTAGTGCATGCTCATCTGTTGTGAAAGGGACTGAGGGTTTCCTCCCAAATGATTGTGGACTCATAATGTGACGACCCTCACCTGAACTAGGGTCGGATTGCCTTGCCCAAAACGGTACCCAAGCCCAATACCTGAATCAGGCCCAAGTAAATGGTCTGACACGCCTAAACAAATATGTGGAATTCATCTTGACAAATATGGAATAATAGTGCAGAAATAAAATGAATAAAAGTAAAGAAAATCCATATGTCATGATAAAAGGCTATGAAATGAGTCTCTAATTCTTAAACCTATTATATGCCCCGATAGCTAACAAATTCTTCAAAACATTCCATCAAGCTTAAATTAAGATAAAAACAGGTTCAAACTACCCCGTCTTAAATTATAACCCAAATTTAATTATTCTCAAAATCAATAATTTAACTAATAGTAACATGCAAGACTCACAATGCAAGGGAAGACTTCAAGCGGATGACTTTCCCTTGTCCCGAGCTAACGTAGATGTGGATGTACTAGGAGAGTAAGTGGGGTGAGCTAAAATGGATAACAAGGCTCAATAAGCGGAAAACCCGCTCCACCATCAAGTATACAAGTACTACTTACTAAACATGTAATAAGTAGCACGAAGTTGAAATTAAATCGATAAGCATTAAATTGAAGCATGGAAATCAAGTCTCATATTTAAGACAAGTAAGAAATCATTAACGTGTGACATTAAAGCAAGATTCATAAGTCATAAAACAATAGCATAGATGTCAGATTTGCAAAATCATAATTAAAACATGTTCATCATGCAAAGGGGCTCAGAAGAGATATAACATAAAGGAATAGTAATAAATATAAGTCGTTATTCCATTTAATGCATGCTAACTATTGGCAAGAACTCGGTGACCGAATCCCTCATCCTTGAAATGATGCGAACCATTAGTGGACACAATGGCCGTTGTGCTTTCTATCTAGTCCTATCAAAACAATTGTAAGTTCTTCCAAAGCCCTCACTGAATGTGATCACTTGTGAACATGATATTTCGTGGTGCAAACCACTCTCTTTTTGGTAGGATCATAGCCACACCACTGCGATTCGTGGCGCTGATCACTCTCTTTTGGTGGACACTGCCATACCACTGCTAGTCGTGGCACAGACCACTCTCTTTTGGTGAGCATACCGCCACATCATCGCTTTTGATCGAATAACACAAGTGTTCATATCACATACATTCCTATAGATAAGTAAATTAATGCCAATAACAAGATGCAACCCTTAATCCCAAGTCTTTAATTCAAATCATGAATCCTAATTTAGCTAATAACATGTCATACTTGATAATGGAGCGAGATCCCAACTTACCTCGACTCGCCGCGAGACTCCTAACCGATCCTCTCGTGTTTGGAGCTTTTTGGGGACTTCTTCGCGAATCTAGGCAATTAATATACATCTCACATCAATACACTTTACAATTCAAAGTTATGAAATTTTCAATCTATTCGTCTTTGGGGTCCACTAGCAGGTGTACTTTGGAAATTTCAATAACTTTGAATTGTAAAGTGTATTGATGTGAGTTGTACATCAATTGTCTAGATTCACTAAGGAGTCCCCAAAGAACTTCGAACGTGGGAGGATCGATTAGGAGTCTCGCGGCAAGTCAAGGTAAGTGGGGAGCTTGCTCCATTATCAAGTATGACATGTTATTAGTTAAGTTAGGATTCAAGATTTGAACTAAAGTCTTGGAACAAAGGGTTGCATCTTGTTATTGACATGAATTTACTTATCTATGGGAATGTATGTGATATGAACACTTGTGTTATTCGATCAAAAACGGTGATGTGAAAGTGTGCTCACCAAAAGAGAATGGTTCGCGCCACAAATTGCAGTGGCGTGGCTATGATCCCACCAAAAAGAGAGTGGTCTGCACCACAAAATATCAAGTTAACAAGTGGTCACATTCGGTGTTAGCTTTGGAAGAACTTACTATTATTTTGATGGGACTAGTTAGAAGGCACAACGACCATTGTATCCACTAATGGTTCGCATCATTTCAAGGGTGAGTGATTTGGTCACCGGGTTCTTGCCAACAATTAGCATGCATTGAATGGAACAACGACTTATAATTATTACTATTCTTTTACGGTATATCTCTTGTGAGCCCCTTTGCATGATGAACATGTTTTAAATATGATTTTGTAAATCTGACATCTATGCTATCGTTTAATGACTTACGAATCTTGCTTTAATGTTACACGTTAATGATTCCTTATTTGTCATAAATATGAGACTTGATTTCCGTGCTTGAATTTAATGCTTATCGATTTAATTTCAACTTCATGCTAGTTATTGCTTGTTTATCAAGTATTACTTGTATACTTGATGGTGGAGCGGGTTTTCCGCTTATTGAGCCATGTTGTCCATTTTAACTCACCTCACTTACTCTTCTGGTACATCCACATCCGTGTTAGCTCGGGACAAGGGAAAGACACCCGCTTGAAGTTTTCCCTTGCATTGTGAGCTCTGCATGTTACTATTAGTTAATCATTGATTTTGAGAACACTTAAATTTGGGTTGTAATTTAAGACAGGCTATTGGGTAATTTGAACAAGCTAAAAAAGTAGTTAGTCAAGCTAAAGCAAATTTAGTTAGTCAAGCTAGGTCCATTAAGGTTGATGATGTGTTCATAGGTTCTTTTTCGGTGTCAATCAAAATTGGGAACTCCTCGGAAGAAAATTGGTGATTTTTAGGGGTCTATGGACCGGTCGAATATAGGGAGAGGGAAGCTTTTTGGGATGAATTAGCGGCTTTGAAATCTATTTGTGGAGTAAAATGGTGTGTTGGAGGAGATTTTAATGTTGTAAGAAATCTTAATGAGAAGGTAAATAGCTCTAATATCACAAGGAGCATGACTCAATTTAATCAATTGATTAGTGAATTGCGTTTGAAGGATTGTGAAATGAGAAATGCAAGAGTTACTTGGTCTAATCTTCAAGAGAATCCTATTTGTTGTATACTTGATAGATTCATGTGGAGTATCGAGTGGGAGACCAAATTTCCAATGGTTAGGCAAGAAGCTAGAAGAAGAATTGTTTCCAATCATAGACCAATGCTCTTAGATTCAACTCCTCCTCAGTGGGGGCCACTTCCTTTTAAATTTGAAAATGTGTGGATGGATCATCCCATTTTTGAGTATTTGATAAGGCATGGCGGGAGGATATAGAACAGAGGTGGGGGGGGTTACACCTTTATGGCTAGATTGAAAGGTTTAAAAGAAAAAATTAAGGAATGGAACAAACATGTTTTTGGAGATTTGAGATTAAAGAGAGATATGTTGAGTAGGATAGAGGAATTAGATAAGATGGAGGAGAGTAATCAATGGGGAAGGCAACAAAAAGAAGAGAGACAAGACAAAAAGTTTGAATTGGAAGGTACACTACGTTCGGAGGAGAGATTATTAAGGCAAAAAGCGAAATTGAAATGGATTAAAGAAGGGGATGCCAATCGTCACTGTCTAAATGCGAGGAAAAGGGGGAGATCATTACTAAAGATTGAGCAGAGGATGGGACATTCGTTGAGGATGATCAAAAAGTTGTGGATAACATTACATCTTACTTTGAGAGTTTGTTCACAAAAGATCTTCATAGTCTTTGGGATCTATCAGGCTTAGATTGGAATCCTTTATCTCAAGAGGATAGTGAATGGCTTCAAAGACCATTTGAGGAAGATGAGGTTTGGGCAACCATATCTATGTCAGATGGTGATAAATCCCCTGGTCGGGATGGTTTTACCATGAAATTTTTTCAGAAGTATTGGGACATGATTAGGAGTGATCTTATGAAGATTTTTCAAGAATTCTTTCATGATGGCGTCAGTAATAGAGCAGTGAATCAAACCTATATCTATCTCATACAACAAAAATTCGATTCATGGAAAATTAAGGACTTTAGGCCTATTAGTCTTGTAACTAGCATTTCCAAGATTATAGCCAAAGTCTTAGGGTTTAGATTGAGAGAAGTTCTTCAATACATAGTTTTGAAGAACAATTTACTTTTGTAAAGGATAGGCAAATACTTGTTGCGGTCTTGATTGCAAATGAAGTCATTGAAGATTATAGAAAAAGAAAAAAAAGATGCTTTTGTGTTCAAAATTGATTTGTCCAAAGCCTCCGATAATGTGGATTGGGACTTTTTGGATCTTGTTAGGTTTAAGAAAGGAATGGGAGAGAAGTGGAGGAAATAGATTAGAGGTTGTCTCTCATCAGTATCTTTCTCATTGATCATTAATGGGAGGCATAGAGGTAAATTTAGAGCTTCACGCGACTTAAGGCAAGGAGATCCTCTATCCCCATTTTTGTTTACATTAGTTGGTGATGTCATGAGTAGGTTGGTGAAACGAGCAATTGATCGTTTTTTAGTTAAGGGGATGAGTATAGGTCGAGACCAAGTGCAAGTCTCTCACCTCCAATTTGCGGATGATACTCTCTTTCTTATTGAGGGTAACGATGAATATTTGTGGTACATATTGGAGGTTGCGAGATGCTTCTGTGCTATCTCGGGGCTAAAAGTGAACATGCAAAAAAGCGAACTTCTAGGTATTTCAATGTGTGAGGAGAGGGTAGAAACTCTAGCAAGGGAGATAGGTTGTGGATGTGGGACATGGCCTATAAAATACTTAGGTCTTCCTTTAGGAGGAAACTCAATGAGAATGGATTTTTGGGAGTCGGTTGTGGAAAGAATAAAGAGGAGATTGGAGGGGTGGAAGAGATCCTTATTGTCGAGGGGAGGAAGGTTGTCTCTAGTTCACTTAGTGTTGGAAGCAAAGCAATCCCTACATATTTTATGTCTCTATTCAAAGTGCCCAAATGTGTGAGCAAGTTACTTGAAAAGATTATTAGGGACTTTTGGTGGAACTTGTCGGAAAGTCATTGTAGAAACTTAGTTAGGTGGGAGGAAATTACCAAGCCAAAAGAGTTAGGTGGAGTTGCCATAGGCAATCGTAGAATGAGAAATATAGCATTGACAACTAAGCGGAATTGGCGTTTTGATAGAGAAAGAGATTCCCTTTGGGCTAGGGTCATAGCCATTAAGCATGGGACCATTGAGAACGGTTGGTTTGCAGGGTTTACATCAACGGGCAACATTAAAAAGTCCTTGGAAATTTATTCACTCCACTCTAGTTCACTTCTAACCTCAGTTCTCCTTTAAATCGGTAAAGGTGACAAAATCTTATTTTGGGAAGATCCATGGTGTGAGTCAATTCCCTTGGCGTCCCTTTTCCAATCTTTATAAGATCTCTCTTCACTCCATATGTCCCCGATTTCGAGTTTCCTTCAAGATCCTCAAGGTGCATCATGGAACTTTAATTTTCAAAGAACTTTATCAAACCTGTTAGGAAAATTAGAAGGTGTCAAACTTAGTGTTTATAGATAAAAGGGTTTAGGATTTGGAGAAATCTGGGAGTTTCTCATGTAAATCTTTGACCAAATTTTTGTGTTCACCAACAAATCCCCATTACTCTTTTATTTGGAAAGCTCATGTACCACCAAAAATAAAGGTCTTCTCATGGCTCATTGCTCTAAAAACGATTAATACTAATGACCTCCTTCAAAAGAGAATGCCTTTCATTTGTCTATCTCCGAATTGGTGTTGTCTTTGTCATGAGGATGATGAAACCATTGACCATCTATTCATTCAACGTAGATTCACGAGACAAGTTTGGAGTGAGATCTTTGAGGAGTGTGGTGTTCCCCACATGATAGAGGGAAATATTGTTCGGAATGAGAGATTTGGGAAATAGATCTAGGATTTTTAGAGTAGCATGGAAGAAGTGGTGCTAGCAATATTATGGAGTATTCGGTTGGAAAGGAATAGGCGCATCTTTGACAACAAAGTTAGGGGGCTATAGAAATTTGGGAGATAGTGAAGGAGAATGCGGTACTATGGTTTATGGCAATGGGTAAATCGTTCGGATTCTCTTGCGAAGATTGGAGAAGAAATTGGATAAACATAGTTAGGGAGTAAAGGGGGCTTTCTGTGGAAAAGTAGAGGGTGACTCAATTGATTAATTGTAGGCCTTGTAGCTTTCATTTTTCCTTTCTTTTGTGATTTTCTGTGTTTCAGTTTTTTTTTCTTTCTTCCTCATATCTTTTGACCTTGTGTCACCGCTTTTGTATTTGTAAATTCTCTTTACTAATATAAAAGTTGTTTCCTATAAAAAAAAAAGCTAAAACAAATTTCATGGAAGATCTATACAAGGTTAGGTAATAGAGATGGCGAAAAATATATTTATAGGCTAGCCAAATTAAGTGATAAAAAGAAACAAGACCTAAGTCATGTAAGATGTTTTAAGGTCGAAAATCAAAATGTTTTAACGCGTAAAGATGATATTAAGGAGAGATGAAGAAGTTACTTCAGTAGTTTATTTAATGATGGCCAAGTTGATATTATAGTAGATGAAAACCCACACCAAGAAAGAAATGTAAACTATACATGCAATATTAGAATTCCAGAAGTTAAAGAGGCATTGAAAAAGATGAAAATAGGGAAAACATGTGGCCCAGATGAAATACCCATAGAGGTATGGAAATGCTTATGAGAAATTAGATTGACTTGATTAACAAAACTTTTCAACAAAATTTTAAAATCAAAACGGATGTCAATGGATTGGAGAAGCATGCTTGTACCAATCTTCAAAAACAAAGGAGACATTCAAAGTTGTTCAAACCACTGGGGAATTGAACTTATGAGTCACACTATGAAACTTTAGGAGAGGATAATTGTCAATAGGCTAAGGAGAGAAACAACAATATTAGATAACCAATTTAGCTTCATGCCCGGGAGGTCAACTATGGAGGCGATTTTCGTTGTAAGAAGATTGTTGGAAAAATATAGAGAAAAGAAAAAAAAATCTTCATATGGTATTTGTAGGTCTAGAAAAAGCATATGATAGGGTTCTAGAAAGAAAAGGAGTGTATGCTAGATACATACACACTATTAAGGATATGTATGATGGAGTAGTAACGAGTATAAAGACATTTGAAGGAGTTACAAAAGAATTTCTCATTACGATAGGACTACATCAAGGATCGGCTTTTAGCCCATATCTCTTTACTTTAGTTATGGATGAACTAACTAGACATATTCAAGATGATATACCTTGGTGTATGTTATTTGCAGATGATATTGTCTTAGTGGATGAAACCAAAGATAGAGCAAGGTTTGAAACTTCGACTTCGTCTATAACTTCGCTCACTTAAAATTCGGAATAAATTCGAGAAAGTTAACTTCGACGATGGAAGTTTATCAAAAATTTGCATGTATACGTAAGTTTATGGAATTTCACTTTAAATTCTAGAAAACTCAAGTTTCTTCTTAGAGATGCTAGAACTATGTTTTATTTGAATTTAACCAAAGTTTAAGTATATTTCTAGCATAGTCGAAGTTTCGGTTGAAGTTTCAGTCGAAGTTTTAGTCGAAGTTTGCTCAACTTCCACGAAACACGACAATTTTACTTCATGTTTTATTAACTTCCATCGATGTTTTCGAAGTTCGGTCGAAGTTAGCCGAAGTTGAGTCGAAGTTTTGCAATTTTTCTACTGCCTATGAATTTCGCTTCGCTCACATCAAAATCGACAAACTTCGCTCGAACTTTTCCGAAGTTTGTCGATTTTTTAAACCTTGAGATAGAGTGAATAGGAAATTAGAACTTTGAAGGAATACATTAGAATCTAAAGGTTTAAGTTGAGTAGGACGAAAAACGAATACATGCACTGTGAGTTTTTAAATACTAGACACCGAGATGATGAAGTGGTAAAATTAGGGGAAGTAGAAGTTCCTAAGGTGAACCTCTTTAGATACCTAAGATCAATCATACAAAATGATAATAATATTGAGAATGATGTTACACAGAATTCAAGCTGGATGGAAGAAATGACAAAGTGCAACATGGGTGATTTGTGATCGAAATGTTCCTACTAAGTTAAAAGGAAAATTTTATAGGACCGCAATTAGGCCAGCTGTGCTCTATGGAAGTGAATGTTGGGCGGTAAAGCAACAACAATTACATAAAATGAACCTAGAAGAAATGAGGATGCTTAGGTGGATGTGTGGTAAAACTCGTAAAGATAGAATAAGAAATATATAAATTCAGAGATAAGTAGGAGTAGAACCAATTGACACAAAGATTAGGAAAGGGCGGTTGCGGTGGTTTGGTCACCAACAAAAACAGCCCACAAATGCCCCCACTAGAAAACTTGACTCAATAGAAACTGTAGAAATTCGACAAGGTAGAGGTAGACCAAAGTTAACATGAAACGCATTAATTAGGACGGATTTGAATGGTTTGGAAAGCTCACCATCAATTGCACTTAATTGAGCACAGTGGAAGAGCTTGATCAATGTAGCCGACCCCAATTAATTTGGGATTGAGGTATTGTTGTTGTTGTTGTTGTTGTGTTGTGTTGTTTGAACCTATTTTGGCCCGTTCGATTCACATGTAAAATAATCCCAAGATCATGAAGATTATTTTACACTGGAATTATAACATGGGTTTGGGTATTAGTCCCAATAGTGGGACTTGTTCGGTTGGAGTATAGAGGATGGGATTAAACCTAATAGGTGAAGTTACTAAAGTGCCCTTTTATATTTACAAACTCATTCCCACTTCCTTGACAAGCTTAAAAAGCCAAATATACATATGAAAACACCTTCAACAACACATAAACAAAGTCATTCAGAAGCAGAAGCATAATTAATCCATTCATTAAGCAAACCAAATCTAACTTGAACCATCACATTTCCCATCAAATTAAGTGAACAAAATTCATGAATAGCGAAGAAAATTCAAAGTGAACTCGTCGGCTATAATAATTGTGATCTGTTGTGTGTTGTCTATTTGTATTAGTATGAATGAAAATTGAAATTTTAATGGTGGGTCTCGTAGGATTGTGCGATATAATTAATAAATACGGTTGAAGTTTGAACAAATATTTAGTAGTACTAAATATGTCATCGATGGATAGTGTTGATTCATGATCATGGAAACGATCTGTCGATTTGATTCTCGCGCAGATGGTAACTATAGTGCTACATTGATATACTAATTTCACACATCATAGGTTTTTTGGTGTTGGGGAGTCGAGAATAGTAAATGAATGTGTGTTTTGGGTGTTTATCATGATGGTATTTTGGTCATTTGAAAGTCACCAAGATTGGGATAAAATAATACCATTGAATTCATGGTTTTAAATTATCCCAATCCTGTGAGTTAAAATAATCCTATGGACAATTTTATACTCGAACCGAACACCAATATTATTTAGTACCACCACTTATCCTACCCTATCCTATGAACCGAACAGGCCATTTTATATTAGTTTAAACTTGATGGAATCTTTTGAAGAATTTGTTAGCTTTTGGAGCATGTAAAAGGTTAAGAATCGGAGACTCATTTCATAGGCTTTTGTTATAAAATTTGGATTTTCTTTATTTTTATTCATTTTATTTCTGCACTACTATTCCATATTTATCTAGATAAATTCCGCAGGTTTGTTTAGGTGTTTAGGTGTGCTAGACCGCTACTTGGGCCCGATTTATGTATTGGGCTTGGGTGACGATCTGGATCGGGCGACCCGACCCTAGGTCAGGTGAGGGTCGTCACACATAACAATACACTTCTAAATCTCACTTTCATCATCTGGCCCTCATAGCCTTCCCCCTTTCAGTAGCACTGCCACTGCTTCCAAATCTTACGTATTTGCATCTAAAAAGAGATGATCAACATCACTCTTAATTTACTTTTTGATGTTAAGTCCTTTGATTCACTCCCTTTTTACAAGTCATATGTATGAACACATTCTTTTCCCTTCTTTCAGATCCATTATTCACGTATTCTTAGCTTTGTTTTCGCGTCTTTTGAGTTTTTTAAGGTTTCCTCTCCATATTTTGTGTATACTATTGGTTTACACTTACGTGCGTGCATGCGTACATATTGATTTACACTTGTTTACTTCAACCCCTTATTTCTTTTCCTAATGGTTGGCCTACCCATGGTTAATAAGTGTCTAGCTACATTTTCTTAATGATTGCCATCTTGTATATTTGTAGGATTTTTTGTTTTGGTTACTCAAAGAACAATGGTTAGGAGGTTTGGGCATCCGGTTGAAGAACATTTTTTTGGAATCAATTTGTGGACAACCAACCACCCGAAAACTTTTGTCTTCAATTGTTATGAACTTCTAAAAAGAGTTCTATAGGTGGAGGATGGGTGGGAAATGATGGCCTATCAATCGAAATAGCAAATAAAGATTTACAAGAAAAAGAAAAATGTTCTAGAGCTTCATGAGACCAACTATGAAGAATTTGGGTTGTGTATATATTTCTATTATGGTCATGTCACTCTCACTTCTTTGAGATAGGTTTCCAGAAAAATGAAAACTGTGTAATGGAGAAACATGAATGGCGAGGAGCTACATAAGATAGATGAGTAATGATGATGTTTTTGCATACCCTTGTCTACAAAGCTTCTCCATATTTATATTCTTTCCTTGCAACACAAACAACATAACTCGGAGTCGGGGCCCCTTTGTAACTAGCTACACAGATCGAGAAGATAGGGAGCTGACTGGTCTCTCGAATGGAGCTTTTGCTCGCCTAGCATCGGGTAGGGGGAATCACCATTGATCTAATCTTACGGAATAACATTGACCGACCTGGCCTTCCTTCTTTGATCTCAAAAGAACGCCTGGAAATCGAAGAAGCGATGGGAGATGATTGCTATGAACGACGTCTAGTCTTCATTTTTAGAGATGCCTTCACGGAAAGTACTTGTAACTTTCTTCATTACAAAGGAAAGATAAACCACTAATGAACTGCCACATTGATTATCTGGAGTGGACTTGTCTCACAACGGGCTCCCTTTTACTTTTGATTCGTCTCTTGTACAGAAATAGGGTTTTGGGATTGTCACAACCACTAATGTTTCTGAAACCAAATGAGTTTTTTTGGCAGATGGGTCTTGGAAAGACATTGCAGGCTGCTTCTCTTTTAAGTTATCTGAAAGTTCACGAGGTGTCTCGTGGGCCATTTTGTGAGTTGAAAAGCTAGCATTTTAGTCGTTTCAATTGTGTATTTGTTTTGGTTACTGGGAGTGCTGTTCGTTTAAGATTATAAGTATCTGTTGTTGCTTCACTCTCTGTTTGACAGTGATATTATGCCCTCTTAGTGTGACCGATGGTTGGATGTCAGAAATGGCCAAATTTTGTCCGGAACTAAGAGTTCTCGGATATGTTGGTGACAAAGAACAAAGATGCAGCTTACGAAGGATGGTATTTGACTCTCTGAAGCAGCAACTTTCATATTCTAATGTAAGTTCATATTGATATTTTGAATTATTCCATTGCTGATTAAGCATATGCTTTGGCAGCTCTGTGATTCCGATGTTATTTTTTCATCTCTACTTGTTGGTTTGGTGCTTTTACTGAATAATATAAACTCTTTTCTGATTTGTTTGGTTTTTCAGCTGGATTTTGATCTTACTGGTACTGAATGGATTGATAGTCTTTAGTATTTCACAACTTCGCAGTTACTATATTTTATTGTCTTGCAGGCACGGTATCCTTTACCTTTTGATGTGCTTTTGACAACATATGACATAGTATTGATGGATCAAGACTTTCTTTCTCAAATTCGTTGGACATACGCTGTAATTGATGAAGCTCAACGACTCAAGAATTCTTCCAGCGTATGCACACATGCTACATTGTTATCTATGATGGACATGATTAATCTTTGCGTTATCGTTTATTAATTTCTGTTCACTGGCAGGATCTCAATCAAATTAGTTCTTATTCAGCATTCATAGTTTCCAACTTTATATCAAATCCTTCTTGGAGCCCATTGCTATACCAATCTCTATCCTTTCCCAGTTATTGGAACTAAAGTAATCATTACTTTTTTGGTATGCAAACTTGCAATAGTATTTATTTATGTTATCCCATTCTTCAATAAATTTATTATTCAATTTTTACGACATTGTTGGCGTCTTTCCGTGTAGCCGACCCCAGTTAATTTGGGACTGAGGCTATGTTGTTGTTGTTGTTGTTGTTGGCGTCTTTCCGTCATGTAATCCACAAATCAATTGCCTGAAATTCTTCTTACAGGATCTCAATCCATTATTTCCTTCAGTTGTCGCTTCTTGCCTATCTCATTGTTATTAAGTCTGTAATGCCATTACTCGATTTTCTTGATTCCTGACATTGTGTCCCAGAAATTGTATCAGATGTTTCTGTTAGGCCGAAGAACTTCTCCACATCAGTTTTATGTTTCTTGATTTTCATCTCTGAAATGTAACTTAGTTACTTATATCAATTCTTGCAGGTTTTGTATAATGTACTTAAAAAGCGTTTTGTGATGCCAAGGCGGTTGCTAATGACAGGCACCCCAATCCAGAATAATCTATCAGAACTCTGGGCTTTAATGCATTTCTGTGCGCCACTAGTTTTTGGCACATTGGAGCAGTTCCTCTTTACATTCAGGGAAGCAGCAGGCTCTTCAGGTTTTCTTCATTGCTATTAGTGAGTTAAAAAAAAATGACAACAACTATTTCTGCTTACCTCGGATTCTCTTCTTCCTTTTCTTTCCTTATTATTGATACAGGTTTTTGAGAAGAGATAAAAAAAAAGAAAGTTATCTTACCTGGTAGTTGAGAAATATGATCCTGAACACTGGGTTGGAACCAAACTAAATCTTTGTAATACTTTACCTTACTGTTTGAATGGTTTAAAATAAAGATAATTAAAAAAAGAGAGGCCTGAAGATCTTGAAGGAAACTGGTGAATGCCTGTTCTTAATTCCTTTGAAAATAATTATGGTCGAGTAACTGGCATCAGACGACTTTTTTAGTGGGATTTTGAACATGACAGTCAATTCAAAATGTATTATCAAAGCAATTGATACCTTTTAGTTTTCTTTCATGGTTTACTTTTGCATTTATAGCTTGATTCTCTTCTCTTGCATGCGTTTCATTTCCATATTTATCTCTTGATACTTATGGTTATATGATGTCAAACGATCTTTTTCTTTCATTTTATATTATTTTTTTGATGTATTCTTAGCCTAGCATTGATCCACATAGTCGAACCCAATTTATGAATGAGGCTGTTGTTAGAAAGTACAAAAAATATGTCTAGCAACTTTATGAGTCGCCCGTGATGGTTTCTTTTCAATGCTTGCACTTCCAGAGTGAGCAAGAATTATCGGATGATGAAAAAATTTTAAGATTAAGAAATGTTATTGACCAGGTGAATATGCTGTCAGAGCTAAGGAACAACTCAAAATTTTGAAATATATACTGCGGGCATTTATGCTTCGGCGAACAAAATCTATGCTCGTGCAAAGCGGAATTCTTTCACTGCCACCTCTGACTGAGATTACTTTGTTAGTTCTCTTTCTGCTTCCTGGTTTTCACGTTGCACTTGTAGCTCTTAGGTGCTTCTCATAATACTTTACGTAAGTTTGTGTTTCATGCTTGATAATGCTGGATAGTTTGTCATCTTGATAGGATAGCACCACTGGTACCCCTGCAAAAGAAGGTTTATTTATCAATCTTGAGGAGGGAGCTCCCTATGCTCCTTGCATTTTCTTCAAAGGCTCCTAATCATCAATCCTTGCAAAACATTGTAATGTCATTGCTTTACTTTTTCATTTTAAGCTTAAATGTCATCTGTCTCTCTATGACTAAGATATTGCTCCTTTTTTAAATTGTTGTTACACATGAATCTTTACCACTCTTGATTTCTAGATGATATTCTTTTTTTTTTTTCTAGAAAGTTTTATCATTTGACTTTTGCATCTTGATGGTTGGCATTGCGATCATGGCATGTGACGAGTTACATTCATAAACTAGTTCAAAGTGAACTCTGTTATATTTTAATAACTGTTAATTATATTAATCCTATTAGAAATTTCCAAAAGCAAAATCTGCGTTCCTTTTCATTTTTGTAAAAAACGTCATGCTTATGCCTTGTATTGCTTTTACATGGTTGATTGACACAAAATAGCACGAGCATGTTGGCCCACATGCATGAAACATTCCTATTCTTTTAAATATTCATCATTATTATGTCTAATTTCCCATTTTATTTTTATTTATTTATTTTTAGTTTATGACATGTTTAGCATGAACAAGCCCTTTGCCATTAGAACACAATTATTATATCAACAAATTTGCATCGTCATGCCTGATTTCAAATAGAAAGTTTCCATGACTACATCTCTAGAGTCTAGGACGGTATATGTATTAGAAACTTCTGCACTTGAAGCCTTTGCTTTGTGGACATTTTTATTTTAGCATGACCTTGAATCCTTTGCTTTGTGGACATTTTATTTTAGCATGACCTTGAATCCTTGATAACTCATTGCTGCAAAACTTAATCTTTGAAACATTCGACATTGAATAGAGATACCATCTTATTTTTCATTTTTCTTAGAGCAATTTTCCATTAGTTCAAACGTGACATCATCTTCCACCAATATGCTGAGAAAATTGTTCATAATTCAAGTTTTTAGGTTTGTAGGAATTTAATGATTATATTGTTGGTTGATTTTTAAGGTAAACAGTAATTTGATCTTCACAGTTGACATAAACTAATTGAAAGAAAAGTTATTGGATTTCATGTGTTCTGTTTGTTAAATTATGTTCTTCTTGGATATGGTGTTATTAGACTTATTTGTATAATAGAATGGTGTGTTCAATTTGGCTCTTATCGTGAACTGATCTATCAGTTTAAGAAGTGTGTTGAAATTATTTATTCTGAAAAAAAAAATATAATTCTAAAGGTTTCTGCCTTCACATGCTAAGAGATATTTCTGTTCTATTATTCAGGTAATGCAGCTAAGAAAAACATGCAGTCATCCTTACCTATTTCCTGGTATAGAACCTGAACCATATGTAGAGGGCGAACACCTAGTTCAGGTAATTGAAGACTATTGTTGTATGCTTCTATAGTCCGTTAAGTACTTGGAAAGCACTCAAGAAGAGAACGAACTGTAGAATCTCTATATATGTTAAAGTTGTATTTTGGGTGTGCCACGTGGCATTTTCGAGCCTTCTCGACGAGCCACGTGGCATGGCCAATATGTAGCTTTATTCAAAACCTCATTACCTTCCTTTTTTAAAATTTCATTAAACATCACTAAATATAGAATCTATTTATATATTAAAGTTGTGTCTTAAGTGTGCCACGTGGCATTTTTGAGCCTTCTCGACGAGCCATGCGGCATGCCTAATATGTTGCTTTATTCAAAACCTCATTACCTTCCTTTTTTAAATCCCATTAAACATCACTAAATATAGAAATTAAATCACCACATCATCACCTCTTTCGCCACGTCATCAACTCCAACTCTAATGGAAATAAAGTTACATCTTACACGTGGCATCCCCGTCGCCACACCATTAACTCTTTCGTCACATCATCAACTCCAACTCTAATATATATATATATATATATTAAAGTTGTATCTTGGCTGTGCCACGTGGTATTTTCGAGCCTTCTCGACGAGCCATGTGTCATACCCAATATGTAGCTTTATTCAAAACCTCATACTTTTTTTTAAAAATCCCATTAAACATCACTAAATATAGAAATCAAATCACCACGTCATCACCACTTTCGCCACGTCATCAACTCCAACTGTAATATATATATTAAAGGTGTATCTTGGGTGTGTCACGTGACATTTTCGAGCCTTCTTGACGAGCCACGCATGCCCAATATGTAACTTTATTCAAAACCTCATTACCTTTTTTTTTTAAATCTCATTAACATCACTAAATATAGAAATTAAATCACACGCATCATCACTTCTTTCGCCACCTCATCAACTCCAACTTTATTGGGAATAAAATTACATCTTACACGTGACATCCCCGTTGCGACAACATCAACTCTTTTGCCACATCATCGACTCCAACTCTAATGGGAGTAAAATAACATCTTGCATTGTCACGTGACACATTTATAAGCCTACGTCTTGAGTTGCCATGTGGCTTCTTATCGAGCTTCCTTCTCACCACATCATCCACTCTTTCGCCACGTCATCAACTCCAACTCTTATATATATGTATTTATATATTTATTAAGGCTACATCTTGTGTTTACTTTCCTTTTTTCATCAAAGTTATTTTCATTGAGTTATACATTGATGTATTTTGAACTAATACTAATACTTGGTTTCTTCTGCGCGCGAAGTGCGAGACAACGACTAGTTTTTTATTTTATGTGATAGTTGTTAAATTGGTATTGAATTGTACAAGAATTTAATTTAAATCATCGGCAAGCTGTTAAGATGTTTATTAAAATCGAAATAATGAAATAATTGTTTTTTGATATTAAATATTGTCTTAGATTTTTTTTTTTGGTGCAGTCTTAGATTTTTCATTGTTAAAGAATTAAGGAAAAGAATGGTAAGGGTGTCAGCAATTGGGCTAATAGAGAGTCTATTAGTCCCATGTTAATATACTCTCCCCATGCCAAAGGTGTGGGGGTAGTATATTGAGCTTGGCGCGTTTGCTCTGCAGCAAACGCATCAAGCTGGGCCCACAGCAGCAAAAGCTGCTACTGTGGGCCTCTTTTTTTAATGTTTCAAATGAAGATTTTGTGATCGTTTTATTTAGACCATTTTTTTGCTTTTTTTGTCCTCTTTTGACCATTTTGTGGGTCCCATTTGAATCTAAAGAGAGTCTAACTATTGTGGAGAAAAAGTAGATATAGGAGAGAGAAAGGAGTAGGTTTAATAAATTGATGATGTGACATGTTAATAGCTCCCTTTTGGGTACAAGCATTGCGGATACCCTAACTGCATTTGGTAAACCAAGATTGTAGAGTAGTCTTTGGGGAACTCGTTGTTTTTTTGGGTAAACTTGTCATTTTTAAAAGCATCAAAAATATATATTTTGGTTTTTTTATTGGTTTTGTTTGTAGTAATGATTGGAAAACTTGGGATACATTTTCAAGATTAGCAATAAGACACAAACTCCTTCTTATGCCATATATTAGCTATTTTTTCCTCATCCTGCTCTAACCATTTTGATTTTCTTATTTTTAAGTATAAGTGTATAACACACATACATTTTGTTTTTATTTTAAGATCCAATACACACATAGTTTTAGCTCTTTAAAATTATTATTATTTTTTTGAATAAGGAACCAACTTAATTAATGCACCGCTGACTCCAATATGAGTCGAACCCCAAACCTTCCAACCAAGGGTTGAAACTTCGACTTCGCCTTAAGCTTCGCTCACTTAAAATTCGGAAGTAATTCGAGGAAGTTAACTTCAATGAGGGAAGTTTTACGAAAATTCGACGGTGTATGGAAGTTTATGGAATTTCACTTTAAATGCTAAAAAAATCAAATTTTTCCTTAAAGATGTTAGAAATATACTTAATCGTAAAACAATAATGCATAATAATCACAATACAATTGTTTAAAATAATTATTTTGCAATAAATATCCAATTCGCAACACACGTAACATTAATATATGATTTATATTGCTTTATATGATAATTTTGACCTTATTTGCTGCTTGATGTGAAAATAAATTAATTTTCAAATTTTATTTTATTTATGGGTAACTTCGATAACTTCTCTAAAAACTTGGTAACTTCCCTAAAAATTTCATTGATTTCTTCGAATTCTTTCATTTTTTTGTCTCTTTTTTAATGGTTTCGATGGAAAACATCGAAGTCGATCAAAGTTTGGCGAAACATGTCGAAGTTTCAAGTGAAACTTTGCAAGGTTTACATTGCCACATAGTTTCACTTCCACATTTTCATTGTCGAGAAGTTTGTCGATTTTTCAATCCTTGCTCCCAACCTTGCATTTGGCAAGTGATGCCTCATCCATCTCACTAAAGATGCTTTCTCAGTTCCTTACAACTACTTTTTGAGAATGAATAACTTTGTTCTAGTAGACTGGCACACTGATACATTTTTTAATAATTTTTTTTTTCACACGAACCATCCTTGGTGCAATCTGCTGCATTTATTTTTGGGTGTAGTGTAAGGTTCAGTGTATCTACATTTGTAGATAGTTCTCTTTTGTAACATTGAGCAGAAGGAAAAGAATGGTAATTGCATTTGCTAAACCAAGATTGTGGACTAGTCTTTTGGGAACTCGTAGACTTAGTAATTTTTTGGGTAAAACTTGTCATTTTTAAGTGCATCAAAATATTAATCTCGGGTTCTTTTATTTGTTTTGTTCGCAGCAATGATTGAAAACTTGTGATATATTTTCAAGATTGGCGATAAGACACAAACTCCCTTCTTTGGCCATATATTAGCTATTTTTTCCTCATCTTTCGCTAACCATTTTGATTTTCTTATTTTTATGTATAACAAACACACACACACACACAACTTCAGTTCTTTAAAATTACTTTTTATATATTTTTATAAGAAGGCAACTTAATTAATATATCGTTGACTCCATTTTTAGTTGAACCCCAAACCTCTTCAATTTTGCCTTTGACAAGTGATGCCTCATCCATCTCAATAGAGATGCTTTCACAGTTCTTTACAACTACTTTTTGAGAATGAATAACGTTCATCTGGTAGATTGGCACACTGATACAATAACAAACAAACAAAACAACAACATAGGCTCAATCCCAACTTAATTGGGGTCGGCTACATGGATCAAACTTTTCCATCGAGCTTTCCAGACCATTCAAATCCCTCCTAATTAATGCATCCCATGTTAATTTTGGTCTACCCACCTCGTCGAATTTCTATAGTTTCTATTGAGTCAAGTTTTCTAGTTGGGGCATTTGTAGGCCGTCTTTGCAGGTGACCAAACCACCGCTACCGCCCTTCTCTAATATTTGTTTTACTCATACTTGTCTTTGAATTTTTATATTTCTTATTCTATCTTTACGAGTTTTACCACACATCCACCTAAGCATCCTCATTTCTGCTACGTTCATTTTATGTAATTGTTGTTGCTTTACCGCCAACATTCACTTCCATAGAGCACAACTGACCTAATTGCGGTCTTATAAAATTTTCCTTTTAACTTAGTAGGAACATTTCGATCACAAATCACCCATGTTGCACTCCGTCATTTCTTCCATCCAGCTTGAATTTTGTGTGACATCATTCTCAATATTACCATCATTTTGTATGATTGATCCTAGGTATCTAAAGTGATTCATCTTAGGAACTTCTACTTCCCCCTAATTTTACCACTCCATCATCTTGATGTCTAGTGTTTCTAAACTCACAATGCATGTATTCGGTCTTCATCCTACTCAACTTAAAGCCTTTAGATTATAATGTATTCCTCCAGAGTTCTAATTTCCTATTCACTCAATCTTTTGTTTCATCCATTAAGACAATATCATCTGCAAATAGCATACACCATGGTATATTCTCTTGAATATGCCTAGTTAGTTCATCCATAAGTAAAGTAAAGTAAATAGATATGGACTTAAAACCGATCCTTGATGTAGTCCTATCGTAATGAGAAATTCTTTTGTAGCTCCTCCAAATGTCTTTATACTCGTTACTACTCCATCATACATATCCTTAATAGTGTCTATGTATCTAGCATGCACTCATTTTCTTTCTAGAACCCACTGAAGAACATATCTAGGAACCCTATCATATGCTTTTTCTAAATCTACGAATACCGTATGGAGATCTTTTTTCTTTTCTCTATATTTTTCTAACAATCGTATTACAAGGAAAATCGCCTCCGTAGTTGACCTCCCAGGTATGAAGCCAAATTGGTTCTCTGATATTGTTGTTTCTCTCCTTAGCCTATTGTCAATTATCCTCTCCCAAAGTTTTATAGTGTGACTCGTAAGTTTAATTCCCCGGTAGTTTGAGCAACTTTGAATGTCTCCTTTGTTTTTGAAAATCGACACAAGCGTGCTTCTTCTCCAATCCATTGACATCCGTTTAGGTTTTGGAATTTTATTGAAAAGTTTTGTTAACCAAGTCAATTTAATTTCTCATAAGCATTTCCAAACCTCTATGGGTATTTCATCTGGGCCACATGCTTTCCCTATTTTCATTCTTTTCAATGCCTCTTTAACTTCTAGAATTCTAAAATTGCGTGTATGGTACATTTCTTTCTTGGTGTGGGTTTTCATCTACTATAGTATCAACTTGGCCATCATTAAATAAACTATCGAGTAACTTCTAGAATTCTAATATTGCGTGTATAATTTACATTTCTTTCTAGACTGGCACACTGATACATGTCTTAATTATTTTAAATTTTAATTTTTTTTTTTTCACACGAACCATTCTCGACGCAATCTGATGCATTTATTTTTGGGTGCATTTTAAGGTTCAGTGTATCTACATTTCAAGATAGTTCTCTTTTGTAACATTGACCAGAAGGAAAAGAAACCCTTACGTTACTTTCTACGCCATACGAGTTAGAAGAAAATTTGGGGGAAGTAAACATAGGAGATTTTAAGATTCATGATTCAATCTTATGATTATAATGTACAACAATTGTAAAGTTTCGCTTGAATTGGACACTAACTGTGGATATCGATTTTAGAAGATGTAGATGGTTTTAGATCAAATGATTTAAATCGTAAGTTGCAAGTGGTTGATCAATTTCTTTAGCAGAACGCTTTAAGTTGCTGTGTATATTTTTGTCTTATGGTCTGCTGATTAAACGTAATGCAGTCCTCTGTATCTCATTTCTCAGGTTAGTGGTAAATTGATCATTTTGGACATGCTTCTTCATAAGCTACATGCTGCTGGACATCGAGTTCTACTCTTTTCTCAAACGACTCATACACTTGATATTCTTCAGGTACGTCGTCTTCCGTCATTGAATCACTGATATTCATGCTTCATATTTAAATATTCTCGTGTTTAGTTTCTTGACATGTGAAAAGTTATGCTGAGTAAAGGATTTTCTGGAGTTGCGGAAGTACACTTATGAACGTTTGGATGGATCTATTCGTGCCGAAGAGCGCTTTGCTGCAATAAGAAGCTTCAGCAGTAAGCCGGCTAAAGGTGTCTTGGATGGCTCGTTTTATCCAAATGGGGCATTTGTCTTTTTGATATCAACTAGGGCGGGTGGTGTTGGCTTGAACCTTGTTGCCGCTGATACGGTGAGTTGCAAGCTAACTTTTGTCTGTGTAATTCTTAGTTAATAATAAGGTAAAGCACTGATAGATAAAATGTGTATTAGTGTTAGGAGTCACTTAGGAGTAGCATCAATTGGATATGAAATGAGAGGGGGTCATTAAGATAGTTTCGACATGTGCATAAAAACCAAGATGCACCACTTTTGGAAAGTGAACTACTTTTAGGAGGAGATCTATCATAGGATTGATAGAAATAATATGTATGACAGTGGTTTCATTATTGCTATTATTAATATAGACCTTGATTGAGTGGAATGGGGAAACTAAATATATTTAAATAAACTGATGTTGAAGAAAAACTTTTCTTGTTGAAAAAAGGACTTTAATTGATCTGAGTCGAGTTCAGGAAAGATGAGGATAGCAGGGACTTGATGATTCAGAAAAGGATATCTACAATACAATCTTTAATCTTATTCTAACATATATCTTGGAATATTTAGATTTATGTGAAATTTGTAGGATATAGACTTGACAACCATGATTACCAAATTTTATATCTTTACTTGAGAGGAAGACAAAGAAGCATAGAGGATTTGTGATGTAGGACGTGTGAAGCCTTTTCCAAAACATTACAAGCGTAGAAGTAAAAATTGATTTAGATTAAGAGTTTCTTTGTTGGAGTCATTGTAAGATTAGAAATTTAGTTTCTATTTTGATTAGGATTAGAAGTTTCTATTTTATTAGAAGTTTTGTGTTATTAAAATTAGTAAGTTTTAATTATTTTCGTCACTTTATTTTATGTAATTTTAGAAGATCATTAGGACTTCAAATTCCTAATTGCTTTAGGAGTTTTAGGACCTTGATCCTATATATAGGTGTTTAGGTTAAATTTTATGATATATAACATTGAATAAGATTGATATTTACTGAAATTCCTTCTCTCTTCTTCTACTTATTTCTCTCCTCTAATGCTCCATTAATTTGGTATCAGAGACTAGGTTCTAGTGCTCCTCCTTCTTCCCTTTCTTTCTCTCTCTTAAGCAAGAGGTTCTTGCATTCTTTCTTTCTCCCTTATATTCTTTCCTTTCTTTCTCTTTCCGTTCCGTTGTGCTGCCATTCTACTTTCTTGGTGGCTGCTGCATACTGTTTTGTTGCTGCTGGTGCTGTTTCCTGCTTGCTTTTCCGCTGCATTGGTCATTGTTCCACAGAATTCTGGGCAGTGTTACAAAATTCTGCTGGTGGTGCTGCTGCTGTCTTGTTGTTTTGGCGTTGTTTGGTGCAATTTTGTGCTGTTTTGGGGCTATTATAATGTAGTTTGCTACTGCTACAGCATGCTGTTTAGCTACTGTTTCGCTGAACCTTCTTGGTGCAGCCACACCTTACTCGTTTGTGCAAGAAGTAACCTAGTAAGGTATAATTTTTTCACTTTGAAACTGAGTTTTTGCATCTTTGGTGGCTAAGTTAAGGCTTTAAACCAGTCCATATTACTTTATTGAACCAACAAACCTAACAAACCAAGCCTTCCCCCATATCCTTCTTTCATTAATTAGCACAACCATTATCTTAGCATCATCAGTTTTGTCCATATTTTCTTCTTGCATCTACATAGTTTAATTTTATAAATTCATTATATTTTGCATTTAGTTATATATCAGCAAATAGAAAAAAAATTATCCTTTTTCACATTCAAGCCTTTCATAATGAATACCTATATCACGTTCGATGCCTGAAAGAATTTATTAGCCTGGTTAGAAAAAAATCCAGGAGCATATTAATGGTCAATTTAAAAAGCTTAAACTAGGAATAAGAGATGCTATAGACCAATTCACTACTTCTATAGGTCAACATCTGATAGATGAAAGTAGTGCTACCCCTAGTGGCCCTAAAGTTGATCGCTATCCCTCTTTGAATCAATCTCATATCCCCAAAGATTTAGAAGAATCACACACGGGTTTAGATGAATCACGTGATGTAAAGGATGATGAAAAACTCATTATGCCCTTAGATAATCCAGACTCTAGTGATGAGCCTGAGGAGGATTTGGATCTTCCAGATGAACCTTTGAATGTTATGAGATGCATTTTGTCTTCTTCCGTCCACGCTGACGAGTGGAAGCGTACAAGCATTTTCTTTACAAACATTAAATGTGGAGATAGAGTATGCAAAATTGTAATTGATGGTGAGAGTTCTATGAATGTCGTGTCTACTTCAGGTGTTTCTAGGATGAAACTAAAGCCCGAACCACATTCCCAACCTTATAGGTTTGTCCGAGTTGATAAGACTTCATTATCAGTGATTGAAAGGTGTTTGGTGCCACTTACATTAGGTGATTATAGTGATCACATTTGGTGTGATATTCTACGTATGGATGTTGCGCATGTTTTGCTAGGGCGTTCTTGGTTGTATGATCTTGATGTCACCCACAATGGTAGGGAAAACACATATCTTCTCAAACATAAAGTTAAATCAATTAAGTCACTTCCTGTGAAACCACTAGATGGTAAGCCCAACCATAACTTAGTGTCTCAGTCTTCTTGTCGAGCATCCATCATTAAGCCATTGCATAATTTGATCCATGGTGAGTTTTTTCCTACTAAGTTTGCCTATAATAGTTATGCTAACCAACCTATTGGATTGCCCCCATTTGAGGTTGTCCTTGGTCATCGGCCTCGTCAGCCTCTGGATCTTCTTCCACTATCATCAGATTGTCGTACCTCTTTTTTTGCCGAGCCTTTTGCCCAACACATAAATGGCATTTATGCTGATATTCAACGAAAGCTTGCCATTTCTAATGAAAATTATAAAATTCATGCCGATGTGCATCGTAGGAATGTAGAATTTCATGAAAGTGATTATGTGATGGTGCGCATTCGTCCTGAGCGATACCCTCCACATTCATTTAAGAAACTACATGCCCGTGCCTCTGGGCCTTTTCGTATCCTTTGAAAACATGGACGAAATGCCAATGTGCTCGACTTACCATCTGATACGCATATTAATCCAGTTTTCAATGTTGAGGACTTATATCCTTATAAAGGTACTTTTGAGCCTCCTTTGCTAGTTTCTGTTCCTACAGGTTCATCTTTCTCAATTTCAAAGCCACGCCTTCCACTTACTTCCACATCTTTTGAGCATGTTGTTAATTAGATGATGAGAGATAGTGTCTTCTTTTGATGGTGGGTATCGTCGATATTTGGTGACTTGGAGGAATCATCCAACTTCCGATGCTTCATGGATTTCCGAGGATGAGTTCATACGTCTGGACCATGATCTTTTGGAGAACTACCTTGCTGCTAACTCGTTAGAGTTGAGTTCTTTCAAGTCGGGGATAATTGATGTAGGACGTGCGAAGCCTTATCCAAAACATTACGATTGTAGAAGTAAAAATTGATTTATATTAAGAGTTTCTTTTTTGGTGTCACTGTAAGATTAGAAGTTTAGTTTCTATTTTGATTAGGATTATAAGTTTCGATTTTATTAGAAGTTTTAATTATTTTCGTCATTTTATTTAATGTGATTTTAGAAGATCATTAGGACATTAAATTCCTAATTGTATTAGGAGTTTTAGGACCTTGATCCTATATATAGGTGTTTAGGTTAAATTTTATGATGTAGAACATTGAATAAGATTGATATTTACTGAAATTCCTTCTCTCTTCTTCTACTTGATTTCTCTCCTCTAACGCTCCATTAATTGGTTGTTGATTAGGTTACTATTATTACCTCTTAACATCAACTTGTTTCCAATGTTATAATGTATGCGTAAATAGCTGCCAGGAGCTATATTAGATTTTGGACCAAATGCTAGTTATAATATGTAACATAGGATCTTGCATCTTCAGCACTCTGCTTTAAAACATATATTTTTGAAGCAATTAACGGAAGATTATTATAGTTATCAGCACAAGTATATGCCCACTAGTGTACACAATTGAGATTGACTTTAGGCGTCAATCCAAATATATCCTGAGCCCCTTGAGAACCTAACATGTTATGGGGCCGTTCTAGGTGTCTCTAATGTTACTAGTAGAAATAAAAAGAGAACTAACTAATACCTTTAACAACTTTCAAGGAAGCTCATGCTTGGGCCAACATTAACTCTAAGAATTGATGCGGACTATTGAAAACCTCAATGTACTGTTAAGCAAGAAATCGGAAGTGAGGTCTAACAAGATTGTTGATATTGAATGGAGAAAACTGTTACAATCTTCAACAGAAAAAAAGAAAAGAAAAGAAAATACCAAGTTAGCTTTAAAGAAAAGAAAAGGGCGCAGGTCAATATGGGGGATGGAATAGGAGGCTGTTTGATGATAAAGTCATGGACTAGTATAGTTTTTGGGAGCAGTCCCTGTATCCTGCTTCTTTATGGATTAATGCATCAAAATGGCGCCGGTCTTCGTCTTTGTAACATGTACCAACGAATTGGAGTGACTTTTGTGTGAGAGGATCTAAGCTATCATGCCTTTTTTTTCTTTCTTGAGAACTGTTTGTTCGTCTTTGATATATTTTGTATCCTTACCTTTACCTTGTATATATGTAATGACTGTATCTTTTTTTTTTTTTTTTCTTTTTTTGAGGTCTGTAATGACTGTATCTTTTCCTTCTCAATAAGAAATGTTGTAATACGTGATTGAAGTATCCTTGGTAAAGTTAAACTACACTAAATTGCAGTTAGGTTGGCTATGCTTGGTGGTGAGTGTTGCGTGGTAAAGAAACAATCCATACATAAAGTGAGCTTAACTGAGATGAAGATGCTTAGATTGATGTGTGGTAAAACGGGTAAGGATTGAATGAGAAATATATAGATTCAAAGAAAAGTAGGTGTGGAGCAATAGGAAAAATAATTGTGACCAAAAAATAAAAAAAAAATATAAAAAAAGGAAAAATAAAAGTGAGGATGTGGTGGCTTTGGAACATTCAAAACAACCTTCAAATGCTAGATAATTTGAGAAGCACTTATTATTAAAGATTTTCAAATCACATAATCAACTGCATTAAATTGAGTTGAATCAAAATGCTGGTTCAATGTAGAATATAGTCGTTCCCAACTAATTGGGACTGATGCTTTGTTCTTGTTGTTGACAACTTGACATTAAATTTATCATTTTATAATTAATTAATATTAAGCTAAACAACAAGATTTTCATTGTGCAAGTTCGGAGAAGTTTTAACAGAGATGATTTCAGTTCTCAATAAAAACATACACTATTCAAAATCTTGGCAGTTTAATGCCTAAATTTTCCATTATAGCCTTATTTAATTGTGTTTGATCATTATTTGGAATAATTAGACTGCAAGAGAATTTTTTTTTTTACCTGGACCAATAAAATCCATATCCATTGGAATAGATAGTCTTAGACAACATGGAAAGATATGGAAAGGATTGAGATTATTTATCCATGAAAATTGGAATTCAAATTCATCTCACTTGTGGGAGATTTTCCAATTCGAATACAGACTAATTTCTACTAGACAAATTGTTGGTTTATGTTTTTGTTCTTTTTGTTTTATTATAGGTAAGAAATACAGTCTGAGACTCCAAGAAGACATTCTCTATCTTTGGGGAAGTGCATTTTCTGTTTCAAGGCAGTCTAGTTTGCACTTCATAAGTCTTGATTACAGTACTTGGGATTATTGGTCCATTAAAATATCTACTTTATTTTTAATGGAGTAGAAAGTGCAAGGTCATCTAAGCCTTTTCGAACTGTTTTGACATCTATTTAAAACCATAGTGGGAGAAGGTTTTTTTCTTAGACATGAATGCTGAGGAGTTGATTGCACAGTGCATTCTAATTAAGTAAAAACTGCAATGTTGTCCAAAGTTTGATGATCATTCTCTCTTTTTTTTTTTTTTTTTTTTCTTCTTCTTTCTTTCTTTCTTCTTAGGCATAAATGCTTGGGAGTTGATTAGATCATTTTCAAGAACTTTTAGATATAAATGACTTGTTCGCTTTAGATCTTTGTGACTCGTAACTGGACCTGTAGTTCTGTCCTTTTCTGCTGATGCAAGGATACCTGCAGGTTATATTTTATGAGCAAGACTGGAACCCACAGGTTGACAAACAGGCTTTGCAGCGTGCACATCGAATTGGTCAGATGAACCATGTGTTGTCCATCAACATTGTGACAGGAAGAACTGTAGAGGAGGTAAGACAATGCATTGATCTTTATATGATTGATCTGAATCATTGGATTTGGAGTTCCTTTTCTCTCATTATATTTATGCTGTAGATGATACTGCGTAGAGCAGTACAAAAGTTGCGACTGAGCAAGGACGTGGTTGGTGATGATGGTATTGACATGATGGGTGCTCATTCTAGTGATCTGCAGTCCATCATATTGGGTTTACATATGTTTGACCCCTCAGAAATGGGTAATGAAGATTCTAATGAGATTAATAGATCAGATATGAATGCTATGGTTGAAAAGGTAATCAATACACGTCATGAACCATTAGCCAAGGATGATAGAAAATCTGGGGTAAACTCACTGGATTTAATGACGAGAGGTGAGTTTTTCTTTGGAGAGAGCTCTGCATTGGCAAACTTTGATGATGGACTTGATGAGTCTTCATATCTTGCCTGGGTTGAAAAGTTGAAAAGGGTGCCACAATCAAATGTCGATTCCACTCAGGAGCTGGGACTTGGAAGAAACTTTCTAGAAGAAAAGCATTCAAGAGTTGAATCCGCAAGAAAGAAAGCAGAAGAGAGGAAGTTATCTAAGTGGCAAACTCTAGGTTATAAATCTTTAGCTGTTCAGGATCCTGGCTGCAATGTCTCTGATTATTCTAAGTTAGATCATGGGTCTGTTGAATTTGTCTATGGTGATTGTACACAGCCATCAAAAATCTGCCCATCAGCACCTGCCTTAATATTTTGGTAATTTTCTTCTGATTGAAAGCAAAAAAAGTTTGCTTGTTTCATCTTTAACCATTTCCAAATTATGGTAATAGGAACGGGTTACAAGAGATGCATATTTTGAAATCCACTTCACTGTCCGTGCTTGCTTGTTTTGTACATTTCTAGTTACGTTCTCTTCATATTCAACATTGTTTTACTTCTTCCACAGTTTTGAATTGTTTTTATTGTTCTGCCGTAAATTGTACTAAAACACTGAACCGCAAATTCAGTGAATTAGAATTTTTAATTTTTCAAATTTATTAATTTGGAAATTAAATAATAAACTCTATTTATATGTTGTTGTTGTTGTTGTATTCTATTTATATGTCTTACAATTTGGGATTGAGGCTTGTTACAATTTGCAATTTGAATTTTTTTCTTTATTTTGGTGTTAGAAATTGGAAGTGTTGGAGATGTTGGGAATAATCCCACAGCAACTAGTTAGAAAGAAAAAATAAGGCTTATGAGTGTGGAGTGGACATTCCATCTTGCCTTGGCATTTTGGAGTGAGCCCTACTTTCACATTGAAGCCCATAGATAAACTAGTTACCACTATCTTCTTACCTTGGATTGGACTCTCTATTACAAAAAAATTGAACATGATATTAGAGCCATTGGTTATAAGATCCAAGGGCCTTGTTGACATCCAACCAAGGAACGAAAATTCGATAAAATTAGCCGAAGTTTAGGCGAAGTTTATCGAAGCTGAAGGGATCGAAGCGAAGTTCACGGGTAGTTTAAAAATTACAAAACTTCTCCAAAGTTTATGTTAAAAATCGACAACATTGATATAAATTGATATTGACTGCTAAAAACAAGGAGAAATTGCAAAATTTTCGGTAAAAAAAACCAAATAAGTGTGTAGGAGACGGAAGGGTTGAGGGTTATAATTGATGGTGGCTTTTGGGGGTTATGGAGAATTTGAGAGTGGCTCACTTTTGTACACACGTCTCTACATCGATCACGTGATCCCTTGATTTTGCATCAAGATTTAATGTATGCATCGAGATTCACTTATGCACACACATCTCTACAACGCTTTGTAGATTTTTAATCGATGCATAATGTCAAAAAGTGGATATTTTCTTTTGCTTTAAATACTGACCCATATAAAAAAACATGTTTCATAATTTAAATTAATTATGTGAATGTGCAATTAATAAATGGTTAGAGAATCAAATTAAGTGTAATTATTATCATTAAAAAGTGATCTACCATTCACAGTATGAATGACTAGTGCCAATAAAATTGACTTGAAACCATTAAATTGTAAATTTTTTTGGTATAAATGCATAAGTGTGCTTGTTTTGACATCCCATAAAATGAGTTTTAGTTTATTGACTATTTAAATAAAAATTTCTTAAACTTCTCTAAGTTAGCAAATTTTTTACCAAAATTCTTCACGTCGAATTAAACTTCTCTGAATTAATTCCAATCATCAAGAGGGCGAAACCGAAGTTTCGATCCTTGCATCCAACAACAATGAAGGGTTTAACATAAGGTTAAGATGGGCTAGTAAAAAGATAAAGCTAGACCCATCCCCCAAGTTGATGATAGACTGCGGTCAAATCCTAGTTGGACTTGAGGGGGGAGTGTTGAAGATATTGGGAATAATCCTACATCGACTAGTTAGAAAGAAAAAAATAAGGCTTATAATTGTGGAGTGGATACTCCTTCTTGCCTTGACATTTTGGAGTGAACCCCACTTTTACACCAAAGCCCATACATAAACTACTCACCACACTCTTTCTCACCTTGGATTGGACCCTCTATTACAAAAAAATTGAACAAAAAGGCTAAGAAGCAGCTAAGTAGTGCATAGTTTTTGTTTTCTTTTTTCTTATTTTGTTCTTTTTGGCATTTTAATATCTTGTTCTCTTTTCCTGATAATATAGAAAATATTGGTTCGCTTCTGGTTAAGTACACATTTGGTACTCTACAAGTTATTGATCAAACCTATGAATTACTGCTCCTCAATCTTTCTTTCTTTTTTCTCTCATTTCCTCTGTTTTGCTATTTTTTTTTTTCTCTTTTTCGCCTGCATGCTTTCTTAAGTTTCTATTTGGATTATCATTTTTTCTATATGCTTGTATTAATTATTACTTATTGAGCGTGAATTATTTTTTGGTTGATACATGGTAGAAGCTTACTAAAGTCTCTTTTTCAGTAGAGTTGAATTTCGTGCTGACCCTAACTACTTAAGCACCATTGGCAACTTGAAATTTCTTATTGACTTTCATTCTGCTATTTCATCTTGTTAATTCGAAAAATGAACTGGGTAAAATATCTTTTGGAGAGGTTGACTGATAAATTTTAGAATCTAGAAAGAATCGACTTTTGGATATCAATTATTTTAAATATAACATAGCTCGTCCACTTTGAAAGCAATGAAAGAAATATTCTTTTAATGATCAATAATTTCTCGAAAACAACTGTGAGTGGTAAGCATGGAATTCTCTTTTATGATTCCTTACTGTTGCAAAAGTTCCTAGGGTAAGTGTGTAGGAAGTTGATGAACATCTTGCAGTTGGTTTTTATTTTCTTGCATATTCCATTCTTTGGGATTGAAAGCAGTGAAAGAAATATTCTTTTAGTTGTTGTTGTTGTGAGAACCCAAAACATGTCTCGAGCTTCCACGGAGGAAATATGATCTGGTTTTATTTCCGTTGACTGTCCTTGCTGTCATATGGAAGTAAGGACGCTTGGAAAGGGTGGGTGCTATAATCATTTACTTCCTGCTGCTAGATCTAGTCAGACTCTGAAGTATGCACCTACCAGTCCATCAACTGACGATGAAGCCCAAAGCCAAAGTGTGATTTGTAGTTCTACCAACGAGATGGTTGATTCAACCAAAGAAACCATGTCAGTGGGTGCGTATCCTCAATGGTCTTCCCTTTTCCAAATATATTGCAATTAGGAGAGCCTTAATGAGATATATATGATCATTTAAAAAATGGGTCATATATGCACCCATATGACACAACACAGAAGGCATCAGTGGTTGAGTGTACTTGACCATTTCGTTGCCTTCATTATTACGATGGAAAGTTACCTTGTCTTTGCGACCAACATGTGCCCACAAAGAATTGCTATAGTGGAAGCCGAGAGCATCTTGGCATTTGCTTCTTAAATTGGAGGAAAAAGGAGTTCTTTATGCTCTAGAATCTCAGATCTCATGATAACATGAAAGCTTACTTTGCTTTTACATTATTTAAGAATGATCAGTTGAGGTAACTAGATGGATATGCATGAAACAGAACATCATCTTTTGGTATATTTTCATGAATACCACCTTTTAACATCAAATGAATGAACAGCCAGCTCAGTTAATTATGAAAGCTCCTTTGTTCAATACTCTACTCATCTCACCGTCGCTCAGATGTTGCAAGGACTCCAACATACAGGTCTATACCTAGTAGAATGTTTCTTATTTATTGGCATGCCTACAGTTGTCAGTATTTTCTTTCCAAAATGTCTTCCTAAATTAATGCTAAAGCTTATTTTAAAATGACTCTTACGAGTATTGAGGAATATCTGAATTATCTTATGCATTAAGCCATTCCTGTGCTCTAGGGGTGTAGGATGATTGCAAGGCAATGAAAGCTAACTAAAAGGACACCTTGTGGGAAAATTATTCAACCTCTGTAACCAATTTATGCGTACATCGTAAAGCAAATGTGCATTGAATTTGGTATGTTATTCAAAGTTAAAGCTTGGATGCTTGGATTATACATTTCAGTTTCTTTTAGAATATTGCATCTTCTTAGAAAGTAAAAAATGTCTAATCATTCTAAGAGCCCCTTGAGATTCACTAGTCATGATAAATATTAGATTTTGTATATTCTGGAATGCCAAGTCCAAGTTTTGGTAGGAGGGGGAGAGCATGTGTTGATTGAGGGCTTAAGGTTTTTGGGTGGAGGCTCACCAAAATGCCAAGGCAAGATGATGATTGATGTCTCTATCCAAACTTGTAACCTTTTCTTTATTTACTTAGTACCCGATGTGAAACTATTCTTAATACTCACCCAGTCACCCTCAAATCCAATGGGCGATAGCCAAGTTGAGTCTTGAATTAACATGCAACTAGCCAACAAGGCAACTGAAATCCAACTGGGCATTGGCCAACTCTGGGCAACTAGCCAATTGAGACGGTCCAATAGGGCATTGGCCAAGACCAAGACGATAGCCTACTATGTAGATTGACTTGGAATGAAAACTCAAGCACCTACATTTATTTTTTTGTACCATATTAGATTTTTTATATGATGGAATGCCAAGTCCAAGTTTAGGTAGGAGGAACTAGTGAGAGTGTTTGTTGATTGAGTGCTTAAGGTTTGAAGTGGGGGCTTCACCAAAATTCCAAGGCAAAACAGTGTCTCCAATCCAAACTTATAACCCTTTATTACTTATTTAGTACCCGATATGGAACTATTCTTAACAATGTAAAGTTTTCGTATTAGACCCAAGTCCAAGTCATGAGATAGTGGAGTGACTAGTTTACGTGTGGGCTTTAGTTTGGAAGTAGGAGAGTTCTCCAAAATGCCGAGGCACGTTGGAGTTTCCACTCCAAACTCATAACCAATTATCTTTCTTGTTAACTAGTTGATGCGGGATTGTTATGACATCGTCAACAGTCCCCCTCAAGTCCAACTAGTCTAACCAGTTGTGACTTGCTTTCAATTTGGTAAGCCTTAGCTTGTGTTCTTTTCGAATCTCAAAGTCAACAAGTATGCCAACATTTGGTAAGCCTAAGGCTTTTTTCTTTCAAATTTCAGAGGCCACAAGCTTTCCACCATGGGTCTAGTTTCATCATTTGTTTTTGCTAGCCCTTTCAACCTTTTATTTTTGGACTTAGATCTTATGGGTTGTCATATCTACCCGTTGTTGATTAGAAATTTGAAACTGATATTCGAAAGATACAATTGCTTACATACTGACTTACAATTAATCAATTGAGGCTCTGATACCATGTAGATTTTTCATATTAGGCCCAAGTCCAAATCATGGGATAGTGTAAGAGTGACTAGTGTATGTTTGGGATTTAGTTTAGAAGTGGGAGGGTTCACCAAAATGCCAAGGCAAGTTGCAGTTCCCACTCCAGGTGATGTGGGACTATACTCACACCTTCAACAGTAGATTGCATGATTGTGTTCTGGAATGGTCTTCTATCTACTTCACTCATTGATTTACTATGAGTTAGTCTTCAAGTTATGGTCTAATTTAGTTAAACAACAACAAAGCCTTAGTCTCAAATTTATTGGGGTTGGCTATGTGGTTCAATCATTTTCCTTCAGCTTGATTTGATGCAGTTCCTTTTAAAGTTAAAGCATAAGCGTATAACTATTCCACCATATTTTGGTATATCCATACTACTTTCTAATTCTTTTCATTGCGGTGATTGAAAATCTTTTCTTGTTTCAGTTTAAGTGAGTGGGTTTTTCTCTTTTGGAGTAATCACTAAAGATGGTTAGCATACGTTCGACACTTAATTCTTATTTTCAAGAGTTCTTGTAAGTTTTTATCCAAAATTGTCATGGTTTGATGAACTCAAACTGGATAGGAACCGCTTTGAAATGTGATGGAAATGTATATAGAATTGAAATAACATTCAATAAGTTGATTTGCTTGATCTTTGTTCTAAACTTCTAATTATTGATCTTTTTGTCTTCGATGTTTTTATCCATTGAAGTGGAATATAATTATCATGACTTTGGTGAACAAGTTCATCTTTGATTTCATTAATAAAAGGAATTATGTTGGTAGATTTATTTCTTTTTCATTATGTGCCTGTGAAAGTTAAGCATAGTCGTGGTCTATCAAACTGATGCATGTATAGCATGGTGATATAAGCACCGGGATTTTTTTTTCCTTGTTTATGGAAAACTAGTTGGAAAGGTCAAGTGAGGCAAAGATATGTCATAAATAGGGCCAACGTGCACCAAAGAGAGATGGTTGGCAAAAAGTTCTCTTGTTATAAAAATTATCTGAGTCATACAAGTGTCTTCTAGATGACTATGTGGCACTTAATTTGTGATACTTTTTCTTTCATTATTTAGTTTGGTTGAAGTCATAACTTAGACTAACATAACCTTTCATTCTTCATCAATAACAAAAGGGAAAGATTAGTGAAAACTTGTCTTACACAATTGTATTTAGTTAATATCAGTTCTTCGCATGGAATGAAAATTCTCCGAAGATTGATAAAATTAGATGAATTAATTAGATTTTTTTGGACTATCGAATTAAAAATAAGATGTAAACGAAATTTTACAAAGGTTCCATCGAAGTTGAAGTGTAATGAATAAGATATATAAATTTCAATGTTAATTGTAGGAAAAATGAAATACTGCTAAAGAATAAATAGAAGTTAGAAGATAAAAGACCATAACTCAATCTCATTGATAAGAAATGGATTCTAAAAAACTGTGTTGAGAAAAGAATTTACATCATAATGATCAAATCTATGAAAATTGAAGTTTAAATAACTTAAGATTAATATAGATAGAAAAAAAACACAAAATATTATAAAAAACATGTTTTTTAATGTATTTTGATAAAACTTGAATGTTCTCTAACACTCACATTAAGTTATTTATACTTTTCTATCATCTCGAAATTTTACGAAAATTCTCCACGTCGAATTGTGATTCTTCGAACTAATTCTATATTTTACATAAGCGATATTATAGGCGAAGTTGAATTTTCGATCCTCGGTTTCTTCCATTCTAAAAAATTACTTGACAGGACCTACGAAAAAAATACTTACAAGTTTACTCCATTAGTGAATCTGTTAACTTATTTGTTTCATGCAATTAATCGTTATGGGCTTGTAATCTCCCTAATGGGGGACTTATGATTCCTATAAATTGCAGGGGATTTTATTGAAACCCATTGTTTATTTATTTAATTTTCTGTTGAAATGCATAGCTATTAAGATTCAAGAGTACGATTGTGGCTGATTTGTTTTCTATGGTTTTAATTTGATTTTTTTTTCTTGCCAGTTGCATTGATAACTCTGGAAATTGGGGCCATGGAGGAATGTTTGATGCTCTAGAAAAACTTTCAACTACTATTCCTGATTCCTATCGGCGAGCTTTTGTAGTTGGGGATCTTCATTTGGGTGATCTTCATCTCATACAAACAAGTGGTGAGAACTAATGGCTCGTCTGATTTGGGGCCTAGCTATGCTAAGCCTTGGCTTAACTTTAAGACTGGTGTTTGGTTCGGGTGTTTGCTAGCACTTGGTGTTACCAAAACATCTAAACTCCTTACCAAAAGACACCTTCCCTATCTTTAGGCAAGCCCAAGGTTACTTGAGTGAAAAAGACAAATTTGCCCAAGGATCTTTTCCTCCTAAAACAAGCAAACCCCATTGAAAGGGGCATTAAAGGGTCATTATAGTAATTTAACCAATTAAAAGTTGTCTTTGATAAATTGAACCAAACGCACGATTAATTTTTAAATTGTTACTTAAACCTCATTATGTCTACAGATTCTATAATCACATACCCCTCACAACCACAACCTCAACCTCAACCAAACAGACCATAACGTCATTGTTTAAGAACATGACTATCTGTTTGCCTGTCTCTCGCTCATATGTGTAATTTTGGTTAAGAAAATAAATTACTTCCTTGAGGTTTTATGTTTTCCACAAAACTCAATTGAAATACTCACAACATAGTTGTGCGAAGTAGTCAAAATGAGTAATCAGGGTTTTGGGTACATAAGCAATAATTTAAGAAAGGTGGGAGGAAGACAATGTGTATTTGGGACTGTCTCAACTATAGGGTAATATAATCAAAACCCCCCAAGTTGCTTGCATGGTAAAGGAATTTACAAAATCTCCTTTAAATTTTCTTTGGTTCAAGAATAAACAGTTCATGCTATTGGTAAAAGGATTAACTCGAGTACATGCTCTAATAGTTCTCATATTGTATTACCATTACATTGAAAATATTAAGTTGTCTCGCCTTCTAACTATTAAAATAAAAAATTCTAAATATTCATTTTTATATGTAAGTTTCAAGGGTCTAAAGTTCTAAACACACTAAGTTTTCTTACCTTTTTTTTTTTTTTTTTCTTTATACCTTTCAATTATGAGCAAATTGCAGGGAGAAATCGATCTTCTTTATGATATAAATTTACAATTGTAGTGGTAAGACTAAGGAGCGACAATTGAAAAAGAAAAGATCTTTTTATTGGAGTGTTGGATAAGCATGCCTCCATGAGGGATTTCCAATAGAAGAATTGACAGTTGAAACATTAGTATGTTAGTAGCATGATTGGCAGATTAAGGCATTGAGCCCTTTTCGACTTATTCCAACAATCTGTGTGAAAGTATCCATTTTTATCACAAACGCGACTCTTACAAAGAAGTATAGGATCCATGTCTGCCACCTAAGCAAAATACTTTTTTGATAAGGGCGTATGGTCAGACATTGAGGAATCATTTGAAGGCAAAAACTGACCTCCATTTTCTTGTTTCTCCCTTATCAATTAAAATGCAACTTGTTATGAATAAGGGTTTTTCGCACTTATCAAAGCTTGATATTGATCTCTTATTTTTTTTTTTTTTATAATTGATATCTAAAACAACAAAGCCTCAATCTCATATTAGTTGGGACAATTGATCTTTACCATCACTAAAAGTAAAGTTAGGCTAGCAGAAGTGTTAAAATTTGAACTTTCTCTATTACTTTGTACTCGTATGTGATTAGACCTGTTGCACTCTATTATTTCCATCTATCCTAAATTCTATGTGTAACTTCATCCTCAATATAACTATTTTTTATGATTGATCCTAGATATATAAACTAACTCATCTTGTGAGTTGCTACTTTCCTTTTTTTAGTAATCCATTATCTTGCTCTACAATTTGTGACCATATACCACTCCATTGTTTTATGCTTGTGACCACTCCTTCGGACATATCTTTAATATTTGAGAACTCGCAATGCATCTCTAATACCCATCCAAACTGATTTTATGGTACTACAGTTTCTCTTCTCAACGTATTATCAATTATCCTGCCGCAAAGTTTCATGAAGGGGACCTCTTATTATAAATTGCAATAATTACATTAATTTGTTTTCATGTAAATAAGTGGTAACTGGCAACTTGATATTATTGGTTTGCAGAGGATCATGATCGAATGAATGATAATGCATATGTTCCCCAGTGGGTGGCTTTGGCAATTGTCCAATCTTATAACCCAAGGCGTAAAGTACCTCGCAGCAACATATCATTAACAGACCTTGAGGAGTGTTTGAAAAAGGCATCTTTCGCAGCTTCTCAGAATTCTGGTATCATTAATTAATATTTTACATTTCTGTAAATTGATGGCATCACCATACTTACATCTGCTAAGAAAATGACTTGTTTTGAAATTGTTTCATACCTTTTTTGTCGACTATTGAAATGAAAGTATCAGTAAATTAACTCTCTGAATGTCTTGAGGCTAGAGTGCAAGTGGTAGCTCCAATTGATTGGTATCTGGTCACCAATACATGAGCTCGAGGATTCAAGGCTCCTTGCATTCAAGTTTAAGGGGTAAAATTTGGTTTCTTAACGAAAAAAAAAAAAGCCTTAAGTGAATAATTCTATGCATATTTACCTATTGACATTCAATAGAAGATCAAATGAAAGCACGTGAATTGCACAATTGCCTCTTTTGTGGTCTAACGAATAGTGAGTGCAATTAAAGGCACAATTTATATGATATTGGTTCCAAACTAATTTTGCTTTTGCGCATGACGTATAATATTCAACAAATTCACAAGGTTAAGGAAAGAATAAGTTGGAAAAACTGCAAGTTCAGGGTTCTATTTAATCGGAATAAATTTAGAAATTGATGTTAAAAAGTACTAATTACTTAATGTTGAGTAAATTAGCATGCAAAATTAATCTCGATTGAATTTCTTTTACCCATTTTGGGACTGAGGCTATGTTGTTGTTGTTGTTGTTGAATTTCTTTTACCCATCAAAGCTGCCACTTTGAATTTTTTAATTTGGTTCGCTCACTGAATAGCTCTTGCAAAAATATAACAAATGCAATTGGCACAGGGCAAATAAAATACTTGTTTATCTTGAGGACTACTGCAAACTCGTAAAAGATTCCAATATCTCCTTTTGGTTATTTTTATTTTTTCTCATTGATTTATGTCATACATGTCGTTGAATGTTTTGTTTCTACTCTTATTGCTCAAAGTCTTTTAGTTTATGTAATCTTGATTTTCTAGAAACCACTGCTAAGTAAAGTTTATACTTTACTTTCTTTCAATGTTTAAACGTTATTGAGGCATAACTAAAGAGTTTTGCTTGAGACAAGCGAGGAGTAAGCCTCAAAGAGGAACGAGAGCCTCAATTTTTTGCTTATTTCTTTTCTAAAAAATATACCAAATATTGTAAATAATTCAAATAAACATTTATGCATTCACAAATGCAACTAATAGATACGAATATATCAAATCTATTACTTGATAAGAAGTAAAAATAACTTTGGCATTGGTAATGACAATACTAAACTATCAGTATATCAAAATATTTCACATTTCACATTAACTTGTATTTTTTTCAGTGATTGCAAGTTGGTCGCCTAGGCAGGCTCTGTACTTTTAAATAATTTTTTAAAAACCTAAGGGGCAAATTACAATTAAGTTTGGTACAATGATACAACAATATCTTAACGTGGTTAATGTTATATAAGGACCTAAAGGCTTATAAGTATCCTTGAAGTATAGATTGAATGCGGATTATAGTGACTAATAGAAATTAATGTTAATTAAGAACCTATATAAATAAATAAATAATAATTTTGGGTCCTCTAAATAGATATTTTTTGGCCGCATAGGCACCGTCTCGTCGAGGCCAAGGAAGTTGGCTCGGAATCGCCTTGACGCCTAGCAATCCCTTGATTTTTTTAACTCATCATTCATCGGTCAATAGTCATCACTCCTTGTTATTTCATCAAGCCTCAAACAAGGTCTCTCGATTGCTCGAACATCTGTTACTGCTCAAGCGACAATAGAGGTCCTATTCGAGCATCAACAGAGAGCTTTCCTTCTGCAGTCAAATCTGCTGCTTTTCTAACAACACTGGTGTTTGAACAACATCAACAATGTTGTTATGTTGCTGTTTGAAGAGCAACGCTGATGTTCCAACTAGATCTCTGCTATCCGAGCAACACGATGTGATGGCCCCAGTTTCCCACAAACTGGGCCCCGGCTAGCTTAAGCACACATGGACCCCCCGAGCCAGTCTGGCAAGGTCAACGCAAGCCTAGGCAGCCTTCTGGTCTATCCATATAAATAAATTCATAATTTTAAATCGAGTTATTTGCAAGGTCAACGCAAGCCTAGGCAACCTTCAAGTGTTATAATTAAGCAAAAATGGTCTATCCATATAAATAAATTCATAATTTTAAATCGAGTCATTTGTATTTTTCAAATTTTTCAAGTTAGAGGAAGCAATTAATACGTTAAATAACTCACAATAAAGATATACATGAATATATATATGTTTACATAATTTCACTTTAAAGTTAGAAAACTCAAGTTTTTTCGTAGAGATGCTAGGAATAAACTTAATCATACAACAATAATGCATAAAACTCATGTCAGCGGAGGATATTCCGAATTTTAAGTATATTTTTAGCATAGGTGAAGTTTCCGAAGTTTCAGTCGAAGTTTGTTCAATTTCCACTAAACATAACAATTTTACTTCATGTTTTGTGAACTTCCATCGATGTTTTCGAAGTTCGGTTAAAGTTAGCCGAAGTTGAGTCGAAGTTTTACAATTTTTCAACTGCCCTTGAACTTCGTTTCGCTCACCTCAACATCAACAAACTTCGCTCGAACTTCGACGAAGTTCGTCGATTTTTTAAACCATGGTAAAATCCAGTAGGATCGAAACAGTAATTCAAAATAAATAAAGCAGTCTAAAAGTCATGCGAATAGAAAGGAAGCTATATGGAATGCATGATAATAAGATTGTAAAAATGAAAGTACAACAAGGAATGAGTGTCAAAAGAAACAATAGAAAGGTGCCCAAGTAGTCCAAGACCACCGAGTGCGGGTGCCACAAGGTCGGGGTCAAAGAGTCGCGACAACGCCAAGCAGGCTCGGGTTCTAGGACGAGGCATCGCCTGCTGTAACTAGATCGTCGTGAATGAGGGATATCAACGATGCCCCAGATAAAACACATCTCATTCCGACCAAACAATCGAGTGACTAAAGCTCATGGCCCCGGTTGCAAGTCGACGACCACTCCATCAGGACACTCTCATAACTCACTTGGCCCTCGGACACTCATAGTAGGGGTTTGGGTTGCTGGACCGGGTTCGGTTCAGCTTGATTCGGTTGAACCGGTTCGGTCCAGCCCCAGGTGGGTCCCCCCCCCTTCCAATTTTTTTTTTTTTTTTATTTCGTTCTCTATTTCTCTATTTCTTTCTTTCTTTCTTCTTTCCTTATTTGCTTCATTTTTCCATTAAAGGACCAATAACCACAATAAACTGACCTCCTCTATTAGACATTAAAACCCCAAATCCATGCATATTAGCTATTAGCTATATGAAATTGAAGGAATATAAAGATTGAAGTGTTAGCTACTTGGAATTGAACAAATGTAAAGATTGAAGGTATGATTTACTTACTAGGGTGGGAATCTTCTTTCTCTTGTTCTTCTTCTCCTCTCCAAAGCAAAAACACAACTCCAAATAACCCACACACACACACCCCATCGATTTCTCTCTCTTCCTTGTCTATTCTTACTTTCCACACTCACTTATCGCACTCACTCCATCAATAAGTGACACATGTCCAATTTAGGAATTGTTTATTTTGCCCTCAACAATTAATTAATTCATTTACTCACATCATTGGATACAATTTTAAACCTTAGGCACTTTTTTTTAGTGATCAAACTATAGCCCCATACCTGTAAACGCACACTTCCCGAGAAGTTACCTCACTTCTAACATGGCGATCGACATAAAATAATTAAATTGCGTGCATTTTTTTTATAGGTAATACACAAATCATCGAAAAATAAAATACCTCGGTGTCGACTCACGAGGGTTGACCGAGTGTGCCACGTCATGACAGGTCCAGGTCACAGTCTTGAAATGCCACGTGACACGAGTTAAAATTTCAGGGTCGTTGCAGTCTTCCCAACTAAAAAGAATTTCGTCATCGAAATTAAAATAACTTGAAGTAAGACTTACCAGAATCAAAATGATATGGAAAGTATTCGCGCATATAAGACTCTAGTTCCCAAGGCAGCTCCTCGTCCCCGTGATGTTGCCATTTGACGAGGACTGACGGGATGTCCTTATTCCTCAGTTTTTTCACTTGACTGTCAAATTTCTGAATAGGTTGCTCCACATAGGTGATGTCCTCCCTCAGATCTATTTGACTCAGATCCACCATTGGTCGTACGCCTCTTCTCGACTTATCCAGTCGAAGCATCGAAATATGAAAGGTGGATCCTTGCTAACTGAGGTGGTAATTTTAATTCATATGCAACCTTGCCGACTCTCCTTTTGACCTTGAAAAAACCAATGAATCTCAGCGCGAGCTTTCCTTTGATTCCAAATCTCTTGTGATCCCTTCAAAAGCAAGACCTTCAAGTACACATAGGCTCTCTCATCGTACTCTAACTCACCATGCTACTTGTCATAATATTTCTTTTGTCTTTTACGCGCACCCTTCAAACGTAGTCTGATCTGTCGTATCTTCTTTGTGTGATCCACCACAATCTCTGGCCCAATAACTGCCACATCCTTGGGCTCTGCCCAACACGATGGAGATCTGCATGGCCTGCCGTAGAGTGACTCAAACAGTGGCGTCTCAATACTGGCCTGATAACTATTATTATAATCAAATTCACACAGATGATACTCCTTCCAAGAACCACCATACTCTAACACACATGCGAAGCATATCCTCTAACACCTGAATCAACCGTTCTGACTGTCCATATGTCTGTGGGTGATAAGCCGTACTCAAATCTAATCTGGTGCCAAACAGTGCCTGCATGCTCTGCCAAATCTGCGATGTGAACTATGATCCTCTATCTGACACGATGGATAATGGAACTCCATGTAACATGACAATCTCCCGCTCGTACAAAGCAGCTAATTTATCCACCCCTTGTGTTGTCGATATTGGTAAGAAGTGCGCAGACTTAGTCAGCCTATCCACAATCACCCAAATGCTATCATGGCCGTACAGAGATCGAGGTAATCCACTGACGAAATCCATGGCAATATGCTCCCGCGTCCATCGAGGAATGGGAAGTGGCAGTAATATAATCCTCCGGGTCTCCGATGCTCAGCCTTAACTCGCTGACATATCTCACACGCTCGAACGTAATCACTAACATCGGTCTTCATCCTCGGCCACCAAAATAGACGACGCATATCCGCTTACATCTTGGTCCGACCCGAATGAATAGTAAAACGTGAGCGATGAGCCTCCTGAAGTATCTCTTCGCGAATCTCAGCCACTGATGGAATCCATAGTCTCCTTCTAAATCTCAAGCATGAGTCTGTCGACTGACTTCACTCCGGGTGATCAAGACTCTGAGCTAACTCGCTATACTTCTGATACTGCTCATCTGCCTGCTGACCCTCAAGTACACTCTGTATAGACATTGTTTGAGTCTTCATCTGCCACAAATCAACACTCAAGTAGTGACCGGTATATCAACTGAATTCAACAACTCGACTGCCTCGAGTAACCCATACTTGTTTGTCATGTGGCGAGTCACTATCTCTGGGTCTTCTCCTCTCCGGCTCAATGCATCGGCCACGACATTGGCCTTCCCTGGGTGGTACTCCAAAGAAAAATCATAATCCTTGAGGAACTCTAGCTAATGCCTCTGTCTTATATTCAACTTTTTCTGAGTGAAGAGATACTTCAAACTCTTATGGTTAGTAAACAGCGTGAATCTCTCTCCATAGAGATAATGACGCCAAATCTTCAATGCAAAAACCACTGCTGCTAACTCCAAGTCGCGAGTAGGGTAATTCTTCTCATGAATCTTCAGCTGCGGGACGTGTAAGCTATTACTCTATCGTCCTGCATCAAAACACAACCCAAACCAACTTTATAAGCATCGGCGTTCACCGCAAAACCCTTTTCCCGACTCTGGTAATACTAATACTGGCGCTGTAGTTAATCGTTCCTTCAGAGTTTGGAAAGCCTGCTCACAACTATCATTCCATTGAAATTTGACTTCATTCTTTGTTAACCGTGTCATCGGCGCAACAATCTTGGAAAAATCCTGAACAAACCGTTTAAGTAGCCTGTCAATCCCAAAAAACTACGAATCTCTGTCACTGATGTCGGTGTATGCCAATCGATCACTGCTCTAATCTTAGCAGGGTCAACTGACACTTCGCTGGCTCCGACAATATGTCCAAGAAATCCGACCTCAGTGAGCTAAAACTCGCACTTACTGAACTTAGTGTACAGTCTCTGCTCCCTCAAAGTCTATAGGATTGTCCGGAGGTACCCCTCGTGATCCTCACGAGTCCTGGAATAGATGAGAATGTCATCGATGAACACTGTCACGAATCTATCCAAATACTCTCTCAATACTCGGTGCATATGATCCATGAACATCCTAGGGCATTCATCAGCCCCAAAGGCATGACGATGAACTGGTAGTGCCCATATCTCGTGCGGAAAGCAGTCTTCTCCTTATCCTCATCTCGAATCCTCAACTGGTGTTATCCCAATCTCAAATCAATATTCGAGAACCATTGTGCCCTTGTCAGCTGATCGAACAAGTCATCAATACGTGAGAGTGGATATTTGTTCTTCACTGTGAGTCTGTTGAGGTGTCGGTAGTCAATGCAAAGTCTCAAACTGCCGTTTTTCTTCTTGACAAACAATACCGGCGCGCCCCAAGGTGACATGCTTGGACGTATGAATCCCAACTCTAACAACTCATCTAGTTGGGTCCTCAACTCCTCTAGCTCCTTAGGAGCCATCCTGTACGGCGGAATCGATATGGATTTGGTCCCTGGGACCAAGCCTATAATGAAGTCGATCTCTCTGGGCAGTGGTAATCTTGGTAGATTTGCGGGAAAAATATATGAAAACTCGCATACAACAGGCACCTCCTCCATCCTCGTCTCAACTCTCTCAGCCGTACTCAAAATACTAGCAAAAGTCTCGAGATCAGGATTCGTGGCCACTCTGGCTCGGGTGATCGGTAACATGGTCGAAATCCCCTGAAAACTAAAATCTGCTCGATCCGGAAGCTGAAACGTAACCTCTTTGCTGAAACACTCAAACTGTGCATGGTACGCGGCTAACCAATCCATGCCCAACAAGGCATCAAACTCAAGAAACTCCAATACCCTCAAGTCAGCGGGCATCTCCTGGTTCTCTATCTTAACTAGGCAATCAACACATAGTAGGTTCGGGTATATCTTGTCCCCAGCAGCCGTGCTGAGGATCAAGGGTCGCTCTAGCCTAATATGTCTCAATCCTAACTTATCAACCATACGACACGAAATTAAAGATACAGTAGTCCCCGAATCAATCATAGTATGCATAAATCGACTGCATATATAAATCGTACTCTCGATAAGGTTATGGGTGGCAGTTGGATCCGATGCAGCGATGGCATGAACTTGCTCTTTGCGCTGCTGTGACTGAACCCTGCCTAGTCGTGGACAAGTATTGATGAAGTGCCCTGTCTGTCCACACTCAAAACATGCTCGGTGTGGTCCCGGCCCTGGCAGAACCCGCTGTCTTTGTCCCTGCGTCTGACTAGACCTCTGTCCCTGTCCCTGGTCATATCTCTGTCCCTGGCCCTGTCTGTACCTCTGCCCCTGACCACCGCCTCTACCCTCAGTTCGCTGATACTGCTGTGATGGTCCTGACTGTGCTGGTTGCTGTGGTGTACTGGCATAACTCCGTGCCGAAGCAGATGGTACTGGCGCGATGCGCACTGGATGGGATGGTGGCGCCACGGATCCTATACTATGTGCCCTGGCATCTCTCGGCTTGAATGGTCGGTGTCTCTTCATCCTCCTGTCACCACCTGACCTATAATCTGACTGTATTGGCGCCGATGCTGGGATGATCTCATCGGGGTATGTGCTCAGGTATGTCTCTTTAGCCAGGCTTCTCTTATATGCCGCCTGTAAACTCCCTGGCTTAGTAGTCACCACGGTGCCTTCGACGTCCCTCAATAGACCCTCCATGAAATTGTGTGCCTGGTCGGCGTCTCTGTCAGCTGTCTCCCGCATAATCCAACAACTACAAATACCTGCCCATATACCGCATCACCGACTCCTCAGAGTACCGTCGAATGCTAAAAAACTCGGCCCTTTTCAGCTTCAGGATCGAAGGCGAAAATTACTTCTGGTTAAACCGCCTCATGAATTCTGCCCAATCCTTGGGTTTACCTTGGATAGCCACTATACTGTGCCACCATGCATCGGCCTCTCCAAACATCAGCCCTGGTGATATACTCGGTCTCATGTGCTCCAGTGTGGTCAGGATGTCATGTATCTTCTCGTGGCTCTTCACAAATTTCTTTGCCGCCTCGAGATTCGTGTCCCCGTAGAACTCAGCTGGTCCATGTCTCTGGAACTCTCGTGACTGTCTCGCCTCAGCTGTCACCCCAATGCTTGTCTCTCTCGGCGTAGTCTCTGCCTGAGTAGGGGGTGTAAGTAGTACTGTCTGTGTCTGTACGGCACCATCTCAGCTATCACGGGTCTTGCCGGTACGATGGGAGCCATTCGAGTGGCTTGTACGGTAGGTGCACTCCCTTCTTGAACAGTGGGCACTGTCGATGAAGACGGTGATGTTGTAGCTGCAATCTGTGCCCTGAGGATCCTCAGGATCTCTTCCAATCGCTGATCTTGGGATGTGACCCTCTCGGTAAAGGACCGTACCTGCACTATACTCGCAAATCGAGGGCCTGCAGCCCCACTATCATCACTCAACCCTGGCTGATCTGCCATCGTGATCTGCAATAGCAAGCGAGTCTCTAATCAGCATATAGTTACCGGTATAGTATAGTACAATACAACAATTATCATATATAGGATCCAAGTTTTAATTTTCCCAACTCTCCTCTTTTCCCAACTAAGACCTTAAGTCAGGATCATAAGGTTCCACTTTAAGTTCCAACCGTGTCCTAACTCTATTTTTAATTTGTCTTATATTGGTTGTGGGTTAATCAAGAGCTAGACGTAAAAACCTGGCTCTGATACCAACTGTGACGGCCCCAGTTTCCCACAAACTGGGTCCCGCTCCGCGTAAACCCACTTGGACCCTTGAGCCAGTCTCGCAAGGTCAACGCATGCCTAGTCAGCCTTTTGATCCATCCATATAAATAAATTCATAATTTTAAGTTGAGTTATTTGTATTTTTCAAGTTTTACAAGTTAGCGGAAGCAATTAATATGTTAAATAACTCATAATAAAGTAAAAGAGTCGGATATCCTAAATGTGGAACCCTGTAAACATATATATATTCATGTATATCTTGTGTTAAGTGTTATAACGAAGCAAAAATGAAATACAAATCATGTGTATCTCTTAACCCAAAAAAGTATCCCAAGTGTGATAACAACATGTATAAGTAATACAAAAAGTCAAAAACCTACAAAAGTGAGTAGAGGAGGGCTGCTCCGATATCCTTAGAGTAGATCGCTAAGTGTCGGCGCCTTGCCCTTACTCGACTGCGGATTTGCACTCCAGTAAGTAAAAGCCAGTAGGATCTAAACAATAATTAAAAATAAATAAAACAGTCTAAAAGTCATGCGGATAGAAAGAAAGCTATATGGAATGCATGATAATAAGACTGTAAAAATGAAAGTACAACAAGGAATGAGTGCCAAAAGAAACAATAGAGAGGTGCCCAAGTAGTCCAAGACCACTGAGTGCCACAGGGTTGGGGTCATAGAGTCGCGACAACGCCAAGCAGACTCGGGTTCTAGGATACGACATTGCCTGTTGTACCTAGATCGTCGCGAATAAGGGATATCAACGGTGCCCCGGATAAAACAATTATGATTCTTCAATTCTTCAATTCATTTAATGTCAAAGGACATATATGTAAATTACACTCATAATTAAAGCCGCCCTAATTCTTGTGTCCTTACCTAAACGACTTATATAAATGACTGGCAGGAGTATATACAATGACAACTTTTGTAATTATATAAAATTTTGTGGTTTGAAAAATACAAAAAACAAAACATAACACTCAAAATACACAAACAAAAAGTAGGCTTAAGCATCACTTGCACCTCTGTCCAGTGGGGTACGCCACGTTAAATCCCATTTCTCAAAAAGTACTAAGGTGCCTAAAGGCGTTCGCCTTAGTGCAATTTTTGTAAACATTGCCCACTTTATGAAGTTCCTTATTTATTCTTGGATCATAATATATTGACAATTTAAGATAGTAGAAACTTTTCTCAAACTCAATCTCTAGAGTCCCAACCAATATTCTTGAAATGATTAACACGAAAATGCCGATGGATGCATATAGTAGCAGCAAGACAATCGAAATTTAATGAAAGCTAGAATAAACTACAACTACTAAAAATTAAACTACCAAAGCAATTAAATAAAAAAGATTCAATCAGAGAATATTATAGGACTTCGCTATTCATCTAAAGTTCTGATTTAGACTATTGTCTTCTTTTCTCTAAAGAATTCACCTAATTGCAAGACATAATTCCTAATTTATCCAAAAATCTCTCTTATTGTCACCCAAATATATCCAAACATGTAAATTGCGTTATATTCCTATTTCAACTTTGACATTCAAATACGCATTAGTTATTGTGAATCCCTTGAGTGACTACAATAATCACTTGGCTTTATCCTTGTTGTAGTCCCAATCATTGAAACTATGCCTATGCCCGAGTCACAATTGCTCTCTCCGAGTGCGTTGCAAGTGCAAAATCATTTAAGATGGTGATTGATTAGTTTAAAAACATTAAGATCTAAGCATAAATCACAACTAAATTAAGAATTCTTGAAAGAAATTTAAAGTGTTGAACGAAAATCTACATCATCGCTTTAGACAACATCATTAATCTTGAAGAGGGAATTTAGAACATAACAAAACTAAAAAAATAAATACACTAATGGTATGTTTGTTTTAATGATCCCTATCACAATTGTAACCACTAAAGCAAGATGGGGATGCGTAACACAACATTTTAGTTTGGTGCTTTGTTCACTTGCTGCATTGTGAACTTTGCTAGGGAGAACACGTTGAAAAAAATACCCTACCAATTGTATTCTTCCCCGTCGCTCGAGTCCTACTCAGTGCACCATCTCTTCTTCGCTTGATTTGCACCTTTTGTTTGAAGTTGTTGTGGCGAACCTAAAGAGTTATTGATGGAGCGGTCTAGTATGGAGAAGCAAGGAAAGAGTCTAATAGCACACCCTATTTTGCAAATATGCGCTCATACGGCAAGAAGGTGGGTGTTAAATATGTCTTTTTCCTTTGTTTAGGCTCCGTGTTACGTAGATGGAGGGGTGGGGGGTTGCCCATTAAATATGACCACAAATAACTTGTTACTTAAAACTACCACATAGGTATCTCGTGAAACGGAAGCATGATTTAACCTTACGCACCAACTGAACGTACCATAATTGCATATACATGATTGGAGTTCATTATTTCATCCTAGATCCTTCTATATATACTTTAAGGTTCCAATTACCGTGATTAAGTAAAATGAAGAATTCGAAAATGTGTAGAACACTAAATATTTTGCAACGCTACTTGTTAGGCCGTTATGACACCCAATATGGCAACTATTCTCGCCACCGTGCCTCGGGCGGCGAGTTTAAAACCCAAACAAGCAATTCAATTAAGGCTTAATAGGCAAATACATCCTAACGTTTCAAATTTTTTGCAAAAATATCTCAACGTTTCAATTTTTGCAAATATATCCTAACCTTTTAGTTTCATGCAAATTGTATCCTTGTTTGTAATTATTATGTATCAAACCACAATCAAAGTGATGAATGATCACTAGATTATATACCAATTCCATTTATATGATATAATATTCTCAATTGTATGCATAATTTATTATATTTTTATGTGTAATTCACTAAAAATGAAGTGAGGATACAATTTACAAGAAATCAAAAGGTTATGATATGTTTACCAAAATCCAAACGTTAGGATATTTTTGCAAAACCTTTGAAACATTAGGATATATTTGCCTATTAAGCCTTCAATTAAATGATCCCATTCCCTTCTTCAATTCCTTTGTACGCATCGTTCATCTTGTCATTCTCACAACTACCTCACCATGGTGAGTTCGACAAATCTCGAGGTCATCGTGTGAAATGCTATGTTGAATCTGGAAAATACGATTGTCGCCATCTGATCTGCTATGACGGCTCAAGAGAAGGAAAACTTGTCATATCTCTAATCTCGTTGTACCGCCTTTCGAGTTTCAACTTGGCCATATCATTATGCAATTTCGCCATGGCGTATCCAAAACTTACATTGCACCCTAGATGTGTCCTCAAGATACTTAATTCTCACCATTATCAAAATAGCCCGAGTTGCTTTATAACTCCACCAAAATCATGATTTGCAGATCACACAATCAAACAAAAGTTAAGTGTTGAAGTACTAAAGAAATACAAAACATCAAACTATGAAAATAAACACTATTCAAATTGTAACAAAAATTTACTAACAACCAACTACAAGGCTATAGAACAAAAATCTACTAACAACCAACCACAAGGCTATCTTGTTAATCTTTCAATCAAAGGGCTTTGGCACTTACTATTGCAACAATTAATTATATTATTTAATTGTTTATAATTTGAATGGAAATTATGTGAAAAGGTGTGTAATCCTGTGGAGGGACATGAGACACTAAAAGGTGTATCTATTCACTAAAAGATATGTCTTTCCTAATAGACACATCAAAGTTTATATATATTCACTAGATGGATCGTTTTTTATGAGATTTACAATAGAGGTAGAAGGTTAGGAAAATGAGTCAAAATCAAGTTTCCTTCTCTTTTCATGGTTTTGAGTCAGTCTTCAGGACATTGAGTATAACTCAACCCCCGATCGACTATATTATGTTTTTCTACTATTTCGCATCAAAGTTTACACAAATCCCACCATCAAACTGAAGACTAATTATTTGTGGGTTGACGATCTTTGATCGGCAGTGACATCATTGAAGTAAACAACGTTAATAGGTGTGTTTACATCTTGCAACATTAATCAACTTGATGTGATTTACAAAGACAAGGTATGTTTGTTTATTCCATTATTTATATCACCAATCAATTGGTGATGCAAAGCAAATATTAATTGGGATATGCTTATAACTAGATGCTATGCATGCGATGATTAAGTTTTGTTTTATTATTGTGTATTCATGATGATCAAGATCAATGAGGATCGACATCTAAATTTGAATTTTTAAATATTGATCAACTGCAAAGCAATTAAAAAAAATTGTAATTGAATGGGTATGATGCCTTTCCCGATTGGGTATACATGACAGCAAGTGTAAATGTGTACAATGATGGATCGGTGCATGTGCAATCAAGATTTGAAAAATTGGGTTTTGTAAATAAAACTTGATTAGTGATGTTTTGGGATTATATGCATACATATGGAGTGAGCAAAGAGATGGACTTGTAACCATTAATTGGTGTACTGTGTGTAGATCTCTGAGTGTACATATATCAAATTCCAAAAAATTTAAATAACCCATGGCTACAAAGTATTGAGACTAGGTGAATCGAGATTGTCGAAGTAATTACCCAATTCGATTTTCTCATATATATATATATAATGGTCCAATCTAAGGCTGTGAATCGAGATTGTCAAAGTAATATAAATGGGACTATTGGCAAGGCAACCAATGGTTGTGATCCAAATGGTGCAATACTTGGTTGCAAATAGGGATCATAATTCATTTTGATCAACAATGTTATGACTATCTATTAATCGGCTGGGGGCAAGGTTCGAAACTTCGACTTCGCCTATGACTTCGCTCACTTAAAATTCGGAATTAATTCGAGGAAGTTAACTTCGACGATGGAAGTTTGACAAAACTTCGCCGGTGTAGTTTACGGAATTTTACTTTAAAGTTAAAAAACTCAAGTTTCTTCGTAGAGATGCTAGGAATATACTTAATCATACAACAATAATGCATAAAAATCATATTAGCGGAGGATATTCCGAATTTTAAGCATATTTTTAGCATAGGCGAAGTTTCAGTCGAAGTTTGTTCAACGTCCACGAAACATAACAATTTTACTTCATGTTTTATGAACTTCCGTCGATGTTTTCGAAGTTCGGTCGAAGTTAGCCGAAGTTGAGTCGAAGTTTTGCAATTTTTCAACTGCCCTTGAACTTCGCTTCGCTCACCTCAACATCGACAAACTTCGCTCGAACTTCAGCGAAGTTTGTCGATTTTTTAAACCATGGCCAGGGGTTACACTATATATAAACCCCTATGATAATAATGAATCACTAACTCGTTCACTATGATATATTGATTGAAAAAAAAAAATGCTTATGTTGTATGCGTGTTTCTTTGATGCATGCACGTGTTAATCAATTTGATTATTAATTACTATATCCATGCGTGAGGATTCGTTTATGTGACTGTTTTAGTGCAAGTATTATGATTTTGATCAAAGTGCAAATATTATATATGTTTTAGGGTACATTAAGCTTTCTATCATTTATCATGTTACTCGTATGATTATGATCGATCAATAATTTTAGTGGACAATTATACCACAGTGAAATTGTGATATTCCTTGAAGAAGGATGGAATAGGTTAACTATAATTTTTGTATAGTTAGTAAATTTCTTGAATTCTAAGAATTATGTATATCATGGATTAAGTCCAAAAGATATAGCTTGTTGAGTGAATTTAAAATCATGGATGCTAGTTATATGGATTAACATTGAATTATCAAAATTGTGGGGTTTGGAAGCAACTTAATTGCAAGCCCTAATTTTGATAGTTATATCTTCCAAGTTGAAGATATATATTATGTCTATGAATACTTGAAAGATGTTGGGGTGCGTATAAAATTTTTTATTTTATTTTCAAAGTAAAGAAAATAAACGTACATGAGCCCCAATGAAGTATTTAAAGAGGCATTTATTGAAGAACATATTATTTTGAAAATGAGTTATCAATATTGAGATTGAATCTATCAAGTCGAAGCCTTTGAAGAGTAAATGGATTATAAAATCTAATTAAAGGCGGATGGATAAATTGCTTAAAATGAAACAAATTCAATTGATAGCTTAAGGCTTTATTTGAGAGAAAGGAAGCCTTGATTTCTTTGAGAGAAATTCACTAGTCTGTAATAACATTTACACCTAGTTGATTCCTAATAAAGCAAAAACAATAGATGTTGAGACACAACTTAAATACTGAATTTAAGGAAGAAATGCTTGTATCAAAGGTAATCCTCAAAGAAACGAGAGTATTGTTAGATTCACATTGGAATCTAAATAATTGCGCATTAATAAATTAAAAAAAAAACTTAATTATGGCTTTGAAAGAGCTTGGAGGATATTTCATATTCGATGCAATTGTCTATATAACACATATGTTGTAAGGCGGCTAATAATCACAAATGACAGAGAATAAAATGATGTATATAAAATGTTAAATTTGGACTTATATGTCGAAGATTATCATTAGATAGTTACTTGATTATGGAATAATTTCCATAGAAAATGAGAAATGAGAAGACAAACTTGTGGCCACTAATTGTAAGTTTGTTAAGATCAAGTAAACTGATATCGAGGGGAATGAGTTTAAAAGCCTAAAAAATGAGTTAAGTGTGGCGGAAACCTAACCTAGCTGATTGGAGATCCCATGTATTAGGTTCAATAGGCAAACTGGTTAGATGAAACTCGAGTGAAGAACACACTTTGTCAATCCTAAGATAAAATGCGTGTTGAGAAGAAGTGAAGGGTATGCTAAGCATTTAATGAAAAATAAATGTCACCTATATGATAGTAAATGTGGGTCGCATTTATGAGAACGAGACTGACTAAATTCTCTAAATCTATCATGAAACCAAGATTGTGTCCAGGACCAAAATGGACAAAACCGTAGAACCAATAATGATAGGGATGGAGTTATGTGAGTATTATTGTCTCGGTATACCGTAAAAGTGAACAGTTCAAGATCATCTTTATCCACTGCGTCACGAACTATATCCGATAATATTTCACTAGGGAAAGTTCAAGTCTATATACGACACTTCTCCTGATGTAACTTTATTCCACCAATACTCTCTCAAGTGTGTCTGCATTAAAATGATTTTTAAAATCCATTTATGTGGGGGGGTTATATAGATTTGATAATCAATTTCCATTCATGTGGGGGGATTGCTGGAACAATTAATTGTATTATTTAATTGTTTATAATTTGAATGGAAATTATGTGAAAGTGTTTAATCCTATGGAGGGACATGAGATACTTTAAGGTGTATCTATTCACTAAGAGACATGTCTTTCCTAATAGACACATAAAAGTCTATATATATTCACTAGATGGATCGTTTTTATCAGACTTACAATAGAGTTAGAAGGTTAGGAAAATGAGTCAAAATCAAGTTTCTTTCTCTTTTCATGGTTTTGAGTCGGAGAGTGTTGAGTCATTCTATTGGTTTGTAGACTAATGATTTGGAGTGCTAAAATCATTAGTATGATCATTGTATCTTAGGTGACTATCGTCATTAGACAGTAAGCACTATAGTGGGGCGAAATAGTCTTTAGGATATTGAGTATAACTCAAGCCCCGATCGACTATATTATGTTTTTCTACTATTTCGCATCAAAGTTTACACAAATCCCACCATCACTTACTGCCACATTGCCTGTGCCTTCGCACTTTGGTTTGAATTGTACATGCCTATGTATTCGTTTCTTCTTTTCCTTTTGGAAGTTTCCATAGATAGCAATTAGTGTGATGTTATAGCACGCATTCTGGCCCCAGGCATAGTTTATTATTGTGTTGGGAACACACACTAGAATGTTACATTGCTACGTTGTTTCTGTCCCATTGTCACACAGATAATGTCATTGTCACATTTGTATTGACGTGTCAGGATGTTGACACATGTCAAATATATCAATGATCGTAATTGTCTGAAGGCTTAATGGAATGAGCAGCATTCATGCTATTTGCATTTCATATCTGATTTTTTCATTATGGAATAAATGTGATTTACAATATCAGGGGAGATATAATATGTATATTATTCTTATTTTTGATAAATATAAGCACCATCCAATTCATTCAACACGTATCCTCAACTATAAATTTGATCAAATTTTTAAATATCAAAGAGAGGACCTTACAGACGATTTCATTCTTCATTTCATTCATTTCACATTTAATAAGATACCCAATTTATCATGGTAACTGGCTACTGCTGCTGTTGTCCATTTTACAATTAACCACCTCTTTAATGGTTCACATTCTTATGAGATTTTCTTTTTTCTACGTGTATTTTTCAAAAGCATCGATTCATATGCCACGCATTGGATACAGAGATGGATCTGAGAGGTCAGAATGGTACACAGTGGAACGACTTTTGCGGAAATATGCATCTATATATGGCATAAAGATTTTTGTGTAAGCTCAAATTCAACTGCAATTTTTTATTTGTTCATTCATAAGCAAATTTGCTTGAGTTTATTTTCTTGCATCCAATGTTTTACAGTTATTACTTTCGACGTTTGGCTTGAGCTTGAGCGTGAGCAACAGTTATGATCTTCATCTATCAAGTTTGATGCTTGAGATCTACTTGCATACAAAGAGGGATGATGAAATGCTGCATGAATGAATAGTTCTGATGTGATATCCGAAATGGAAGCAAACTAAAATCAAGTTCCCATCGACAAAGCAGATGACATGAGTTGGAATCCTGGTACCATGTTTTAGTTTGTTTGCAGACATCGTAGTTTCATGTTAGAAAGCAAATACAAGGTTTTTTGGCTTTTGAACTGGAGTCACTCCTATCCTTACATTTTTGACGGTTCGGTTTCATTATCCAATGGCAAAACTTCTATAATATGTTCTATATAATATATAGGTCTTGTTCTGTCTGATCCCTAGTGAAAGGTTGGAGCAGAACTCATCTCTCTAATTCTTTTTCTTTATCTATTTCTATCGGAGAATGTTATCTGGCTTAAGCAGGTTTTATCGAACTTCAGTAGAAGAGGCTTAAACCTTCCACCCTGGAGTTGAGAGGTTCCTTTCGTACCACTAAGCTAATGGCCTTGGATGTGTTAAAAGATATCTGATCTTGAGAATTCGAAGGTGTAACGAGCTATCTGGGATACTAGTAATTTCAGTTCTATATCAAGTCTTTCATTTGGACGTACAAGTTCTATTGTACGGTTGCACCCATGTCTCTCTTTCAATAGAAAGAGTTGGTTTTATAAGAAAAGTTTTTCTAAAATCAAATTTGGATAGTAAGTTAAATTATTCAATCATATAATGATGGTTATTTTATAATCTTGATGAGTTAATACCATCATTAGCATACAAGCATGTACGCTAACATTTTAAAAATACCACTTTCAATGAACTGAAAATAATTATTTAAGAGGCCCGCTATGGGCACCCCACCATTTCATGAAGGCACCCATTATTTTTCTCATTTCCCAATCTAAAATGTGAAAGACTATTTTGCCCTTTCATATATACACACCCAAACCCCACAAACCATTTGCAACTCAAAACTGGGGCACCCCACCACCTTGAGGAAGAAGTGATCCATAAAGCCACAATTGTGTTTGTCGAGCGTTTATCGATTCTTGCGGCTTGACATCATCGACAAACGACGAGAAACAATGTTTGACAACCATACGATGCTTCGATGGGCGTAAATTTGATTAAAACTGTGAAATTGATGATTTGTTTGTCAACGTAGGGTTTGGTAAATTCGACCAATCCGAAGTTGTTTGCACTATAAAATGGAAGATTGCACTGCATTGGTGCAAGATGAGGTAGAAAAAGAGGTAATTTTTGAAATTTAATGTGTTATATATGCGGTTTCTCAAATTTTCAGTTGAATTTTGCACGGGCGCGAATGTCTCTGCCTCGCAGGACCGAGAGTTGTAGAAACGTCTCGGTTTACATCAACCGAGATTTCGTCGTAGTTCACGTCATGCTGTGAACCTAACGAAGGCATAATCTCGGTATGGATCGACCGAGACAATGTTGTAGGTCTCGGTTGGACATAACCGACACTATGCATATATTCGCGGATCGTACAATCGAAAACGTGGTTTTTGGGGTTTTTTGGTGAATTAACCTGTGCATTTCGGTTGATCATAATGTTACAATGTTTGTATTGCAGGTAATGCCGGTCTCTACTTTATTTCAAGACTACAAAGATACGTTTACACCTTGTAGGTCATTCCCCTCTAGAGAAGCGGCAATTTCATGGCTTCAAATGATAGGTCGGGAGAACATGTTTGTTTTAGTGACGAAGCACTCTGATGCCGGGGGCATTAAGCGCAGAGGAATGGTGAAACTTGCGTGCGAGAGGTCTGGAACTTATAGGGGAATGTCTCAAAGAGTTGGGAAGGGGAAAGCGGCCAAAATTTCTTCGAAACCAAGAAATGAAGAAGAAGAGGAAAAGGGGAGGACTCAAACTGGTACGAAGAAATGTGGATGCTATTTCCTTATTAACATCAAGGAAAATGCCGACTCTTTGTGGTACGTCACTGTCATATGTGGGAGGCACAATCACGAGCCCGCGAAAAACTTGGATGGCCACTCATATGCTGGAAGATTGGATAAGGGGGAGCAGGTGGTTGTTGTGCAGATGACAAAGGATAATGTGAAGCCAAGAGACATCCTCAATACGTTGAAGCAAAGAGATGTTACAAACGTATCGACAATGCGGACAATATATAATGCAAGACAGAAAGTCCGAATTGAGGATGCGGGTGGGAGGACTCAAATGCAACAACTGTTGCACATATTGGAGAAGAATAAGTGGATGTCGTGTCACAGGAAGCATCCCGATACGAATGTCGTCACTGATTTGTTTTGGGCACATCCTGATTCAATCAAGTTGCTAAGGTGTTTTCCTTTGGTAATTTTGATGGATTGCGCGTACAAAACAAATAGGTATCGAATGCCGTTATTGGAGATTGTTGGCATCACTTCTACGCATTTGACGTTCTCCGTTGGGTTTGCTTTCATATCATCAGAGAGTCATGCAAATTTTGTTTGGGCACTTGAGAACTCGAGATCCATACTGGATGGGTGGCCTAAACCTGACGTGTTTGTGACGGATCGGGACTTAGGCCTTATTAGTGCCATCAATGTAGTATTTCCATCATCGTCTCACATTCTTTGCTCTTGGCACATCAACAAAGTAGTATTGGCCAAGACTAAGAAAATGTTTGGAAATAACGAAGGCTTCGCTCGTTTCATGGATAGGTGGACGGGTGTGATGTATGCTAAGTCCGATGCCTTATTTGAAGTTGGGATGAATGACTTGCGTTCTGAGTTCGAGAATGTGAAGGGTCTTCTTGATTACTTAGAGAACACATAGGTAAAGACGTACACGGAGAAATTCGTACCGGCTTGGACAAATCGAATCATGCATTTTGGGGAAACAACAACACAGAGGGTGAAGTCTGCGCATTCCACTCTGAAGCTACATCTTGGCAACAGTCAGACAAATTTTGAGACTTTGTGGAATGTGGTTGATGGCATCCTTAGGATTCAACACAACAACATCAAGGCTTCATTTGAGCTCAGTTTGAATGTGGTCCAACATGAATGTATTGATGAGTTATATCGCCGATTGCGTGGTTATGTCTCTCAATGGGGGCTTAAGTTAATTCGAGAAGAATTGGAACGTGGGGAGGACGTTGGACACGACTCAACTGGTTGTGGTTGCGAGATACGTACCACACACGGCCTTCCTTGTGCCCACGAGCTAAATTTTCATAAATTTGCTGGGACACCATCCCTCTCGAGGATATTCATGTCTACTGGCGAAAGTTGAGTATGATACCTGAGAATCCTGTGGACCCGTTTGGGTACAATGTGCACGATGAGATTGAAAGAGTCATGCAAAAGTTTCATGCTTGCACTGAAGAGGACGATCGCATCAGGATTATTCAGCAACTCAGGGAGATTAGTCGACCTTCATCCACACCGGGAATTGTGCCACCTACGAAAATAAAGACAAAGGGAATGACACCGGGTCTCGCAAAGAGAAAAACGATGAAGCCGAATTTTCCACGACAAGATTGCCTAGCGGATTCGAGTACGTTCTATCTGCGGAAGAGGCTTCTAGGTCGACGAAGAAAAAAAGTAAAGTTGGTCCTAAAATGCGTCGTACAAGTCGACGCACCCCAAGTGCATCTAACGTGGCTTACTCTCATTGCATAGAACCGTCTTGGTTGCCATTTGTTGACAGCACCATCGATGTGATAGGCGATGAAAATTGTGGATATCGGTGTGTTGCCTCCGGGCTAGGTCTTCCCGATGTAGACGGTTGGAGGAAAGTTCGTACAAGAATGTTTGATGAGTTAATCGGGTATGAAAGCCTTTGGCGTGAACTGCTTGGAACGAGTTACGAAAATGTCAAGACTGTCGTGCATTGTCCAGATAATCATGTTAGTTGCTCATTCGAAGAATGGTTGACACTTCCAGACATGAAATTGCTAATATCAACGGCCTTTAATGTCATTCTAGTCAACCTCTCGCATGGCGGTGCCTCGACATTTCTTCCTCTACGTAGTGCTCCACCGGCGTCGATACATAGCAGACTTATCATTGCCATGGTTAATGAAAGGAATATCCATTGGGTTAGGGTAAGTGTATAGATTTTTTGTTAATTGGTTTATTCTCATCCTTATCGCCACATGTATGTGACAGTCTGTGATCTTTTGTTCTTCTAACTTTGACAGGTGAAGTTGACCGTTAATGCACCGCTGCCATCCTTATATCCCGCGTGTGAACGATATGTTGAGGAGTGCACTAAAAGGATGGCGTGCTGGAATTGTCATTCGTGAAATCGTGGCGGTCGTACCTTCTGAAGAAGGAGCTCTATCCGTGGTAGATTTAGATTCTCCATAGTTTGACATTCATGTTTGCCTAACCACCGCATTTTTTGTAAATATTATTAACTCTGACCATGGAAAGTGATGTATAGTTGTGTTGTCTATAATATAAAGTGAGTTTATATGCACTCTTTGTTGTTAATATCGTATGATGCCTAAAATGATGTTGGTACTATGTAATGGTTTGTAAACTGATGTTGTACCTCGGGTTGGATGGTTGTTGCTCCCAAATATATCATCTCGGTAATTACCGGCCGTCAGCAAAGAATACCTCTCGGCCGACATCAACCGAAATAAAACTATAATTCTCGGTAAGACAATACCGCGAATTATATAAACATATCGGTGTGACGAAGCCGAAAGTACGCTATGTTTGGGCCGACAACACTCTCGTCATGTTCCAACCGAAATAAAATGACTAATCTCGGCAATCTCAGACCGAAAACCATGAGCAGTCTTCTTGATAAGAAGCCGAAATTGGTCTCGGTTTCGGCTTTTACATTAGTAAACTGATGTTGTCGGAGGGACATGGCCGAGACGTGTGAAGATATCTCGGCCCCAACATACCGGGACCCGTATCTTGTTCTCGGTCCTGAACGACCAAAAACAGTGAAAAATTTTCAGTTTCGGGACCTGTTTCTTGTTTTCCACAATTCAAATGCACAAACATTACACACGTAGTTTTAATAACGCAACAGTTCAGTTTCGGGACAGTTCAATGTCATGGCACATTTTCCACAACTGTTAATGCACATTTTCCACAATGAAAACAGTGAATTAATTGTTCATCAATTCCACAACTGTTAACGCTAAAAACATAACAATTACAGTTTTACAACACCAATGAAAACAGTGATACAGTGCCAAATATTCCATCATTCTCTCAAGTTTCATGCCACATATAGCAACGGTTCAAGAACCATTCAACGGAACAATGAAAACAGTTCATCAATACAAGGAAAATTGATCCAACAATAGCAATGTCAATGTCCATGTGGTTTCATTCCTTTGGCTTATTGACATTCCTTCGTTGGTATTCCTCGCCATGCAACCTCTTTGGGGGGCGAGCGGCGACCGACCCGGGCGGTACATTAGCCGGGGTGGAGTGTGTAGAAGTGCTATCGTGTTGGGACTGTCTACGGCCTGCTTCGGTAGGAACTGATGTGTCGGTCGCGCCGGTAGCGGTGGTGGGTGTCGTAGTGGAGGTCGTGGGACCGAAACTCCTCCTCGAAAGGAAATTGACGACGTCACTCGCCATTTGCCTTGCAGACTCCAACGTACACAACTCCGGCGGCAATAATTTCCACCTTAACGCCGCGTCCAACGCCCTCCTATTACGCTGATCAAAAGAAATTTAAATCCGTTAATAGAATACATATCGGCATTTGAAATGAAGGTTTTGCTAACACTTCTACCTAATATTTATACCACAGTCAATACCTCAAGTATCTCATTGTCCGCGATAGTCGTCGCAACCACGTCCTCATCGAAGTCCCTCGGGTTGGTGAGCAATGGGTGAGAGACTTTCAGGAACTAAAGTAGATAGTCCGGTGTAGCCAGAAATTCGAACTCTGGCTTCTCACCGCGCACTTCGGGGGCCAACAAATGGTTGTGCCAACGTTCCCAATTGTCTGCTTGGAAACCATACTTGACCGAGTATTTTAATGCTGAAGGCCCTCTATGTGCTTCCAATGGCCGGTACGGAGGATCTGGTATAGATTGCACGTGCCCAAACTGCCTCAGAATCCTCTCCGGATGGTAGGGCTCCACCACATCCATGTACTTCAGGGTGCCACTGTAGAAGGCCATCGCGTGCACAACGCCATTCTCCCGGTGATTAACATATGGGTCCCAAGTAACCTAATGAATCGTATACAAACATAATTAATAACCCTTAACGTAAATGCCAGATTCAGTTTCAACAATGGCGTAGAGTCTCACCTCACTTGGGCGCAACCCGTCCAATGTTCGCCTAATGGACCCAACCTTATCTTGATTCATCACGGTCTCGTGCCTTTGAAACGAGGTTGCACGTAGTCCATGTATTTTGCATTAGGTGTGGCGAGCCCAAGCTTGAAATGCTCGTACACCCATCCCTGCGAATATATACAACGCTAGTTAGAGAGCAAATGAATAGTAATCACAAAGGCAATAATTCAGGTCGATTTAGTATAAAACCTCAAGTAATGTGAGGTATCCGGCAATTTGAGAAACTTGTACTCTGGTGGTCGAGCCCAAGTGTCGGTATAAGTATGCTAATACAGCAGCACCCCATGCATACTTTCCCACGTCGTCCAAATCTTCGAGGAGCTTTAACAACGCAATAGACGCCCGAGATCCACTCTTATCCGCAAATAGGGTGCAAGATAGTAGGTACAACAAGTACGCTCGGGCAGTGCATTCCACAGGAGGATAATTTGTGTTCCTCGAACCAGCTTTGGGGCACCATCGACTCTTCAACCAACATTTGCGCACTATTCACCTCCTCCTCAGCCTCTTCAATGCACACCCCAAGTAGTTTCGACACCATCTTAATAGCATCCGAGCGAGATTCCTCCGTGTACCTCGCAAAGTTCTCAACTGCCACCACCTTGCCCGTGACAGGAATCTTCAGCAGCATGCTCACATCCTCCAAGGAGATCGACATTTCACCGAATGGTAAGTGAAATGTGTTCGTCTCCGGCTGCCACCGCTCCACAAAGGCAGTGATAACCTCTTTGTTGGCCTTGCGGTATGAGCAGTCTATCAGCGTATTCAACCCAGAGCGCTGAATAATCCTCTAAAGGTCCGCGGTGTCAAGGTGGCAGGACTGTAAGTCCCATTCTTGGATCTGAGCACCGTGATTGATACACTTGAGTGTCGGCCGATCCTGCAACGACAAAAAACATTCCGTCAACTAATTGAACACCCCAAATTTTAAACTACACCAATGACCATACACGGAGAAATGTATGTACCTCATTGCTCCATATCGCTAAGGTGACATGATCTTTAAAACTCTTCAACAACGATCCATCTTCGGGACCACCGGGAAAAGGAGCACACATTTCCCCCTGCCCATGTGACTCTCCCTCATTATGGGCACCTCCATCACTAGTACTCCCACCCACATTACGATCACTACTATGGGTGTCCGCCGATGCTGATGAGTCACTACTGCTAGAGTCAGATGACTCAGAGGCATGCGCCTCGTCTTCGCCTCGGGCAATGACAAGATCTGAGTGTCGATGCGCGTCAATGTTGGACCCCTCATCGTGCAATTCTAATTTCTTCGCACGTCCTCCACCGATCTTACCCTTTCCCTTCAAATCCACCTTCTCTTGCTCTTTCTTTTTCCGATAAGATGTCGTCGGGGGTCTCCGGCCGCCTCGCCCCCGGTTAGCCCTCGACACCTCAACACCAACCTCCTCCCTTGTCACCGGTGCTTTCGAACGAGCCATACCTGAAAACACTACAACATTTAAGCGCCGGAACAGAAACAAAAGAACAATTCTAAAAAAAAGTTCAAAATCATCCATTTATGTTGTCTCGGTCAAGCAGGTTCGAGAAATACGACATACTTTCGTTCACTCCTTACCGAAAGTGGAACGACATTCTCGGCAATGTACAACCGAGAGCAATGCAACGTTCTCGGTCGTACACCACCGACATGGCATAACCTATTCAATTCGCCTTACTCTCGTGATTTGCAGACCGCGTCGACTCTAACCGTCTCGGCATTGTACAACCGACAGATAGAGTACATTCTCGGTTGTACACCACCGACACAACATTAACTAACACTAAATGTAACTCTCGTGATGTCTCGACCGAGATAACACAATTAAGCTCGGCCATTCGTGACCGAGACTGTGTGAACTCTTCCGGCCTGCCTGGCCGAGAACGACGAGTTCCCAAATATTTACCATCTGTCTCAGCCATGCTTGTCTGAGACAGTCAAAAACTCTCTGACCTGTGTGGCCGAGAACCACAAATTTCCAATAATGGAACCATTCAAAACACCGCCACACAAACATTACAACTACTCTACCAAATGTAACTTAATTAGACTATCAACGTACCTTCAAACGATCGATTTCGCGCCTTGAGTGTGTGTACGACGAACTTCAACGGAGCCCTAATTTGGAGACGAAATCGCCCAACACCCCGAGCCTTCAAACTGGAAAAACCTTATACAACGGAGGAGAAACACGGAGACGAACGAACACAAACGATTTTCGGGATTCCTCGCAATGGCCAGGTATCAACGATTTCGTGGTTGCTCAAGAGTTCGGTGGTGGGGGTGGTGGGGTGCCTCTGTTTTGAACTAGGGGTATTTTGGGAATTTCGGGCCTAATTTTTAGGTGCCATTGGTAAAATGCTTAGTGCCCTCAACAACAGGGTACCTTCATGAAATGGTGGGGTGCCCTTAGCGGCTCATACATATAATGTCCCTGTTAATGTCCACACTTTATTGTTGACAGAAAAAGGGCTGAACTAGCCTCTCTACCCATCCATTCTAATTTCACAGCTCGTCATTTTCTAAAAACACTATCAAGTGTCAACCCGGTTGGGAGTATGCCGAGAAATTGAAGAGCGAGTTTATAGATGTTACGAAGATCCAATGTAGCATTTACCTCAGTGAGGGTTGGACTTGTTGCCCTGGCAACCTCTTCACTGGGCGGGCCTAAGCGGGCTCAAACAGGGCCTAGTCGGGTTGAGCTCTAAAGCCTTTGCCAAGGCCTGTCCAATTTAAGTATTTTTTATTAAGTTTTTATATTTTTAATTAAGTAAATATATTTAATAAATATTTAAAAAGGAACATCAAGTAGAGTTTAGACTACTGGTATAAGTTGTATCAATTAACATTCATGTCAAAGGTTCGAAGCGGGTCTACTTAGATCTAATCAGTGTACGCTTAAACTTCATAGGGGTGTTAATCAATTGAAAAAGTATATGTTATAAGTGTTGGCACGATCATACAATTATAGATGCGGTCGTTCTAAATGACTAATGGTCTTTCACTTAAAAGCATGTAAAGCCCTTCCACATTCAAAGTTCAAACCCTCATATGAAATCAACACCAAAAACAATAGAAAGAAGCCGGCATTAATATATTAAAACCAATAAATCTCACAGTTAATGCTAATGACTAACTTTGGACTTGCTGCGCTTCCAACCTAGGAGGAAGAAATTTAGCCGGACATAGTTCGATTAAGCTCCATAGTATTACAAAGTTTTTCTCCGAAATTGCAAAGTAAATAAACCTTAAAAACAAAAGTTTCTATTTATACTAAGTAAGGGAAAATAGCTAAAAAACGAATCAAATCTTAAAATCCCAAAACATTAGCTTAGATCCACTTGTCTCAGTCAAAGTCGTCGTGAGTTGATGAGTCAATAATTATTTCACATTTTATTGTATATTTATAGCATATTTGCGTGATTAGTGTTGTATTACTTGGTTTTCTCTCATGTTTGTGTTTCAAGGTTTTTAAGATACATGGAAAATGACGGAATTAGGAGTGAAACGAGACCAATGTCACTAACGGCCAATTCTCTAAGAAGCGACTACCACCGTTGTCAAGGCTTGTCAACTTTGAAGTTTTGCATATATATATATATATGTTGTAAATTAGGTTGTAAGCCAACTAGAACTTAAGTTGGACTTGCTAGAGACTTAAGCATAGAAGGCATAAACTAAGAACTACTGTAACAAGTATAGAAGAGGAGACAAGAGAGAAGAGAGCTAGAGATGAGAATGTAGAGATTTTATTCATACATTAGTGTGTTCTTTACAAGTGAAGGAACCCCCTTATATATGACCTTAGTCATAATGAGAACAAGTACTTGCACAAAGTGTGCAAGTTACACCAAAGTCTCATGTCATACAAGATTACAAGTTACATGACAATACATGGATAAGTGATTATACATTGGAGTTGAATACAAGTTATGTAGAGTGTACAAGTTACATTCAATGTAGAAGTCATGCTTGATGTTACAATTCAATGTGAGAGCCATGCTTGACAATGTGATCATTCATAAGCTTGGTTAAAGGGTCATCCAATTTACAACAATATATATATATATATATATATATATATATATATATATATATATATATATATATATATATATATATATATTTCATACGCCACGCAAGCGCAAGTCAATTAAATTCAAAATAATCATCAGATAATCAAAATCTCTCTGCATTGATCCAATTCAATCAATAACTATACCTAAAGGAAAAAGCCATCTATTAGAATTGATAAAGGAAAAAGCCATCTATTAGAATTGATATGAACATCAGCTTCTTATAATTTAACACTTTTACCATATCTTTAAATGATTTTATATTGAATTCAATCAATCCTTTGCATACAGTGATAACCCAACATGGGTAACAACGATCGATAGAGCATTGCGAGAGGGCATAATGAATCGTGGCAAAGAGAATGAGACATGGAGTAAAGAAGTTAGGCGCAAAATAAATGGTACTTCTATAGAAACCAGTTCCTTTGATACTTGAGAGGTACCTAGCTATGTTTAGAAAAAGGAAATTCAAACAATTATAAAATTTTAAATAAATATGGATATAAACTATAATCTCACAATCAATATCAACTACTAATCAATGATAGATGAGTCCATAAACCCATTCAACATATTGACTAAAAAACATTACTACCACAGATGAAGTTACTAACATTGTGATCTTCTATCAATTTTATCGGAAGAGGACTTGCAAAAATGCAAGTTCATGAGAAGCATCATCCACCTTTGACTTTTTGGCACCTAAAAGCACATCCTTCAGTAGTCGATAGTTTTATGCATCATTTAAAAGTATAAAATATCCATAGTCCATGCTCATGCTTATTAGCAAAATGAAAGCTTTAAAAGGTACCTATCCTCCTATAAAGCCATTGTCGAGCTGTGAGAAAATCAATTTCATCCAACTTCAAAACCTTCCAACATCAAATTTTCTCCACATGGCCCCACTAAAATGAAATCAATACTCAATCGAGCATAAGAAAGGACATATAAGAATTAGAAAAGTATCACAAATTAATGAATTGAAATACTGAAAGGATTGAAGTCATTAAACCTAATAAGAAAATGAAGCATGCCTAACACTGTAGTAGCGCTACCTTGTTTTGTAGGACAAATAAGCTCAACTGAAATATTGGACTAAAAGATTTCTAATAGAGCCTTTCTAAGCAGCTAAAATGCTTATATAACAAATAAAAGTGGTCAAAAGCATGTAACACTTCAATGCATCTCCTAGATAAGAAACTTGGTTGCTTAACATCGGGTACCAAACAAGTATAGTAGAATATCAAGTATCTAGAATTAAGAATATGCAAAGAATAAAAATCGATAATAATTACAAAGTTAATGTCTTCCAATAATTATATAAAATATTGAAGTTTCACATCATGAAATTGCTGGAATGATCTACGGTTACTAAGGCTTGATAAGTATAGAGATATGAGAAATAATTAATAAGTTCATAATATATGGGAGTTGAAAAATTAACAATAATCAAATAGTTTAGAACCTCATGTCTTGACATGCTTGAAAGTAGATTGTGTACACAACATCAATTTAGAACCTCATGTCTCGACACGCTTGAAAATTATAACAAAAACCTCAACCCTAAATTAGTTCGGGTTGGTTTAGGAAATAAGAAATAGAACGTGCTGAATAATTATTGAGTTTGCTGTTCAAAAAACTTCTAGTTAAAAGTTATGAACGAATGAAGGATGTTGTACGTGTTTTGTGAATTTTGGGGGTGGACAAGTTTACCATACATAAAAAGACATTACGTGAGAAACGCTCCTTGTGGTAATTTAAAGTTTCAATATCTCACTTAAAAGATTCAATCATATATAAAAATTTATTATCCGATTTGAATTTCATTGATAATGTATTACAATTTCAAAATTCACATTGCTTTTCAATTCAGGTTCATTAAACCGCATACTATTTATTCTCATGAGCATTTGATCAAACACCTCCAAATCGAAACCATCAACATATACCCATCTCAAAGTAATCAGTGATGAAATCAATATTCCAATGGACATTTCATCAAACAACATCATAGCACTCTATTTAAGTATCAATACAAACCCATGCCTATGTAATCAAACTAATCATCTCATGGGCATTTTATCGAACACTTTAGGAGCACTCAATGAAACCATCAACATACACTTACCTCAATGCAATCAAAACAATGTTAACGTGGCAATTTGATCACTTACTACTTCCAAGCTTTCTATCAGTCCCTCTAAACAGACCCATATCAATGTATTCACACCAAAGAATAAACCATGTACCAAATAGAAAACCCAATCAATCAAACAACATAAGATCATGATGATAGTTTGGCTTACTATTCCTATGAATTTTCTTTATTTTTGACTTGAAATTTATACATAAACTTAGTGGTAGTTGAAGAGTTGTAAGCACAATCCACATGGGATTTAGTCTTAACTTGTTCAGTTTGGAATTTTGCTTTAAATATCTAAAGAAAAAATTGAAAATACTTAATTTATAGATCATTGTAAGTTTATAAGCGTGTACCTAGAATGAAATTGTGTTTGCTTCTTGGATTGATTCGACTGAGATGATTGAATGGTATGTCTATTTTTCCCCTTTTGATTAATTCCACAATGGTAAAAAACTACACCCTCATCCAACACAATCACAACATTCATCGTTTCAAACTATCATCTCTGCCTCTTATTTAAGAAAAAAGAACTATCATTTTGACCGCTTTGTGATTCCATCCCAATTTACAGAACCAGACAAACTCACTCACAAACCCACGTACTGCAATGACACAATATTACAAAATAAGAAATAGACTAAGAAAAACAATCATCATAAGAACATAAACAATACAGATCTAACTGAAACTTTTGACGGTACGTGCGATGGAGAAAAATCGATTTCGATGAGATAGAGAACCCTGAGTAGAGAGAGCTTTGATAGAGATAGAGCACCACGAAAAGAGATAAAAGAGGTTGCTGGGGTTACGTTGTTGTGGAAGCGAAGCGGATGGTTGGATAAATGGGCTATTGGAGTTGTCGTCTAATTCGAAAAGCACTTTGAGAAAGAGAGAGAATAACAATCGACAATAAAATAAGGACAAATCTTTAATTTTGCTGATGGTCCATTTTTTTGTTGATTCGTGCTTTTATATATTAGTAGGATATATATATAATACAGTCTTAAAATTATAATACAAACATTATAATACAGTCTTAAAATTACCTCAATCATCCATGTAATACAAAGTTTATGCTAACCAAAAGCCCATATTAGTGATATAGACAATAATACAATTAACAATTAACATTATAACATGTCGTTTATTCATTTTCAGCCTTCCCATGCTAGGGTTGGTCATTTGTGCATAATAAGTTGATGGTAACCAAAAGCCCATACTAGTGGTTTCATCAGATTTACCACTAACCCATATATTTTCAAGTCTAAGGCTCTACGTTAAGTCCTACAACATCGAGTTGTTAACTTGACAACTCTCTAGGCCCCAATGCCTAGTGTTTGGGTCACTTCACAACTCACTACGGTCACTAGGTTTAGGAACTTATTTCCTTAACTCTATATTCTTCCCCTATGCTCTAATGCCTAAGCTATAATACCAACTGTGACAACCCGAATCCCCGAACCTTAGTCACTCAGACTAAACCGCCACTCAACCTTCCCAAATACCAAGTCGATTGAGTAGTGCTTAGTGAGCATTAACCTGCAAAAATAACACTACAAGTCTATCTCAATAATAACAGTTTTAAGGAAAAATACAATGCGAAATAAAAGGGTGTGTTCCTGAATCGTATATCAATGCAAAAGTAAAATAAGAGCTAGCCTTACAAACCACAAAATAAAACTATGGGTTTCAAAAAGTCTACCCATTAAAATCCCTGTTTAATACATTAATTCTTTCAACAAAAACCATATTAAAGTATAAAATCCAATTCATGCAAAGGAAATGACTCATAAGTCAAAACTTTATCCTTTCCCTTCCCTATCGTAGCAGAAAAGGTACCTAGATGGAGAAGTGGGGTGAGCAAAATATCAATGACCTCAGGAAAGCGTAACTCGCTCTACCATCAATCATTCTAGTAATATTAAGTGCAAAACATAACTAACATGCAACTATAAGTAAAAGGATATATGAATAATAATCTCATCTTATGGATATCAAGAACAAAAAGCATATTCATAAGAAAGATTCATAGATATAAACACAACTTACAGTTCCATCATGCACACATACTATTAACATCATTATAAGTGATAGGTTCCCTACTTCAGACAAAGATAGACCCACTAGCCAACACATTGACTTTTGTGCCATTCAGTTGCGCTTCTCAACACTAGTAGTGTTTCTTTTTTTATTGTCACCCTAGATATACCATAGAACCACGGTTCCTCAAGTTAGCAACTACATACTCGATCTTCATGTCCTTCATGTAAAACTGCTACAAACACGATAAATAATGTTTGAGATGGATCATGGTGATTGCGACTGCGACTCTTATATCCATGTGTCAGCACTTACTAAGCCAGTAAATAAAAACTGTGGTTCACGATGACGATCTACACATAAGGTATATGTATGCAACCATAGATTAACAATAAATTACGTCAATTGTAGATGGCATCTCATCCCAAGTCTAACTTATATGAGACCTAATTTATACTAATAGCATGACATGATTAATGTAACAACCCATTACTTTAAGCAGGTGATTAGTGTTAATCCGAATCTCGATTAATCTAAGACTCGAGGTTAAGCCGAACTTGTCTTGAATAACGTGTGCGTGGATTTGCACGATGTTTTGACGTTTGTATGATGTGTATTAGTATTTATTGGAATTAATTGGATAAATTGACCTATAATTAATGAATTATAGAATGCCTAATATTATGTGTGGGTTAAGGGTGACACACACGAGTCGTGGGGAAGCGTGCACACCCGAGTGTATTTGTTGGCGCACAAGATGAAAAGAATTAATAAATTGGTCCTAAACCCTAAACGCGTAAATAAATGCGTATATATATTGAAAATAATTAATAAATTGGTGGGTGCCAAGTGACACGCAGGGCTGAGGGTGACACACGGTGAATGTATAATAGTGTGCACACGCGAGGGTGGTCGATGGCGCGCACGGTGAATTTATAAGTGTAAAATAAATAGTTATTTACATATAAATGAATCATAAAGTATAAATCAAATTAAAAATTATACATTGGATTCGCCTTGAGATATGCGTAGCGTGAGCATCGAGGAAGTGAGTGGGGTTGGTCATTGGTAATTTTGGAGGAATTACCTATGCCTCAAGATGCATGAATAACATCTTTAGAATAACCAATGTGCATGTGTAGGAATGTGTTAAAAATCGATTTCACTTTAAAGTGTGTGACTTTGGCTTCTATCCTTTGGATCGTCCTCGAGATTTGTGCATGCGAATCTCAAGAAAAAATTGTAATTGATCAACAATAAGTTGGCCAGGAGATGATGAGTTGGTTGATAGTCCAAAAGATCAACCTCGAGATACGCAACATGTAGCTCAAGAAAGATCAAAATATAAAATGAGGACAACCATCAAATCTGCCTCGAGATTCTTGCGATGCGAATCTCGAGGAAATTTCATATTTATCTCAAAACGCAACAGCCTCCTATGTATTCGTTTCGATTTAGAAATCGAAAAGTAAAATCGAACTAGAGAGAGATAAGGAGAAATGAAGAGAAAGAGATCGACGATGGAGTCGATAATGATAAGGTGGGTTGTTTGCTATTATTGTTGTTGGGCTGTTGATGTTGTTGTTATTTGTTGGGTTGTTGTTGATGAGTTGAGTTGGAGAGTTCGACCCATCCGAGGAAGGAGATGCAAGAGAGCTATTTCCCCTGCTGGAATCAATCATGAAGTTTGGCTTGGCAGACACTTAAATAAAATAAAAAAATTGAAATCGAACCAGGGACAACGTCCCAAGTTTTGATTTGGGATGGGGATAAACAAGCACGGGCCGCGCGTGTGCACTCCCTTGCCTTGGCTAGGGTTGGGTTGGACTTGACCCGACCCAACAAGATAAATAAAACAAAAGAGAGAAATTACTAAAAAATAGAGAAAAATTCCATAAAACTAAGGAAGAATCCAAAAAAAAATATTTTAACCAAATAAATAGAAATTGTTGAAATTTTATGAAAAAATAAAGAATTCGAGATTCGTGCGAGCCTTTATATTAAGGTTTTTACCTCAAAAGAGTGAAAATGGTCAAAATAAATGGAAAAAAAATTGAAAAATAGGTCTTGGGGTTCTGATTCAAATGAGACCAATTTAAGGGGTTATAATCAATGCGTATTGGACTCAAATCCCATTTTATGTTTTTTATCACTAGGAAAAAGATCCATGGATTTCATGAGTTTTGTAAGCCGGTATAAAGTTAGGAAAGCTCAACACAGGTTAGTGGGACTCGTATTCTTATCAATTATGCATCATAAATTAGTATATATAGTTCATGTAGCGTAATGGAGTGGGAATGGGGCAATGCACCGTGATTGGAATATATTAAATGTGAAAATGATCGAAAGTGTGCGATAAGATGGATTGCGACTGAGGTTGGAAAGGTATGCCCGGAAATGGATTCCGCCCTTTCATCATCACAAAGCCATAGTTTTACCTTAGTCGACACTGTCCAGTTAGAGTTGGTGGCTCTATCAAACTTGAATAAACTAATAAAATCACATGTATGGATTCTGTGGTTGTATTCTCGAATGATGCGAGTGTACGACTCTATCTTTAAACTCAAATTAACAGTTACGTGTACGGTTGCAGTTTGTTTGTGATTTGCGTCCTTTATTTATTGTTATATCATTTCTTATGCCTAAATAGATATGGTTTAAATTCATATTGTTATTCATTGATATTAAATGATAGTTGATCGGTTTACAAACATCACTTATAGAGCAATTTGGAGTGTTCATTCCCCAATTAACATTTCAGGTTATTGGCGTGCGCTTCGAATCAGGGATGGAGAAGATTATGAGTTTATAGTCTTCTCTACGATGTATTTAATTTTTCTACAGGTTCATATAGTGTATCGAATTATTGTTTTGTAATAACCAGGATTGGGATATGGTTTTAATACCGATAGTTATGTCGGTTTTAGTATATCGTTTCTATTATCGAAAAAGTTTTAGTTCCGTTGCGTTTTCAATTATTCATTCGATATACGATATACCGTATTGTGATTATCAGGTATGAAAGATGGTTGTACTATTACTCTAATTGAGTCCGATTGGTGTACCAGACTTAATTAAGGTTTTAGGTCGATTATTGCCGTAATTGAGTTACGGGATGTTACAATTGATAATAGTGCAAACCCCACTTACATCGATTTACTGCTATTCCTAATCTAATTTCTTATTTTGAGAAGTCTGATGCGGTGCCCTTTCGAGTATCTACATAAGCATTAATTGACCAAACTCATTAACTCTAGTCCGTTACGATAAGTTATTCATTGTCTAGGTGGATGACCAATAGTCATCGACTCGGTTGAGTCCATGATACTAAGTGAGTTGACTTAGTAATAGTCACTTACTCGTTTTCCATAAAAACCTTTCGGTTCTTAAGTGTAATCTGATTAGATCGAGAGCGGTTGCGATCCGGTTATCTAGAATTGGTGCTCCCAAAGATTTAAATGCGGTTAGTGAGTTAAACTCTATTGTTAGTTCTATAGTTATACACTAGTTAGGGAAGTATTAGTGGAGGTTGCCCTATCTATCTAGAATAGGGGACTAAATATTTAAGGCGGTTGTCAACTTTCCATAGAAAATCTAGGCGAGATTATGTTCGTAATCATGTTTTAAAATATCGACGACCTTGAAAGACTTTGACTGTTTATGTGAGTTTGTGGATCCATAAACCCAGGTTATTTTCTCCATTGCATTTTCACAAGAATTTACGTTTCAATTATTTTGTTTAATTTGTTGCTTAAAGTTCTTAAAAACTCCTTATTTTCCTATTTTAGTTTAGCTAGACTAAAATTAATATAAGTCTTCAGGATTGACCCCGTACTTACTGCTACTACAAATTATTGTAGGAGTCGGTGACCATATGAGTTATTTTTGACACGCTTGACACGTGGTTAAACTTTGGTGTCGTTGCCAGGGACTCAGTCTTTAGTTTGAGTTTAGTTTCTTTAGACTTTTTCCTTTGTTTATGCTCGTGATAGGTGTCGAGCGTGTATAATAAGTTACCTACATTTTATTTTTCTTATAGATTTGTAGTAATGGTAAGTGAAATCTTCTCCACATTGATTTTGTAAACTTCTTAAGATATTTTAAGGGTTCTTTTGTCACTAACTATTAACTACTAATTAATGAACTCTAAGTACTATAATTAAAAAGCAATCAATTAACTAAACTAAATTAAATTAAAGCAATTAAATAACTTAACTATCGATTCAAATTAATCAAATCTACACAAACCTAAATAAGACATAGTGGAGCCGAAACCAAATTGCATCCAAACCAAAGATAACATTAAAATAGTCATAGTTTAGTCACGGGTCTTAATAGTTTCATTAAACCTTCATTATAAGCAAGCTATAGTAATTTTTTCAAACTACCTAGTTTTCTTTGAGGGCCGCTAAGGGCACCCCACCGTTTAATGAGGGCACCCAAAGTATTTGTAAAAATTCCAGCAAAACTGGAAAAGACCATTTTGCCCTTGTATATATAGTGATTCAAACCCCACAAATCATTTTGACAAAGAAAAAAAAGGCACCCCACCACAAGGTTGAACCACAAAGCCACATTGCGTTTGGCGAGCGTTGATCGATTCTTGCGGATTGACATCATCCGACAGCGAGGTAACAATGTTTGACAACCATATGATGGTTTTTTGGAACTGTTTAGTTGTGTAAAATTGTGAAAATGATGATTTGTTTGTCAACGTAGGGTTTTGTAATTTCTTCAAATCCGAACTTGTTTCCACTATATAATGGAGGATTGTACTGCTTCGATGCAAGATGAGGTCGTACTTGAGGTAATTTTGCAAATTTATTGTGTTTTTTTGCGGTTATCCGAAGTTTCTGTCTGGGTGCGCGATTGTATCGGCCTCGCAGGACCGAGATGTATGGTTATGTCTCGGTCATAGAGGACCGAGAGGTGTACGTAGGTAACGGAATGGTACAACCGAGAGTACTCTGTAACTCTCGGTCGTACGTGAGCGAGACTCGAAGAAAGTTTCGAACTGTACAACCGAGAACCTATTTTTTGGGTCTTTTTGTGTTTGTGCTTTGTACATTTTGGTTGATTATAATGTTACACTTGTTTGTATTACAGGTAATGCCGGTTTGTACCCTATTTCCAGACTACAATGACACGTTTACACCTTGTAGGCCCTTCCCATCTAGAGAAGCGGCTGTTTCATGGCTTCAAATGATAGGCCGCGAGAACATGTTTGTGCTAGTGACAAAGCACTCTGATGCCGGGGGCATTAAGCGTAGGGGGAGGGTGAAACTTGCGTGTGAGAGGTCTGGAACATATAGGGGAATGTCTCAGAGGGTAGGGAAGGGAAAGCGGCCAAAATTTATTTGAAACCAAGAAATGATGAAGAAGAGGAAAAGGCGAGGACTCAAACCGGTACGAAGAGAAATGTGGATGCCCTTTCCTTATCAATGTAAAGGAAAATGCGACTCCTTGTGGTATGTAATCGTTATATGTGGGAGGCACAATCACGAGCCCGCAAAAAACTTGGACGGCCATTCATTTGTCGGGAGATTGGATAAGGGGAGCAGGAAGTTGTGGTGCAAATGACAAAGGGAATGTGAAGCCAAGAGACATCCTAAATACGTTGAAGCAAAGAGATGTTAGAAACGTATCGACAATGAGGACAATATATAATGCAAGACAAAAAGTCCGAAATGAGGATGCGGGTGGGAGGACTCAAATGCAACAACTGTTGCACATATTGGAGAAGAATAAGTTGATGTCATGGCATATGAAGCATCCCGTTACGAATGTTGTCACCGAGTTATTTTGGTCACATCCCGACTCAATAAAGTTGCTAAGGTGTTTCCCATCGGTTATTTTGATGGATTGCACGTACAAGACAAATAGGTATCGAATGCCTTTGTTGGAGATTGTTGGCATCACTTCTACGCACTTGACGTTCTCCGTTGGGTTCGCATTCTTATCATCAGAGAGTCATGGGAATTATGTTTGGGCACTTGAGAAGTTGAGATCCATATTGGATGGGTGGCCTAAGCCTGACGTGTTCGTTACCGATAGGGACTTAGCCCTTATTAGTGCCATAGAAGAAGTTTTTCCGGCCTCGTCTCACCTCCTTTGCTCTTGGCACATCAACAAAGTAGTATTGGCCAAGACTAAGAAGATGTTTGGGGAGAACGATGGTTTTGCGCGTTTTATGGATAGGTGGACGAGCGTAATGTATGCCAACTCGGATGCCTTATTCGAAGTTAGGATGAATGACCTGCGTTGTGAGTTTGGGAATGTCAAGGGTCTTACGGAGTACTTGGACAACACATGGTTAAAGAACTACAAGGAGAAATTTGTCTCCGCTTGGACAAATAGAATTATGCACTTTGGGGAAACGACAACGCAGAGGGTGGAGTCTGGCGCATTCTATTCTGAAGCTACACCTTGGGAACAGTCGGGCCAATTTTGAGACTCGTGGAATGTGGTTGATGGCCTCCTTAGAATCCAACACAACAATATCAAGGCATCGTTTGAGCTAAGTTTTAATGTGGTCCAACATGAGTACATTGATGAGTTGTATCGACGATTGCGTGGTTATGTCTCTCAACGGACGCTTAGGCTAATTAGAGATGAATTGACACGTGGAGAGGATGTTGGTCACGACTCCACTCGTTGTGGTTGCGAGATACGCACCACACATGGCCTTCCTTGTGCACATGAGCTAAACCATCATATATTTGCTCGGTCGCCCATCCCTCTCGAGGACATTCATGTTTACTGGCGAAAGTTGAGTATGATACCTGAGAATCCTGTGGATCGGTGTGGATACAACGTGCACGATGAGATTGAACGGGTGTTGCAAAAGTTTCATGCTTGCACTGATGAGGACGATCGCCTCAGGATTATTCAGCAGCTCAAGGAGATTAGTCGACCTTCGTCTACTCCGGGAGTTGTGCCGCCGGCGTAAATTAAGACAAAGGGAAGGACACCGGGGTCTTCGAAGAGAAAACACGATGGTGACGATTCTTCAACGAGACGGTTGCCGAGCGGATTTGAGTACGTGCTATCGACTCAGGAGGCCTCCAGTTCTAGGCAGAAGAAAAGTAAAGTTGTTCCTAAAATGCGTCGTGGCAGTCGACGCACGCAAAGTGCAACTAACATGGCTTACGGTCATTGCGTAGAACCGGATTGGTTGCCACATGTTGAGGGCATCATCGATGTGGTTGCCGATGGAAATTGTGGATATCGGTGTGTTGCGTCTGGGCTTCGACTTGCCGATGTAGACGGGTGGAGGATTGTCCGTAGAAGGATGTATGATGAGATTATCGGGCATGAAAACCTTTGGCGGGAATTGCTAGGCTCGAGTTACGAGAGTGTCAAGATTGCGGTGCATTGCCAAGAGAATTAAGTTGGTGCATCTTTCAAAGAATGGTTGACACTTCCAGACATGGGATTGTTGGTATCCACTGCATTCAATGTCATTCTCGTCAACCTCTCGCTTGGGAGTGCTACCACATTTCTACCTCTACGTAGTGCTCCACCGTCGTCGTTGCACAACAGACTTGTCATTGCCATGGTAAATGACATGAATATACATTGGGTTAGGGTAAGTGCTATGAATTTTGTTGAATTGTTATTTTTTCCCCCGGAGCGGGGTTGTGACAATATGTTTATGTTATACTGTTCACTTTGACAGGTGAAGTTGCGTGTGAATGCACCATTGCCATCCTTATATCCTTCGTGGGACCGGTATGTTGTGGACTGCGCGAAAGTTTGGCGTGATGGATTCGTCTTTCGAGACATCGCGCCCATTGCAACTATTGATGATGCCACCGTATCTGTTGTAGATTTAGGTACACCGTAGTGCTAAACTTGTACCTAGAATTCTTGATGCCTGTAAATTTACCAATTTTGAAAGTTAGTTGTCAAGTTGTACGGATATACAATGAGTGTAATTTCGTATCACCTTTGGGGTATTGTTGTACAGTTTGATTCTTGTATAGTGATTTTATCCTAGTACATTGATATATAATTACTTTTGTTTCCGTGGCTACTGTCGTGCTGGATTTTCATTTGTGCGAAGTTAGTTGGAAAGTTAGTTGTCGAGTTAGTGGGAAAATGTTCTTTGGAACAGACGTGTCGATACTGAATGACCGAGACATACGGTACAGTGTCGGCCATACACCACCGAGAACTAACGTTAGGTTTCGGTCGCGCAATACCGAAATTGCCGCTTTTCGTCGACCTATGCGCGACCTTACCCATGGCTTCTCTGCCATCAGTAACCGAGACATATTTAAATTCTGGAATCAGCGACATTCTCGGCCGGGTAAGACCGGGAATCCTGTATTCGTCTCGGTTGATCAGTACCGAAAATTGAACATGATTGTCGGCCCTGCTTGACCGAGACACCCTCATAATCAGAAAAAACAAGTATCGTAGAACCAAAAAATACCAAAATGGAACGATAGGCAATGTAACATTATAAACTGTCATAAAAATGTCGTCAACAGGCAACAAGTACTCATCAAACATTTAAAAATGTCGTAAATCATGTAGTCAATACGCACCATATAAGCGCAACACAACAAGTAGTCATCAAACATTACAAACTGTCATAAAATCATCTCCGCAAACCTCATAAAACTCAAAGAATGTGATACAAATGTCTATCCCTCCGCAAAACGGTCATTGGTTGGGTTTCTTCAAATTCTTCATTTGATACTCCTTCCCATGCATTCTCTTCGGAGGGCGAGCATCGACCGTGGCGGGCTGCGCTGGGGTGGAGTGTGTGGAAGTGCTACCATGCTAGGACGCCTCGGGCTGCTTCGGTAGGGGGTGGATGTTGCGGTTGTGCGGTTGCGGTTGCGGGAGTCGTACTCGTGGGGGTGGGACCTATACTCCTCCCGAAAGAAAGTTACGATGTCACACATGATTGTCCTCGCCGACTCAATCGTACACACCTCGGCGGGAGGTCCATCCATCGCAACGCCGCGTCCAACGCTCGCCTATTACGCCGATGAAAAAAATCGGGTTAGTGTCAATGTAAAACATATCGAAATTAATAATAAATGCATAATACATATAACCATTTCAATACCTCAAGTAGCTCGTTGTCCTGCGATGGTTGTGGCGACCATGTAATGGTCCTCGAGGGTCGGATTGGTGATAACGGGATGAGACACTTTGAGGAACCAAGGCGAGTAGTCCGGTGTAGCCAAAAACTCAAATTCCGCCTTGTCGCCCGAACTTCAGGAGCCAACAAATGGTTCCTCCACCGCTCCCAATAGTCTTGCTTGGAACCAATACTTGACGGAGTGCTTGTTCGCGAGATGGGCCTCGGTGTGCTTCCACCGGACGGTACGGAGGATCGGTATAGATTGCACATGCCCAAACCTGTCTCGAGAATCCTCTCCGGATGGTAGGGCTCCACCACATCCATGTACTTGATCGTCCCACCGTAAAAGGCCATCGCGTGCACAACTCCATTTTCCTCAAATTCACATATGGGTCCCAAGTGACCTAGTCAAAATGCAACAACCATTGTTAGCAAAAATAAATTCCTAAAACATCAATCATCGAGGATATGGATAACCATCTCACCTCACTGGGCGCAACCTATCCAAGGTTCTCCTAATGGCCCCGAGCTTGTCAACATTCGCCACCGTCTCGTGCTTTTGAATCCATCTGCAGACACGAGGTTGCACGTAGTCCAGGTACTTCGCATTGGGTGTGGCCAGACCAAGTTTGATATGGTCGTACACCCATCCCTGCAAATACATACAATGTTAGTTAGTCCACAATTGCAAGTAATTGAAATACAAAATGAAAATTAAGTCTATTTTATAACAAACCTCAAGCAATGTGAGGTAGCCAGCAATTTGAGACACTTGCACTCTCGTGGCGGACCCCAAGTGTCGATACAAGTAGGCCAACGCAGCCGCACCCCATGCGTAGTTTCCTACGTCGTCCAAGTCCTCAAGAAGCTTCAGCAGCGCGATCGATACCCGAGACCCACTCTTATCGGGAAAAAGAGTGCAGGACAACAAGTACAACAGGTACGCTCGGGCGGTGCATTCCACAGGATGATAATTTCTGGGTCTCGAACCAGCTTTGGGGCACCATCGACTCTTCAACCAATGTTTGCGCACTGTGAGCCCCTTGCTGATATTCACCTCCTCCTCAGCCTCCTCGACGCTAACCCCAAGTAGGTTCGAGACCATCTTGATAGCGTCCGAGCGAGATTCCTCCGTGTACCTCGCAAAGTTCTCCACTGCAACAACTTTGCCCATTACATGAATCTTCAGGAGGAAGCTGACATCCTCTAATGAGATAGACATTTCACCAAAAGGTAGGTGAAATGTGTTCGTCTCTCGCATTTGCCACCGCTCCACAAATGCGAGAGATCACCTCCTTGTTGGCCTTGCGGTATGAGCAGTCTATGAGCGTATTCAACCCGAAACGCTGAATAATCCTCTGAAGTCCCGCCGTGTCCGGGTGGCACGACTGTAAATCCCATTCCTGTATTTGAGCTCCGTGATTGATACACTTAAGAACGGGCCGCTCCTGCAAATGTAAAAACATCTCGTCATTATGTGAAGACCATGAGTATTAAGTTAATCCGTTCAATGAAATTGAAATTACCTCATTGCTCCAAATCGATAAAGCCACATGATCCTTGAAGCTCTTCAACAGCGCCCGTCTATAGGACCACCGGGGAATGGAGCACGCGCTTCAACATGCACTTCTGGCTCTCCTTCATCATGGCCAGCTCCACCACTACTGCTCCCGCCCACATTACGATCTGTTTCTATCGTGTTCCCCGCTCTCGAAGAGTCATTGCTACTAGACTCCGATGCATGCCCCTCCTCTCCCCCTCGGGCAACAACAAGATCCTCATGTCGCCCAGCATCGATGTTCGAACCCTCATCGTGCAAATGTAACCTTCCACGATGACCATCTACCTTGGCCTTTCCCTTAACATCCTCATTCTCCTTCTCTTTCTCTTTCCGGGTACGATCTGTGTCGGGGGTCTCCGGCCACCTCGCCCCGGTTAGGCCTCGGCACCTCAATACCAGCCTCCTCCCTAGTCACCGGTACCTTCGGACGAGCCATACCTGAAAAAATTACAACATATAAGCGCATGGAACATAACCCAAAAAAAATTTACAAAAAAAAATGTTCAAATTCATCCATTTCTGATGTCTCGGTCAAGCAGGTCCGTCAAACAACCCATATTTTCGGTCACCCATGACCGACAATTCCTCCAATATATCGACAGGGTACAACCGAGCCCAATGAAGAATTCTTGGTTATGCACCACCGAGATTGCTTGCCCATTTCATTTCGCCTTGCTCTCGGCCAATCACGCCCGAGCCTACTCTAACACTCTCGCCAGTGTACAACCGAGAGTATGAGCAAATTCTCGGTTGTACACCACCGCCACCACATTACCTAGCACTAATTCTAGCTCTCGTCACATCTCTGAGACAACTAGAGTACTCTCGGCCATGTAAACCGAGCCCTTCGTGAGCTTTTCCGGCCTTTGTGGCCGAGACTTCGACTTCCCAAAAATGTAGTTTCTCTCTCGGCCATGCTTGGCCGAGACAGTTAGCACATTCTCTGGCCTGTGTGGCCGAGAACCGCGAATTCCCATTTTATTAACTATTGAACAAACCACCACTGCAAATCACAACTACTCTACCAAATGTAACTTAATTACACTAAAAACGTACCTTCAACCGAGCGATTTCGCGCAAATAATATGTGTTCGACGAACTTCAACCGAACCCTAACTTGGAGACGAAATCGGCTCACACCACGACCCTACGAACGCAAAAAAGCCGTAAACCGAAGGAGAAACACAAGGCGAGACACGGAGACACGATTTCGGAGATTCCTCTCACATTGGTCGGTTCAAACCAAATGGGTTCTTCGATTCAAGATCGGTGAAGGTGGTCTTTGGGGGTGGTGGGGTGCGGCGGGATTTCCACGAGGGGTATTTTACGTATTTCTGGTCTAATTTTTGGGTGCCCCAGGTAAATCGGTTTGTGCCCACATTAACTGGGTGCCCTCATTAAACGGTGGGGTGCCCTTAGCGGCCCTCTTTTCTTTTTATCAATGGTAGGTTCACGCAACTCAAGTCCATATGCTAATCTTATTATCACTAGGCCTTCAAACGCTCAAAGTAACTAACAATAAATAAAACCGCATTAAGTTTTATTCAAACACTTATTACTAAGCAATAACTAACAGAAATATGTTGTAGCTACTCGACCTAGAACTTAATTTGACACGTGTCGAGCATATACAATAAGTTTCCCGTATATCCTTATTATTTGGAGTAGTGATAAGTGAGATCGTCTCCATAGGAATTTGACAAACTTCTTTAGGAAAATTATTTCAATGGTTTTTATTATTTTTCTTTAATTTAATTAATTTAATTAAAATGGGAATTAAAATTTTCTAGTTAAACTATAACAATCAATTAAACTGATTAAACTAATTTAAAGTAATAAAACCATTGAAATAATTTTCCTAAAATGGGAATTCACTAAAACTATATTCAAATCAAATCAATTCAGTTTAATATAAAACAAATATTTAAACAAATATCCAGAATAATGAAACATTGACCCATTTTGAATCCAAACATATTACTTAAATCATAGTCATAATCATACTTTAATCATATTATAAAGTATTCTTGGATATTAAACCTAAATCATAAGTAAGTTGAAAGCCTTTATCAAGCCACCAATTTTCCTTATATGAATAGAAAAGCCACATCCTAATTTTATTATATTAATCATTTGAAATCTCGAAGATAATTAATTAGAAAATAAAACAATATTAAGTTCTGTGAAAACTTCGACTTACTAAGTCTAATTTTATCAAAAAAGTTGTATCAATATCAAACTAAGAACTCAGTTCATCTAGGACATCTAACAGTAATAGACCTATTAAATAAATCCTAGTTACAACTTTAAATTAGATATAAAACCTAAATATCACAATACACATTCTAGACTATGCATGCAATACAAAATCTCATGATTGTAATCCGCAAATAACAATCTATTAAATCAGTGAATTGACGAATACGATTAGGTTTAAAGCATTAGTACAAATTATTCTTCATTATGACCACATTACAAAACATATTAAGTTCATGTTAAGAATTTGTTTAGATTAATAAACTACTCACGCATATTCATAATAAACATTGCAATAAAGTAATTAAAATACATTAAAAATACTTCTTATTGAATACTTTGAATCTTCAAATCATCTCCAAAAGAAATGAACAACAAAACTAAACTAAAACTTAATAAACTAATTAATATGACTCCAAGAGCAATGGAATATGATATAGGATACTCAAGGGCACTTAATTTCAAAGCCTAAGGTTCATATACATAAATTCTAAGTAGTACATATCCAATCAAAATAAAATTCCTTGATTTCCTCCAAAATTCTCGAAACCGACCCAGCGAATCACCACCGAATCCTCTATCAATCCTAATTCACTGGACAAATTGGTGGAAATCTGCTTCTGTGCTTCACTAATTTAGCTAGCGATTCTTGTATCCAACTCGATTCACTGCTGATTCACTGGTAGTGAATCCTAGTTTAGTCTTGATTCACTTTGCACTTTCTCTACTTGACTGAATTCTTTATTTTCTTCCCTTTTATTCCATTTCTTCACATAACCTAAATATAACCTGAAATCACAAAAACAAGAGAAAACCCTGTGTAATATAATATTTTACATTCAAAATCACCCTAAAAATACTATAAAACACTATCTAATTATTAACTTATCAAATACCCTCAAACTTAACATTTTGCCGTCCCGAGCAAAAGAATAGTCTCAATTATATTCTCTTTTCATTCCTTATTCTGATTTCATAATTATTTACTTTTTTTTTTCTTAAACTGAAGTGATCATTAAATAGAAACATATTACCTTTATAAAAATAAAATTATGATAGAATAAAAATATTTTAAAAATTAACCCTTTTTTTACAACTCAACCTTCATTATGTAATACACTTCAAATTTCAAAGTTTGATCAATTACCAAGGCCAAGCCACTACATAAGTTTTCTCAATCTCCACTGACAAGCATTAAGCTTATGATGACTAATATAGAATCTCAAGATACAAAAATCTCTAAATCAATCTCAATTTCGAATAATATTTAAAAATGTCACCACAATCAAAGTCGATATGAGTTTTTGACACTAATGAATATCATTATCATGTTCAATTGTTGGAATGTTGGGAAAAAATATACTTCACTCAGCTTTGCTATAAGCACTCGAGCTAAATCTTTTATTTGAAGAGTCTTTATCAACATTCTTCCATTTTTCTATATCCCTCTCTTTTCTTTTTCTTATTTCTTCTTTATATAGTTTTCTTTTTTTCTATATATTCCTACAGTTCCTGCTCCATTTCCTTTGGATATCGTTATTCTTTTTATAGGAATTCTTTCTCACATTTTTCCCACCGCTAGATTCCCTGCTCCATTCCTTAGGAATCTGTGGGGCTCTCTATTTTTTCTTTTAGAAACTCTTGTTAGCATTTCTCACTTTCACTATAGTTAAGGAAATATTCTTTTCAACTAAGTAAAGTTTATTGGCTAATTTCCTATTTCTTCCCTTAATTGTGGCATAAGTTCTTATATATATGAGAAGTTCTACAATGGATCCCAAATATATAATCATGTCATGGGAACCCCTTAGAATATGTTGTGCATTGAATGTTGTGTATTTATGATTCATAGATTAATGTGTTGGATTATAATCTAATGGTTATAAATGTGGTTCCCATGGCATGGGTATTTTTGTAGTTCCCTTGGTCGTACTTCCTTTTGTATAATACTTGACCAATAATCTTTGTATAATAAGATTCTCATAAATTTGTCTTGTATATCTTGCACTTTTATTTCGATCTTCTACTCATTATAATGTCTAACATAAACCAATGAATTCTTCTAAACTCCTATAGTGCATACACAATCTAAGTAAGTCAAATAAGGTATAATAATTCATTTCTACCATAAACTTTCTATTTTCATGGATAATAAATATACCACTTCTATTTAAATCCAGATTACATTCAATTCCATATTATTTCCTAACTAAATTAAGTAAAATGAAGAAATATTACCTGTAACTTAAAAAGTTTGAAAAATTTTAGTCAACTTTGAACATTGAATCTTACATTTCGAGTCTTCCATAGCTTCTTTGTACTCCTTTTCACCTAAATACCCCCAAATCATTCCGAACCTAATCCTCAAGGTTTAAAAATTAAGTCGGATTTCCAATAAAACAAATACCTCGTGAAGCATAAACGGACTATATGAAAAATAACAAATAAATAAGTGCAAGTTATCATAATAATGAATTTCCATATTCAGGGAAAACATGACAAATTAGAAATTTTCAAGCATCAAACAAATACCTCGTAAATGACCTTTTCAACATTAATATAACCTAACATTTTAACTATGTAATACAATAATGTCACCTTGTAATTCACAACTTCGTAGTATTGAAACTCGGCTGTAGGCTTGCATTGACAAAATAATTCCATGCTTATGTGGTTTTTTTCTAAAATTATTTGTTTGAATGTGCTTTGGATACATTTTTTTATCCAAAATGAATCTATTCCCCGGGATTGCTTCTAATCCACTCTTGATGATTTCATGGGAAAATTCGTGTTTGAATCCATACTCAGATTTTTGATAATCATTATTTTCTTTTCTATGAGATTTTGATAATCCATAGTACCGATTTATTCTTTCAGGTGAATAATTCACTGATCTTCCTCCAACCATAGATACACTTTTATGATCACTTCCATGACCATTGACGTAAAATTCTCTAACCAAAACCTCACAACCCATCTCTTGAGGAATATTTATACAATCATCATTATTATAATCCCTAGTAAAAAATCCTCAGTTCCTCTCCCTTATTATGTTCAAAATTCTAGGCTCATACTTTAATTCATTCTTCATATTGAATCTCCTCTCCGGGATCACTTTTCTATTTTTTCCTAATGCCGCTCTTCATACTAGCAAGCGCTTTAGCATTGATGAAATTGTCTGCATTATAAGCAATTTGTGGATTCTCCTTAACGTCTTCTCCTTCCGAATCATCACTATAATCTTTTGGTGGAGTAGGTTCTTATTGTGTTCTAACTCTAGGATAATTGATTGAAGTTTCCATTGGCCTAGTTGGTGTAAGTGGAACTTTGAATTTTGTTTTGGGTTTCTCTACTGTCACTGCTTTTCCTTTCTCCTCTCTCGAACTTTAACCTCTTCCACTTCCAGCTATTTTTTTCAAATCAACTAACACAAGTCCAAATAAAGATTTAAACTTGTAAATCATTAAAAACCATTTATTGGAAATAACTTGGTAGAATTCAAAACTCTACTTATAAGGATAAATTCATTTGAAAAGCTAGATTAAAAATCAATTGGAAACTTAAATAAAAGCAATCGGCATATAAGTTCTTACTCAATATAAACTTAAAATCGGTTTTCCAAAACTTTCATGATATAAAACAATTGTGCAATAAATTCAAGTATTTTTAAAATAAAACACGCCACCAAACTCATTTATACTCAATTTCAAACCAATTGCATATAAAAATCTTTAAATGGATAAAGATACCAAAATCTCAAAAAAAAATTTGTTTGTAAATCAACTATCATCTTAATCATTATTTCCATTCTATTGAAATAAATAAAATCATTTATGAATGGTAACAAGATTAATTCAAATAAACGATTTTGAAATTGATTAAAAATCTCAAAAGATTCATCAAAAACCAAAAAAATTCAATCTAAAAAAGCTAGGGTTTTATCGTGACTACCTTCTTGAGAGTGAATCCCTCAAGATGTAAGCTCTTGAACCCCTCTAAATCTCTTCCAAACTTGTATTAAAAACTCCCTTAAGCTATAGTTTGGTTCTACTCTCTCAAATTCACTTTATTTTGGGTTGAACAAATCTAGATTGAGGTGTGAATCATTTAAATACACTAAAATCTAGCTTAGGAAGGCCAAATCCATGCAAGAATTCGGTGTTTAGATCGAATAAGTGCAATGGTTGGTGTGTGTGTGTGTGAAATGATTTATGTGTGATGAATTAGGGTTTCGTTTTAAAAACTTGGAATCAGGTCCAGCGAATCGAAGTTTTAAGTGGATTCGCTACATAAATCGGTAGAATTTAGGCTCTATGTCTCGCCGATTTTCTCAGCAATTCGGCTTTAAAGGTCGATTCACTGTTGAATTGCTAAACTTGAATTTTCACTTGAAATTTCTGTTTACTGTCACCAATTTTTCGAATGATTTACAGTGTTAAATCAAATCGCTAAGGATTCACTGGACATAAATTATTATTTTTCTAATTTTATTTACAATTATCATATACATCATTCATAATAATCTATATAAAGGTAGAATTCATTGAAAGTAAAAAACTTGAATATGATATGTAACTAACCAATAACTTTATTACTTTATTAAATAAATAAATAAATAAATAGTTTAAATTTGCATAAAGGCTAAAAACATAACAACTTGATTACCCTTCCCCCTCCCCCCATACACACATATTTGAAAGTACTTCGAAGTTTAAATTTTTGAAAAAAACTTCAATACAAGAGTCAAAAAGTGAGAGAATAAAAATGTACTATACTAATAAAATAGAAATAAAGATAGAATATGGGTTGCCTCCCATAAAGCGCTTTTGGTTACTGTCGTTGACTCAACTGAACCATTCCAGAATTAGACCGAATTTCTAAACTTGAATATATGATTGTCCACTCTAGTACCATTCCAAAAAGTAAGTGTTTGGTCATTTATATTTAAACTAATTGTTTTATTCATAATATCCATAACAACATGAGAAGTGGCTAAAAAAGGCGTCATCAAATTAAAAGAAGATCTTCATTAACAAAGTGTGGCATAACCAAAAAGTATGTAGATATAATGTACTTGTCTACTTGAATTGGTACATTCGTAACCACCCATATTGGTTTGATTGAAGTACCATCCGATAAAGAAACTTGTTCAGAAGAAAGCTCATCCAACTCAAATTAAGTATGTATAAAGAAATGTATAGACATGAGATTTGCATTAGAACCCATATCACACTGAGCTTTAAAGTACCAAGCCCCTTTGATTTTCATATTCAAATGTATACCTCCAGGATCATTAAGCTTTACATGACTTAAATCCACCTTTTTCTTTTTCTTATTCATCTTAACTTTAAAATTTTTTAGCTTGTTAATACTCTTCCCGTTCTCTAGTTGCTTAACTCTCCATTCTTGAGTTATTTTATTTTTATTTGAAGTGTCTTCAACTTGCTCTTTCTTTGAAAACTTATTTTCATTTTCCACTATTACTATATTAATTGCATATATTTCATGTGGCGGTCCCGCACCCCGAGGCCATCGAGTGAGCTGCTACGCGGGTTCTGCAACCCTGCCAATGTCGACGCCATGTCAGAGTGCTCGTAGTACGTGCAAACTTATCTTATTTCGTTATAAATTTAACCAGTTACCCAATATTTCTTAGTTCATAATCATAAGTTGGGAAGTATGGCTTGTGTTTTACAGAGCTTTGCAGTTAATAATAAAAAATTACAGTGGAAGCCTTAAATAGCAAACATCCTGCTGTAGAAAACCCAAAAATAAAGTACCATGTATGTAAGGCAACAAAATACACAAAAGTAGGTATAACATGTATAGTGTCTCTCATAGTCCCCTGACACACATAATATAACAAAATATAAACACCTTCGAGTATGTCTAAGACAGTCAGCAGAAAGAGATAGTCACCAAAGATTCCCTTCGCCGATACTCGTAGAAGGATCTGCACTCGGCCACTCCAAAAAGTACAGTAACGAGTCTAGTGAGTAAAATCCCGAGAGTAATCCACACGATATTTAGCAAAATCAATCAAATAAAATTATAAGACATGCAAGTATGCTATCTGGCAACAAAAATACATCCACCCATGAATTTAGGCAATACAAAAGAAAAAAAGAGTTTGCAGGTAAATAATCGAAAAAAGAACAACAATTATATAAGTAAGAAAAAATGTTAACACAGATAGCCCTAGTGAACCACTCAGTCAGTTAATCAGTCTATCTTATACCATGTCTAGCAAAAACCTAGTGAACCAACTCAACCGGTCTTCATAACAAAACCTTAGTAAACCAACTTTACCAGTCTTCAAACAATCCCATAATGCATGCATAAAACCCCAGTTATTCAACATGAACGAACAACAGTAATATGATAACATCAAAGCAAAAATAGTTCAACAACCGAAAAACAAATGTAAAAAACAAACTGAATTATGTGAAGCATTCTCATGGGTTTGACGCACATTAAATACGTTCTTTGACTCCCTCGGACTCCTGAATGTGAACCCACCTACCTCCCCGATACCTGAGCAACGGTCCCTTTAGTCCCCTGAAGTCCAATTTTATGTCTTTAGTATGTTTATAAGTGTTTGGGTGTGTATTAGGTTGAAAATAACCAAAATAGACTTTAATTTGGGCTGTCTACTATCATTAGCGCGCTTGGGAACCCACCTATCGCGCTATGCCTGTGAAGCGCGCTAGTGAAGTACCTAGTTCACTATTGTTCTTCAAATGAATAAGGGTTGCACGCTTATGGTGGATAGAACGTTATCCAGGTTGGGTGGCAAAATTCTCGACTTGAGAATTATGTCCTCAACTCCCTAATTTGGCCTACTCTAATGCTGTCGACCTACCCTCTCCTCGTAGGGACATCCAAAAATGCCAACAAAAATCAAAGGCACATGTATAATTCATCAATTTAGAGATTCATGCATTCATCGACATAAAGCCTCAAAACCCAATTCCATGTAAATCATTTTCAACCCTTAATTGAATACCGAAATATTCGACGAGGTAGGGACAGACAAAAGTTAACATGGGATGCATTAATTATGAGGGATTTGAATGGTTTGAAAAGCTCACCATCAATTGCACTTAATCGAGCACAATGGAAAAGTTTGATCCATGTAGCCGACCCCAGTTAATTTGGGACTGAGGCTATGTTGTTGTTGTTGTAATTGAATACCAAAATAGACTCATATTTTCAAGAGAATCCTAGAAAACCAGTGGGAACTTCACACAAATTCTTTTTAAATGTAAATACCCAAAATTAAGCTTATTACATTAAATTTAGGAAGATGAATATGAATAGCTTGGTTTGATTCCTTGATTCCTAATATTTGCAGCTCCAAATCTCTTATGTTAACCCTTCAAACCCTCCCCATATCTCTGGAAATTCGGGTTTTGCATGCTTTTCTTGTTGGATTGAATAAAAATTCCAATATCTTGCTTATATATGGGGTGATCTATTACATATGTCGAGGACAATCTATGCTCTAAATTTAAACTGTCCATACACAGTTTAATGGCTGCTCTGGGACACTTGCCAACTTGTTTAAACAATTTTGGTTAAATTTAATCCTTGATTACTAGTGTGTGCCGCAAGTATAACAACCCACTTGTAGTAATAGTGTAAACAACTTACATTGACAACGAATATTGTCCTCAGAGAAAGATTTTTGCACTAGTTGTTAATTACCTATTTAATTTGAACTATTGCTAAGGGATTCCCTTTTAATTGGTTTTATATATAAACTAAACTATCTAACAAAACAATCTAAACTTTACTTGAACTCTTATATTAAGGATATCTTAGTACACAACTTCACATAGGTAATTTAATACTATGCTTGGTATTCATGTTTACATTTCAATATGTTGTATGCAATGCCTAATTAGAATAAACAGATTTCCTTCAAATCCACTTCAACCCACTATCGTGATGGAGAAGATTCTAATGTGCAAACTAAAACTCCACATATCAGTGTGAATAACGTAAGCTCCACATTGCTTAAAGTCCCAAATCATTGGATTCATCACCAACTAAGTTTACTATCCGCGCCTCACTAATCAACAACTATCACTCAATGTTGTGTATTTTATGGTTGTACCATTTATGTACGGATTAAAAACTTCAGTGACCATGATAACTCCTAAATCCCAAGTTCATTAAACATATGATCAAGATGTCTAAAGCATTACGCTTAGAATCAATACAAATTCTAACTATTGCACTTTTTATTATCACTTTTCGTTCCTATTTAAAGCATAACATTCATACCATAGGATCCATTGATCCCTAAGATAAATAGATTACTCACACTTCATTGAAACACACATATCACAATTCATAATAGAAATAATTGCAAATCACAGATGAATATAAACATTACCTTAAATTTAATTAACGAAACTAAACTTGAATTGCAGACGTGAAGTCTTTAATGTTTTCTTCACACAAACTCTTTAATATTCAAACTGAATTCAAAACCTGAGCTATATTACTATAATGGTGGCTAATCGTTAGTATATGGTGAGTTTACCACATCATAATACCTATTTATACTCCTTAATAATAATTAGAAACCATACTTTATAATTTAACTCGAATTAAAACTCTATTTTCCTGCATGTTGGGTGCTGTCACTTACTGCATCGGCGCCGTGCCCTTTAGCTCATTGAACCACCACAGTGCCACTACCGCATATGCATTTTCTTGCTCCCTGGTGTCCCGGTGCTGTCACCTGCTCCTCCGGCATTGTCCCCTGTGCACAATAGCGCCGCCACTGCGCTGGACCTCAAGAGTTGATTTTCTTCACTTTTCTTCTCATCCACGCCGTGCCTTTCCTTCCCACGCTTTGCCTTGTGTGCCCACAACGTCAACATATTTAGCTACGTTGCTAAATATATTTTTGTGGATTTTTACTTTGTTTTTGCCCGTTTTTCCTCAATTCTTTCCTTTACACCTTAATTTCTTGAAAATGCAATAATACCTTGATTTAGAGCTCGTTTGAGGATATTTATACTAAATATACGACTAAACTAGCTTATATATAGGTATAAATAATCACTAATCAAATATTCCTAAACTTAAGATTTTACGTGTCCCGAGGAAAGGTGTATTCTACTAAGTCTCCTAATAACTGATTCTCATTCAATTAACATTGTTCATGGAATATCCTTTAATTATTAAGTTTCAAGTTAATAATCCACTCAAGAGTTTTTCTTTGTAAAACTTATATTTTTAAGACATGTAGCTTTAACATGTATAACTTCACTTTCAAAATACTAAAGTAGATCACAACCAAAAACCATCACTACTCACAAGCTTATTTTATTTCAACACTCAAGTAGCAAGTATAAAATCTCATAATTTCTCATTAAGTTCAGGATTCCACAAATAAGCATAGATCAAACTCATCTTTGGTAGAATTTAACACTTACATAGTCTATATGACTTAACATAGTTGGAATGAAAACTTAACTTAATTTGCTACTCATACTAAAGCTAAATCTATTATTTCAAGAGTTTTATTCTACTTCCGCCTTCTTTTCTTAATTTTCTATTTTTTTCTCTTTTCTTTTGTTATTCTTTTCATTTTTTTTATTTTTCAGTCCCTGCCCCTTTTCCTATGGACATCATTCTTTTCACATTTTTCGAACCATCAAGTTCTCTGCTCCATTTCCTGTAGAACATGTGAGATTCTCTTTTTTTCTTTTTATTTCTAAAACTCTTGTTAGCACTTCTCACTTTCACTAAATCAAGTAAGTTAACTCCAACTTCTAATTTATAATGCCTATTTTTCCCCTTTTTGCACTGCATCTTTATTTACTTTGCATTTGCAAGTAAGATTCACACTTATTATAGAATCCTTAGAGATCTAACTTTTCCCCCCAAAAAGTGTTATAGTTTCTTACTTTTGTTTCAAGTTCAAGGTCTTCCCTAATTCAAGATTTCTAATCATGAAATCACACCGTTGTTTGCTACATTTCATTATTTCTTCTTTAAAATTTAAAAACATTCTCTTGAGTTTCATATCAACAAGATGCTTGTAGTTTATTCATCCATAATTAAAGACATGAACATGCAAATGAACTACATATTCATTACATATTACTACATATAACCTAATCTATACTACTTAAACATTCATATAATAATTAAAGCGAAAAAATTATACACTACCTTGTTTTCCTCCTCCACTGCTTCAAATTAAAATTTAAACGATCATACATGCAGTGTTTATCCTTATTTCTCAACCTATCTTACCACTTCTCATAGTGATTGTATTGTAGTGTCGATGCCCCAAAACTTAAACCAAACCTTGTCCTCAAGGTTGAAAAGTAAGCTTGAAACATGAAAATACTAAAACATACAAACATATGTAGTAAAACAAGTTATAATAAAGTAAACTAAACATAGATTAAAACAAGTAAATAGTTAACAAAATAACCCAAACGTTAAAAATTTATATGATATTAAAGTCACTCTCAACTCCCCAGGTCTAAAGGATTCCTATTACACTGACTTTAGGATTGCGCGTCATCATCATCATTTGCATAATCAGCTCCAGCTTGGGGTGGTGTCAATGGACGCTCCACGCTCCTGCTCTACATTAAATCTTGATTAAACACATATGCTGGTACTGCTAGAAAGCCTATTGATCAATCAGTAGGTCTCAACCGTCTACTCCTCTCATATCTAGCTATGTCTCGATGATGATCAATAAATAACATGAAATTCTACTGCTTGTCTTGTCGGTGTTGCTTTTTTCCTTTCCATATATCGCTCGTATCTCAACATGGCTGCCTGGTATTGCGCCCTATTATCCTGGTACTATCTATTCATCTCTATTATCCACAGCCTCTGCTGCCGTGGAATCAAATCCTCTAGTGGTGGTATAGGTGCTTATGGTGGAGGTAGTGGTGGAAAGACTTCAGGACCGTCTAAGTACAACTCTCATATCTATGGGTCTAAAAACTCATAGCACTCAGCAAATCCTTGCTACTGTTGTTCATCCTCTTCTCCATTTTCCTTATCTTCTAGTTCTTGATCCAATTCGGCTGCTGTTGCTTGATCCTTTTGCCTTTTGGCTAACACTTCAGCCTCAAGTCTAGCTCCCTCGGCCATCTCTCTCCTCCTTGGAGTTTTAGTAACCAGGTGGTGATTTCAACGTGAGCATGAAAGCTTCATCTATGGTTGGTTGTGCTTCTATATCAAATTCTTTGTCGTTTCTCAATCTCACTCTGGCCCTCAAACATATTTGAGTAATCAATATAGGAAAAATCAGCTTATTGACTCTTTCTGACATGATTGACTCCCTCATATTGTTGTAGATAATCTCCTCGATGTTGATTTCCCCGTGTTGTGTAATCTCATAAATGGGTATAGGTTATATGGCCTCTCATATAATCTGGTCAGGAAAGTCGGTGCGGATTCATACAAGCTTAATTTCTCCAACCCATAGAAATTATTGATCTCATGTCTATTGAAGGGAACATATACCTCTCTCACCTTCACTGGCTCATCCTTAGCCGTGAATTTCGCATTGGAATAGAATTCAAAAACAATCCCACTCACTCCTATAGCTTTATTCTCCTTATAGTCTTGAGTGAGTTGGTCCCAATTTTGATGCCTAATGAAATTGTTCACTCTTTTATCATATTTGGTCGGCAAATTAATTCTCCTTTCACAAATGTACTCCCTACGTAGGATTTTCTCATATCGGTCCTTAGCCTCTTTACTAATAAATAATTTGGATTTAAAAGGTCTAGGCACTTCATCATTGGGGTTTCTAGAGGTGTAAGTGCTCTAGTTTGGCTAACTTGTTTCCTTGTTCTTGCAATTTCTTCCAATTTCAAGCAACTAACACAATAATGCGACACAACTTGTCTTCAAATCACTTAAAAATTCAAAATTCATATAACATGGATCATACATATGCCAAATAATGCAAAGATATCAACAAAGTCTCCGTGGGTAATATTAATGCTCAAATTCACACAATCTTGTAAAACCTATCCTACAACTCCAATTCCACAATTTTGTACAATATCAAAAAAATTAAGAATTCAACACGTAACTAGATGAAGTTGTAAATGTACCTCAATGTTTGATTGATTTACAGTGTAGATCACTCTTCTAAGTCTTTTCCAATCCAAGCCCTAAAACTTTTCTCACAAACTAGAACCATAGCTCTCATTGGAATCAAATTCCAAAACTTCAAGTCCTAGCTTTTCAAATTGTGCAAATCCACAATGTGTTTGTTTCTTCACTCTCAATTACTAGGAACTTACTAATCTCACTTAGAAATGATCAATCTTTGGCTCTAGAGGGATGTATGCTTAGTAGTTGTAGTGGGATTTTAGTGCATGTGTGAAGAATGAATGAAAAATGGGATTTAAACCCCTTATATAGACCCCAGCGCCGCGCCTTAAGGCACGACGCCATAACAGTGCCACCGCAGCGTCAACGACGCAGTGGGGCTTTTTCCAATTTTTGTGCCTATTGCCACCTTGGCGCTGTGGCATACCTCACAACCCACATTTTCGCGTATATTTTTTTACTAATTCTCCTCTAACGCTCCTCCAACTTTGTATATAACTCACACAAGGTGTCATGACCCTATAAAATCCATGAAAATACAAAAATTAATAACTTTTACCTTATATTTCACCCATGGACCTTAACTTCACCGCTTTGAACTCCTTCGCTCATTTTCGTTATTTTAATGAGTTCGCGAGACATTTCCATTCTGATGAATCATTACTTGGCGAATGGTCTTTCCTGCACGTTCGACAAAATTTTTCGAAAGTTAGAAATTAGAACTCGTTAATTGTACTTATTAAAATAAATACTAACTACTAACTGAAATTCAAAAACTTAAAATTTAAAACCTTGGTCTGCCTCCCAATATCATTTAATTTAACATCATTAGCTTGACGCCTTTTCGCTTTAGTCCAAGTCTAAATCGTGAAGCTCCATCGGTAAATATGCGATTATGATGTACTTCTTCACCATCGACAAAGACAACCTTCTCAACATCATCGCCCTCATCGTGGTCTTCCTCTCTCTCTTGTGTACAAATTTGCTTTAGCCGTGTTCAAGAATGGCCGCCCAAGTATGATAGACACATCATCGTCCATATTTCATGACCTTAAAATCCACGATGAATATGAATCTACCTTTTTTCACATGCACATTCGAAACTGTTCCTATAGTAGGTATCAAATTACCATCTGCTACTTGCAAATTCATTGTATCGGGACAATTGATCTTCAAGTCGACATGCAACATATCCATCAGTGGCATGACATTGATCGAGGCTTCCGTATCACATAAGACGTTTCTAAAACAATGTATGTCCGTCAATGTTTATCGCTATGCTTATCTCTCCAGGATCTCTCCTTTTAATTGGTTGAAGTCGCAGGATGAACTTGAGCTTTGGTTTCGATTTCTTCGGAACCAACTTGATGTCATTATCTTGTGGGTCTTCTTCAGAAGGTTCTTCATCTTTTTGCTTGGCCTGCAAATGTTGCTTCCCTTTCTTTTTCTTCAAGGCATTGATTATTTGCTTCTTGAAGCCTTCAAGCTCATCTTGCCTCACTTCCGTGTCGTCCTCATACATCTCTTCATGTTTATATATTACTTTGTCTTGTCTTGGCTCCTTTGTTGCCGTGGTGCTCACCATGCGAATGACACTCATGTTCTCTTTGGGAATGGTGACGATGTTGCTAGGAAACTGTCATTTTCCTCGAGTTCAAAGCTATAGCAAGTTGACCAATTTACCTCTCTAAGTTCTTGATGGATTATGGCTTCTCATTATCCATCCTTTTAATGGCTTGATTTATTCCTTCCAACTCTTTCTCGTGCTTCTCATAGCGCTCCCTATCTCTCACTTCCATAACTTGCAAGTACTTCTCAATTGACTTTAATGAAATCATCTCTTCACTTTACCTCAGCTTCCCTTATTGGACTTGTTGATTGAAGCCTTGAGGTAGTTTTAGTGCATTATCAAGATTTTTGTAAGAAAAGTTAGGGTTGTTATTGTTGTATCCTTGATAAAACCATTGGCGAGCCATTCATCTCAGCCTAAAGTTGTACTCATAGCCTTGATTTTTCATGAAGTTGATGTCTTCATGCTCCATTCCCTGCTATACATCCATCAAGCTAACCACCATGCCTTGGTTATTCATAGGTTGTTGTGCTACTTGTCGACCTTGATGTCATATATGAAGTTTTGTCATTTGACTGCTCAGATTTGATAGATGTGCCATAATGGTAGCTTGCGAGTCAATCTCGTAGACGCCTGTTAGTTTCCTTACCGTGGAAAAAGTACCGGTTGTAGAATTTTGAGACATAAGATCAAAGACATCCAATGCTCCATCCTCATCCTTGGTAAGTAAATAACTAGCTTATACAACATCTACTAGCGTTCTCGTGCTGTAGTTCATCCCATAGTAGAAAATTTGAAGTTGTACCCATTTCATGTATCTGTGTCTCAGACATCTCCTCAGCATCTCTTTGAATCTTTCCCAAGCCTCGCCAAGAAACTTAGTGTCTACCTACTTGAACTAGTTAATCTCAAGTTTCCTTTCGCTGACCTTCACTAGGGGAAAAAACTAGTCAAGAAATCTTTCATTGATTTCTGCACTTGAAGTCATACTCTATGCATTCAACCCTTGGAACCAGGATTTGGCTTTTCCACCCAAAGAGAATGGGAAAAGTCGCATCCTGATCACCTCTTTCGTAACTCCGGTGATGTGCACGATGTCGTACTTCTTCAAGAAACTCTCAAGATGTGCAGTTGGATCTTCATTAGATAGCTTGTTGAATAGGCTATTTTGCACCATGTTTATTAGAAACGGTCTCAGCTCGAACTCACTGGTCTTGGCTGGAAGCCTCATCACTCCGTTTTAAGTCTCCTAAAATTTTGACTTGAAGTAGTCACGAAGGCATCTTTGTCCTCACACTCTCTCTTGCACTATGAGATCACCTGCGGGTTGGTTATTTTTGCATCCTTGTTGTTGGTTTCTAGCTTGCTCCTCAGCCATCTTGACTCCTTTCTTTTTCTTTCTTTTGTTAGTTCTATCAATCTCTAGGTCATAAGGCACTAGGTCATTCTCTCCCTTGCTGCGCATGCACTAAGTATCCCTGAAAAGAAAACACGAAAGATCAAGTGTAGAAAGTCAAACTTCAAACTTAAGCCTATTTTTACTATTTTTGTTTTTATAAAATGAAAATTAAAGTACTGAAAATAAAACTTAGCAACTATTCAAACTAACTAAGTGATACTAATGGCTACATTTCCGACAAAGAAGCCAAAAAGTTGGAGTGTGTGCTGCAAGTATAACAGTTCGCTTGTAGTAATAGTGTAACCAACTTATATTGACTACGAATATCGTCATCAGGGAAAGATTTTTGCACTAGTTGTTAATTACCTATTTAACTTGAACTATTGCTAAGGGAATCACTTTTAATTGGTTTTATATCTAAATTAAACTATATAAAAAATCAATCTAAACTTTACTTGAACTCTTATATTAAGGATATCTTAGTTCACAACTTCACCTATGTAAATTAATACTATGCTTTGTATTCATGTTTACATCTCAATATGTTGTGTGCAATGTCTAATTAGAATAAACAAATTTCCTTCAAATCCACTTCAACCCACTGTCATGACGGAGAATATTCTAATGTGCAAACTAAAACTCCACCTATCGGTGTGAATAACGTAAGCTCCACATTGCTTTAAGTCCCAGATTATTGGATTCATCACCAACTAAGTTTACTATCCGCGCCTCCCTAATCAACAACTATCGCTTAATGTTGTGTATTTATGGTTGTACCATTCATGTCCAAATTAAAAGCTTCAATGGCCATGATAACTTCTGAAGCCTAAGTTCATTAAACACATGATCAAGATGTCTAAAGCATTACATTCAAAATCAATACAAATTTTAACAATTGCACTTTTTATTATCACTTTTCATTTCTATTTAAAGCATAACATTCATACCATAAGATTCATTGATCCCTAAGATAAATAGACTACTCACACTTCATTGAAACACACATTTCACAATTCATAATGGAAATCATCACAAATCAGATATGAATATAAATATTACCTTGAATTTAATCAACAAAACCAAACTTAAATTGCAAACGTGAAGTCTTCAATGTTTTCTTTATACAAACTCCTTAATATTCAAACTCAATGTAAAACCTATGTTAAATTACTCTAAAGATGGCTAATAGTTAGTATATGGTGAGTTTACCATGTCCTAATACTTATTTATACTCCTTAATAACAATTAGAAACCATACTTTTACAATTTAACTTGAATTAAAACTCTACTTTCTATTTCATGCGTGTTTGGCGCTGTCATTTACCGTCGCGGCCTCTTGCCCTTTAGCCTACTGCGCTGCCATTGCATATGCATTTTCTTGCTCTTTGGATCCCCGATACTGTCACCCGCTCCTCCGGTGTTCTCCCCTGAGCACAACAATGTTACCACTACGCCGAACCTCCAGAGTTTATTTTCTTCACTTTTTCTTCTCTCCCATGCCGTGCCTTTCCTTCCCACACTATGTCTTGTGTGCCCACATCTTCAACATATGTAGCCATAGCGGCAAATGTATTTTTGTGGGATTTTACTCCTTTTTTTTGTTTTCCTCAATTCCTTCTTTTACACCTTAATTCCTTGAAAATGCAATAATATCATGACTTAGAGCTCATTTGAGGATATTTATACTAAATATAAGACTAAACTAACCCTATATATATGTATAAATAATCACTTATCAATTACCCGATTATTTAACGTCCATGTGTCTCGGCACGCATATCGATGCACACTATAATTTTGCCTATTCATCTAAATCGACTTAGCCTTTAGTTCTAATATCTATTTTATGCCTTATTTAACTTGATTATTTTCATTTAATTCTATTTTAACATTGCCTAGCCCTAGTGTTCTCTTCATTCGCCTACTAGATACCTACGTCGACACGCTTTTCTAGGTGAAACCCATCATACAACCTTGCTCGACATATCAATATTCTAGTACACATGTGATACAATATGCCAATTAACAATTTAAACACAACAATATAACAACTATCAAGAAAAAATAATTGTTTTGTCTAGTTCGACGTGCCTTAACACTATCTACAGTGTCCACGTGGATCTGGGTTGGCGTCCTAGTCCGAAGTTTCTGAATAAATGTGTTTAATAAATATATACCATTACAACTCTTTCCAACTAGGGGAAATTTCATCCCAAAATTTATGGAAACGAGATCTCATATTGCAGAACTACTATGTTGATCTAACAGCCCAAAAAACCTCGATACCAGGTTCTTTTTTATCCCAAGTCTTAGATAGGACTGAGTCATCTAACTCGTCGGGATAGCTTTTTTCTATAGCTTTCTATCTGCCTCTGGCAGACTGCACTTCCTAACAACATTGTTCGACTTCCTATGTATGATCTTCTATCATTATTGATCTCTCTATAACTGTATTCTTCAAGCGTTTCCCTAAACACAATGTGCCCTGCAAAGCCATTCATACAACTTCTCAGATCTTCACATAACTATATCCTCAAGCATTGCGCTACATTCGATGTGCCTTTCTAAGCCCTTAATACAGCTCTTCAACCATTCATATAACTATATCCTCAAGCGTTGCCCTACACCCAATGTGCCCTGCTAAGCCCTTAATACAACTCTTCATATGCTAGGCCTTTAATACAACTCTTCATATAACTATAATTAGATCATCGCATGAGTAAGTAACACAGTAGATAAAAAAATGTGTATGCTCATCATTATCAGACTAGATTGTACTTCAAATCCTCATGATCCCTTCAGTGAGCGCACACCCTATTCTTTCACCTAGTTTCTCGCGGTGGTTGGCCTATTCCTGCGCTCCACCGGTATGTGCACCAGATAGCAGCTCGGGTTGCCATTCACCGAGGGCTTGGTGTTCTTTAAGTTGTAATGAAACCATTTAGTCTTCATATGCATAGATAAAAAACCAAGTCTTCGAAGTGCATGACTATCCATCTCTTATTGGCTAGAACACTCCTTAATACATAAGGATCCCTCTAGTGACTACTTCAATGGCCCATCACTCAATAGCTCTAAACTATATTATGGTACATCAAGATCCCTATAGTGACTGCTCTACTGGTCCATCACCCGATAGCTCTCCTATGTTCTAGTTGTTACTCAACCTTGTCTGAAGGTGAGTCATGTCCATGAACATACTCGATTATGTACGTGCTCATTATCAGTCTTCTAGTACCGACTATTCAAGTTTTGTTTTCACTATTTTCATCTGAATTCATACCATAACACAACCATGGTATTTTTGTAGTGCTTCACTGAGCACAAGACTTTCACTTGGCAATGAAATATGGCATGATGACACTGTGACTATGGCCATCATAAGTAACTTTCTCCCATGTATAAGTCGCGTATTATTGTCTTATCCTGCCCTTCTACAACGTATACATATTATACAGTAGCTAATGGAGAGTAACCATTCATCCATTAATGTCAAATCTTTACCTTTTTTACTCTCATGTCTTCTAAGAGTTTTGGTGTCTTCAACTCTTTAGGTTTAACATCGTATACCTCCCTCGTCGCACTCTCATAATGCCTATCCATTTCCTTATTTGCACCGCATCCCACTATTCATGTTTTCCCTTAAAACCTACATGTTCCACCACTAAACGCTAGTCTCCATCTCCCAGGTTCTAGTTGTTCATCTTCATTGAGGTTGATCCAAATCCCAATGCTTGTGAGGTGGTTGATGTCTTATGGTGCAGTTGCAGGCTCTAACTAATTTTGTACTTATGATTTGTCCTTGTACAGGTGAGGTGGTAGTGTGGGCCCCCACCGACTTCAATGTGAGAACAATCATAAAACTTCAGTGAGACTAACTCCAGTGCTCTGACTAGAGCTAAAGGTGTATGTCATCGCTTTCATGCACATTCCGAGTCATTTAACACTATTAGTTGTCCATAAGGTCTTCTAGCTGCTTCTTTGTCTCGCGTCTACTAATTATCCTTGTAAAACTCTACCTACGATATTTCAACTACCTTCAGCTACTTGTCTAATTCTAAAACTCTTTCTTCTAAGTCTTGTCCTTATCGTCTCTCTATAGACTTTTCAATTAAAAATACCCTCGACCTACAACTCATGGCCTGCATGAACTCGCCATCAAACCTTTCATGTTCTATCAAGATTTAAGCTAGGTATCCCATACCGGTTGGGTTGTGCAATATCACGTCCTCGAAAGTCGTGCCATGATCTATAATACACATAGTCTTTAACTGCAATCATCATTACCCTATTTAGCACGAATTTAATACACATAACTAATCATAGTCATCACTATCTTCTTTAACATGAAACTATGAGATTCGAGAATTTTATAAACTTGATTAGGATGCTAATTAACTCCACCTATGTTGAACACTATGTGTGCTATATAGTCGGTCCCAAGTCCGGATAAAGGAGGAGGACTCTGACGTTCATTTTCATACTGAAAAATGGATAAGGGAGGTTCCCAAGCCCATTTTTCATACCTAAAATGGGGGGAGGGGGCCCCAAGCCCATTTTCCATTCTTGGGAAATGGAGGAGGGGATAGGTTGACAGCCAGCATAAAAATTTTGTCATTTTTCATGAAATGGATCAAACACATAGGATCGAATTTAAGCTCATATCTATTTACTTTAGTTATAGATGAACTAACTAGGCATATTCAAGAGGATATACCATGGTGTATGTTATTTGTAGATAATATTGTCTTAGTGGGTGAAACAAAAAATGGAGTGATTAGAACTCTGGAGGACTACATTAGAACTTCAAGGCTTTAAGTTGAGTAGGACGAAGATCGAGTACATGCATTGTGAGTTTAGAAATACTTGACATCGAGATGATGAAGTGGTAAAATTAGGGGAAATAGAAGTTCATAAGGTGAACCACTTTAGATACCTATGATCAATCATATAAAATGATGGTAATATTGAGAATGATGCCACACATAGAATTCAAGTTGAATGGAAGAAATGACGGAGTGCAACAAAGGGTGATTTGTGATCGAAATGTTTATACTAAGTTGAAAGTAAAATTTTATAGAACCGCAATTAGGCCAACTATGCTCTATAGAAGTCAATGTTGGGCGGTAAAGCAACAACAATTACATAAAATGAACGTAGTAGAAATGAGGATGCTTAGGTGGATGTGTGATAAAACTAGTAAAGATAGAATAAGAAATATAGAAATTCAAAGACAAGTAGGAGTATCACAAATAGATACAAAGATTAGGGAAGGGCAGTTGTTGTGGTTTGATCACCTACAAATGCCCCCACTAGAAAACTTGACTCAATAGAAATTGTAGAAATTTGACGAGGTAACGACCAAAGTTAACATGGGATGCCTTAGTTAGGATGGATTTGAACGTCCTAAAAAGCTCGCAATCAATTGCACTTAATCGAGCACAATGGAAAAGTTTGATCCATGTAGCCGACCCTAATAAATTTGGAACTGAGGCTATGTTGTTGTTGTTTGTTGATTAGGATGCTAATTAAGTATTTTCAAATTTAATTTGGGATTTAAATATTCGAGGTGGGATCCACGTATTACGGATCGGAGATCATAAGTCTAAAATATTATTTTTGTGTGCTGCATGACTAGTGGGTGTATTATACTCTATTCAACACGACAAGTTGAAGTATATACGTGGTGTCCGCGAGTTTCGGAGCACGTTGAGAATTTTCTCTAATCTTGAAAAAAATTAGGGTATTTCTGGGATTAATTTGGACTTGAAAATTAGAGTAACCATGAAATTAAATAAAATAATTAATAAATTAGTGGGCGCCTAGTGACACTCAGGGACGAGGGTGACACACGTGGCGAATTTAGAGGCTCAAAAATACATAGGTGTATATATTTATATATAAATAAATCCTATAGTTAAATCAAATAAAAGTATACGTTGGATTCACCTTGAGATACATGTTACGCTTGAGTCGAGGTAATGCATTGTGTGTGTACGGTGGGTGGTTGGTATTGTTATGCCTCAAGATACGCGTAGTATGGATCTCGAGGAAGCAAATGGTGTATGGTTAGTCATATAATTGTCAAACCCCACCTAATTAGGGCATCTGACGGGCCTAGATTACCTTAACCCCTTGATAATCTAACAACCTTCACCTCTCTATCAATAAAAAATTAATATTAAGATCTTATTATCATCAATTATAAAAAACTTCATTAACTACAATCGATTTTAAAGTGAATCTTAAAACTCAAAGTTCTGTAAAAAATTTTCGAGAGCACCTCCTCTATTTTAAGCCTAAATCGAAAAACTCGGCCTTCAAAAATCTTCAACAAAACCTACTCAACTTTGGCGGAAATGGCGAAGGACTCACAATCTACCACATAACAATGTATATTGAACTCACAAAAATTATTTATTCATTCTAACCAATTTAAGGTTTTCAAAATCCTTAAACCCTATACCGTAGTTCCACAACATTCCATTATGTCCCAACACAGTTCCAACTGTTCCAAAATAGATCCTAATCATACTCGAACCTAAAAACCCATTTATACAATGTATTATATTCTAAAACAATACATATATAGAGAAAAGAACTAAACAAGTCGTAAACAGTCGGGAAACTTTCCCTTTCCCTTGTCGCCCAAGAACATGTCATTATCCAATTATAAAAATTCGATGATGTCAGATAAGTAAATCCCACACTATCCAGTACACTTGTAATAATCAAATGCATAATAATCCAAGGAATTTAAATGAAGAATATAATCCAAAGAATCTAAATACAACCATGAATCCATCCCGTTTTTGTTATCCGATCATAATCATATAACGTTCTCCAAAAGTGGTTAGTAAACGATAATAAGGACTTATGCGCGAGAAGAATAACCAAACGAGTCTCGTTCATCTAGACTTTAGGAGTACGATCTGGTTCAATGTGATCTCATGATAACCATGTTATGCAAAGTATCAATGACTTCAGCCCCTCAAGCATAATATAATGTTCTATAACCACGGTATAGTCCATACTATAAGGAGACTCGTAATGTCTTGTCCTCCCAAACCGTGTATGCATATACAACAAAATTGTAATATTAAAAACTAATGCAATTTAAACGAAATTATGATCATACAATGTAAATGTTACTATGAGATTTTACTTAACCTTACAAACACGATATCGCAACTCCCTTACGTCCCGAGTTGGTAAACTAGTCCACACTGTTGGGGCATGTGCCCTAGGTCAATCCATTAACTGTCTATATGAGTACTTTTAGTTAATAAAATAGAGGATTTCATTTGCTGTTTATTATAATTAATTTGCATGTTTACATTATAATAAGATCCATGGGTATTTATAGAAATATCCTAAATGTCCCTAGTCGATCATTATACTGGGAACTATAATGAATTAAGACTAGTGTGAGTCTTGATTGATGATCATATGATGATTATACGTATAGGGATACGAATCAAGATCACGAGTACTTGTTAGGGAACAAAGTACTGGATCGACCTGCTATGAGAACATCACATGGATTAAGTCATAGTTGTTTCTCATGATAGGTATATTTTTCGGTCCTCGACTTGAGATTACAGAGACTTCAACATTAGGAACACAAGTGATTTGACACAATCAAACGTTGTCTTTAACTTAGGACGATTATAAAGGTTGTGATTGGTTACTTGTGTGAGCAATGTGATGAAGTTGTGTAATCAAGATAGAATTTGTCCCTCTCATATAAAGAGAGATATCCAAAGTGGATCCTCGATGTGTTAGACTATTAAAAGGCCTAGTCTAAGTGAATTGATATTGATTAATGTCACTTGGATGTTTTCAGTCTACCTAGAGATCGAGACTAGTACGATTGAACATGTTGGATGACAATTCCATGCGTTATGTTTGATCAAAAGGATATCGTGTGACAAAAGGATGTTATATACAATATTGATTAGGTTGTATCGATTTGATATTCATACAACTTGGGTAGTCATAATGTCTTGCTAGAGGTCGCTTATGACTTGTATACCAAAATGTGTTTTAGTACACTACCAACGTTGTATGAGCCTATTGGGTCGCACACTAAGAATGGTTTTGCAAGATTTTAAGATGGTTCAGAAAAATGAATTTTATATGATAAAATTCATGACAGAAACGTCATTGTGGTGTATTACACTTATACTTCTTTAAGTAGGGGTATATGTGTAATTTACTTAACCGTCTATATATAAGGGTTGTATAAATAGACGCTTTAAGTTAGAACACATTGAGGAAAGATTAAGGGCCGAAACTCTATTTTCGTTTTAGAAACGAATTAGGGTTTTCTGGTACGCCCTGAATCGTTTTAGAGAGAAACAAAAGGTTTGGTATTCTCTCGAAGCTAGCACTTCGAATCTACGCGTTCGTTCGTGTGTGGATTTCTTGGTAGAGGCGTTCATCGTTGGCAGCGCCTTAGAGATCGATCAACCTTTAGAAAGGTATATTGCGATCGAGGTGTGATTAAGTTTTCATGGTTTAACCATTTTTAATGGAATTAGATTCGGATCCTGTTGGGGTTTTTGTCAAAATTGTTTTGTAATTTCCGCTGCGTATGAACCCCAAAACCCAACAGTGGTATCAGAGCCATCGAGTTCGATTCCATTATATTCATTGCATGTTTTCTTCTGATATATACATGATATATGATTGAAAGCATGTTAATAGTTGATGTATATGTGATATACATAAGTTTTCTGTGAGATTTATTATCATGTTTTGTGTATATGATACATATATTCGTGATTTAATTGAAATCAGTTTCAGTACATGCTAGTAACCATGTTTGGTTAATTCGAATAATTTTAATGAATTGAATTTCGTGTTTTGTGATCCATGACACCATTAGGTATAATCTTTATTTTTCGTGTATTGATGCATGGATGAAATCTCTGTAATTCAGTATGCATATTTAGGTTACATTGTTTTAAGTTTCTTAAATTGTATAAGTCTGAATATTAATTCGAAACTAATATGATTAGGTTCAATTGGGATAGTAGTTCATGATTCAATTACATGTTTGTGATTATTTGGATGAGGACCGAAATTGCAAATAATTATTTTTTGAAATTATTTATTTATCTCGTTATATCTATTATGTTATGAAATTTCTATTTGATAAGGGATAGATAACAAATTAGATTAGGAGATATTAGCAAAATCGGTTTAGTTGTCCCTATTGGATAGGAGATAAATATCGAGAATTTTGTTATTGGTGATATGCTAGGATTCAAATATCTTAAGTCCTAATTGGATTAGGATAAGATGATTAGTTAGATGTGGGCCCGGGTTAATTAAAATGTTTTAATTGACATAATTTAGGATAAATTATGGGTTAATTTAGGATAATAAAATCAGCGAAAAATATGATTTTCTATAGCGAATTTTAATTTTCGGAATTGAAATTCGTCTCCTAAAAAAAAATTTCCAGATTTTTTTATTAGTGAAAAGTATATAAAAAAATTCCAAATTGTTTAGTGATTGAACAAATCAATAAAAATATATGATATTTCATTGTTTACATAAAATCACTAAAACTGAATAAAATCCCTCTATTAAATTTTAAGTCTCGAGCCATCCATTTTAAACACTAGTCAAAGGTCTCGATCACACTAATATAGTTTCAGCCATAGCTGGGTGTATTGTGTTATCTTGGTAAGACAAGTTGGGTAAGAGTTACCTAAATGTTAAAAAATGGTACGACTTAATAAATCTATCAAAATAGTTTTGAGCTTTAGGCACATGATGAGATAAAAAACATGCTAACATAAGATGTCCCGTATCTCATAAAAGTATTTAAAATTACATAAGATGTAATTGGTAACTGTTACCTACCTAAATAATCTAGTTCTGTGTTTCATGCCATAGCTGTCATAGAAATAGGTGAAATATGGATTTTAGTCCCCTAAATAAACAGTATGTTTTAGGAGGGTTGTTAATTTAGTGGGAGTCTATTCCTCTATACTAAAATAAACTTTTCATAATCTTTATTGTAGATCAATGGCCTCTTCAAGTAACAATAATCCCCTGTCACTGCGATCTATCCTTGAGAAGGATAAGCTATCTGGGACTAACTTTCTTGACTGGTTCAGAAACTTGAGAATCGTTCTCAAGCATGAACGCAAGTTGTATGTCCTGGATGCTCCAATCCCTGAGGACCCACCAGCCAATGCTACGAAAGCTGTGAAGGATGCGCATAATAAGCATGTCAACGATTCTACGGATGTTGCATGTATTATGCCGGCAACTATGGTTCTGAACTTCGAAGGACATGGAACTAATGGAAGCCTACGACATGGTTTGTAATTTGAAGGAAATGTTCCAACAACAAGCTAGGCAAGAAAGGTTCGAGACAGATCAAGAACCTATATTCTTGCAAGATGATTGAGGGTGCGTCAGTTAGTCCTCATGTTCTTAAGATGAAGGGCTATGTTGACCAAACTTGATAGACTCGGATTTCCCATAAGCCAAGAGTTAGCTACGGATTTGATCCCGAACTCATTACAGAGAGTTACTCACAATTTGTGATGAACTACAATATGAATAATATGGAGAAATCAATTTCGAGTTGCATTTGATGCTCAAAACTCGCTGAACAAAATATCAAGAAACCCTATAGTAATGTGTTGATAGTCAAAAGGAAAGAATGAAGAAGAAAGGTAAAGGCAAGGCTAAAGTTGCCAAGGCCGCTTTTGCACTGTCGCAAAGCACGTGGAACAAGTCAAGCCCCACTGTTCCTGCTTCAAAACACCCAAAAGAAAAGGAAGGAAATTGTCATTTCTGCCATGCACCTGGACATTGGTTCAGAAATTGCAAACTCTATATGGAAGATCTAAAGAAGAAAAAGGGTAGTGCGACTACCACTACAAGTATTTATGTTATTGAAATTAATTTATCTACTAGTGATTCCTGGGTATTAGATACTGGATGTGGATCTCACATTTGTATAAATGTGCGGGGACTCACCGAAGTAGAAAGTTGAAGAAAGGAGAAGTCATCCTCCGCGTAGGGAATGGAGCAAGAGTTGCACGCCTGGTTTGTTGGATCATATGACTTAGTCTTACCTAGTGGACTTATTTTAACTTTAAATAATTGTTATTTTGTGCCTGCCTTGAGCATAAACATCATTTATGTTTCATATTTGGATATGGATGGTTTTGATTTTATTATTGCGAATAATAGATGTTCCATTTCTCGTAAAGGCATATTTTATGCAAATGCTTATTTGTGTGATGGTCTTTATATTCTAAGCATGAAAAGGCCCTTTGATACTCCGATCTTTAACATAAATACAAAGAGATTCAAGTCAAATGATTTGAATCAAACCTATCTTTGGCATTGTCGTCTGGGCACATAAATGAGAAACGCATAACGAAGCTCCATAAAGATGGACTTCTAGATTCATTTGATTTAATAAAACATATGAAACGTGCGTATCTTGTTTACTAGGCAAGATGACTAAAAGTCCCTTTACTGGACACAAGTGAAAGGGCAAGTGATTTATTGGGTCTAATACATACTGATGTATGCGGTCCTATAAACACAATGGCTAGAGGAGGTTATCAATACTTCATTACATTTACTGATGATTTCAGCAGATATGGTTATGTATATCTTATGAAACATAAAGCTGAATCATTTGAGATGTTTCAAATGTTTCAAAATGAAGTGCAAAATCAACTTGGTAAAACTATCAAAACACTTCGATCAGATCGAGGTGGTAAATATTTGAGCCAAGAATTTGATGATCATCTTAGAAATTGTGGGATTGTCTCCCAATTGACTCCACTAGCAACTCCACAATGGAATGGAGTTTCTGAAAGGAGAAATCGAACCTTATTAGATATGGTTCGATCTATGATGAGTCATGCAGATCTTCCATTATCCTTTTGGGGTTATGCATTACAAACTGCAGCTTTCACTCTAAATCGAGTTCCTTCTAAAGCGGTTGATAAAACACCATATGAGATATGGTACGGAAAGAGACCTAGTTTGTCTTTCCTTAAGATTTTGGGTTATGATGCTTACGTAAAACGACAAGTCTCAGAAAAACTAGCACCTAAATCTGACAAGTGTTTATTTGTGGGGTATCATAAGGAAACAAAAGGATATTACTTTTATATTCTCGCTGAGAACAAAGTGTTTGTTGCTCGGTATGGTGCCTTTATGGAAAAACGGTTTATTTCAAAAGACACTAGTGGGAGAGAAATAAATCTTGAAGAAATTCAAGAATCACGAGATAAACAACGACCGCATCTTGGAAGTTCAACAACGTTCGAACCAGTTGAACCTCCACAAGTGACACAAGGCCCACATAAAACGGTAGGGTAAAGACATGAGCGAGAGAGATTCGGATTTCTCATTGCGATAGTCGTAATGTGTTGCTTATGGATCAAAATGAGCCCACCACTTATCGGGAGGCTATGTCTCGGACCGGACTCGGATAAATGGCTAAGTGCCATGAACTCGAGATGCAATCCATGTATGATAACCAAGTTTGGAACTTAGTTGATTTATATCGAAGGTGGTAAGACCATTGGATGTAAATGGGTTTTCAAGAAGAAAGCGACATGGATGACAAAGTGCATACTTTTAAAGCAAGACTTGTAGCAAAAGGTCTTCGGGCAGACTCAAGGTGTTGATTATGATGAAACTTTTTCGCCAGTAGCCATGCTTAAATCCATAAGAATTTTAATTGTCATTGCTGCATATTATGACTATGAGATATGGCAAATGGATGTAAAAATAGCATTTCTTAATGGAAAGCTACTTGAGGACATGTATATGACACAACCTGAAGGTTTTGTACATCATGAGAATTCTAGGAAGGTATGCAAGCTTCAAAGATCCATTTATGGATTAAAGCAAGCTTCTCGGAGTTGGAATCTTCGTTTTGATGAAGCAATCAAGGATTTTGGTTTTATTAAGAACGAAGATGAGCCTTGTGTATACAAGAAGGTCAGTGGGAGTGTAGTTGTTTTTTTGGTATTGTATGTTGATGATATATTACTCATTGGAAATGACATCCCAACATTGCAGAATGTCAAGTCTGGTTAGGGAAGTATTTTTCAATTAAAGACTTAGGAGATGCAGCCTATATCCTAGGGATAAGGATCTATAGGGATAGATCTAAGAGGCTAATCGGTCTAAGTCAGAGTGCTTACATAGACAAGGTGCTGAATAGGTTTAGTTTGCAAGACTCTAAAAGAGGATTGTTGCCAATGTCTCATGGCATAAGTCTCAGCAAGATTCAATGTCCCAAGACAAATGATGAGCGAGACCGTATGAATAAGATTCCATATGCATCAGCTATTGGATCTATCATGTATGCCATGCTATGCACTCGACCTGATGTATCATATGCTTTGAGCACTACAAGCAGATATCAGTCAGATCCTGGTGAGAGTCACTTGATAGCAGTAAAGAACATTCTTAAATACTTAAGAAGGACTAAGGAAGTGTTCTTGGTCTATGGAGGTTTTGAAAATGATCTAGTTGTAAATGGTTACACAGATGCAAGTTTTCAAAGCGATATAGATGATTTTAGATCGCGATCTGGATATGTGTTTACTTTGAATTGGGGTGCGAATTTGGAAAAGTTCGAAGCAAGAGGCGTGGCGATTCTATAATGTGAAGTGAGTATATTGCGGCGTCGGTGCGGCAAAGAGAGGTAGTTTGGATCAAAAAGTTCATTTCTGAACTAGGTGTGGTTCCAAGTATTGCTAACCCCTGTCTGTTTGTATTGTGACAATAACGGGGCAATAGCACAGTCCAAGGAACCTAGATCACACCACATATCCAAACATATACTCAGGCGTTTTCATCTCATCAGAGAAATTATTGAGAGGGGAGACGTGAAGATTCGCAGAGTACCTACTGAAGACAACGTTGCAGATCCATTGACAAAAGCTCTTCCACAAGCAAAACATGATGGTCATGTTAGATCATTAGGTATTAGATGCATGTATGATTGGCCCTAGTGCAAGTGGGAGATGTTGGGGCATGTGCCCTAGGTCAATCCATTAACTGTCTATATGAATACTTTTAGTTAATAAAATAGAGGATTTCATTTGCTGTTTATTATAATTAATTTGCATGTTTACATTATAATAAGATCCATGGGTATTTATAGAAATATCTTAAATGTCCATAGTCGATCATTATACTAGGAACTATAATGAATTAAGACTAGTGTGAGTCTTGATTGATTATCATATGATGATTATACGTATAGGGATACGAATCAAGATCACGAGTACTTGTTAGGGAACAAAATCTTTGGGCCAGACCCGCTATGAGAACATCACATGGATTAAGTCATAGTTGTTTCTCATGATATGTATATTTTTCAGTCCTCTGACTTGAGATTACCAGAGACTTCAACATTAGGAACACAGTGATTTGACACAATCAAACGTTGTCTTTAACTTAGGACGATTATAAAGGTTGTGATTGGTTACTGTGTGAGCAATGTGATGAAGTTGTGTAATCAAGATAGAATTTGTCCCTCTCATATAAAGAGAGATATCCAGTGGATCCCTCGATGTGTATGACTATTAAAAGGCCTAGTCTAAGTGAATTGATATTGATTAATGTCACTTGGATGTTTTCAGTCTACCTAGAGATCGAGACTAGTACGATTGAACATGTTGGATGACAATTCCATGCGTTATGTTTGATCAAAAGGATATCGTGTGACAAAAGGATGTTATATACACTGTTGATTAGGTTGTATCGATTTGATATTCATACAACTTGGGTAGTCATAATGTCTTGCTAGAGGCCGCTTATGACTTGTATACCAAAATGTGTTTTGGTACACTATCAACGTTGTATGAACCTATTGGGTCGCACACTAAGAATGGTTTTGCAAGATTTTAAGATGGTTCAGAAAAATGAATTTTATATGATAAAATTCATGACAGAAACGTCCTTGTGGTGTATTACACTTACACTTCTTTAAGTAGGGGTATATGTGTAATTTACTTAACCGTCTATATACAAGGGTTGTATAAATAGACGCTTTAAGTTAGAACACATTGAGGAAAGATAAAGGGCCGAAACTCTATTTTCGTTTTAGAAACGAATTAGGGTTTTCTTGTACGCTATGAATCGTTTTGGAGAGAAACAAAAGGTTTGGTATTCTCTCGAAGCTAGCACTTCGAATCTCGCCGTTCGTCGTGTGTGAACTCTTGGTAGAGGCGTTCATCGTTAGGCGCCTTAGAGATCGATCAACCTTCAGAAAGGTATATTGCAACCGAGGTATGATTAAGTTTTCATGGTTTAAACGTTTTTAATGGAATTAGATTCAAATCCTGTTGGGGTTTTTGTCAAAATTGTTTTGTAATTTCCGCTGTGTATGAACCCCAAAACCCAACACACACTGGGCTCCAATCTCAGTGCTACAATTCATTTGTAAATCTTGGAAGATTTCATAACAATTCCATAATTTTTTTTTTCAGTCAGTCGCAGTTAAATCGACCCAATCGCGTCCCGAAACCCTTCAAATCTTTCCAAAATATGTTTTCTGATGCCCAAAATTTATTTTTAACTCATAATTATAGTTCGGCATCGAAAATTTTGTTGTATAGGCTTAAATATAATTTTTCTCAATTTTTAATATATTTATCGATCATACTCGACCTGAAAACCTCAGAATCTCTCCAAATCAACCCTTGGATGTCCGGATCCCAATTTTGATTTCAAATTGTGGTCCGAAATCTAAAATTACTTTTGACTAGGCTTTAAAACAATTTTTTGAATTTCAGATATTTTCGGGTATCGTAGCACGCACTACGAGAAAAATACCCCGATAAAAATGATCAACAAAATCCTAAAATCCTCATTATTCATAAAACTCCCAATTTCCATTAATTTATCTAAAAACCCCATTTTTCATAATTTTTCTAATTTCCAGGGATTTTATTTTCTTGTTTTCCTATTTTTAAAAACTATATATATTATTTATATATTTTTATAAGGGGAAGGGGTTCATCCCCTTCCTCCCTCACAATTTTTCTCTGTTTCAACAGAGAAGAATTTATCATCGACAACAACTAACAATCAACTACAATAGCCACTATAACAATCAACAACCCAACAATCCTACCTTCCTCGATCTCTCTTTAGTTTTGATCCCTCTATCTCGGTCTCAACCTTACTGTTTCGATCTCTCATTCGATCCTTTCCTCTCTTCCAATTTTTCTCTTCTCTCTCTCATTGCCTCTCGGATTTCGAATTCTTCTTCTCTGGTTCGAATGAAAAATAGTAGGGAAGAAGCTAGTGCTTAGTTCGTAAATGATATATTAGATTTCCTCGAGATCTTTATCACATGAAACTCGAGACGAATCAAATGATTTTCATTTCGTAATTAAATTTGATCTTCATCGAGATACGAAATACATATCTCGAGGTCAATATTTGGCTCAAAACAAAACCTATAAAGCGGTGTCGAGGTTGAATATATATATTAAGATTTCTTCGAGATTCACATCACACGAATCCCGATGCAACTCTACTGATTTACTTATTTTATTTTATTGTTTTTTATCGAGATTGGACAACACGCATCTTGAGGCATGTAACACCTTACATCAACCACCAAATCGTCCAACCATTTCAACTCCTCGATGATGTCTAATAAATACTTTTTATTTTAATTTAAACTATATGACTGATTGATATATATATATATATATATTTATATATATAAACCATATATATAAATGTATACACTTATATATTTTCGCGGCTATAAATTCGACACGCGCGCCAACGACCAACCTCAGTTGTGCACACTATTGTATATACCACACGTGTCACCCTCGACCCTACGTGTCGCTAGATGCCCACCAATATATTTTTTATTTTATTTTATTTTGTGATTATCTCTTTGATTTATGTCCAAATTAATCCCCAAAAAATACCCCAATTACGCTAAAAGTTGAAGAATTTACCAAAGCACTCCAAAACTTTCAAACAACTGGTCTCGCATGCAAATCAAGGTGTAGGACCCATGTCGGCTCGTTAAGTCTATTTAAAGTCCAAAATTCAAATTTTCAAAGTTGTAAATATTTTATGTGAAACTCGAAATAGTTGCTCGGGTCGACATTTAAACTTCCACGGAACTCGTGTCGACACGTATATCAAGATAATATCCTAAAATTACCAAAATTGGAGGAAATTCTTGAATGCACTTCGGAACTCACGGACACCGTGGATACACTTCACTTAACCCTATCTCGTGTTGAAATAGTGTATAATACATCAAATAGGTACACAACACACAAAAATAATATTAAATTTTATGATCAATCCGTAACACGTGGGTCCCACCTCGGATATCTAAATCCGAAATTAAATTCAAAAATACTTAATTAGCCTCCTAATTAAGTTTATAACATTCTCAGATGTCGCAATCTTCCCAACTAATCCAAAAACTCGTCCTCAGAATTTAAACTTACTGGTTACTGAATCAAAAGAGATATGAGAAAATGATTCTTCATATATAACTTTTTAAATCCAAACTTGTAAAACCTTTTTCAACCATTAAGTGGACCCAATCACTTTTGTTGTGTTCAACAACTTGGTGATAGAGATCATACCTTGAATCCCATTCATACAAGTTTATAAATAAGTTATTTGTCTTTTTTATTCCTACTCAATTACAATTGAAGAATATTCAATTCTTCAAACACATCAAGTCAGATATACTGTCCTCTATTCAGCATTTTCAACCAATAGGAATACTACTGACCAACTGAGCTGTAAATCACACATTTCTTTTTATTTCATTTACATCTTCACCAACATAGAAGCATCTTACATCATCTCCAATTTATAATAACTAATGCTTTAAACTTCACCACTAACTAATTAGAAAGTGTAGCACTACTATTGAACCAATGTACAACATATTCACTGATATTAGTTGTATATTACTTTGGTTTAAACCTTCATCATTTGGAGTTTGACTCCTCATAAGATCCTTGTTGTAGCATCCCCTAACCTGATTAGGCAATATTCGGTCTGAAACCCTAACTAAGCCCAAATTACCCTTACCAGACATAACTAGAGCCAACAACCTTGCCACCTACACCTGATAAACACTACGATATATCGATTATCGAAATAAAAAAAATCATATATGCAGCGAAAATTTAAAACCTTTTTTGATAACCAAAATAAGATATACAATATTAAAAACAAACCGCAATAAACCTCGGTTACATAATCACCCATCCCATGTGAGATTACAAAATTGTAATTCAATACAAATATATAAGACCATAGAAAGTCATTATATCGAAGAGAAGTTCAAGACTCCTATAACTTCTCCATCCTGTAGTCGTAGCACTCATCGGATCTACCTGTAATGTTAATTGGGGTGAAGGATCCAACTTGCTTAGTAAGTAGAGATTCACACTAATCATCAACATTCCATATAATATTAAAGGATATCATGCAATAACAACATGCACCAATGATATCTAACAAGAATATGAAATGCATATAGATTTAATACATAATCAGATGCAAAGCAAGTAATTTGTACTATTACACTGTGATCCCTGTTTATTTTATAAAACTAGGTCTGATTACCCACTGACGTCATTAATGCGATTGCGAGACCAACATATTGGTCGATATGCTCTCTAGCCCATCCACTAATGCCCAATGGTTCTATCCCGAACCCTCTAGTGTAAATGTAACCCACTCCACCTATAAACTGAGTAGGATGTTACATATAGGCCGGGAAACTGACCCATCTCCTCTATCACCTCGTCTCAATTCCAGGATCTTACTTTCATGAATCACAGTAAACACCGTTCTCCTTTTCTTAAAAATAATCACAGTATGAATAGTCCCATATTCCATTTTAATAATTGTATGAGCTATATATACTAAATAGCGAAGCAATATTTGATAAATAAGCCAATCCGTACTTACCTCGGGTTTAAGTCTCCGTTTCCCAAATTCCTTAAATTTCTAGTTATTTCACGTTTCCTCGGTGTTCCTCAACCTATCACCAATCATTTGTTATCAATTTAGGTCTAGTATACTCTAATTATAACCCATAGACCCAAAGCTCTCGACAAACCACCCAAATCCAATCAGTTTTGTACTAATCTGAGCATGGATAACGCGCTACGTCCAGGAGCTAGCGCGCTATTCGCACTACTGAACTTCTTACACACTTATGGGGTTTGATAGCGCGCAACCGACATGGATAGCACGCTATCCGTATGCCAGTCATCTTCCCCAGTACGTGTATGCGACCAATGCCTAGCGCGCTATGCGCACCAGACCTGCAACACCAGCATGCTTCGATTGATCCTAATTTGACCCAAACCACATCCAAACTCAACAATTACACTCCCAAATGATCCGGGAGGACCTCTAATGAGGTGAAAAACCTTAATTAATCAACAACAACCACAATTCAACAAGTTTTGATCATCACTACAAATTCAAATTTCAACAAATTTGAAAACCAAACTTACCAAAGTGATGATCACTAGCTTCTAATCCGTTTAAGCTCCTCAACTTGGTTGAATTTGGCTCTTGAAATGATCTCCTTTGATTCGGAATCAAAGCCAACCTTCCGAACCTTCTCAAATTATCGAAATGAATCGATAAGCTTGAGTTTTTATTTTTGTACATGGATTTTCCTCGAGATACGTATCACGATATCTCGAGACCGATCGTGTGGTTGATGCATTAAAGTGACTCCTTAAAGTGACACAAAATTTGACATATCAAGCACTTACGCTTCGTTCGAGACGATCCGATAATCCATATATTTCAAATATTCTTTTATTTTCCAATATGTATTTATATATTAAAAACATATAAATATATATATCGCGTATTATTCACCAATCAACTCACCGGACATGCCTATAAATGTCGTTGAGCGTGCACACTCTTGGCACGACTCCCTCGTCACACTTGGTGTCCCGATAAACCTTAATTTATTGGGTATTTTTATTATAGGCTTGTGTATAATTTTCTTATTATATAACAACCCATATATAAATTGAATTAACAATCCAAACAAACATCATACATCATGCAAACGTATGCACATGCTAGTCGAGGTACGACGAACTTAACCATGAGCTTAACTAGGGTAAATTAGGATTTAGATTAGTACTAATCACCAGCTTAAGGTAACTGGTCATTACAGTCTCCCCAATTCAAAGCAATTTCATCCTTGAAATTAAAGTAATCTGAAATTACTTGTAGTTTCAAAGAGAAATGGGAACTATTTCTCATATTTATGCTCTCTAGTTAGTTCCTCATCTTTGTGAAATCCCTATTTCACTATAACCAAAGAAATATCTTTAGTTTTCAGCTTTTTAAAATCTTACGATCAAGTAACCCACTTGACTGCTCTTCGCAAGATAAGTCTTCTCGAAAATCACATTCATTCCAACCAATCCTTGGAATGAACTGAGTCTCTGTTTTACTAATATAGACTTACGAAAAACGTTAATAACTCTGACTAGCTGAGGAGGCAACTTTAACCTGTAAGTACAAGGATTAATCCGTTCTTGTACTTTGAATGACTTAATACACCTTGAAGCTAGCTTACCTCACAATCCAAACTTACACAACTCCTCTCATAAGTGAGACTTTCAATAAAACATATTTATCCTTTGAAAGCTCCAACCACCTATGATATTTATCGACGTATCTCTTTTTATTTAGTTGTATTGTAGTCAAATGCTGGCTAATCTGCTACCTTTCCTCTGTGTAGTTCTAAATTAATTTCGGCTCTAACAAACTTGCATATCAACCCCTATCTAGACACTTTGGTGAATGACATGGTTGACCATACAAAGTTTCAAATGGGCATTCCACTCTAGCTTGACAGCTATTTTTTATAAAAGAACTCACACAGAGAAATGTATCTCTTTCAGTTATTATTAAACTTCAAGACACAAGCTTAAAGTATATCCTCTAGCACCAAAATTAATTACTCCAGTTACCCATCGGCCTACCGATATTATACCATATTGAAGTTAGGATCAGTTCCACAGCTGTCGCAACAATTCACTCCATCCTCTAGATGTGAATGTCGGATCCCTATCCGAAATAGTAGACACTGAAACACCCTGAAATCTAACACCTCATGTATGTATATTTTGCATAAATAGTCCATAGGATTTCACATAGAAACTGTTAAGAAATGCACAGACTCCATCAACTGTTAACTATAAATTTTACCGTATTGTGCTTACGCTAACTCATAGATAAACTGGAAATAAAATCCACCGATTTATGTTCCCGTATCCATTAAGGAGTAGGCAGCGAATGTAGTAAACCTCTAGGTTTCTTATGCTCAGCCCTAACTTGTCGATGCATCTCATATCTCTTTATTATTCCCACAACATCATTTTTCATCCCAGATTAACAATAAATAAAGGCGCCTCATTTCATGATATTCTTTACTGCTATCTAGATGAATGCAGTAAAGAGATCTATGAGATTTCCATAGCACTTCCTGCCTCACCTGATCCTGAACTGAAATCCATAATTTATCCATGAACCGTAACTCTACATTATCAGACACGACCAATCAGGATAATCTACATTAGTTATTAACCTCTAACGCTCTATATAATCCTAATTAGCTTTCTGAAAACTAATCACTGCTGAATCTTCTCTAATTCAGTTTTTATCTGAACTCAAAAGATCAGATTAGTAGCTCCAAAATTAGCTTTCTCAGTTGATGACGTGTCAACTAAACTTACACAAATCATCATCACCGTCATTTCCTCATGAAGTCTAAACTGAGGAGCTCTATTAATAGCTACATTTGCTCCATATACCTGAATTGTAATTGTATACCGACAGTCTGATAACACCTTTCTGTGTAGTTCTAAATTACTTAGGCTCTAACAAATTTGTATCATTACTTCTCGTCCCACATCGTTTAACGACAAAGTAAAGCATACAAATTTTTAATGTAAATACCTCAATTCTATATATAACCTATTAAAATTCACACCTGAGAACTCACAGTAAATATTTCTTCCAGTAATTCATACTTTTCAAGTCACAAGCTTAGAAACTATATTCTTTGGAAACCATGGTCAACTTTAGATATATTGTGTTAAGATTGAGAAAGGTCCCTCCCAGCTATTATATATCTCTTCCCCCCTGAGAAACAGATTTTTGGTTCCTTACCGAAATAATAATATGGGTTCTCCACAACTCTCAACTCTTCCACACACATACATCTCGCTTACTTTTCCACGAGGATTTAAACCACAGTACTGACGAGAAATTTCCAAACTCTGTCAGTTTTAAAATTATATCAATAACCTTTAGTTGTCACCACAACTTAGGTTAATTCATCACTAATTTCTAAGCATGAAATACCATTCATATAAGCAAGAACAATATAACCTTCCAGGTTAAAATTATTCAGCTTCTACCTACTGATATATCTCATATTTCTTTATAAAATTGACACCGTTAATTTTTTTCATTTCAGGTCATCAACTATTCATTTTCATCACAATGAATTTTGGACTTCACTTGAATAAATGTATTAAAGAAACCAATGAGATTCTCACAACATTCATGCCTCACTATTTGTTTCAAGTTCTAAGTATTTTCCTCACATGCTCAATGTTTTGATCTGAGATCATCCTTTCCAACATCAATAATTAGTAGTGATCCTTGGTCTACTTGATAATCTAAATCAATCTCGTTCAATAATACATCACTCATTTCAATCGTTATTAGCTCAACTCCTATCTGAGCTCCAAAGAACAAACTTATAGTTAATCATCCAGACAACTCAGCTGATGATATGCCTGTGCAGAACTTCCATTTGGTCATCAGTAAATATCTCACCTAAGAGATATTACTGAGCAACGTTTATTATAACTATAGCCTGTGTCCCTTTCTTTTCAAAACATTGTTAACACAATCACCTTGATGAGTGACGTTTCAGAGTGATTTCCTAATACTTAGGAAAGTTTTAAGGTAACTTTCTTACTTTCTATTTCTATCACTCTAAAAATTCCCATTTTTCAAAATTCTACAGTTTGAAATTCGTTACTTACTCTTACACCAGTTCATTGGTGTCATCTTCTCAGGTTGTCTTTTAATGATTCCTCTAAGAATTTTATTAATCTCAAAGAATGATTAAAAGATCCTCAACAACCTTTCTTCTTAATTTATAAATTATGTCTTTCCATATTTGGTACAACTACCAAATTAGTTATTTCGAGATTATCAGTCTCTAATAGTTCTTCTCCCAAATCTGGAACTATTTATATATAGTTGGAAATATGAGTTATTATTTTGTTTTATTGTGTCACTCACACATTCTTACCTACATTAGAAGTCTTAGTATGAACCTCTAACTTCTTCCACAATTTAGGTTTTATCAAGCAAACATTGTAATCAAACTATACTTTCACCTTCTTCCAAGGCATCCTTGTATTCGATTTCAACTTATAACCATCACATACTTGAGTTAACTAAATAAATCACACAACGATATCACAAATCCCCGGATCAATCGTTTGTAGGATTCAATTATTTTAAGTTTACTTTCCTTTTTTTACCATTGTGTTGAATATAGGACAACCTCATATTGTCTCAATCACAGTCAAATCCCATGATTTACGGTTAATATTCAACACTCTTACAATTTATTATCCTTTGAAACTTAGCACTAGCATTTGCAAAAATCTGGTCTAAACCAACTTACCATTAGCAATTTACAATTCTATACGGTAATTGCTCGTGCCTTTTCTAAGTCTTCAAAGATTCCATGTTATTATTGATAACACAATAACAACTTTATTACAATAAGGTTTTCGTTCACTTGACACCCTTAATTTATGAAAAGAGCATGAGTTCTAGTAAGTTATAGTGGTTTCCACCATCCATTTAAAATGATCTCGCACCCGCATGCAATCATCTTATAAAGATATATATCCTTAGCTCTGATCATTTCACTGTGAAAATCAAATCTCAACTACCTCTTGAGAACCGTTGATTTCACTTATTTTCAGAAGGAGTTGTCAATTCTGAGTAATGAATACTCATTTTGACTACTACACATTAATCCTTGGATTCCCCAAATCCTCAGATTCACTTACTATTCATTCTCTCCAATTTAAACTATACCAGTCTAATAGAACAGACTAGGATATCTTACCAACTCACTGCTATATTCTGGATTTAAGTGTCTTTTATTGATAAACCACTTGTTATTCCAATATGGATTCACACCATGACTGGAATTTCAACTTCATAACAACTTATGAAGTATAACTGCATTGGTGGTTTCCTAACCTCCATTAGGATTTTATCATTTACCACTAATTTGTTTACTGAATAACTTTCATTACTTCCATATTAGTCTCAATACTAGTATTAAATCACCTCTCAAAGTGGCCCACCATCTTTGAGTTTTATCGAAAGTCTTTCAATATTTCATTATTTTATAATTTCCATTCTCCTAATACACACCTCAAGATCTTGATCCAATCGATACTTCTTCACTGACTATTATTTGTCTAATAATATCAGTAAGAAGAAAGACCACTGAAGATGTTACTTGGAGAAGAGTTTTATTTCATTTTTGTAACTTTTCTTATGCCTTTCCTTTTTGTTTATCCCCGAGGTTAAGACTCTCCGGAGATCTTACCTCAAACACCTTGTCATATCATGAGAAATAGATGGACTTCAACAATCTTATTATCGTTCAGGAAAACATACCTTCATATCTACCACATAGATATATTATACACACAAATAACATATCTCAGTCTTTTATCTTTTGGTTACCCCCCAAAATCACGATAAAAATAGTTTATATAACCCTAAGTTTATTCATAACTCGAGACAACTCACAGAGTCAATAAACTTAGGTTCCATTATCAGAATCAGAGTACCTTTATGTATCAGCGGTATTCCTTGATTCTAATAAATCATTATTCCGAGATTTATAAACCATGTCTAATCAAGGCTTTAAAACCTATGGCTCTGATACCAAACCGAAGCATCCGCTAACCTGATTAGGGCGATACCCAGCCTGAAATCCTAATTAAGCCCAGATTACCCTTACTAGACTTAACAAGAGCCAGCAGCCTTACCACCTACACATAATAAACGCTACTGTATATCGATTATCGAAATAAACAAATCATATACACATAAAAAATTTAAAACCTTTTTCGATAACCAAAATAAAATATACAATATTAAAAACAAACCGCAATAAACCTCGGTTATATAATCACCCATCCCAAATGATATTACAAAATTTTAATTCAATACAAATATATAAGACAAAAGAAAGTCATTACATCGAAGAGAAGTTCAAGACACCTATAACTTCTCCATCCCGTAGTCGTAGCGCTCATCGGATCTACCTGTAATGTTAATTAGGTTGAGTGCTCCAACTTGCTCAGTAAGTAGAGATTCACACTAATCATCAACATTCCATATAATATTCAAGGATATCATGCAATAACAACATGCACCAATGATATCTAACAAGAATATGTAAAACATATAGATTCAATACATAATTAGATACAAAGAAAGTAATTTGGACTATTACACTGTGATCCCCATTTATTTCATAAAACTAGGGTCGATTACCTACTGACGCCATTAATGAGATTGCTAGACCAACATATTGGATGATATGCTCTCTAGCCCATCCACCAATGCCCAATGGTTCTATCCCAAACCCTCTAATGTAAATGTAACCCATGCCACCTATAAACTGAGTATGATGTTACAAATAGGACGGGAAGCTAACCCATCTCCTATATCACCCCATCTCAATTCTAGGATATTACTCTCGTGAATCACAGTAAACACCGTTTTCCGTTTATTAAAAACAATCACAGTATAAATAGTCCCCCATTCCATTCTAACAATTGTATTAGCTATATATACTAAATAGCCAGACAATATTAATAAATAAGCGAATCCATACTTACTTCGGGTTTAAGCCTCCGTTTCTTAAATTCCTTAAATTTCCAGACATCTCACGTTTCCTTGGTGTTCTACAACCTATCACCAATCATTTGTTGTCAATTTAGGTCTAGTATAATGTAATTAGAACCCCTAGACCCAAAGCTCTCGAAAAACCACCCAAATCAAATCAGTTTTGTACTGATCTGAGTGTGGATAGCGTGCTACGTCCCAGAGTTAGCACTCTATTCACACTACTGAACTTCATACATACTTATGGCTGATAGCGCGCTACTTGACATGGATAACGCTATCCGTATGTCTGTCATCTTCCCCAGTATGCGTAGCACGCTATGGCCAATGCCTAGCGCGCTATGCGCACCATACCTGCAACACTAGCACGTTTCGATTGATCCAAATTTGACCCAAACCACATCCAAACTCAACAATTACACTCCCAAATGATCTGGGAGGACCTCTTATGAGGTGAAAAAGCTTAATTAATCAACAACAACCATAATTCAACAAGTTTTGATTATCACTACGAATTCAAATCTCAACAAACTTGAACCAAACTAATCAAAATGATGATCACTAGCTTCTAATCCGTTTAAGCTCCATTAACTTGGTTGAAACTGGCTCCCGAAATGATCTCCTTTTATCTAAAATCAAAGCCGACCTCCTGAACCCTCTCGAATTGTCGAAATGAATCGATAATCTTGAGTTTTTATTTTTATATATGGATTTTTCTCGAGATACACGTCATGCTATCTCGAGACGGATCGCGTGGTTGATGCGTTAAAGTGACACAAAACTGGACACATCAAGGATTTATGCTTCGTTCGAGATGATCCGATAATCCATATATTTATAATATGCTTTTATTTTCCAATATATATTTATATATTTAAAAACATATATATATCGCCTATTATTCACCAATCAACTCACCGGACATGCCTACAAGTGTCTTTGAGTGTGCACATTCTTGCCATGACTCCCTCGTCACACTTGGTGTCCCGGTAAACCTTAATGTATTTGGGTATTTTTCGTTTTATAGGCTTGTGTATAATTTCCTCATTATATAATATCCTATAAATAAATTGAATTAATAATCACCATACATAATGCAAATGTATGCACACGCTAATCGAGGTACACTGAACTTAACCATGAGCCTAACCCGGGTAAATTAGGATTTGGATTAGTACTAATCACCAGCTTAAGGTAACGGGTCGTTTCACTTGTAAAGATACATTAGGTTTTATCAAACTCATAGTTTGATATTCTGATTCTTATTGGGACTCGACTCGTTCGCTTGAAACTTCCATTTTCCATACTCATGTGAGAATTTATTGACCATTTGTTAACCTATACTTAAGCTTCTAATTGACTTCAACAAAACTTCATAGACTCTTTTATTCCAACTATCATCAATTCATTCGATTATTCAAAGACAGGTGGGCACTACTTACCAGTCTTCTACGCTATAAATGAATTGTGATTATGAAACAGAGTTACTTAGACTTTCGGTCATGCACAACTACTCCAGTGCCTTATCTTAACTAAAGGAGTCCGTTCGAGTCACTTTCAACAGTCACAAGTCATCTAAATATCTCATTTTATTTTATACATTGAGTCTATTCCGTTCAGCTTTTGTCAATCTTAGCTATTCCCACATTGATCTTGCTCTTAGTCCCTTTACAAACGTACCACGACTTTTGCTCAACAACTAGGCTACATACAGACTTAACTAGAGCCAACAACCATACCACCTACACTTGATAAACGCTACTATATATCGATTATCGAAATAAAACAAATCATATACGCAACAAAGATTTAAAACCTTTTTTGATAACCAAAATAAGATATATAATATTAAAAGCAAACCGCAATAAACCTCGGTTATATAATCACCCATCCCAAATGATATAACAAAACTTTAATCCAATACAAATATATAAGACCAAAGAAAGTCATTACATCGAATAGAAGTTCAAGACTCCTATAACTTCTCGATCCCATAGTCGTAGCGCTCGTCGGATCTTCCTGTAATGTTAATTGGGGTGAGCGCTCCAACTTGCTCAGTAAGTAGAGATTCACACTAATCATCAACATTCCATATAATATTCAAGGATATCATGCAATAACAACATGCACCAATGATATCTAACAAGAATATGTAAAGCATATAGATTCAATACATAATTAGATACAAAGCAAGTAATTTGGACTATTACACTGTGATCCCCATTTATTTTATAAAACTAGGGTCGATTACCCACTGACGCCATTAATGCGATTGTTGACCAACATATTGGCTGATATGCTCTCTAGCCCATCCACTAATGCCCAATGGCTCTATCCCAAACACTCTAGTGTAAATGTAACCTGCGCCACCTATAAATTGAGTAGGATGTTACATATAGGCCGGGAAGCTAACCCATCTCCTATATCACCTCGTCTCAATTCCAGGATATTACTCTCGTGAATAACTGTAAACACCATTTTCCTTTTATTAAAAATAATCACAGTATAAATAGTCCCCCATTCCATTCTAACAACTGTATGAGCTATATATACTAAATAGCCATGCAATATTGATAAATAAGCGAATCTATACTTACCTCGGGTTTAAGTCTACGTTTCCCAAATCCTTAAATTTCATGTCATCTCACGTCTCTTCGGTGTTCCTCAACCTATCACCAATCATTTGTTGTCAATTTAGGTCTAGTATACTGTAATTAGAACCCCTAGACCCAAAGATCTCGACAAACCCCCCAAATCCAATCAGTTTAATATTGATCTGAGTGTGGACGCGCTACGTCCCGGAGTTAGCGCTCTATTCACACTACTGAACTTTATACACACTTATGGGGTCTGATAGCGCACTACCTGACATGGATAGCACCCTATCCGTATGTCTGTCATCTTCCCCAGTATGCGTAGCGCGGTATGGACAATGCCTAGCGCGTTATGCGCACCAGACCTACAACACCAGCACGCTTCGACTGATCCAAATTTGACCCAAACCACATCCAAACTCAACAATTACATTACCAAATGATCCGGGAGGACCTCTAATGAGGTGAAAAACCTTAATTAATCAACAACAACCATAATTCAACAAGTTTTGATCATCACTACGAATTCAAATTTCAACAAACGTGAAAACCAAACTTACCAAAATGATGATCACTAGCTTCTAATCCGTTTAAGCTCCTCAACTTGGTTGAATTCAGCTCCCGAAATGATATCCTTTGATCCAGAATCAAAGACGACCTCATGAACCCTCTCGAATCGTCGAAATGAATCGATAAGCTTGAGTTTTCATTTTTATATTTGGATTTTTCTCGATATACACGTCATGCTATCTCGAGACGGATCACATGGCTGATGCATTAAAATGACACTCCTTAAAGTGACACAAAACTTGACACATCAAGCACTTATGCTTCGCTCGAGGTGATTCGATAATCCATATATTTCTAATATTCTTTTATTTTCCAATATATACTTATATATTTAAAAACATATAAATATATATATCGCGCATTATTCACAATCAACTCACCGAACATGCTTACAAGTGTCCTTGAGCATGCACACTCTTGCCACGACTCCCTTGTTACACTTGGTGTCTCGGTAAACCTTAATTTATTAGGTATTTTTCATTTTATAGGTTTGTGTATATTTTCCTTATTATACAACAACCTATATATAAATTGAATTAACAATCCAAACAAACACCATACATCATGGAAACGTACGTACACACTAATCGAGGTACACCGAACTTAACCACTAGCCTAACCGGGGTAAATTAGGATTTGGATTAGTACTAATCACCAGCTTAAGGTAATGGGTTGTTTCACTTGTAAAGATACATTAGGTTTTATCAAACTCATAGTTTGATATTCTGATTCTTATTGGGACTTGTTCGCCTAAAACTTCCATTTTCCATACTCATGTGAGAATTTATTGACCATTTGTTAACCTATACTTAAGCTTCCAATTGACTTCAACAAAACTTCATAGACTCTTTTATTCCGACTATCATCAATTCATTCGATTATTCAAAGACAGTTGGGCACTACATACCATTCTTCTACGCTATGAATGAATTGTGATTATGAAACATAGTTACTTAGACTTTTGATCATGCACAACTACTCCTGTGCCTTATCTTAACTAAAGGAGTCCGTCTGTGTCACTTCCAAAAGTCACAAGTCATCTAAATATCTCATTTTATTTTATACATTGAGTCTATTCTATTCAGCTTTTATCAATCTTAGTCATTCCCACATTGATCTTGCTCTTAGTCCCTTTACAAACTTATCACGACTTTCGCTCAACAACCAAGCTACACACAACTCCTTAATCTTGGCTTAGAAAGGCAATTTATATATTTTCTTTTTTCGAAAATATAGCTAATTAAGGATGGTGCGAATTCTTATTATCATTTAAGGAATCAAAGTCTTCTTTAGCTAATCTGAATTTGAAATAGAGAAATTTTACGACTCAAACAGTTAAACTGTTTGTTATTTCCTTAGGTTATTTCCATTAGTCCCAAATATCTCGACTTTTCTTTTTCTCAAAAAGAAATTTGGTACCTTCAAGAGATAGTGTAAGATAACTTTGTATCTTACTATTCATCAAATTACTTTTGATGAATTCACCTTTCCTTTAGTATTCAATTAAAGAGATAGAAGAATTTGAATTTCCAAACTCAGATTATCTTAATGAATACTTAGATTTTTAAAGAATGCTATTTCAATCCTTTAATTCGTATCAATGGAAATTATTGCAATATAAGAGCTCATACTGACATCCTGTACAATTCACTTACTGATACTCAATCAGTACATCTATCTCTTCATTGGTTATATTTTAAGTCATAGTGATAAACATCATTACTTAATTTGATTAGAAGTGATCGGGTACTTTAAATCTCAAAACACAATCACTTGTTTTCATGTTTAATAGCTAATTCATGCCATTATTAGATCGTTTTCCCCAATACCTTGACTTTTTACACATTGATCTTATCACTACAATTTTCATTTTCAAGTTAGAAGTTTCGTTGATATTTTTTTTATAACAACACTGAATTTGGTGTTGACAAAAATTCCTTTTAACTTATGTATTTTCATTCATTTTATCAATACTTTATTCGATTCATAGAACCACTATACTCAACGTCACTTATGGATAAGTAATTTGAGTAATAAACAATCAAAGTTTTCATTACTTCTATATAGAAGTCGTTTGATTGTTTTAAAATATGACACTATTTCAATTTTAGTTTTTTTTTGGAAAGAAGACAATACTTTACTTCAAAGTATTTTAGTTTCGTAGAAATCGACTTAGACAACTTGATTGATCCAATCACAATCTCATTGTGATTTTCTAGTCAAGATTCATTTTGTCTAAACAATTTTTATTTTACGTTTTCGATTACCACATGTCTCATTTTTCCTATCATTTGAGACTCGTTCGAAATCAATTCTCAATTGGTTATAAATTAAACCAATATTTTATAGAATAGGTCTTCCCGAGTTAATTGTACAAATGGTAATAACCTTATTTTAAAACTCAAGATAATCTATATCTTATGCTTCCCATAAGTCCCAACTTCATATTACGTTTTCCAAATGATTTTCAATCGCGTTAGACTTAATTTAAGTCTATTACAACGTTTTTTTCTGAGCGTTTAAAAATTGTATTAGTTCGATACTTTCAATTTTAATGGAATCCATGTTCAGTACTTACGTACATGAATCATTTAGACTTCCCTTTCAACCAATTTCCTATTGGTTTCATAATTGATACTTGCATTAGTTATAGCAGTATCAAACTACTTACAACACCTTTGTGAATTCAGACTTCACAAGTCTATTTCACATCCAAACACGCTCAGTTTCATTTCATAAGTTTATTCTCACATATAATTATCCGTTTCTAAACTTACTCGTCATATTTTATGAGTTAAGTATCGAATGGACAAGGAGAATAAACTTTCAATCTCATATCTAGCGATAAAATATACTCACATATAACACAAATATAATATAATAAAATATGACGAGTAAGTTTAGAAACGGATAATTAGGGCAAGGAGAAAACATTTTTAACCTTGTTCCATCATGTTACTTCCCAACTAATCGCGCTCAATCACCCTTTTCTTCTCAACTAAAGTTTTATCCTCAATTGAGCCAAACCTAGGCTCTGATACCAAGATTGTCAAACCCCACCTAATTAGGGCATCAGACCGACTTAGATTACCTTAACCGCCTGATAATCTAGCTGTTTTCACCTCTCTATCAATAAACAATTAATATTAAGTTCTTATTATCATCAACTATAAAAATTTACTAACCACAATCGATTCTAAAGTGAATCTTAAACCTTAAAGTTCTGTAAAAAAATTTCGACAACACCTCCTCTATTTTTAAGCCTAAACCAAAAAACCCGACCTTCAAAAATCTTCAACAAGATCTGCTCAGCTTTGGTGGAAATGTTGTAGGACTCACAATCCACTACATAACAATATATATTAAATTCTCAAAAATTATTTATTCATTCTAACTTATTTCAGGTTTTTGAAATCCTTAAATCTTTTACCTTAGTTCCACAACATTTTATTCAGTCCCAACACAGTTGCAACTGTTCCAAAATAGATCCTAATCACACTCGAACCTAAAAAATCATTTATACAATATATTATATTAAAAAATAATACATACATAGAGAAAAGAACTAAACAAGTCGTGAACAGTCGGAAAGCTTTCCTTTTCACTTGTCGCCGCTAGAACCTGTAATTATCCAATTATAAAAATTCAATAATGTCAGATAAGTAAATCCCACACTATCCAGTACACCTGTAATAATCAAATGCATAATAATCTAAGGAACTTAAATGAATAATATAATCCAAAGAATTTAAATACAACTATGAATCCATCTCATTTTTGTTATCCGACCACAATCAGATAACATTCTTCGAAAGTGGTAAGTAAACAATAATAAGGATTTATGCGTGGGGAGAATAACTAAACGAGTCTCGTTCCTCTAGACTCTATGAGTATGATCTGGTTTAACGTGATCTCATGATAACCACATGATGCAAAGTATCAGTGACTCCAACCCCTCAAGCATAATATAGTGTTATATAACCACGATATAATCTACACTATAAGGAGACTCATAACGCCTTATCCTCCCAAACCGTGTATGCATGTACAACAAAAATGCAATATCAAGAATCAATGCGATTTATACGAAATTATAATCATACAATGTAAAGGTTACTTTGTGATTTATTTAACCTTACAAACGCGATATCGCAACTCCCTTACGCTTCGAGTCGGTAAACTAGTCCACACTGAGCTCCAATCCCGGTCCTACAATTCATTTGTAAATCTTGTAAGATTTCATAACAATTCCATAATTGTTTTTCAGTCAGTCGCAATTAAATCGACCCAATCGCATCTCGAAACCCTTCAAATCCTTCCAAAATAAATTTTTCGATACCCAGACTTCATTTTTAACTCAAAATTATTGTTCGACATCGAAAATTATGTTGTCTCGGCTTAAATATAAATTTTTTCATTTTTTACATATTTATCGATCCTACTCAACCCGAAAACCCCGAAATCCCTCCAAATCAACTCCTCGGATGTCCGAATCTCAATTTTGACTCCAAATTGTGGTTCGAAATAAAAATTTACCCTTAACTAGGCTTTAAAACAATTTTAAAATTTCAGATATTTTCGAGTATTGTAGCAAACACTTCTAGAAAAATACATCGGTAAAAACTCTCAACAAAATCTCAAAATCCTCATTTTTCATAAAAACTCTCAATTTCCATTAATTTATCCAAAAAACCCTATTTTTCATAATTTTCCTAATTTCCATGGATTTTATTTTCTTGTTTTCCTACTTTTAAAACCATATATCTATATATATTTTATTATTTATATATTTGTTTTATAAGGGGAAGGGGGGTCATCCCCTTCCTCCCTCGAAATAGAGAAGAAAATTTTTTTTTTTTTTTTTTTTCTTTTTAATCAATTGGGATTGGGCTCCCAACCCCAACCCCATCGTCTCCTCCACCTCCATTTCCCAAAAACACAGCAACAACATCATCGACAACAACTAACAATCAACTACAACAGCCACCATAACGATGAACAACCCAACAATCTTACCTTCCTCGATCTTTTCTTTGTTTTGATCCCTCTATCTTGGTCACAACCTCACTACCTCGATCTCTCGTTTGATCCTTTCTTCTCTTCCAGTTTTTCTCTTCTCTCTCTCACCACTTCTTGGATTTCTAATTATTTTTCTCTGGTTCAGATGAAAAAATAGTGAGGAAGAAGCTACTATTTAGTTTGTAAATGATATATTAGATTTCCTCGAGATTCGAATTACACAAATCTCGAGACAAATCAAATGATTTTCATTTCATTATTAAATTTGATCTTCCTTGAGATACGAACTACATATCTCGAGATCAATCTTTGGCTCAAAACAAGACCTATAAGACGATTTTGAGAATATTAAGATTTTCTCGAGATTCGCATTACACAAATCTCGAGGCAAATCTAATGATTTATTTATTTTATTTTATTATTTTTCCTCGAGATTGAACATCACGCATCTCAAGGCATGTAACACCTCATTGTCCAACCATTTCAACTCTTAAATGATAACGCTATGCGTGTCTCGAGGTGTATCCAATATATACTTTTTATTTTAATTCAAACTATAGGATTGATTGATATATATAAACCGTATACACATAAATATATATATAAACTTATATATTTTCGTGGCTATAAATTCGCCACGCGCTCCAATGACCAACCTCGGGCGTGCACACTATTGTACATCCCACTCGTGTCACCCTCGACCCCATATGTCACTAGGTACCCACCAATTTATTTATTATTTAATTTAATTTCATGATTATCTCTTTGATTTACGTCCAAATAAATCCCCGAAATATACCTCAATTTCATCAAAAGTTGGAGAATTTACCAAAGCGCTCCAAAACTTCCAAACAACTGGTCTTGTACACGAATCGAGGTGTGGGGCCCATGTCGATTTGTTAAGTCTATTTAAAGTCCAAAATTTGAATTTTCGAACTTACTTGTAAGTATTTTCCGCCAAACTCGAAATAGTTGCTCGAGTCAACATTTAAACCTCCACAAAACTCGTGTCGATACGTATCTCAAGACAATACACCAAAATTACTAAAATTGGAGAAAGTTCTCCAACATGCTTCGGAACTCACGGACACAGCGTATGCACTCCACTTAATCCTATTTCGCGTCAAAATAGTGAATAATACATCAAATAAGCACACAACACACAAAAATAATATTAAATTTTATCCAATCAGTAACACTTGGGTCCCACCTCGGATATCTAAATCCCAAATTAAATCCGAAAATAATTAAGTAGTCGCCTAATTAAGTTTGTAACATTATCAGATGTCACAATAACCATAAGATCCAACTCAATATACGCGATATGTATCTTGTGGAGATTAATATAATTGATCTTATATAAGTCGGTGTTGGGTTATTAGGGTTCATACGCAGCGAAAAATTCAAAACAAATTTTGAAAAACTCTAACAGGATCGAAAAATAAGTTCCATTAAACTAAATCTACGTAAGTAAATCATACCTTATCCCGTGATTTCCTTTTAATTGTTCGATTTTCAAGACGTTCAAGTGCGCGTCCTCTATCAGAAATCCACACACGAACGGTGACCACAATTTGGAGTGCTAGCCCCAAGAGAGATTTAAAACGATTTTTCTTTCTCTCCCTAAATCCAGAGAATTCAAAAATTGTAAAATGAAATCTTATTTTGTTTTTTAGGGATCCACCCTTTATTTATATGTGTAGATAAGCCCTCTTTTAAAATCATATTCGTAATACAACTATTGTATTTACGTAGTTTAAGCAAATTACACGTACGCCCCTATTAATAAGTTATCATATAACAAATCGTAAGGGCTTTTGTCATAAATTGAATCATATAAAATTCATTACTCTGCCAATTGAAATTGTGCAAAGCCATTCTTTGTGTGCGACCCAATAGGTTCATGCGACGTTAGCAGTAAACAAAAAACCATTTTGGTACACAAGTCATAAGCGGTCTCTAGCGAGGCATTATGACTACCCAAGTAGCATGAATATCAACATCGATACAACCTAATTAATAACGTATATCATAATCTTTGTCGTGCGATATCCTTTGATTAAACACAAGGCATGAAAAGTCACCCTTAATGTTCAATTGTACTAGTCTCGATCTTTAGGTAAACTGAAAAACATCCAAGTGACATTGATCATATCAATTCACATCGACTTGGCCATTATTAGTCTATCTTATTGAGGGATCCACTGATATCTATCTCTATACGAGAGTGGCAAATTCTATCTTGATTACACACCGTCACATATTATTCACACGATAACCAATCACAATCTTTATAATTGTCCGGTTAAAGACAATATTTGATTTTGTCAAATTATCATGCTCCTAATATTGAAGTCTATGGTAATCTCGAGTCGAAGGACTAAATGATATACCTATCATGAGTAACTTATATGACTTAATTCATGTGGTGTTCTCATAGCGGATCGGTCCAGTATCTTATTCCATAATAAGTACTCATGATCTTGATTCGTATCCTTATACACATGATCATCACATGACCATCAATCAAGATTCACACTAGTCTTAATTCATTATAGTTTCCAATATAATGACCGACTAGGGACATTTAAGATATTTCAACAAATACTCATAGATCTTACTATAAGGTAAACATGCAATCACTTATAATAAAACAACAAATAAAACCTTTATTTTATTAGCTAAAATTATAAGATAAATAATGTTTGTAGATTGACCTAGGCACAAGCCCTAACATCTCCCACCTGCATTAGGGCCAATCATTCATGTATCTAATACCTAATGACCTAACATGACCATCATGTTTCACTTATGGAATAGTTTTTGTCAAAGGATCTGCAACATTGTCTTCTGTAGGAACTCTGCAAATTTTCATGTCTCTCATCTCAATGATTTCTCGAATCAGATGAAAACGTCTAAGTATATGTTCGGATCGATGGTGTGATCTTGGTTCCTTGGCCTGTGCTATCGCCTCATTGTTGTCACAATACAAGCAAATGGGGTTAGCTATACTCAGAACCACACCAAGTTCTGAGATGAACTTTTTTATCCAAACTGCCTCCTTAGCTGCATCGGACACCGCAATATATTCATCTTCTGTTGTAGAATCTGCGACAGTTTCTTGCTTCGAACTTTTCCAGCTCACTTCGCCTCCATTCAATGTAAACACATATCCAGACTGCGATCTGAAGTCATCTATATCAGTTTGAAAACTTGCATTTATGTGACCACTTAAAACAAGCTCGTCTTCCAAAGTTCCATAGATTAAGAACACTTCTTTAGCCCTTCTCAAGTACTTAAGAATGTTCTTTACTGCTATCCAGTTACTCTCACTTGAACCGGACTGATATCTGCTTGTTGCGCTCAAAACATATGATACATCAGGTCGAATGCATAACATGACATACATGATAGATCCAATAGCTGATGCATATGGAATCGTATTCATGCGCTCTCGCTCATCATTAGTCTTCGCACATTGAGTCTTACTGAGATTTATACCATGAGACATTGGCAATGACCCTCTTTTAGATAATTGCATATTGAACCTATTTAGTACCTTATCAATATAAGCACTCTGACTTAGACCGATCAACCTTTTAGATCTATCCCTATAGACCTTAATCCCAAGGATGTAGGTTGCATATCCTAAGTCATTCATTGAGAAACACTTTCCTAACCAAGACTTGACACTCTGCAAGGTTGGGATGTCATTTCCAATGAGTAATATATCATCAACATACAACACCAGGAGAATAACCACGCTCCCACTGACCTTATTGTATACAGAAAGCTCATCTTCATTTTTAATGAAACCAAATTCCTTAATTGCTTCATCAAAACGAAGATTCCAACTCTGAGAAGCTTGCTTTAATCCATAAATAGATAATTGAAGCTTACACACCTACCTAGAAGTCTCAGGATGAACAAACCCTTCAGGTTGTATCATATACACGTCCTCAAGTAACTTTCCATTTAGAAAAGCTGTTTTGACATCCATTTGCCATATCTCATAGTCATAATATGCGGCTATGGCAATTAGAATCCTAATGGATTTAAACATGGCTACAAGAGAAAAAGTTTCATCATAATCAACACCTTGAGTCTCTTTAAAACCTTTTGCTACTAGCGTGTTTTATAAGTATGCACATTGCCATCCATGTAAGTTTTCTTCTTGAAAACCCATTTACATCCAATGGTCTTACCACATTCAGGTAAATCAACTAAGTTCCAAACTTGGTTATCATCATGGATTGCATCTCAGAATTCATGGCAGTAAGCCAATTATATGTCTCAGGGCTAGAAACAGCCTCCTGATAAGTAGTAGGTTCATTTTGATCCATAAGCAATACCTCACTACTATTAGTAATAAGAAATCAAAATCTCTCAGGCTGATGTCTTACCCTATCAGACCTACGAGGGCCTTGTGATACCTATGGAGGATGAATTAGTTCAAGACTTAGTTGATCTCCCACTAGCGGTTGAGTGTTTATTTATGGTTCTTGAATTTCTTCAAGACTTACTTTATTCCCATTGTTGTCTTTTGAAATAAACTCTTTTCCCATAAAAACACCATTCCGAGCAACAAACACTTTGTTCTCAGCGGGATTATAAAAGTAGTATCCTTTAGTTTCGTTAGGATAACCAATGAATACACACTTGGTAGATTTGGCTGATAATTTTTTTGAGATTTGTCGTTGTATAAAAACCTCACAGCCCCAAATCTTAAGGAAATACAAACTTGGTTTTTTCCCAAACCACATCTCATGTGGTGTTTTATCAACCGCTTTAGAAGGAACACGATTTAGTGTAAACGCAATAGTTTCTAAAGCATAACCCCAAAAGGAAATAGGAAGATCTGCATGACTCATCATAGATCGAACCATATCCATTAAAGTGTGATTTCTCCTCTAAAAAACACCATTCCATTGTGGAGTTGTTGGGGGAGTTAACTGTGAGACAATCCCATAGTTTCTAAGATGATCATCAAAATTTTGGCTCAAATATTCACCACATCGATCTGATCGAAGTGCTTTAATAGATTTACCAAGTTGATTTTGCACTTAGTTCTGAAATGTTCGAAACATCTCAAAAGATTCACCTTTATGTTTCATGAGATATACGTAACCATATCTACTAAAATCATCAGTGAATGTAATGAAGTACTAATAACCACCTCTAGCCATTGTGTTTATAGTACCACATATATCAGTATGTATTAGACCCAATAAATCACTTGCCCTTTCACTGTGTCTAGTACAGGGACTCTTTGTCATCTTGCCTAGTAAAAAAGATACACATGTTTCATATGATTCAAAATCAAATGAATCTAAAAGTCCATCTTTATGGAATTTAGAAATGCGTTTCTCATTAATGTGGCCAAGGCGACAATGCCAAATGTAGGTTTGATTCAAATCATTTGACTTGAATCTTTTTGTATTTACGTTAAGAACGGGAGTATCTGTAGACCTTTTCATGTTTAGAATATAAAGACCATCACACAAATCAGAATTCGCATAGAAAATGTCTTTACGAGAAATGGAGCATTTATTATTCGCAATAATGAAATTAAAACCATCCAAATCCAAACATGAAACTGAAATGATGTTTCTGCTCAAGGCAGGGACATAATAACAATTATTTAAAACTAAAATAAGTCCACTAGGTAAAATTAACTCATAGCATCCTACAGCCAACGCATCAACCTTTGCTAAATTTTCAACTCGTATGATGACTTCTCCTTTCTTCAGCTTTCTACTTTTGGTGAGACCCTGCACATTAATACAAATGTGAGATCCACATCCGGTATCCAATACCCAGGAATCACTAGTAGACAATTTGACTTCAATAACGTAAATACCTGAAGCAGTAGTCGCACTACTCTTCTTTTTCTTTAGATCTTCAAGATAGAGCTTGCAATTTCTGAACCAATGTCTAGGTGCATGACAGAAATGACAATTTCCTTTTTTTTCCTTTTCCTTCTAGGATTGTGAAGTAGAATTAGCATGGGGTTTGACTTGTTCCAGAGGCTTTGTGACAGTCAAAACAGTCTTGGTAACTTTAGCCTTGCCTTTGCCCTTTTTCTTCAAAGCATTTCCTTTATGAACCATCAACACACTAGAAATGGGTTTCTTGACATTTTGCTCGGCAGTTTTAATCATCAAATGCAACTTTGAGATAGATTTCTCCATGTTATTCATATTATAGTTAATCACAAATTATGAATAACTATCAGGCAATGAATTCAGGATCAAATCCGTAGCCAACTCTTGGCTTATGGGAAATCCAAGTTTGTCAAGATGGTTAATATAGCCCTTCATTTTTAGAACATGAGGACTAACTGATGCACCCTCAGCCATTTTGCAAAAATGAAGGTTCTTGACTATCTCAAACCTTTCTTGCCTAACCTACTGTTGGAACATTTCCTTTAGCGTTGTATCCATATCGTAAGCTTCCATGTGTTTCATGTCCTTCTGAAGTTCAAGAACCATGGTTGCCAACATAATGCATGCAACATAAGTTGAGTAGTTGACATGCTTAGTATGTGCATCCTTCATGGCTCTTAAAGCATTGGCTGGTGGTTCCTCAGGAATATGATCATCCAAGACATACAACTTGCGTTCATGCTTAAGAACAATTCTCAAGTTTCTGAACCAATCAAGAAAGTTTGTCTCAGACAACTTATCCTTCTCAAGGATGGATCGCAGTGACAAGGAATTAGTGTGATTTGAAGATGCCATAGATCTACATCAAAGATTATGCAAAAGTTCATTTTACTATAGAGGAATAAACTTTCACTAAATTAACAACCCTCATTAAAAATATTATGTTAATTTAAGGGACTAAAATCCATGTTTCACCTAATTCCAATATAGCTAAGGCGTGACACTTCGAATTAGGTTATTTAGGTAGGTACCAATTACCAATTACATCATATGTAACTTTTAGTTATTTTATGAGATTATGACATTTTATGTCTTAGCATGTTTTGTCTCATCTAGTGCCTAAAGCCGAAAACCATTTTGATAGCTTTATCAAGTCTAACCATTTCAAACATAGAGTAACCGTTACTCAACTTGCCTCACCAAGATAACATAATACACTCTGCGAAGGCAGACCCATATTGATGTGATCGAAGCCTTAACAAGTGTTTAAGAATGTATAATTCATCAAATAAGCACAAAACACACAAAAATAATATTAAATTTTATGATCTCCAATTAGTAACACGTGGGTCCCACCTCGAATATCTAAATCCCAAATTAAATCCGAAAATAATTAAGTAGTCACCTAATTAAGTTTATAACATTATCATATGTCACAATAACCATAAGATCTAACTCAATATACGCGATATGTATCTTGTGGAGATTAATATAATTGATCTTATATAAGTCGGTGTTGGGTTATTAGGGTTCATACGCAGCGAAAAATTCAAAATGAATTTTGAAAAACCCTAGCATGATCGAAAAATAAGTTCCATTAAACTAAATCTACAAAATTAAATCGTACCTTATTCCATGATTTCCTTTTGATTGTTCGATTTTCAAGACATTCAAGTGCGCGCCCTCTATCGGAAATCTACACACGAATGGTGACCACAATTTGGAGTGCTACCCCCAAGAGAGATTGAAAACGGTTTTTCTTTCTCTCCCTAAATCCAGTGAACTCAAAAATACGAAATCTTATTTCATTTTTTATGGATCCACCCTTTATTTATATGTGTAGATAAGCCCCAACTAAAAATCATATTCGTAATACAACTATTGTATTTACATAGTTTAAGCAAATTACACATACGCCCCTATTAATAAGTTCTCATATAACAAATCGTAAGGGCTTTTATGTTGTGAATTTTATCATATCAAATTCATTACTCTGGACCAATTGAAATTGTGCAAAGTCATTCTTTGTGTGCGAACCAATAGGTTCATGCGACGTTGGCAGTGAACCAAAAGCCATTTTGGTACACAAGTCATAAGTGGTCTCTAGCAAGGCATTATAACTACCCAAGTAACATGAATATCAACATCGATACAACCTAATTAATAACGTATATCATATCCTTTTGTCGTGCGATATCCTTTGATTAAACATAAGGCATGGAAAGTCACCCTTAATGTTCACTCGTACTAGTCTCGATCTTTAGGTAAACTGAAAAACATCCAAGTGACATTGATCATATCAATTCACATCGACTTGGCCATTATCAGTCTATCTTATCGAGGGATCCACTGATATGTCTCTCTATACGAGAGTGACAAATTACATCTTGATTTCACACCTTCACATATTATTGACACGATAACCAATCACAATCTTTATAATTGTCCGGTTAAAAAAAACATTTGATTGTGTCAAATTATCATGCTCCTAATATTGAATTATGTGGTAATCTCAAGTCGAAAGACTAAATGATATACATATCATGAGTAACATCTATGACTTAATCCATGTAGTGTTCTCATAGCGGGTCGGTCCAGTATCTTATTCCATAATAAGTACTCATGATCTTGATTCGTATCCTTATACGCATGATCATCACATGATCATCAATCAAGATTCACACTAGTCTTAATTCATTATAGTTTCCATTACAATGACCGACTATGGACATTTAGGATATTTCAACAAATACCCATAGATGTTACTATAAGGTAAACATGCAATCACTTATAATAAAACAGCAAATAAAACCTCTATTTATTAACTAAAATTATAAGATAAACAATGTTTGTAGATTGACCTAGGGCACATGCCCTAACAGTCAGTCAAGGTGATGATCTTGGTAATAGCCACAAGATCGACTTCAAGATACGCGACGCATAACTCGAGAAAAATCAAAATGATGAAAACATACCATTAGAATTGCCTCGAGATTCGTGCAATGTGAATCTTGAGGAAATATAATATTTATCTTCAACAAAACCGCCCAACTTTGCAATCTACAGTGGGAAGAATTGAAATAAGGAGGAGTGGGGTTGCAAGTGGGGCAGGGCGGGGCGGGGATCGAAATTTGTTGCCCCGCATCCCTCCCCGCGGGGCACGGGGAATCCCCGTTCCCATTAATTTTGTAAAAAACTATCTATTTTGAGCTTCATTATTTGGTCATTTTTGCGCTTAATTACTACTTTCTCAATTTATTTGAGAAACTATTATTCTCAAATTGAAGGATTAATGTGATTTTATTTTTTATATTGTTTTGTTGATTGAGTTACAAGTTATCATATATACTTAATTAAAGATATAAGATTTCTAAAACTACTATGACAAATATATTTCAATGATGTTTAAAATATAATTTTATATATCTTTATTATATATAATAGAATTGATTTAATGGTAAAAATAGATTTTATTGTTGGAGATCTTGAGTTTCATTCCATACATTACATACGTTTTAAGTAAAAAAAAGTATATAATTCTTAAGTAAAAACATAAGAAATGGAGAATTTTATGCAAGGGGTGCGGGGTGGGGAATCCCCGCGAGGTGAGAACAATCCCCATCCCCGCCTTGCCCCGGGTGGCGGGGCAAGATTTTACCTTGTAACCCGCCTCGCAGGGAGTAAAAAGCGAGAAATTTTTGCCTCAATGAGGCTGCGTACTGCGGGGAACAAAGATTCCCTGCCCTTCTTGCATTCCTAAAGAGGATATGGAATCGAGATAGAAGGAGGCAACAATGAAGAAGGTGAGTTGTGTTGTCGTTGTTGTTGATTGTTGTTTCGTTGTTGTTTTTTGTTGTTTGAAATTGGATGGGAGATGGGAGGCTTGAACGAACATGGTTGTTTGTCTGAAGAAGACGATGGCTGGGGAGTGGTCTCCTCTGCCTAGACCCAACTTGAGTTTAGGGTTAGGAGCCCAACTCCAACAAAAAGAAAAAAACATTCGATTGAACTGATGAACAGAACATGGGATCGAGGAGGAAGAAGAGGGGGTTTGATCCCCTGACCGAACGGAACCAGGTCTGGTTCAGGGGTCCAACCCTCCTCATAAATAAAATATTTAGAAAATGCTGAAAATTGGAAAGAAAATTCTAGAAAATGTAATTTTAGAAAAAATTAATTGAAAATATGGATTTTTATGAAAAATGAGGATTGTAGAATTTTCTCGAGGATTTATACCGAGGTTTTCCTCGTACTATGATACCTAAAAAATCCAAAAAACTGAAAAATTGTTTAAAGCCTATTCAAGGTTAATTATCGACACCGAACCACAATTTGGATATAAATTGGGATTCGAACATCTAAAGAGTTGATTTGGAGTGATTCTGGGTTTTTAGGACTTGAGAATACCAAAACAACTCGGAAAATGTCGCAAACTTAAGAAATTCGAATAGGAGAATTAATTGGATTTCTCAATGGGTTTAGGTAATGTTGAGGATCCCGAAATTACTCGGAACGAAGTCAATGAATAAATTCAAAGTATGTGAAAGCCAGGGAAACATTGTGTGAGGCTTCATAACCAACTTTGAGTTGGTTTGGTGGTAAGTAAACCCTACAGTGATCTTTACTATTTATTGAATATCTTTGTACATGTAATTGTATCATAGTCTGCATTGCATTTCATCATTTTGGTCATGCATACACATAGAGAGTGAGGGGGATAAACTTTTAGTGGAGGTGCTACTGAAATTTCTACAAAACACGGATATGATTTCTTGATTTGCTCCAATTGAACAAATCATGAATTAAATTTCATTGAGGATATAATTTTAGTTTTGGGGCATTATTAAGGATCTGATTAAAATAATTATTATTTAGAGTTCAAAGTTGAAAGAATGTATTAGGCAGACTAGATTATTAGATGATTAAGATAATCTAGGCCGGTCAGTCATCTTAATGATGAGGGGGCTGACAAAGTTGGTATCAGAGCCTAGGTTTGACTCAATTTTAGGATAAAGTTTGGTTAGAAACCAAAAGGATGATTGAGCGTGATTAGTTAGGAAGCGACTATGAGCCGATATGTTTTAGTTACTGTGTTATGTTTGTTATGTACTATTATATTATCGCCAAATATGTGATAGAAAGTTTATTCTTCTTATCCGTTTGATACTTAACTCATAAGATACAACGAGTAAGATTTGAAATGGAAAATTAAAAAAGAAAATAGGCTTATGAAACGAAGCTGAGCGTATATGGATGTGAAATGGACTTGTGAAGTCTGATTTCACAAAATGTTATAAATAGTTTGATACCAATGTAATGAAAGTATTAGTTATGAAACCAATAGGAAATTGGTTGAAAGGGAATTCTAAATGATTTAGGTACGTAAGTACTGAACATGACCCCTTAAAATTGAAAGTATCAAACTATTACAATTGTAAAATGCTCTGGAAAATGTTAAAATAGCCTCAACAAAGAAAACATAGACACGTGGTTTTGAAAGAAGAAATCGATTAGACAAACTGAATTATGACTAAAAATAACAATGGGATTATGGTAGGATAAAAAATAGTTGTCTAAGTATGTTTCTATTAAAATAAAATACTTTAAAGCAAAGTATTATCTCTTTGTTGAAACAAAAAAAAGTGGAATAACCACAATTGAAAATAATCAAATGACTTCTAAAAATAAATATTGAAACTTTTGATTGTTAACACCAAATTAGGTGTTGTTATGAAACAAAGATCAACAAAATTTCTAACTTAAAAAAATGAAAAGTGTAATGATAAGATTGACGTGTTAAAAGATAAGGTGTTGGGGAAGTGGTCTAATAATAGCTTGGATTACCTATTAAACATAAATACAAGTGATTGTGTTTTGAGATTCAAAGTACCCAATAATCACTTCTAACGACATTTAGTTATGACGTCTATCACTACAACTTAAAAATATAATTAAGGAAAATATATACGTACTAATTGAGAATAAGTAAGTGATTTGTGTAGGACGTCAGTATGAACTCCTATATTGCAAGAATTTCCATTTATAGGACTTTAAGGATTAAAATAGCATCCTTTAAGAGTTTAATTAGTCATTGAGTTAATCAAAGTATGGAAATTAAAATTCTTCTATCTTTTCAGTTGAATAATAATGGAAAAGTGAATTCATTAAAAGTAATTTGATGAACAGTAAGATACAAAGTTATCTTACACATTCTCTTGAAAAGTACTAAATTTCTTTTTGAGAAAAAGAAAAGTCGAGAAATCTGAGACTAATGGAAACAAAATAAGGTAAAAACAAACAACAAAACTATTTTAGTTGCAAAATTTCTATATTTCGATTAAAGGTTAGCCAAGGAAGACTTCAATTGATTAAATGATCATAAGAAGCCATATTATTATTTGCTAAGTTTTCAAAAAGAGAATAGATATAAATTGCCTTTCCAAATAAAGATTAAGGAGCTGTAAGTGGATAGGTTGTTGAGCGAAAATTGTGGTAAGTTTATAAAGGGACTAAGATTGAGATCAATGTGAGAATAGCTAAGATCAACAAAAACCAAATGGAATAGACTCTATATATAAAATAAAATGAGACGTAGAGATAACTTGTGACTGCTAGAAGTGACACGAACGTACTCTTTTAGTCAAGATAAGGCACTAGAGTAGTTATGCATGACAAAAAGTCCAAGTAACTTTGTTTTATAATCGCGATTCATTCACAGTGTAGAAGACTAGTGTAAGGCGTTCACTTGTATTTAAATAATCGAATGAATTGGTGATAGTCGGGATAAAAGAGTCTATGGAGTTTCGTCGCAGTCAATTAGAGGTTGAAGTATAGGCAACTAAATGGTTAAGAAATCCTCACATATGCATAAAAATGAAATTTTAAGGTTAACGAGTCCCAATCAAATTAGAATATCAAACTATAAGTTTGATGGAATTTAATATATCTTTACAAGGATCTTAAAAGGAATCTAACTCCAAAAGCTGAAAGTTTTGAACCAAATTAGTATACAAGTAATATTAGTGTATTTATTGTACATTGGTTCAATTGTAGTGTTACACCACCTGATTAGTCAGTGGTGAATTTGAAGCACTAGTTATTGTAAATTGGAGTTGATGTAAGATATATGGATGATGGTAAAAATACAAATGAAATGAAAAGCTACGTACAACTTACAGCTTAGTTAGTAAGTATTATCCTATTGATTGAAAATATTGAATAGAGTACAATATATCTGACTTGATATGTTGGAAGAATTAAGTATTCTTCTATTGTAATTAAGGGAAGCTAGAAATGTATTGAGTATAGGAAAAAAATGATATCATATTTAAAACTTGTATGAGATACAAGTTAAAAGTTATACTATAAAAGTATAATCATGCTAAATGTCAATATCTCTGTTTAAATACATATATCTACTCAAGTTAAAGATAACATTCTCTGTTCAGGTAATGAAAGAAGTTTGGTTAATAGTAATGATCGAGATGATGGAAAATTGTAAAAATCTGGCAGTTTAGTGAATGAAATGAGGTTCTTGGTGAACTCTGAATGATTTGAAGAAGTTAAAAAAGTCATGAATTTTCTAACTAGTCAAAAGAAAAGTTAAGTGAATTAACTAAAGAGTTGGATTTGATAATTGCTTTCTAGTCCACGACTTAAATAATATTTTGAGTAGACATTTAGAGAATGAATGGGTGTAGCACGATGTGTCAGGTTTCTTTTTTTTGATCGGATTGAATTTCAAAATCTCTTGCTATGGGATGACAGATGTAATTAGAGATATATAGTTATAGGATGACTTATATAATTTTAGGTTTTTGTTGAGAAACGCTGAAATGGTGATGGATCAGATAGACACATAACTCTACTTTGTATCTAATGTCATGCTCAAATATTATTTGCATCGCTTATATTTAGACTGATGATAGTCTAAGAATTGATTGATCGATAATTTTAATAAGAGATGATTAGTGATGAGAAAGTAAACTGGGATGTGTACCACAGTTTAGGTGGATATGGAAAGAATTATCAACAGTTTATAGAATAACCTTCAATTATGAATGAGAATTATATTACGAAAAGCAAGATAGGCTAGATCTTGCTAAGTATTGATGCTGGAATGAGATTCAAGGAATGAAATGTAAAGTAAAGTAAGGTTCTTAGATGTTCCATAAAAATTGATCGTTTAACTCGTCGATAATTCACAATTTGCAGGGATTGGTAACGTAACGGAGATAACTTTTCATTAAACCAAGTATTTGGAAAAAAAGTTGAAATATTTATGATCTCTACCACCGAGTTGTTGATTAAAATGAAAGTGATTGGGTCCACTTAACGATTTCACCTTGAGAATAGTTTTATAGGTTTGGATTAAAAGTGTTGTGTATGAATGATCATTTTCTCATCTCTTTTGGTTTAGTAACCTATAAGTTTAGATTTCAAGGAAGAAATTTCTAATTAGTTATGAAGATTGTGAAACCTGAGAATTTTATAAACTTGATTAGGATGCTAATTAAATATTTTAGGATTTAATTAGGGGTTTAAATATCTGAGGTGGGACCCACTTATTACAGACTGTAGATCATAAGTTTAAAATATTATTTTTGTGTGTCGCATGACTAGTAGGTGTATTATACTCTATTCGACACAAAATAGGGTCAAGTTGAAGTATATACACTGTGTCTGCGAGTTTTGGAGCATATTGGGAATTTTCTCCAATTTTGGCAAAAATTAAGGTATTTTTTGGGATTTAATTTAGACCTAAAAATAAGAGATAATCATGAAATCAAATAGAATAATTAATAAATTGGTTGGCGCCTAGTGACATGCAGAGTTGAGGGTGACACGCGTGGGATGTACAATAGTGTGCACGCCCAAGGATAGTCGTTAGCACGCGTGACAAATTTATAGCCACAAAAATACATAGGTGTATATATAATCCTACAGTTAAATCAAATAAAAACATACATTTGATTCATCTCGAGATACATGCTACGCATGAGTCGAGGAAATGAACTGTGTGTGTACGGTGGAAGGTTGGTATTGTTATCCCTCGAGATACATATAGCATGGATCTCGAGGAAGTTGATGGTGCATGGTTAGTTATAAAACCATAAGATCTAACTCGAGATACTTGATAGTATCTCGATGAGAATTTAATTGATCTTATATAAGTTGATCATGGGTGATGATCTTATTGATAGCCACAAGATCAGCCTCAAGATTCAGCAATGCGAATCTTAAGGAAATCTAATATTTATCTTCAACAGAACTGCCTCACTTTGAAATCGACAAAGGGAAGAATCGAAATAAGGAGAGAGAGAGATATATGAGATGGAATCGAGACTGAGGGAGAGGCGCCAACGAAAAAGGTGAGTTGTGTTGTCATTGTTATTGATTGTGATTTTGTTATTGCTTTTGTGTTGTTAAGATTTGGATGGGAGATGGGCGATGGGAGGCTCGGACGAACGCCATGGCAGTTCGTTTGAGGAAGACGATGGCGTGGGAGTGGTCTTCCCTGCCCAGACCGAACCTGGGGTTGGGGTTAGGAGCCCAACCCCAACGAAAAGAAAAGATATTTGATTGAAGTGATGAAAAAAAACATGGGATCGAGGAGGAAGACGAGGGGGTTTGATCCCCAGATCGGACCAAACCGGGTCCAGTTCAGCAGGTCAAACCCTCCTCATAAATAAAATATTTAGAAAATGTTGGAAATTGGAAAAAAAATTTCTAGAAATGGAATTTTTGGATAAATTAATTGAAAATATGGATTTTTTATGAAAAATGAGGATTTTATAATGTTCTCAAGGATTTATACTGGGTTTTCCTCGTAATACGTACTATAATATCCAAAAATGTCTGAAAATTTGGAAAATTGTTTAAAGCTTAGTCATGGTTAATTTTTGATTCCGAACCACAATTTGGAGTCGAAATTGGAATTCAAACATCCGAGGAGTTGATTTGAAGCGATTTTGAGTTTTTAGGACATGAGAATACCAAAACAACTCGGAAAGGTCTAAAACTTAAGAAATTTGAATAGGAAACTTATTCGGATTTCTCAATGGTTTTAGGTAACGTCGAGGATCCTGAAGCCCCTCGAAACGAAGGTCGCGGAATAGGTTCAAAGTATGTGAAATTCGGGGAAACGTTGTGTGAGGCTTTATAACAAACTTTGAGTTGGTTTGGTGGTAAGTAAACCCTACAGTGATATTTACTATTTATTGAATATCTTTGTACCTGTAATTGCATTATAGTCTATATTGCATTTCATCATTCTTGGTCATGCATACACAAAGAGAGTGAGGGGGATAAGCTTATTTTGAAGTCTGGTTTGCTTGAAATTAGATTTCAATCTTAGCTATAACGCCGGCTAGTGAGACTAGTTCAGGAGTCCAACGTCGACAAGTTATCTATGCATTTTATGATCTCTTAATATTGTCTTTGTACTATTTTTGGAAGTCAAAACCAGATTATAGTTAGGGGATAGAAATAGAGTGGATTGCATGTCATGTTGATGCATGTATCTTATTGATTATTTGGAAATGCAATTACATGTTACCATGTATCAGACTAACAATTGCAGAAGTACAAATCAGTGTAGATTTTTACTTACCTGTCATCTTCGAGTTGTTTTTGTTGATGTCAGATTTTATATGAAGACAACAGATGAATGGACAAGACTCGAAGATTGTGGTGATTGTTTTTTAAAATTTAAAGTAAATTCTTGTTTTAAATTGTTTATATATATATATATAACTTGGGGTTCTTGGGGTGAGTGTAGGACATGAAGTTTTATTGAATGGTTATGAGAGTCTCATAAGTTAGTTTAAAATAAGTTGAGAGGTTTATATTTCAGTTTTTGTCTACTTTGGGATTGTAAAATTGTAATTAAGCTATCAGAGACTCTAAGTTTGGTTATAAATTTGAATTTGTTATATATTGTGAACTGCGGGGAGTTGTGAGTCCTTCTAGGCTTCTCTCCAAGTTTGCCATCTATTAGATGGAAGTCTTTCAGTAGGCCACTTTTAGTGGAGGTGCTGTCAAAATTTTTACAAAACACGGATATGATTTCTTGATTTGCTCCAATTGAACAAATCATGAATTGAATCTCATTGAAGATATAAATTTAGTTTTGGAGCATTATTAAGGATCTGATTGAAATAATTTTTATTTTGAGGTCAAAGTTGAAAGAATGGATTAGGCTGACTTGATTATAAGAGGATTAAGATTATTTAGGCCGATCAGTCGTCTTAATGACGAGGGGGCTAAAAGAAATTTATACACATAGTATAGCAAAAACATCAAGTTTTCATTAAACTACGCAAATAATCTGGCATTCTAAGTCTTTACCCTTAGCGTACTATTCAGACATAATTTGAATTAATAGGAGCACTCTGGCATGCGCTTCTGTCCTAATAATGTAATCTCCTCACTCTACAACTCTGGCTCTGCAATAGCTATCGTTGGTCTGCACGGACACAGTTTCCTCTCATGCCCTTGCTGATCGCACTAAAAACACCTATGTCATCATCTTGCTACTACATGTCATCTTCTTGAAACTTAACTCGGATTATTCTCATATGTGCCAGATGTGTAGGTACTCGATGACGCTTCCTATCTACTTGAGGACCTACAAATGTCGGCATGTGCTCTTTCTGTGTCCTATGCCTGGTCCTCCTATACTCCTCACCAGTACTACACTCGGCCGACATCATTTTTGGTTGTGGTGCGCATATCGCTGCACAGGCCTCATGCGTCGTAGTATCTATCTCACCCGCCATATGTGTCCGAAATCGGGTCTGACGAGCCGACAAATCCCTAAGATATCTGATAATCTTAATAGTTTGCATATCTTGCTCGTCGAATCGATTGTCTGTCTTTGGTGACGAAAATGGTTGTTAATACATCATGATATGTATCGAGAAAAGTGCATCAGATCAGCCTCAGCATATATACGTGTATAATAAATATATCAAAAATACTACGTATATAACTCCTAACTCTACCCGTCTCGCTATCACTTCCCAACTAGGATTCTAAGGTAAGTGCATCGGGTTTCCACATCTAAGATTTGTTTGTTAAGTTTTATACTTTTGTCTTAACCCCTAAGTCCCTGGTAACTTGCTCTGATACTAACTGTGGCAGCCCCGTGCCCCGAGGCCACCGGGTGAGCCACCGTGCAGGTTCCGCAACCCTGGCGATGTCGACACCACATCAGCTTGATCGTAGTATGTGCAAACTTATCTTATTTCGTTATACATTTAACAATTTATCTAGTATTTCTCAGTTCGGAAAGTATGGCTTATGTTTTATAGATCTTTACAGTTAATAATAAAAAAAATAGCGGAAGCCTTAAATAACAAACATCCTACTATGGAAAACCCGAAAATAAATGTCAAGACCCGTCTCACTAAGCCCTGACCTAACCTAATTATCCTAATTAGGTACCTAATCCTACAGTTAACTATTAACCTCGAAATGACCGTTAATTCAATCCTTAAACTGCTCCAAATACTAAATTAGAATCGTTATTAAACCTCAGTTCTAGACTTATTTAAATGGAGCGAATTAGGAAATATTACGAAATATTTTCCGTATATTTATAAATATTTTGGCAGCACCTCTTCTAAATATGGATTGCTGGCACCCAAAACTTAATAAACAGTAGAATGGGGAGAGGCCTAAAAGACTCATAACTCCACGCAGTTCACAATATGATATCAATCTGAACTTATAAACTGGACTGCAACTAGTAAACTTTAGTTACAAAACTAAATCTCAAACTGAAACTGAAATTGTTCAAGCCTTAAATATACAAAAGTGAACTGTTTAAACCTCAGTCCCAATTCAAACCTACTGAATTTACGAATTGTTCAAAACTTTTTCCTTAGTGATACACATTCTACGCTCACCCTGAAAACCCAAAACAAAAACAATATAAACATACATTACGTACAAGGGAAAAGAGCTCCTCAGCAAAAGTTCTCTGGCTTTCCCTTTCCCTTTCGGTCTTCCTTAGGCTCAGAACCTGACAAAGTCATTTCGAGAACACCAAATACAGTGTGCACCAAATAAACAGTGTCAGATAAGTAAACATCTACCTTGCTTCGTATAACAGGTAATAACAAGAGATAATGAGTATTGCATGATAAAACGAAATACTGAAATAAATATACAAAATGAATCCTCATTTCCTGTTCCAAGCTCATAATGAGCGGACCCTCTCACGATGAACCTAGAACAGTACTACGAGTTAATGCATGCTACCCCGAAATCGACCATTACCCGCCTTAGACGCCTGCAATACGTCTAGTCTAGAATGGAGCACACCTTACACCCTTACGACCCATAGCATGGGCAACTCTATTCGGATGCCATGAATGCATGATCAAGAGTCTCACTCCCTTACTGTGATATATTTCATATTACTGTAAAAAGCAAAATAGTGTTTACTCACAATCAAACCAACGTAAGTTGGTTATTCTAGTCCTCGCTCGCTCGTTCCTCGGATTCCCTTGTACCAAAATCATAATAAATCACAAAAATCCTTAATTTATGAGTCTCGACTCAATTATACCATTTTTCAACAATTTCTCAAAATTCTCTAATCATGTCGGTGTTTAAATCCCTTTAAAAACCCGAAAACACATTGAAATACTCAAAATACTTTTCGAGACTTTAATTCCACTATTTAATTTCCAATTATTGCATTTTTATTAACAATTTGCCTCAAAAACTAATTTATACAATTTTTGGAAATTACTTTGGTAATTTAGGCTAAATTAGCCTAAATTACATTTTTCGAAACAAAACCCCGAATAAATGTTTCATACACATTCCGAAATGCATATTTTTCATAAAAATATATAATTTATATTTATTGGGCCCAAAATCCTATGTTTTTAGATTTTTTTATCTATTTTCTCGGTTTTCTTTTTCATTTTCGAATTTAAACTGATTTTATATATATATATATAGGGGGAGGGGTTTGGTCCCTTGAACCGGGTCCGGTTCGACCCGATTTAGGGGAACCATCCCCTTCCTTACCATGAGAGAACGAACAGAGCAAGCTTTGTTCGTTCTTTCCCTCGCTTCCATGGGCGGATCTATATGTATCTTGCCCTGGTCTATAGCCCAAGGCAAGATACATGTAACCCCTATATACACATAGGTCACTTTTTTTAAAAAAAGTTTAGCCCACCCATTATTAAGATTTTTCAAGCCTAATTCACCCAAATAAAAAATCAATAAAAGAAAATAAATTAAGTAAAGTTCATTTGTCGGCATTCAATTAAAAATAAGGAGTCAAAAACATCTCAGGTGAAACATCACTTGCTAAAAGGTAAGCATGGAGGTCGTGTGTTCGACTCCCTCTTAAGCAAAAAATAAATAAATAAAAGAGAACGAAAAGCAAGAAAAAGGTTTAGCAAAGTTTAATGTTTATTTCATTGATTCAATAAAAAATGTTTATTTCATTGAACTAGTGTTATTGAAATAAAATTAGAGTGGGCTAGTTTTAGCAGAGACATCATTTACCTAAAGGTAATATTTCAGGAGGTGGTGATTCGATTCCCATTGAAGTAAAAATAAAAGAGCTAATTTTGGTGGTGGAGTAGTTGGTGTAACAACATAATTGAATTTGAATTGCACATCCATCGTCCTGATCGGAATCGAGATGAACTTTATAGTATAATGTAGTTGGTAGCTATATCATCTTTCTTCCTATAGAAAAATATAATTAACACTTGCTGATATATTTTTGAAATTCTTTATTTAAACAAAAAAAAGACCCTACTATATACTGTAACTTAGAAAAGTCACGTATTTGTTGGCGTCCCTCTAATAGGCATCAAAATGCGTGCAGACACACATGTCGGGGAAACTCAAGAGATGTCACTAAGTGAGTGTCAACTTTTCTACGTTACAAAAGTATTTTTTTAAAAAAATATTTTCCAAAAAAATACATATTAGTATTTAAGTCTAGCCCAGGTCTACTTAAAATCCTGGATTCGCCCCTGCTCGCTTCCTTGATCTCTTCTCTCTTCTTTTCACCAATGTTTCCACCTCCCTCATCATCTTCTTCTTCCTCACGCTCACCTCCCTCTTCTCTCTATCTTATCTTCTCTTTCCTCCTCTCACCATTAATGGCCGCAGCAGCAGCAGAGCTGCCGCTATTTTTTTTCTTTTCGATTAAACTTTTCACTCTCTTTCGTTAATCAATAACAACAACAACAACAACTGCAAAAAATATCCCAAAACCTCACCTTGATCCTTCAATGTCAACAACCTCGATTCTTATCCTTCGTTATTGTCCAGTTGAGAGAGAGAGACAATATGAGAGAGATGAGAAGAGAGATGATGAGAGAGGGATGAGAGTGTGAGGGGCTGATCGAGAAAGAGACGTGAGATATCAGTGAGAACGAGAGAGACGTGAGAAATCAGTCGAAGAAGGGACGACTGTGGAGATGAAGAAATGAGGCAGGGGGTTGTTTGGTTTTACAAATCAAAAGGGTTAGCTAATTACCCTTTTGCACTTCAATTGTTATCTCCAACAATATAAACCAATTGCCCTTTTAAGTAATTTGCCAATTTTCTATTTTATTTTCATGTTTAAACTTACTTATTCGGAAATCTCAGACTAGGACGCCTGCCCAGATCTACGTGGACACCGTAGATAGGGTTAGGACACGTCAGACTCGACAAAATAGTTATTTTTGCATGATGATTGTTATATTCCGGTGTTTAAATTTTTATTTTTCTTATTACATCGCATGTGTGTACTAGAATATTGATATGTTGTGCAAGATATTATGATGGGTATTCACCTAAAAAAGCGTGTTGATGCAGGTATCAAGCAGGGGAAGTAAGAGAACACTAGGGCTAGGCAATGTTAAAATAGAATTAAATGACAATAATCAAGTTAAATAAGGCATAAAATGGATATTATAAAAAAAATGCTAAGTCGATTGAGTCAAATAGGCAAAATTATGGAGTGCCTCGATTTGCGTACTAAGACGCGAAGATGAATAATCGAGTGATTGGTGATAAGATTTTATCAAAAGTGTTTAAACAAGCTGTCAAGTGTCCCAGCAAAGTCATTAAACTGTGTATGAACAATTTAAATTTTGACCATAAATGGTCCTTAAGATACGCAATGGATCACCCCATATCTATAAGCAATATAATAGGATTTTTATTAAAACCAACAACAAAAGTATGAAAATTCGAACTTCCAGTGATGTGGGGAGGGTTTGAAGGATTAACATAGGAAATTTGGAGCTGCGAACATTAGGAATCAAGGAATCGAACCAAGCTATTCACATGCACTTCCTAAATTTATTATGATAAGCTCAATTTTGGGTGTTTACATTTAAAACGAATTTGTGTAAAGTTCCCACTGGTTTTTTGTATTCTCTTGAATATATGAGTTTATTCTACAATTCAATTAATGGTTGAAAATGATTTACATGGAATTGGGTTTTGAGCCTTTATGTTGATGAATGCATGAATCTTTAATTTGATGAGTTATACCTATGCTTCTGATTTTTGTTGGCATTTTTGGATGTCCCTACGAGGAGAGGGTAGGTCAACGGTGTTGGAGTGGGCCAAATTAGGGAGTTGGGGATAGAATTCTCGAGTTGAGAATTTTGTCGCTCGACCCGGATAGCTCACTTTCCAAGATAGGCGTGCATCTATTCTTCATCTGAAGAACAGTAGCGCGCTACACAGACATAGAACGCTAGGTGGGCTCCCTAGTGTGCTAATGAGAGTAGACAGCCCAAATTAAAGTATATTTTGGGCATTTTTCAAATGAATACACACCCAAAAACTAATAAACAGACCAAATACATGAAATTGGACTTCAGTGGACTAAGGGGACCGTAGCTCAGGTATCTATGAGGTAGGCGGGGTCAGATTCGGGAGTCCGAGGGGAGTCGAAGCGCATATTTTAGGTACGTAAAATCCACAAAAATGCTTCACAGAATTCAGTTCACTTTTAACGTTTGTTTTCGTGTTGCTTAACTGTTTTTTACTTTGATGTTATCGTAATTACTGTTGTTCGTTCATGTTGAATAACTGGGGTTTTATGCATGCATTTTGGGATTGTTTGAAGACTGATTAAGTTGGTTCAATGGGGTTTTGTTACGAAGATCGATTGAGTTGGTTCACCAGGGTTTTGCTAGACATGGTATAGGAGAGACATATTAACTAGCTGAGTGTTCACTGGGGCTATCTGTGTTTACATTTCTGCTTATATAAATGTTGTTTAGTTTTTTAATTATTTACTTGCAAATTCTAGTTTTTCTTTTGTATTGCCATACATTCATGGGAGTATGTATTTCTGTTGCCAAATAGCATACTTGCATATATTGTAGTTTTATTTGATTTATTTTGCTTAATATTGTGTGGGATTCTCTTGAGATTTTACTCACTGGACTCGTCACTATATTTGTTGGGTGACCGAGTGTAGGCGAAGGGAATCTTTGGCGACTATTTCTTTCTGCTGACGATCTTGGACATACTCGTAGGTGTTTGATATTTTGATATATTATGGGTATCAGGGGACTATGAAAGACACTGTACATGTACATACATATTTTTGTGTATTTTGTTGCTTTATATTTATGGTACATTATTGTAAAATCCGAGAATTTCCTAAACCGGATTAGATGACTAATTAATGATTTTCTGATTTTATTTGAATTTTAGGAATCTGAGGTGGGACCCATGCGTGACGGACCGGAGATCATAAGGTAAATAATATTTTTTTATTGTTTTGTGCCTATTATGTGTAATATATTTTAATTCGTTGCGAAATAAGTCTTAATTATCATTTTAACGCGTTGTACGGGTGTTTCAGAGTGCGTTGATAATTTCGCCAATTTTTGGCGAAATTGAGGTAATTTTCATGGTTTAATTTGAACACAAAAATATGGGATAAACATGAAAATAAAATAGAAAATTGGCAAATTACTTAAAAGGGCAATTGGTTTATATTGTTGGAGATAACAATTGAAGGGCAAAAGGGTAATTAGGTAACCCTTTTGATTTGTAAAACCAAACAACCCCCTGCCTCGTTTCTTCATCTCCACAGTCGTCTCTTCTTCGACTGATTTCTCACGTCTCTCTCGTTCTCACTGATATCTCACGTCTCTCTCTCGATCAACCCCTCACACTCTCATCCCTCTCGGTCGTCTCTCTTTCTCATCTCTCTGTTACAGTCTCTCTCTCTCTCTCAACTGAACAGCAACGAAGGAGAAGAACCAAGGCTGTTGACATCGAAGGATTAAGGTGAGGTTTTGGGATTGTTTTTGCAGTTGTTGTTATTGATTAACGAAAGAGAGAGAAGAGTTTAATCGAAAAGAAAAAAAAATCAGTTTAAATTCAAAAATGAAAAAGAAAACCGAGAAAATAGATAAAAAAAATCCAAAAAATAGGATTTTGGGCCCAATAAATATAAATTATATGTTTTTATGAAAAATATGCAATTCGAGATGTGTACGAAACATTTAATTGGGGTTTTGTCTCGAAAAATGTAATTTAGGCTAATTTAGCCTAAATTACCAAAGTAATTTCCAAAAATTGTATAAATTAGTTTTTGAGGCAAATTGTTAAAAAAATGCAGTAATTGGGAATTAAATAGTGGAATTAAAGTCTCAAAAAGTTTTTTGAGTATTTCAATGTGTTGTCGAGTTTTTTTAAAAGGGATTTAAACACCGACAGGATTAGGGAATTTTGAGAAATTGTTGAAAAATGATATAATTGAGTCGAGACTCATAAATTAAGGATTTTTGTGATTTATTAGGATTTCGGTACAAGGGAATCCAAGGAACGGGTGAGCGAGGACTTGAATAACCAACTTACGTTGGTTTGACTGTAAGTAAAACTATTTTGCTTTTTACAGTAATATGGAATATATTTTGCACAATAAGGGAGTGAGACTTTTGATCATGTATTCATTGCATCCGGATAGAGTTGCCCATGCTATGGGTTGTAAGGGTGTGATGTGTGCTCCACTCTAGACTAGACGTACTGCAGGCGTTTAAGGCATGTAATGGTCGATTCCGGGGCATGCATTGACTCACAGTACTGTTCTAGGTTCATCGTGAGAGGGTCCGCTCGTTATGAGCTTGGAACAGGAAAAGAGGATTCCTTTTGTATATTTATTTCAGTATTTCGTTTTATCGTGCAATACTCCTATTATCTCTTGTTATTACCTGTTGTACGAAGCAAGGTAGATGTTTACTTATCTGACACTGTTTATTTGGTGCACACTGTATTTGGTGTTCTCGAAATGACTTTGTCAGGTTCTGAGCCTAAGGAAGACCGAAAGGGAAAGGGAAAGCCAGAGAACTTTTGATGAGGAGTTCTTTTCCCTTGTACATAATGTATGTTTATATTATTTTTGTTTTTGTTTTGGGTTTTCAGTTCGTAAATTCAGTAGGTTTGAATTGGGATTGAGGTTTAAACAGTTCACTTTTGTATATTTAAGGCTTTGAACAGTTTCAGTTTCAGTTTGAGATTTAGTTTTGTAACTAAAGTTTACTAGTTGCAGTCCAGTTTATAATTTCATATTGATATCATATTGTGAACTACAGGGAGTTATGAGTCCTTTTAGGCCTCTCCCCATTCTGTTGTTTATTAGGTTTTGGGTGCCGGTAGTCCATATTTAGAGGAGATGGTGCCAAATTTTTTATAAATATACAAAAAATATTCCGTAATATTTCCTAATTAGCTCCATTTAAATAAGTAGAGAACTGCGGTTTAATAACGATTCTAATTTAGTATTTTGAGCAGTTTAAGGATTGAATTAACGTTCATTTCGAGGTTGGTAGTTAACCGTGTGATTAGGTACCTAATTGGGATAATTAGGTTAGGTCAGGGCTTAGTGAGACGGGTCCTGACAGAGTTGGTATCAGAGCTAAGGTTTAGCTCAATTAAGGATAAGTTTTTATTGAGAATAAATGGGTGACAAAGCTAAGGTCTGGCTAAACTTGAGGATGAACTTTGGTTGAAAATCAAAGTGCGACTGAGGGCGATTAGTTGGGAAGTGATGTGAGTTGGGAATATATTATATTGAAGTTATGTTGTTGTTTGTATATCGTTATATCGATTAATATATAATTATTTATTCATGATTAAGTGCAAATTGTTTGCAAAATCATGAGTGGACTGGGCGGAGACCCTATGGATCCTCGATACGTGGATTTTGAGTCGTTTCGTAAGTGGACAGAGATGATCACTACACAACATCAGCAGATCATCGATACACTTTCTCAAATGAGGACTCAGGGTACCGTGTTAGCAGCTCCAGTAGTTCAGACTGATCCTGCAGTTCAAGAGGAGTAGGCTACCTCGACAGCTCAGCCGAGGGTAGAGCTGAGGGTTGTACCACCAGTTATTCCGGTGAACAGGCCAACAGTTGTTGAACCGATTAGGGAAGACAAGTTGCATAGCGAGTTCAGAAAGAATAGTCCATAGAGATTTTATGGTGGTTATAATTTGAAAAAGACTGATGAGTGGATTTTGAATCATGAGAAGATCCATAGGCTGCTTAATACTCCAGAGAACTTGAAGGTCATTTTATCAACTCATTATCTCGAGTCAAAGGCTTTGAAGTGGTAGAGAATTGTACTCGAGACACGACCAGTGTATGAAACATGGTCCGAGTTTCTTAAGGCATTCAGGCGAGAATATTTTACTGAAACTATAATTTTGGAAAAGAAAATTGAGTTTGATTACCTTGAGCGGGGAAATATGTCAGTAACGGAGTGTGTAGCAAAGTTTAACAATTTGTTGATAGTAACTGGGCAGAAAGATATGCCAGAAGTCAACAAAATCCAGAAGTTTAAGCTGGGTTTGAAATAAAGTATTTCTACTGCAGTGTCAACGACGAGGCCATGGACATTTACTAAAGCTTATGAAGCAGCTAAGGGTTTTGAAATGGCTGAATTCTTTCACAGATATATGGAAAGGCGACAGAAAGGTATCGTGGAAACGGGTTCGATTTATGACAGCGATCAAGGGTGGCGAAGTAGGAAGGACAGAAGAAGAGAAATTCGGGGTAAGAGTGGAGATTAATTGTCAGTATCATCTACCCTAGGTTCTATACGAGCTACTAATTTTCCTCCACCTGTTCCGAGGTTTGCTGGGAAATCTTCTCAGCCTTCAGGTACGAGTTCTACCCCGTATGGAAGTTTGCAGTTTCAGTCGCAATCTCAGTCGCGATATTAGTCAGTTCCATCGACCTTTCAGCGCACACAAACGCCATCTCATTCACAGACACAGTCACGAGGATATGGTAGCAGAGTTAAGCAGGGTTATACCCCGAGGCCTACCAGTACACAAGCTTCGTCAGTAGGCAGTAAACTGATTAGACCATGTTTTTGAGTGTAGATCGATGGGGCATCTTAAGAAGGATTGTCCTAAGTTGAATCGGGGGACATATTTCTTCATCATCAGTTCAGTCTAGACCTCAGGCCAGGGAATGTGTTCAGGTCATCGCTGAACCTGACGTGGGCGCCAAATGAAATCTAATAGAAGGTATTATATCTATTTATGGTCGTCCTATGAAAGTTTTAATTGATTCTGGTTCTATTATTTCATTTATTTATGGTCGAATGGTTGATGAGTTGCATTTGACTCCAGTGAGAGTCAACATACATTTAGTTCTCAGTACTGCAGCTGGAGGCAAATCATATCCGCATTTTATATGCGAGAAGTGTATTGTGGAGATTGTAGGACATGAGATGACAGCAAATCTTCATGTGTTAGAGTTCTCATAGTTTGATGCACTCTTAGGAATGGATTGGCTTGCTGCATATCACGCACACCTGGATTTTTCCATAAGACGATAGATTTCCACATTCCAGGTTGTCTAATGTTTACCTATACGAGAGCTGTTACTGATTTGCCAGAGACTAGAGGTAGGGTTGCCACTAGTCAGGAAATGGAAATTCTTGTCTAAATGGTTAGTACAGAGGCAAGAGGTTAGTCAAAGTTGGAAATATTCCTGTGGTATGTGAATTTGTAGATGTGTTCCCCGATGATTTACCTGGCTTACCACCACCACGGGAGATTGATTTTATTATTGGTTTAGTTCTTGGAACTAAACCCATTTCCATTCCGCCGTATAAAATGGCTAAGCCTTAACTTGTAGAGTTACAGACTCAATTGCAAGAGTTGATTGATAAAGGATTCATACATCTTAGCAAGTCACCTTGGGGCGCAACAGTTCTTTTTGTGAAGAAGAAGGACGGAAGCCTCAGAATGTGTATATATTATAGATAATTGAACCGAGTGACTATCAGAAATAAGTATCCTTTGCCGCGTATTGATGACTTGTTTGATCAACTGGCCGGAGCTAAGTTCTTTTCGAAGATTGATCTCCGATCTGGTTATCATCAGTTGAGAGTTAGTGCAGATGATGTAGATAAGGCTGCTTTTAATACGAGGTATGGTCACTTTGAGTTCACTATAATGCCCTTTGGTTTGACCAATGCACCGGCTATGTTTATGGATTTAATGCAGCGGATCCTGAAGCCGTATTTAGATCACTTCATGATTGTTTTTATTGACGATATTCTGATATATTCAAAGACTCGTGAGGAACATGAAGAACATCTCAGAGTTATTCTCCAAACTTTGAGAAGTCATCGACTGTATGCCAAGTTCAGTAAATGCGAGTTTTGTATTTCTGAAGTTAAATTTTTGGGACATGTAGTTGGAGCAAACGGAATTACAGTGGATCCTGCGAAGATTGAAGCAATTATGAGCTGGTCAGAACCGACCACTGTGACAGAAATTAGAAGTTTTCTTGGTTTAGCCAGTTATTATCGTAGATTTGTGCATGATTTCTCTAAAATAGCTTCGCCTATCACAAGGTTGACCCAGAAGAATGTAGAGTTTGTGTGGTCAAACGCTTCTGAAAAAGCTTTTGCTGAGCTTAGGAGACTATTAACTACAGCTCCAGTATTGGTGTTGCCTAGTCCAGATAAAGAGTTTATAGTTTATACAAATGCATCTTAAGTTGGTTTAAGTTGTGTGTTGATGAAGGATAACAGAGTTATAGCTTATGCATCTCATCAGTTGAGAACTCACGAGAAGAATTATCCTGTTCATGATCTCGAGTTAGCAGCGATGGTGTTTGCATTGAAGCTCTGGAGACATTATTTATATGGGGGAAGATTTACTTTGTTTTCATATCACAAGAGTCTGAAATACTTGTTCTCGCAGAAGGAATTAAATATGAGACAAAGGCGATGGTTGGAGCATTTGAAAGATTTTGATTTCAGTCTTGAATATCATACGGGGAAGGCTAATGTTGTAGCTGATGCACTGAGTAGGAAGCGTGAAGAGGCATTAAAAGTGGCTGGTTATATGACCTATGAATATGAGTTACTCGAGGAAGTTGCATCTATGTCTTTGTCAGAGCTTTTGGAATTCTAGAATTTGTCGGTTGTTGCTCAGCTCAGGGTGCATAATGTCTCTATTCAGTGAATCATTGAGAGCCAACTCAACATGTTGATGGTGAAAAGTTCAAGGAATTGGCAAGGAGCAGCGATAACTCAGAATGGACAAAATCTAGTTATCAGAGTCTGAGATTCAGGGGTAGGTTGTGGATTCCATTAGTGGTTGAGATCCGATATGAGATAGGGAGTCTCACATGTCTAGGTATTCTATTCATCCTAGTAGGACCAAGATGTACCACGACATGTGTCGTTTGTATTGGTGGACAGGGATGAAGTCTGATGTTGCTGATTATGTTAGACGCTGTGAGATTTGCCAGCAGGTCAAGGTCGAAAGGCGAAGACCAGGAGGAACATTGCAGCCACTGCATATTCCTAAGTGGAAGCGGGAGCATATTGCTATAGATTTCATAACTCATTTGCCTAGATCTTAGAAGAAACATGATAGTGTTTGAGTTATCATTGATAAATTGATGAAATCTGCGCATTTTCTCCCAATAGCTCTTAATTATGGTTTTCCAGAGTTGAGTGTGATCAATGAACATGAGATTCTTCGTTTTCATGGAGTACCGCTCTCTATTGTTTCTGAAAGAGGTACTCAGTTCATCTCTGGGTTATGACAGAGTATGCATGAATGTTTTAGCGCTCAACTATGATTTAGTACTAAATTTCATCTCCAGACTGATGGTCAATCAAAATGGTTGATTCAGATTTTGGAAGACATGTTGAGGTCATGTGTTCTTGAGTATGGAGGCTCCTGAGAGGAATATATTCCATTGTGTGAGTTTTCGTACAATAATGTTATAAATTTAGTGTTAGAATGGCGCCTTTCGACGCATTATATGGTCGACCTTGCAGAGCACCGTCGTGTTGGGCTAAACTAGAAGTTTTAGCCGAGTTAAGGCCACAGATTGGACGAAATCACATAGAAACAGTTGAGCAGATTCGTTAGAACTTGAAAGCTGCTCAAGACAGGCAATAGAGTCATTATGATCTCTATCACTGAATTGTTGAATACAACGTTGGTGATTGGGTCTATCTAAAGGTGTCACCTCGGAAAGGATTGTACAGGTTTGGGTCGAAAGGAAAACTCCCTCATAGGTTTATTGGTCAATTTGAGATTGTGTAGAAAGTTAGAAAGGTTGCTTACAGGATTGATTTATGGTCTCACCTTGCCGGAGTTCACGACGTATTACATGTTTCTATGATTCGTAAGAAGGAACCAGATTCACATCATATTGCATAATGGAATTAGTTTGATTTAAGGCAAGATATTACTTATGAGGAGCAACCTATTCAGATAATGGATCGAAAGATTCAGAAGCTGAGGAACAAGGAAATTCCACTTGTACTTATGAAGTGGCAATTTCATGGAGATTCAGAATTAACATGGGAGAGAGTCTTTTATGAAAGATCATTTTCCATATCTCTTTTGATCCAGGTAACCTGTAAGTTAAATTTTGTGGACGAAATTTCTGATTAGTTGGGAAGAATTGTGAAATCCGAGAATTTCCTATACCGGATTAGATGACTAATTAATGATTTTTCGATTTTATTTGGATTTTAGGAATCCGAGGTGGGACCCATGCGTGACCGGCCGGAGATTATAAGGTAAATAATATTTTTTTATTGTTATGTGCCTATTGTGTGTAATATATTTTAATTCACCATGAAATAAGTCTGAATTAGCATTTTAACACGTTGTACGCGTGTTTCGGAGTGCATTGATATTTTCGACAATTTTTGGCAAAATTGGGGTAATTTTTGGGGTTTAATTTGAACACAATAATAAGCACCTCCCCTAAAAGTGGCATGCCGAAAAACTGCTACCTAATAGACAGCAGAATTGGGGAGAGGCCTAGAAGGACTCATAACTCCTTGCAGTTCACAATATCTATCAAATTCCAATTTATAAACTTAGTGTCTCCAAAAGCTTAATTACAACTTCACAATCCCCAATAGACCAAAATTGAAACAAAATCCTCCTCGATGTATTTTAAACTAGATTAGGAAACTCTTATAACCATTCAACAAAATTTACGTCCTACACTCACCCCCAAGAATCCCAAAACAATATATATAAACAATTTAAAACAAGAAAATTGAAATTTTTAACACGAAAATAATCACCACAATCTTCGAGTCTTGTCCACTCTTCCTTTGTTCAATTTTATGTACATACTCTGATAATCTATTATACGTTATTTGTTGCACCTATTGTTTTATATTGTATAGATATGATTTCCTTGAATTCTCATAATGTTACTTGATGATCTTATCTCTCCTTTGACCACGGATTCTAATGGCAGATCAAGGAGAGGGATCACGGAGGTATGAACCTCAAGGTAATAGGGAGATATAAGATCAATGGAAATCTATAATGGAGCAGCAAATGAGATAGTTAATGGCGTCTCAGACAAAACTAATGGCGATGATGATGGCTCAGATGGGACCGCCAGTACAACTACCTGAGGCCTGCACAACCTGTAACCAGTCTCGAGGTTAGCAGAGCTGAGGAGGAGCTGAGATAGTAGCAGTTCCAGTCTAACCAGTAGTACCACATATTTAGGTGGTGGAGACAGCTGCCAATGTGTCTGTGGATTCTAAGAAGGCCGCATTTCTTAGAACTCGCAAGGAATTCATGAAATATGACATTATGAGATTTGATGGCACTATGGAGGAAGGAGTGGCTGAGACTTGGATATTGGAGATGGAGCAACGATTCGTTGTTGTAGATGTCGAAGACCGGTTTAAGGTTAAGCTGGTCACATTTTTGCTTATTGAGTCTGCAAGGGAATGGTGGAACTCCCTTGAGAGAAAAAGGAAAAATGTCACTACTTTGCCACAATTCAGGACCGTATTCTACAGGTAGTATTTCCCGAAGTCAGTCAGGAATAGGAAAAAGACTGAATTCATATAGTTAAAATAGGGAGCGATGTCATTTAGGGAATATGAGAGGAGGTTCACTGAGCTAAGTGAATTTGCTCCAAAGATGGTAGAGCTGGAGGAGAACAAGATTGACTTGTTTCTTGGTAGGTTAAATTATGAGATTAAAGTTGTTGTTTCCTCTCATCCTCGCACTAGCTACGCTTTTATATTCGAGAGTGCGATAGAAGTGGAAGCAGCCATATTAGCCAGACCTTCTGGAACAATAATTTACCACCACCACCACAGTATCTTGGAAATTAAAGAGTCAGGAATTTGGTTGTTTTTGGCCAAGGAAGAAGTATAGGAGTGTAGCTGGCACAGCTACACAGACAGGGTCTACGGGGATGACTTTTATCAGTGCATCGGTTCCACTAGTTTTTCAGGCTTCACTAGTCAAACCACCTTTATTGCCTTCACAGTCCAAAGTCATGATTAAGGGAAAGACACAATCTTCAAAGAAACCGAGTGGATCAGCACAGGCTTCTCAGGCTAGTAGTTTTTCGAAGAAAGCACCAGTGATATGCTACAGGTGTGGGCAATCGTGACATATTGCGAGTGGGAGTGTTCCTTGCCGCCAGCCACATCAGTAGGCAATACCACACCACTTGCACGAGGACAGGCTCATACAGTGGCAGAGACAGACCCAAAGGCCAACTGGAGATTAGTAGAATGTATATTGAACATTTGTGGTCGAGATATGCATGTTTTAATTGATGTCGGTTCTATATTTTCTTTTATTGCTGGTGCAATGGTTGATAAGTTGAAGTTGAAACCTATAAGAGTTGATACATTTTTTATTCTGAGTACAACAATGAGTGAGAAAGTTTATCCTAACCTGATCTATGAGAGATGTGTAGTCAAAATTGGGGAGAATGAACTTCCCATTAATCTGAGGGTAATGAAATTTCTGGAATTTGATGCATTGCTAAGGATGGATTAGTTATCAGCATACTATGCCAGTATTAATTGTTTCCATAAGACGGTGATATTTCATATTCCTAACCTTTCTGAGATTATAGTTTATAAAGGCTATAATCATTCATGAATCACAACATGTGGAAGGGAACCTACTCCTCAAGATTTAGAAGTTATGGCAGGAGTTGTCACATTTGAAGAGCCTGGACATGAACTTAAGGTTAATGAGATACCCATGGTTTGTGAATTTTTAGAAGTTTTTCCATATGACTTGCTTGGACTTCCACCGCCACGTGTCATTGACTTCATCATTGATTTTATTCCTGGTACCAAACCTATATCTATTCCTCCATATCGTATGGCACTGAAGGAATTGCGTGAGTTGCAAACTCAGCTTGAGGAGTTGCTACAGAAAGGCTTTATCCATCCTAGTATGTCACCGTGAGGAGCACCAGTTCTTTTTGTGAAGAAGAAGGACGGAACCCTACGTATGTGAATTGATTATAGACAGTTGAATAGGGTGACTATTAGGAACAAATATCCATTGCCCAGGATCGATGACTTATTTGATCAGTTGAAGGGTGCCAAATACTTTTCGAAAATTGATTTGAGGTTTGGTTATTATCAACTAAGGATCAGGGATGAGGATATCTCAAAAATGACTTTTAGTACTCGCTACGGGCACTTCGAGTTTACAGTGATGTCGTTTGGGCTCACTAATGCCCCTGCTATGTTCATGGATCTAACGCATAGGGTATTGAAACCTTATCTTGATCAGTTTATCATAGTGTTTATCGATGATATTTTGATTTATTCAAAATTGAGGAAGAGCATTCACACCTCCTCAGAGTTACATTGCAGACTTTGAAGGATAACCGACTGTATGCCAAGTTTAGTAAGTGTAAATTCTGGTCTTCGGAGGTCAAATTTCTTGAACATTTGGTTAATGCTGAAGGTATATCTGTTAATCGAACGAAGGTAGAGGCAATAAGGGATTGGCCTACTCCTACCACAGTGTTAGAGGTTTAAAGTTTTTTAGGATTAGCGGGTTATTATAGACATTTTATTGAGGGATTCTCTTGTATTACTCTGGCAATGACTCAGCTAACACAAAAAGACGTTGACTTTGTATGGTCAGATGAGTGCAAGGTTGCCTTCAAAGGTTTGGAGGACAGACTAACTACGACACCTGTCCTTACATTACCTGAATCGAGTAAGGAATTAGTGATTTATATTGATGCTTCTCATTCAGGCTTGGGCTGTGTGCTGATGCAGGAAGGCATGGTTGTAGCTTATCTAAAGGTTCATGAAAGAAATTATCCAGTTAATGATCTTGAGTTATCTGCGGTGGTTTTTGCCTTGAAGATTTAGAGACACTATCTGTTTGGTGAGAAGTTTATAGTATTTTCATATCATAAGAGTCTGAAATACTTGTTTACTCAGAATGAACTGAATATGAGATAGCGTAGATAGCTTGAATTTCTCAAAGATTATGATTTCACTTTGAAGTATCGCACAGGCAAAGCAAATGTGGTTGTTGATGCCATAAGTAGGAGAAACAGGCAGAGAAAATGTAGCTACTGCCAGAGCTTCTAAGGTTAGACTTCTTGAAGAAGCTTTAGTGATGATGATTCATGAAAGTCCAACTGGCACATCGTCAACTGAGAGAGCTAGTTCTAGACCTACTAATCTGTTCTTCTGTACTCAGATTCGAGCTGAGCCGGAGATGATTCTAGAACTACGGGAATCTCATTGATTTATTTACTTTATTCATTTAGGTAACACTAAGATGTATCATGACATGAGGCGTGTTTATTGGTGGCTTGGGATGAAGACTGATATTGTTGAGTTTATATAAAGATGTGAGATATGTCAGCAAGTTAAAGTTGAACATAGGAAACCTAAAGGGTTATTGCATTCATTGCCTATTCCTGAGTGGAAATGGGAACATATATCGATGGATTTTGTTTTTGGTTTACCTTTGAGTCAGCGTAAGCACGATGCCATTTAGGTGGTAGTTGACAGGTTGACAAAATCTGCGCATTTCTTACCAATTTATATGCAAGATCTTCTTGACCGTTTATGTGAGGTGTATGTACGGGAGGTGTTGAGATTCCATAGAGTTTCAGTGTCGATTACTTCAGATAAAGATCCAAGATTCACATCCAGGTTGTGAAGTGAATTACAGAGACAGTCGGGAACTGATCTTAACCTTAGTACGGCATATCATCCTCAGACTGACGGGCAGACTGAGTGTTTGATATTGGTGCTTGAGGATATGCTTTGAGCTTATGTCTTAGAGTTTGGGGGTAATTGGGAGAAATATATTCCTCCGTGTGAGTTCTCTTATAATAATAGCTATCAGACTTGCATTAGGATGGCTCCTTTTGAAGCACTGTATGGTCGGCCTTATCGTTCACTGGCATGTTGGGCAGAAGTTGGAGATACAGTTTTGTTAGGGTGGAGTTGATTGAAGACTACACAGAAAGAAATGAATAGGTAACGCATGAATAGAAAAGAGCGTAAACAAATCAAGCGATAAATGAGTCCCCGAATAGCAAGGAGTCCGACCAAAAGGTGTTGGGTCGCGACAAAAGCCCAGCAGACTCGAGTTCAGGACGAGACACATGCCTCCCAGCCCTAACCCTTGCGACTATGAGATATCCACAGACCCGGATAAGAGCCCCCAACGTACACTCAATTGGGAGATATCGACGGCGTCCAGATAAGAGCTCATATCGCAGATAAACAGTAACCATGACTCGCTTGCAAATGGACCCACTCAATCAATAGCATTTTCAAGGATAGTTATCAACGCAATGAACAACAAAATCAATGCAATGACATTACTGTACAAATTTCCTAACTGGTTTACTTACCTCGCAAAATCGCGAATCATCCTCAAAACGTCTCTCTCACGCCTCGATATGCGCACCCGACACCCGACTATAGCATCATAAGTCCCTGGTGTCCATTTATACCATTTAAGTTACTTAAGTCATTCAACTCAATATGTTCGCGATTAAAACTGCAAAATAAAGGCAACGAAATTCACAAGATGGTGTAGGACCTCACCATGGCCTACGCCTCTCGTCTCATTCGCGAGCAACCCATCGCGTCGTCGAAGTCACGACGCCTTGACCACTGTTGTTGTGCCTCGTCGGGGATCAATCGGTCAGGTAACGCGCCACCGCGTCGTTTCTCCACGCCGTTCCACGCGTCCGCGCCGCCGAAATCGTGCCGCCGTCGGAAACGCGCCATTCCGCCGGACCGCACCGCCATTGCAGAGTCGCGCCTTGCCGCTCGCCGCGCGCATTCTTGAAGTCGTCGCTGCGCTTCTCGTTGGCGTCCTTGCTTCTCGCGACCGCCGCCTCGCAGTGCGGCCGTCACCCGCCGTCGTTGCCCCCCGCTCTTGCAACTCGTACGCGGCCTCGCGAGAGCCGCGCCGCTCGTCCGCGGCCTCCGCGTAGCCGCGAGTCGCACTGTTGGCCATCCTCCATGCCGGTCCTCGCTGCTGGCCGGTGCCGCTCGCACCGCCGATCACCTTCTCCGCCGTCAATCTCTCTCTCCTCTTCTCTTTCTCTCGTCTCCGCCAGTTCTCTCTCTCTCTTTCCCTCTCTCTCTCTCTTCTTTTTCTCTCTCCCTCTCCCACTTATCCGAATCTCTCTCTCTCTCTCTTTGATTTCTTCCTCAAGAAGAAAGCAAATGTGTCCTCGAGATTCGTGCAGAGCGAAACTCGAGGCACATCAAAACATATTTATTCAATGTTTTCCTAAAAAAATAGGTAGCGCGCGTCTCGAGGCATCATAAATATTCACACCACTACCACCTCATTTCACAATCTTGACACTCGCGCCACACACATCACGAGGCGCATCAAATGTATATTTTTTGTAACTTGACCACATTAAAATCACTACCTCGGTCCCACGTCGGCACGCAACTCGAGGCGCGTCCCCCTTCGTTTTTCGGTTCACCAAATTCATCGCGTATACCAACTCGTAAAACAGCTCAACAATTAGCATTCTAATCTCAAATTGGATATTACACACACATCACACATACATCACATAAACATATCATACCTCGGAGTCTCCACACGAGATTCAGACATACGCATTCCGACGAGTGGATCCCACATACGACCCTTACCTGACACGTGGCACAAGTCAAATTTTCGGGCCATTTCAGTCTTCCCAACGAATTAGAATTTCGTCATCGAAATTGATGCAATTATCAAAGGAAGATAGTGTGTTATGAATGAAGACCCAAGGCCATACACGCCCAAGGCCATACTCGCCCAAGGCCATACCACCATCTTACTCTGTAGAGCTGGGCTCCTCCGCGACAAGCTGAGCTCCTCCATGACGAGCTGGGCTCCTCCGAGACCTCCAAGCAAAGAACACACCTTCTGTCTCCTTCCATCAATATATGTCAAGGCAACATCCTCGCAACATATATTGGAATACAGATGAACATATTAGTCCCATGATCCACCGTCACTAACATACTCATATCCGCAGTATGTCCACGAGAATGTAAATAAATCTCTCTGACTGTCCGTCAGTCTCTCTGAACTAGATGGTCTCAACCCAACTCCTACCCTCTATCAGGTTACGTGGCAATAGCATGAATCTGCTCCTCGCTCTGCTGTGCCTGCCCGTTGCCAATCCTGATCTAAATGGAACATGTTGTCTATGTCCTTATCCCTGTGCATGACTAGACCTCTGTCCCTGTCTGTGCACTTGACTAGAACATTGACCCTGTCTCTGGCCACTGCCTCTGCCATCAACTCTCTGATGGTACTTATGCTGAGGATCTGACGGTGCTGGCTGCTGTATGCACTAGCGTAACCCTGCACTGGACCATCTAACAATGACTCAATATACGCCGCATATGGTGGAAACGCAATACGCTATGAGGTTGATCTCTTTGCCACGACCGTCTAACCCTCGTTTTTTTTTGATCATTTCCAGTCCCTCGCACAGAATGTGATGATGTCGATAATGTGACTGGTCTCCGGTGCGTGTGCTCCCAAAGCTCTCGCCAGCCATAGCCCTCGCTTAAGCCTCATGTACTGTGCTCGAAGCCGTCGTCACCCAACAAAACCATTAAAATTCAAGAAATCGTGTATGACGTAGTACGCCTGGTCAGTGTCCGTGTCGGCCGCACCCCCAGCGTACTTCATCACGCGTATATACCGATCCATGTACTGCAACTGACTCACCGGTCCTCTGTCGAATGGTCTGAAACTCAGTCCTCTTCAGGTTACGGATTGTTCCCCATCGACACCTCCGTAGTACGCCACCAGACCTCGACCTTGCTGACTAGTGGATATGATGAAATACTCGGCTGCATTTGCGCTGATACGCCTACATCATGTATCTTCACGTGACTATCTATCTGTCGCCTCAAGGTTAGTACTCCCGTGAAACTTCTCCGAATAATGCCTCTAAAACTCGCGAGCCTGCCTCGCCTCAGCTGTAGTCCTAACACCCGTATCAGCCGGTGTGCTCAACATCTCCTCACGTAGTGTCTCAGACGTAGTGAGATGTTTCAGGTGGGTTATGACCTGTAAAAGCACACCCAGCCTAAATAACTAACGCTGCTAACGTAGACGACGACTGTGTAACCTGTGCCCTTAACAATCGAGGAATCTCCTGTAGTTGCTGGTCGTGCGATACAATTCTGTTTGACAGAGTATGCAGCTACTCAGCACTCGCAAACCGCGAACCTGCAGCCCCACGATCATTCCTAAACCCGGTCCGAAACATCGTCGCATTTTCCATAGCCACGACTCCTCGAATCAGTGTATAAGTACCGATATCATACGAATCCTCGAATCAGTGGATAATTACCGATATCGTATATATATTACAACACAACAAATATACCATATAAGATACATTTTTATTGTTTCCCAACTCTCCTCAATTCCCTACGAAGACTTAATTCAGGATCAAAGGGTTCCACTCTAAGTTCAACCATTCCTAACTTCCGCGGGTTTGCGTCTCAATGGCTTCTGATTTAAATCAAGAGTCGAGTATTTAAAACTTTGGCTCTGATACCAACTGTGACGGCCCCAATTTCCACAAATTGAGCCCCGCCCGGCCTAAGCCCACGTGGACCCCCGAGCCAGTCTCGCAAGGTCAACGCAGACCTAGTCAGCCTTCCAATCCTTCATTATACTTAAATTCACAATTTTAAGTTGAGTTATAAGTATTTATCACGTTTTACAATTTAGCGGAAGCAATTTATGCTTTAAATAACTCAACAATAATGTAAAACGTTGGACAACCTAATTGTGGAACCCTGCATAACTATATCATCATCGGAGGAGAGTAAATAAAAGATATACAAAAAATTCACCTAGCTATGGAGCCTTCCTCTTGCTGGACCGCAGATCTGCACTCAGTCAACCACAAGAATGACGAGCCCAGGTAAGTAACATCAGTAGGACATATATACACCATTTCGAAATAACCAAAACAATCGAATTCATGCAATTAGAAAGAAATGAACAGGTAACACATGAATAGAAAAGACTGTAAACAAATCAAGCGATAAATGAGTCCCCAAATAGCAAGGAGTCCCGACCAAAATGTCGTTGAGTCGCGACAAAAGCCCAGCAGACTCGGGTTTAGGACGAGACACCTCCCTCCCAGCCCTAACCCTTGCGACTATGAGATATCCACAGACCAGGATAAGTGTTGGGGCAAGTGCCCTAAGTCAATCCATTAACTGTCTTTATGAATACTTTTAGTTAATAAAATAGAGGATTTCATTTGCTGTTTATTATAATTAATTTGCATGTTTACATTATATAAGATCCATGGGTATTTATAGAAATATCTAAACATGTCCCTAGTCGATCATTATCTTGGGAACTATAATGAATTAAGACTAGTGTGAGTCTTGATTGATGATCATATGATGATTATACGTATAAGGATACGAATCAAGATCACGAGTACTTGTTAGGGAACAAAAAATCTTTGGGCCAGACCCGCTATGAGAACATCACATGGATTAAGTCATAGTTGTTTCTCATGATAGGTATATTTTTCAGTCATCTGACTTGAGATTACCAGAGACTTCAACATTAGGAATACAGTGATTTGACACAATCAAACGTTGTCTTTAACCGGACGATTATAAAGATTGTGATTGGTTAGTGTGTGAGCAATGTGATGAAGTTGTGTAATCAAGATAAAATTTGTCTCTCTCATATAAAGAGAGATATCCAGTGAATCCCTCGATGTGTTAGACTGGTAAAAGGCCTAGTCTAATTTAATTGATATTGATCAATGTCGCTTGGATGTTTTCAGTCTACCTAGAGATCGACTAGTACGATTGAACATGTTGGATGACAATTCCATGCCTTATGTTTGATCAAAAGGATATCGTGTGACAAAAGAATGGTATATACATTATTGGTTAGGTTGTATCGATTTGATATTCGTACAACTTGGGTAGTCATAATGTCTTGCTAGAGGTCGCTTATGACTTGTATACCAAAATGTGTTTTGGTACATTGCCAACTTTGTATGAGCCTATTGGGTCGCACACTAAGAATGGTTTTGCGAGATTTTAAGATGGTTCAGAAAAATGAATTTTATATGATAAAACTCATGACTGAAACATCCTTGTGGTATATTACACTTATACTTCTTTAAGTATAGGTATATGTGTAATTTACTTAACCGTTTATATACATGTATAAATAGACGCTTTAAGTTAGAACACACATTGGAAAGATTAAGGGCCGAAACGATATTTTCGTTTTAGAAACGAATTAGGGTTTTCTGGTACGCTCAGGATTGTTTTGGAGAGAAACAAAAGGTTTGGTATTCTCTCGAAGCTAGCATTTCGAATCTCGGCCGTCGTTCGTGTGTGATTTCTTGGTAGAGAGGCGTTCGTCGTTAGCGGCGCCTTAGAGATCGATCAACCTTGAGAAAGGTATATTGCGACCAGAGGTATGATTAAGTTTTCATGGTTTAAACATTTTTAATGGAATTAGATTCGGATCTGTTGGGGTTTTTGTCAAAATTGTTTTGTAATTTCATTGCGTATGAACCCCAAAACCCAACAAAGTGGTATCGAGCCATCGAGTTCGATTCCATTATATTCATTGCATGTTTTCTTCTGATATATACATGATATATGATTGAAAGCATGTTAATAGTTGATGTATATGTGATATACATAAGTTTTCTGTGAGATTTATTATCATGTTTTGTGTATATGATACATATATTCGTGATTTAATTGAAATCAGTTTCGTACATGCTAGTAACCATGTTTGGTTAATTCGAATAATTTTAATGAATTGAATTTCGTGTTTTGTGATCCATGACACCATTAGGTATAATCTTTATTTTTCGTGTATTGATGCATGGATGAAATCTCGTAATTCAAGTATGCATATTTAGGTTACATTGTTTTAAGTTTCTTAAATTGTATAAGTCTGAATATTAATTCGAAACTAATATGATTAGGTTCGATTGGGATAGTAGTTCATGATTCAATTACATGTTTGTGATTATTTGGATGATGACCGAAATTGCAAATAATTATTTTTCGAAATTATTTATTTATCTCGTTATATCTATTTTGTTATGAAATTTCTATTTGATAAGAGATAGATAACAAATTAGATTAAGAGATATTAGCAAAATCGGTTTCGTTATCCCTATTGGATAGGGAAAATATCAAGAATTTTGTTATTGGTGATATGCTAGGATTCAAATATCTTAAGTCCTAATTGGATTAGGATAAGATGATTAGTTAGATGTGGGCCCGGGTTAATTAAAATGTTTTAATTGACTTAGTTTGGATATATTAAGGGTTAATGAAATCTCGGGACGTACAGTAAGTTTCTCTCTTTGAATTTTGTGTACTTCAAATCTTTCACTAGCCTCCTTCGATTATGAGAAAATGGTGTGGGATCTTCAAACATTTTTTTTTTTTTTTTATAAAGATGGATGCGATCTGTTTTTCTCATGTCATTTTTAAGTATGTTTGTGTTCCTTTGCTAATTTTCTTGATAATATAATGTTTTTACGCTTTGCTACGTTTTGTTAGGGCAAAAAATGACTATGTTTAGAATTTCGTATTGCAATCTTGATTCGTACGTTAATTGTAATTTGTTATGAACATGCGATGAGTTGTTAATATTTCTTTGGTTTTACCTAATCTTGGTTCTCTTGTTGCCTAAAATGAGTTGTCCTTTGTGAAGCGATCCGTATCAAAACTCATTTTTATTTTTAAAACCATAAAATGTGGATGCTTTAGCTTGAAATGAAGTTGCGGTTTCCTATTTTACTCGTTATGCTCTTAAATATTGATTTCACTTGGGATTAGACTCATTCTCCATGTTAAAGTTTATCTAGGTTGATTATTCGACTACTTAGCTTTTTTTGGAATGAATGGTGTCGTGTTTATATGTGCACCCATTCTTTTGTATGCTATGTATAAATAATTTGTAGATGACAAATTCGATAGCTGTTTTCTACATCATAATTTTGAATTTTTCCTCGACTTTGATTTGTCTAATTTTACTTTTCTTGATCGTCTTGATTCCCCCCTCCCATAAAATTTTATTAATTGATTACGATGTAATGTAACATGTGAAGAACATACGTGTATTTTTCGATTGATAATTCTTTTCCCTCATTTGTGCGGTGGTGTTGAAGAACATCTCGAGACTTTTCGATTGATAATTCTTTTTGTGCATATTTATAGGATTGTAAGTTTTTTTTTTTTTTTTGTGGTTGTTGAACAATAGGATTGGTGGTTTTGTGAATACTTAGAAATTTGGAGCATTTGTAATACTATACAATTTTTTTTGGATATATAAATCTTTTTCAATTTTTAATTTTTACATTTTTGTTCTCTCATTTGAATATTTGTTGATATACGTTGTCGATGTATGAATGTCAAATTTTGCTTTTTGGGGGATGTTAGCACCCCCAAGTAGTTGTTGGAGGGGGTGTAGGCGATGGAGTAGGTCTATGGTTGTAATTTCAAGTTATAGGTTGGAGAACCAATTGAATTATGTTTATGTTTGAAAATAAAACAAAAAGGAAAATTAGAGACGGATTAGCAACGGAATTCAAACATTAGTTGCTATTCCGTCTCTAATTTTCCGAGGAATATATCTTTGAAGATACAACGGAATTAGAGACGGAATGAAAATTTCGTCTCGATCCGTCTCGATCCGTCTCGATTAGCAACGGAATCGAGAGACGGAAATAATGGTTTCGTCTCGATTCGTTGCTAATCGAGACGGGATCAGCAAACAGAATGCAAAATTCCGTCTACGATCGTCTACGATTAACAACGGAATCGAGACGGAATTCATGACTTTATTATTTCGTCTCGATTCCGTTTCGATTAGAAACGGATCGAGAAAACAGGAATCTATTACAAATGTACCATTTTGAAAAAAATTTCATTTCTGTTACAAAGTCTCTATTAGTTTCTAATTTCCATCTCTAAATCCGTCTCTAATCGAAACGGAATTTATTCCGATCTCTAATGGTTTCGATTAGAGACGGAATCAAGCTTTAAGTTTTACGATTGAATTAGCAACGACGATTTTAGAGGCGGAATTTATTAGTTTCTATTATTCGTTCGATTTCAATTAGAGGCGAATTTAGGCAAATCGAGAGACGGAAAATTCTAGTTTCGATTTCTTTGTTTTTTGTAGAATTTAGCAAAATCGGTTTCGTTATCCCTTTATTGGATAGGAGAAAAATATCAAGAATTTTGTTATTGGTGATATGCTAGGATTCAAATATCTTAAGTCCTAATTGGATTAGGATAAGATGATTAGTTAGATGTGGGCTAGGGTTAATTAAAATGTTTTAATTGACTTAGTTTGAATATATTAAGGGGGATAATAAAATCAGCGAAAAATATGATTTTCTATAGCGAATTTTAATTTTTGAAATTGAAATTCGTCTCCTATAAAAAAAACGGGGCGCGCTTTATACCCCGTCCGTCATTGACCCACAAGACAAAACAACAACGCCATTGACCGACAAAGCCAATGGGACCGCCGTCTAACTAATCCTAGCGCATGGAAATTCTTTTATTAGTGAACAATATAAAAAATTTCCAAATTGTTTAGTGATTGAACAAATCAATAAAATATATGATATTTCATTGTTTACATAAAATCACTAAAACTGAATAAAATCCCTCTATTAAATTTTAAGTCTCGAGTCATCCATTTTAAACACTTGTCAAGGCCTCGATCACACTAATATAGTTTCAGCCATAGCTGGGTGTATTGTGTTATCTTCGTAAGACAAGTTGGGTAAGAGTTACCTAAATGTTTAAAATGGTCCGACTTAATAAAGCTATCAAAATAGTTTTGAGCTTTAGGCACATGATGAGATAAAAACATGCTAAGACATAAGATGTCCCGTATCTCATAAAAGTATTTAAAATTACATAAGATGTAATTGGTAACTGTTACCTACCTAAATAATATAATTATGTGTTTCATGCCATAGCTGTTATAGAATTAGGTGAAATATGGATTTTAGTCCCCTAAATAAACAGTATGTTTTAGGAGGGTTGTTAATTTAGTGGGAGTTTATTCCTCTATACTAAAATAAACTTTGCATAATCTTTATTATAGATCAATGGCCTCTTCAAGTAACAATAATCCCCTGTCACTGCGATCCATCCTTGAGAAGGATAAGCTATCTGGGACTAACTTTCTTGATTGGTTCAGAAACTTGAGAATCGTTCTCAAGCATGAAAGCTAGTTGTATGTCCTGGATGCTCCAATCCCTGAGGACCCACCATCCAATGCTACGAAAGATGTGAAGGATGCGCATAATAAGCATGTCAACGATTCTACTGATGTTGCATGTATTATGCTGGCAACTATGGTTCCTGAACTTCAGAAGGACATGGAACTAATGGAAACCTACGACATGGTATGTATTTGAAGGAAATGTTCCAATGACAACAAGCTAGGCAAGAAAGGTTCGAGGCGAGTCAAGAACCTACATTCTTGCAAGATGACTGAGGGTGCGTCAGTTAGTCCTCATGTTCTTAAGATGAAGGGCTATGTTGACCAGCTTGATAGACTCGGATTTCCTATAAGCCAAGAGTTGGCTACGGATTTGATCATGAATTCATTACAGGAGAGTTACTCACAATTTGTGATGAACTACAATATGAATAATATGGAGAAATCAATTTCGAGTTGCATTTGATGCTCGAAAACTGCTGAACAAAATATCAAGAAACCCTCTAGTAATGTGTTGATGGTCCAAAAGGGAAAGGGAATGAAGAAGAAAGGCAAAGGCAAGGCTAAAGTTGCCAAGGCTGCTACTGCACCTGTCGCAAAGCCTGTGGAACAAGTCAAGCCCCATCCTGTTCCTGCTTCAAAACACCCAAAAGAAAAGGAAGGAAATTGTCATTTCTGCCATGCACCTGGACATTGGTTCAGAAATTGCAAACTCTATCTAGAAGATTTAAAGAAGAAAAAGGGTAGTACGACTACCACTACAGGTATTTATGTTATTGAAATTAATTTATCTACTAGTGATTCTTGGGTATTAGATACCGGATGTGGATCTCACATTTGTATAAATGTGCAGGGACTCACCAGAAGTAGAAAGTTGAAGAGAGGAGAAGTCATCCTCCGTGTAGGGAATAGAGCAAGAGTTTCTTGCCCTGGTACATTGGATCATATGACTTAGTCTTACCTAGTGGACTTATTTTAACTTTAAATAATTGTTATTTTGTGCCTGCCTTGAGCAGAACATCATTTTTGTTTCATGTTTGGATATGGATGGTTTTGATTTTATTATTGCGAATAATAGATGTTCCATTTCTCGTAAAGGCATATTTTATGCAAATGCTGATTTGTGTGATGGTCTTTATATTCTAAGCATGAAAAGGTCCACTGATACTCCAGTCTTTAACATAAATACAAAGAGATTCAAGTTAAATAATTTGAATCAAACCTATCTTTGGCATTGTCGTCTCGGGCACATAAATGAGAAACGCATAACGAAGCTCCATAAAGATGGACTTCTAGATTCATTTGATTTAGAAACATATAAAACGTGCGTATCTTGTTTACTAGGCAAGATGACTAAAAGTCCCTTTACTGGACACAATGAAAGGGCAAGTGATTTATTGGGTCTAATACATACTGATGTATGCGGTCCTATAAACACAATGGCTATAGGAGGTTATCAGTACTTCATTACATTTACTGATGATTTCAACATATATGGTTATGTATATCTTATGAAACATAAAGCTGAATCATTTGAGATGTTTCGAACGTTTCAAAATGAAGTGCAGAATCAACTTGGTAAAACTATCAAAACACTTCGATCAGATCGAGGTGGTGAATATTTGAGCCAAGAATTTGATGATCATCTTAGAAATTGTGGGATTGTCTCCCAATTGACTCCACCAACAACTCCACAATGGAATGGAGTTTCTGAAAGGAGAAATCGAACCTTATTAGATATGGTTCGATCTATGATGAGTCATGCGAGATCTTCCATTATCCTTTTGGGGTTATGCATTACAAGCAGACTTTCACTATCGAGTTCCTTCTAAAGCGGTTGATAAAACACCATATGAGATATGGTACGGAAAGAGACCTAGTTTGTCTTTCCTTAAGATTTGGGGTTGTGAGGCTTACGTAAAGCGACAAGTCTCAGAAAAACTAGCACCTAAATCTGACAAGTGTTTATTTGTGGTGTATCTTAAGGAAACAAAAGGATATTACTTTTATAATCCCGCTGAGAACAAAGTGTTTGTTGCTCGGTATGGTGCCTTTATGGAAAAACAGTTTATTTCAAAATACACTAGTGGGAGAGAAATAAATCTTGAAGAAGTTCAAGAATCACGAGATAAACACGAACCGCAATAATTGGAAGTTCAACAACGTTCGAACCAGTTGAACCTCCACAAGTGACACAAGGCCCACGTAAATACGGTAGGGTAAGACATGAGCGAGAGATATTTAGATTTCTCATTGCGATAGTCGTGATGTGTTGCTTATGGATCAAAATGAGCCCACCACTTATCGGGAGGCTATGTCTGGACCGGACTCGGATAAATGGCTAAGTGCCATGAACTACGAGATGCAATCCATGTATGATAACCAAGTTTGGAACTTGGTTGATTTAATGAAGGTGGTAAGACCATTGGATGTAAATGAGTTTTCAAGAAGAAAGCCGACTTGGATGGCAAAGTGCATACTTTTAAAGCAAGACTTGTAGCAAAAGGTTTCAAGCGGACTCAAGGTGTTGATTATGATGAAACTTTTTCGCCGATAGCCATGCTTAAATCCATAAGAATTTTAAATTCCATTCTTTGCATATTATGACTATGAGATATGGCAAATGGATGTAAAAACAACATTTCTTAATGGAAAGCTGCTTGAGGACGTGTATATGACACAACTGAAGGTTTTGTACATCCTGAGAATTCTAGGAAGGTATGCAAGCTTCAAAGATCCATTTATGGATTAAAGCAAGCTTCTCAGAGTTGGAATCTTCGTTTTGATGAAGCAATCAAGGATTTTGGTTTTATTAAGAATGAAGATGAGCCTCGTGTATACAAGAAGGTCAGTGGGAGTGTAGTTATTTTTAGTAAAGTGCTTGTATGTTGATGATATATTACTCATTGGAAATGACATCCCAACATTGCAGAATGTCAAGTCTTGGTTAGGGAAGTATTTTTCAATTAAAGACTTAAGAGATGCAGCCTATATCCTAGGGATAAGGATCTATAGGGATAGATCTAAGAGGCTAATCGGTCTAAGTCAGAGTGCTTACATAGACAAGGTGCTGAATAGGTTTAGTTTGCAAGACTCTAAAAGAGGATTGTTGCCAATGTCTCATGGCATAAGTCTCAGCAAGATTCAATGTCCTAAGACAAATGATGAGCGAGACCGTATGAATAAGATTCCATATGCATCAGCTATTGGATCTATCATGTATGTCATGTTATGCACTCGACACGATGTATCATATGCTTTGAGCACTACAAGCGAGATATCGATCGGATCTGGTGAGAGTCACTTGATAGCGATAAAGAACATTCTTAAATACTTAAGGACTAAGGAAGTGTTCTTGGTCTATGGAGGTTTTGAAAATGATCTAGTTGTAAATGGTTACACGAGATGCAAGTTTTCAAAGCGATATAGATGATTTTAGATCGCAGTCTGGATATGTGTTTACTTTGAATGGGGGTGCAGGAAGCTAGAAAAGTTCGAAGCAAGAGACTGTGGCAGATTCTATAACAGAAGCTGAGTATATTGCAGCGTCCGATGCAGCAAAGGAGGTAGTTTGGATCAAAAAGTTCATTTCTGAACTAGGTGTGGTTCCAAGTATTGCTAACCCCTGTCTGTTTGTATTGTGACAATAACGGGGCAATAGCACAGTCCAAGGAACCTAGATCACACCACAGATCCAAACATATACTCAGGCGTTTTCATCTCATCAGAGAAATTATTGAGAGGGGAGACGTGAAGATTTGCAGAGTTCCTACTGAAGACAACGTTGCGGATCCATTGACAAAAGCTCTTCCACAAGCAAAACATGATGGTCATGTTAGATCATTAGGTATTAGATGCATGTATGATTGGCCCTAGTGCAAGTGGGAGATGTTGGGGCATGTGCCCTAGGTCAATCCATTAACTGTCTATATGAATACTTTTAGTTAATAAAATAGAGGATTTCATTTGCTGTTTATTATAATTAATTTGCATGTTTACATTATAATAAGATCCATGGGTATTTATAGAAATATCCTAAATGTCCATAGTCGATCATTATACTGGGAACTATAATGAATTAAGACTAGTGTGAGTCTTGATTGATTATCATATGATGATTATACGTATAGGGATACGAATCAAGATCACGAGTACTTGTTAGGGAACAAAGTACTGGACCGACCCGCTATGAGAACATCACATGGATTAAGTCATAGTTGTTTCTCATGATATGTATATTTTTCAGTCCTCTGACTTGAGATTACCAGAGACTTCAACATTAGGAACACAGTGATTTGACACAATCAAACGTTGTCTTTAACCGGACGATTATAAAGGTTGCGATTGGTTACTGTGTGAGCAATTTGATGAAGTTGTGTAATCAAGATAGAATTTGTCCCTCTCATATAAATAGAGATATCCAGTGGATCCCTCGATGTGTTAGACTATTAAAAGGCCTAGTCTAAGTGAATTGATATTGATTAATGTCACTTGGATGTTTTTCAGTCTACCTAGAGATCGAAACTAGTACGATTGAACATGTTGGATGACAATTCCATGCGTTATGTTTGATCAAAAGGATATCGTGTGACAAAATGATGTTATATACACTATTGATTAGGTTGTATCGATTTGATATTCATACAACTTGGGTAGTCATAATGTCTTGCTAGAGGCCGCTTATGACTTGTATACCAAAATGTGTTTTGGTACACTATCAACGTTGTATGAGCCTATTGGGTCGCACACTAAGAATGGTTTTGCTAGATTTTAAGATGGTTCATAAAAATGAATTTTATATGATAAAATTCATGACAGAAACGTCATTGTGGTGTATTACACTTACACTTCTTTAAGTAGGGGTATATGTGTAATTTACTTAACCGTCTATATACAAGGGTTGTATAAATAGACGCTTTAAGTTAGAACACACAGAGGAAAGATTAAGGGCCGAAACTCTATTTTCGTTTTAGAAACAAATTAGGGTTTTCTGGTACGCTCTGGATCGTTTTGGAGAGAAACAAAAGGTTTGGTATTCTCTCAAAGCAAGCACTTCGAATCTCGGTCGCCGTTCGTGTGTGGACTGCTGGTAGAGGGCGTTTGTCGTTGGCAGCGCCTTAGAGATCGATCAACCTTCAGAAAGGTATATTGCGACCGAGGTATGATTAAGTTTTCATGCTTTAAACATTTTTAATGGAATTAGATTCGGATCCTGTTGGGGTTTTTATCAAAATTGTTTTGTAATTTCCGCTGCGTATGAACCCCAAAACCCAACAATAAGTGCCCCCAACGTACACTCAATTGGGAGATATCGACGGCGTCTAGATAAAAGCTCATATCACAGAGAAACAGTACCATGACGCATTTGCCAATGGAGTAACTCGTGTATATAAAAGACACAAATCAATCGATAAGTGAGGCCAAATAGCAAGGAGTCCCGACCAAAAGGTCGTTGAGTCGCGGCAAAAGCCCAGCAGACTCGGGTTCAGGACGAGACACATGCCTCCCAGCCCTAACCTTCGCGACTATGAGATATGGCCCGAATAAGAGCCCCCAACGTACACTCAATTGGGAGATATCGACGGCGTCCAGATAAGAGCTCATATCGCAGATAAACAGTAACCATGACTCGTTTGCCAATGGACCCACTCAATCAATAGCATTTTCAAGGATAGTTATCAACGCAATGAACAACAAAATCAAAGCAATGAAATTACTATACAAATTTCCTAACTGGTTTAATTACCTCTAGAAGTCGCGAATCGTCCTCAAAACGTCTCGCTCACGCCTCGATATGCGCACCCGACACCCGACTATAGCATAGTAAGTCCCTGGTGTCCATTTATACCATTTAAGTTACTTAAGTCATTCAACTCAATATGTTCGCGATTAAAACCGCAAAATAAAGGCAACAAAATTCACAAGATGGTGTAGGACCTCACCATGGCCTACACCTCTCGTCTCATTCGCGAGCAACCCATCGCGTCGTCGAGCTTCGTCGAAGTCACGACGCCTTGACCACTGTTGTTGTGCCTCGTCGGGGATCAATCGGTCCGGTAACGCGCCACCTCGTCGTTTCTCCACGCGTTCCACCGCGTCGTCTGCCAGAACCGCGCGCTGCGCGCGCGCTTGCCGGACCGCCTTGCCTGCGCGCCCGCGCGACCGCCCGCGCGTCGCGCCGCGCCGCGTCGCGTCGCTTGTCAAGTCGTCGCTACGCTTCATCGCTTCTCGCCGGCGTCCTTGCTTCTCGCCACCGCCGCCTCGCAAGTGTCGGCCGTCACCGCCGTCGCTCCTTGCCGCCATCGCTTGCAACTCGTCCGCGACCTCGCGGGATCCGCGCCGCTCGTCCGCGGCCTCCGCGTAGCCGCGAGTCGCGCTGGCGGCCATCCTCCCTGCTGGTCCTCTCTGCTTTGGCCGGTGCGCTCGCACCGCCGATCACCTTCTCCGCCGTCGATCTCTCTCTCTCCTTTTCTCTCTCTCTCGTCTCGCCGATTCTCTCTCTCTCTTTGCCTATCTCTCTCCTCTTCTCTCTCTCTTCTTTTTCTCTCTCCCTCTCTCTCTTATCTCAATCTCTCTCTTTCTTTGATTTCTTCCTCAAGAAAAAAGTAAATGTGTCCTCGCGATTCGTGCAGAGCGGAACTCGAGGCACATCAAAAACATATTTATTCAATGTTTTCCTAAAAAATTCGGTAGCGCACGTCTCGAGGCACCATAATTATTCACACCACTACCACCTCATTTCACAATCTCGACACTCGCGCCACACGCATCACGAGGCGCATCAAATGTATATTTTTTGTAACATGACCACATTAAAACCACTACCTCGGTCCCACGTCGGCACGCGACTCAAGGCGCGTCCCACTTCGTTTTTCGGCTCACCAAATTCCTCGCGTATACCAACTCGTAAAACAGCTCAACAATTAGCATTCTAATCTCAAATTGGATATGACACACACATCACATAAATATATAATACCTCAGAGTCTCCACCAGAGATTCGGACATACGCATTCCAACGAGTGGATCCCACATACGACCCTGACTTGGCACATGGCACAAGTCAAATTTTCGGGCCAATATAGTCTTCCCAACGAATTAGAATTTCGTCCTCGAAATTGACGCAATTATCAAAACAATATAGTGTGTTATGAATGAAGACCCAAGGCTATACCCGCCCAAGGCCATACTCGCCCAAGGCCATACCCCCATCTTACTCTGTAGAGCTGGGCTCCTCCGCGACAAGCTGAGCTCCTCCGTGACGAGCTGGGCTCCTCCGAGACCTCCAAGCAAAGAACACACCTTCTGTCTCCTCCCATCAATATATGTCAGGGCAACATCCTCGCAATATTTATTGGAATACATATGAACATATTAGTCCCATGATCCAACGTCACTAAAAGACTCATATCCGCAGTATGTCCACGAGAATGTAAATAAATCTCTCTGACTGTCCGTTAGTCTCTCTGAACTAGTGGGTCTCAACCCAACTCCTACCCTCTATCAGGTTACAATGGGTAGTAGTCGGACCTGACGTGGCAATAGCATGAATCTGCTCATGGCTCTGATGTGCCTGCCTGTTGCCAATCCCGATCCAAATGGAACATGTTGTCTCTGTCCTTGTCCCTGTGCATGACTAGACCTCTGTCCCTGTCTGTGCATTTGACTATAACGTTTACCCTGTCTCTGGCCACTGCCTCTGCCATCAACTCTCTGATGGTACTTATGTTGAGGATCTGACGGTGCTGGCTGTTGTATGCACTAGCGTAACCCTGCACTGGACCATCTAACAATGACGCAATATACGCCGCATATGGTGGAAACGCAATACGCTATGAGGTTGATCTCTTTGCCACGACCGTCTAACCCTCGTTTTTCTCCGATCATTTCCAGTCCCTCGCACTGAATGTGACGATGTCGATAATGCGACTGGTCTTCGGTGCGTGTGCTCCCAAAGCTCTCGCAATCCATAGCCCTCGATTAAGCCTCATGTACTGTGCTCGAAGCCGTCGTCACCCAACAGAACCAATAAAATTCAAAAAACCGTGTATGACGTAGTACGCCTGGTCAGTGTCCGTGTCGGCCGCACCCCCAGCATACTTCATCACGCGTATATATCGATCCACGTACCGCAACTGACTCACCGGTCCTCTGTCGAATGGTCCGAAACTCAGTCCTCTTCAAGTTACAGACTGTTCCCCATCGACACCTCCGTAGTACGCCACCAGACCTCGACCTTGCTAACTAGTGGATATGATGAAATACTCGGCTGCATTTGTGCTGATAAGGCCAATACATCATGTATCTTCACGTGACTATTTATCTGTCGCCTCAAGGTTAGTACTCCCATGAAACTTCTCCGGATAATGCCTCTAAAACTCGCGAGCCTGCCTCACCTCAAGTGTAGTCCTAACACCCGTATCTGTCGGCGTGCTCAGCATCTCCTCACGTAGTGTCTCAGACGTAGTGCTCAGCTGTAGGTCCTGCCTGAACTGGAGATGTTTCAAATGGGTTATGACTGTAAAAGCACACCCAGCCTAAATAACTAGCGCTGTTAACGTAGACGACGACTGTGTAACCTGTGCCCTTAACAATCGAGGAATCTCCTGCAGTTGATGGTCGTGCGATACAATTCTGTTTGACAGAGTACGCAGCTCCTCAGCACTCGCAAATCGCGAACCTGCAGCCCCACGATCATTCCTAAACCCGGTCCGAAACATCGTCGCATTTTCCATAGCCACGACTCCTCGAATCACTGTATAAGTACCGATATCGTACGAATCCTCGAATCAGTGGATAATTACCGATATCGTATATATATTACAACACAACAAATATACCATATAAGATACATTTTTATTGTTTCCCAACTCTCATCACTTCCCAACGAAGACTTAAGTCAGGATCATAGGGTTCCACTCTAAGTTCAACTATTGCTAACTTCCGCGGGTTTGCATCTCAATGGCTTGTGATTTAAATCAAGAGTCGAGTATTTAAAACTTCGGCTCTGATACCAACTGTGACGACCCCAATTTCCCACAAATTGGGCCCCCCCCCGGCCTAAGCCCACGTGGACCCCCGAGCCAGTCTCGCAAGGTCAACGCAGACCTAGTCAGCCTTCCAATCCTTCATTATACTTAAATTCACAATTTTAAGTTGAGTTATAAGTATTTGTCACGTTTTACAATTTAGCGGAAGCAATTTATGCATTAAATAACTCAACAATAATGTAAAAAGTTGGACAACCTAATTGTGGAACCCTGCATAACTATATCATCATCGGAGGAGAGTAAATAAAAGATATACAAAAAATTCACCTAGCTATGGAGCCTTCCTCTTGCTGGACCGCGGATCTGCACTCAGTCAACCACAAGAATGACGAGCCCAGGTAAGTAACGTCAGTAGGACATATATACAGCATTTCGAAATAACCAAAACAGTCGAATTCATGCAATTAGAAAGAAATGAACAGGTAAGGCATGAATAGAAAAGACGTAAACAAATCAAGCGATAAATGAGTCCCCAAATAGCAAGGAGTCCCGACCAAAAGGTCGTTGAGTCGCGACAAAAGCCCAGCCAGACTCGGGTTCGGGACGAGACACTGCCTCCCAGCCCTAACCCTTGCGACTATGAGATATCCACAGACCCGGATAAGTGCCCCCAACGTACACTCAATTGGGAGATATCGACGGCGTCCAGATAAGAGCTTATATCACAGAGAAACAGTACCATGACTCACTTGCCAATGGAGTAACTCGTGCATATAAAAGACACAAATCAATCGATAAGTGATGCCAAATAGCAAGGAGTCCCGACCAAAAGGTCGTTGAGTCGCGGCAAAAGCCCAGCAGACTCGGGTTCAGGACGAGACACCTGCCTCCCAGCCTTAACCCTTCCGACTATGAGATATGACCCGGATAAGAGCCCCCAACGTACACTCAATTGGGAGATATCGATGGCGTCCAGATAAGAGCTCATACAGCAGATAAATAGTAACCATGACTCGCTTGCCAATGGACCCACTCAATCAATAGCATTTTCAAGGATAGTTATCAACGCAATGAACAACAAAATCAAAGCAATGACATTACTGTACAAATTTCCTAACTGGTTTACTTACCTTGAAAATCGCGAATCGTCCTTAAAACGTCTCGTTCACGCCTCGATATGGGCACCCGACGCCCGGCTATAGCATCATAAGTCCCTGGTGTCCATTTATACCATTTAAGTTACTTAAGCCATTCAACTCATTATGTTCGCGATTAAAACCGCAAAATAAAGGCAACGAAATTCACAAGATGGTGTAGAACCTCACCATGGCCTACGCCTTTCGTCTTATTCGCGAGCAACCCATCGCGTCGTCGAGCTTCGTCGAAGTCACGACACCCGACCCTTGTTGTTGTGCCTCGTCGGGATCAATCGGTCCGCAGTAACGTGGCACCGCGCTGCTTCTCGCGCGCCACCGCGCTCGCGCCGCTGCCACTCGCCGGAACCGCCGTTGTCGGACCGCACCGCACCTGCAGCAAAGTCGCCCGCTCCGCGCCGAGTCGTGCCGTTGGTGCTCGCCGGCGCGCGTTCGCCAGAATCGCGCTAGCGCGTCGTTGTCGCTTCTCGCCGGCGTCCTCGCTTCTCGCCACGCGCGCCTCGCAGTGATTGGCTATCCGCCCCGCAACTCGAGCCGCGCCGCTCGTTCGCGGCCTCCGCGTAGCCTCTAGCCGCGCAGCTGGCTATCCTCCCTGCCGATCCTCGCTGCTGGCCGATGCCTCTCACACCGCCAATCACCTTCTCCGCCGTCGATCTCTCTCTCGTCTCCATCAGTTCTCTCTCTCTCTTTCCCTCTTTCTCTCCTCTTCTCTTTCTCTTCTTTTTCTCTCTCTCTCCCCCTCTTATCTGAATCTCTCTCTCTCTCTCTTTGATTTCTTCCTCAAGAAGAAAGCAAATGTGACCTCGAGATTCGTGCGAAGCGGAACTCGAGGCACATCAAAAACATATTTATTCAATGCTTTCCTAAAAAGTTAGGTAGCGCGCGTCTCGAGGCACCATAATTATTCACACCACTACCACCTCATTTCACAATCTCGAGGTGCATCAAATGTATATTTTTTTGTAACATGATCACATTAAAACCATTAACTCGGTCCCACATCGGCACGCGACTCGAGGCGCTTCCCCCTTCTTTTTTGGGCTCACCAAATTCCTCGCGTAAACCAACTCGTAAAACAGCTCAACAATTAGCATTCTAATCTCAAATTGGATATTACACACACATCACACACACATCACATAAACATATCATACCTCGGAGTCTCCACCCGAGATTCGGACATACGCATTCCGACGAGTGGATCCCACATACGAACCTGACCTTGCACGTGGCACAAGTCAAATTTTTGGGCCATCACATAAAGTCTCTTCTTAAAACTAAAATAAAGTTTTATTGATTCGATGAGCTTACGCGTTAAGTGAAACATCAAAACGAGGAGTTTTAATCTATTTTCCCAAAAATGAACTTAACTTGTTCAAGTTATGAATTTCTAATTAAAATATGTGATTTGGGGTTTTAAATTGGACTTGACTTTTATTTAGTGGTATGGACCCCTTTTTCGTTGTTTTTAGTTGAATTGAATCATTTAAGTTGAAAAATCAATCTTTGTGGGTTTTTCATTATTTTGCTTCGACGCATTCTTATTTTACTCAAATCGTTAGTTTTGATTTGAAGTGTTAATTATTGATTTTGGAGTCGTGGGCGGTTTAAGTTGGAAGTGAGGAGTAGTGGTTGGGTAGTGTCGAACCCTTAGAAAACCATTTATTTGAGTCTAATGAACTTAGAAAAGTTTGTAATGCAAATGCCTACGTGAATAACTATAAATTTATTTTTACTAGCACATGAAAGTAAGCTATGCTACTTGAAAACTATAATTAATAGATTCATGAACCAAGGAACAATACTTTTATTTAGCAATTGGTCCTTAAACAATTAAATATAGTCTAAACGACTTTGTTGTACCTATCATGAATGTAGATACGCAAGGACTCAACTAGGCTTTTCGAATGATCAATTTGACGTGGTGATTTATGCGATTGTATTGTAAGTAAACCATTAAGAAATTCAATATTAATTCTTTTTCTTTCCTTTCCTTTCATATTTTGATGGAAATGATACATATTGTTGGACTCTACTTCCCTACCAAGTGACCTAGGGTCTAAAGTTGTCGAATTAAGTTGTTGTTTACTCGTGAGTTAAGCATTCGATTCGCGCTCGTGGCTCTTATACGAGATTGAATCCTCTAAGTGAGCATCTGCCATGTGTCGTGGCTCCTAACAGGACTTCAAGGATTCCAGTATGGTTGAGCATCCAATTGCGACTATGGCTCCCTTTGGAACTTTATCGGGCTGCGGCTCAAGTGAGCCGACAGTGCCAAACGGATTAGGTGCGGTTGAAGCGGACTTGGTCCTACCGTACCAGTATTTGACACTTACCCATAGTCAAGTGGCTTTGAGCCCACGTGTAAAGCGTCAAGACCACTTAGGCGCCTATCCTTTACTTTTGGGTCACTTGGTCTCTATCGTTAACTATTGTAGTATATCTATCATGCGCTTTATTGTTCTTTTCAGCTGCGTTTCTTTCTTGCATGATTTATAGACTCGTTTATTATTTAATCCGAATTAATGTTGAACTTCTTCTGGATTTACTCACTGGAATTGTCTCTGCTTTTGGTGACATTTACTGGTTTAATCTTCGAGCTCGAGAACATTGATGTGCGGCATACTTAGGTCATTTGATGTATTTACATTACATTTATTATAATTTTTATCAAAGGGTATTTGCGTTGAGAAATACATATATTTTCCCACGTCATTATAATTTGTACATTGTAATTGTTATACAGAGTTTCCACATTCTAGCTTCCGCACGTAGAACTCGTTGTGTGTTTGATTTATTTATTATCGGGTTTTCACTGCATTTAAATTCCACTGCATATGATTTCATATATATATATATATATATACTTTGTTGAGTGGACTATCAGGTACTGAAGATCGGTTTGTGAGTCTGACTAGGCCTTTATTTACTCCACACTGGTTTATCGGGGTTAATGGAGGCCTAGTGTCGGGCATTTTCAACTCTCCTTATAGAATTAGAACTATAAGTTGAAGCATGAACCGGGGTTTTACTGCGGTTGAATTCTTTCTGCGATGCCCAATTCGTAGGGTTAGGTCGTTACAATGCGGGTCCCACGTCATGGGTCGATGATCCTGATTAAAAAATTAAACTAAGATTAGAAATTTGGTCGTGACAAATCTTCCCAACTAATGGAAATTTTGTCCTTGAAATTAAAATCCAAGTTAATGTTAAAGTTAAGGCATGGCACCGTGACTGCACCGCCACTGCGTTAACGACATAGTGGGGCCATTTCAATATTTTTGCCTACTGCCATCTTAGCATTGTGGCCTACATTCACAGCGGTGTGGGTAATACCCACGGCGTTGACCTTATAGCCCACATCTTCGCGTATATTTTTTCACTAATTCTCCTCCAGCTCTCCTTCGAATTTGTCTATAACTCACACAAGGTGTCGTAACCGCATAAAATCCATGAAAATATAAAAATTAATAAATTTTACCTTCGATTTGCCCATGCACCTTACCTTCACCTCTTTGAACTCCTTTGCTCTTTTTCGCTCTTTCAATGAGTTTGCGAGACATTTTCATTCCGATGAATCATTACCCGACGAATGATCTTTCCTACACATTCAACATAAATTTTCGAAAGTTAGAATTAAAACTTATTAATTGTAATTATTAAACTAAAAAACTAACTACTAACTGAAGTTCCAAAACTTAAAATTTAAAACCCTGGGTTGCCTCCCAGTAGCACTTAATTTAACGTCATTAGCTTGATGTCTTTTTACTCGTTTAGTCCGAGTCTAAATCAAGAAGCTTTATCTGCAAATCGGAGATTATGATGTCATTCCCTTTTGGATATATTTCTTCACCATCAACAAAGACAACCTTCTCAGCATCATCGCCCTCATAATACTCATCTTGATCTTCCTCTCTCTTATGTCCACATTTGCTTTGGCAGTGTTCAAGAATGGTCGCCCAAGGATCATAAATACATCATCGTCCATGTTGTGGTTCATGACCCCAAATTCCACGATGAATGTGAAGCTATCTACTTTCACATGCAAATTGAAAACGCTTCCTATAGTAGGTATCAAATTACCATATGTCACTTGCAAATTCGTCGTATCCGAAAAATTGATCTTCAAGTCAGCATGTATCATTTCCATCAATAGCATGACATTAACCGATGCTCCCGTATCAAATAAGACATTTTTAAATAGTGCCCATCAATGTTTATCGGTATGTTTATCTCTCAGAGATCTCTCATTTTGATCGGTTGAAGTCGCAAGATAAACTTGAGTTTTGGTTCTGATTTCTTCGAAACCAACTTTATGTCATTGCCTTGTGGGGGGCTTCATTGGAAGGTCCCTCATCTTTTTGCTTGGCCTTCCATTTCTTCTTTCCTTTCGTTCTCTTTAAGACATTGATTCTTTGCTTCTTGAAAACCTCAAGCTCATTTTGCCTCTCTTCATGGTTGTACATTTCTTGGTCTTGTCTTAGCTTCTTTGTTGTCATAGTGTTCATCGTGTGAATGGCACTTACGTTCTCCTTAGGATTGGTGATGGTGTTGCTAGGAAATTGTCATTCTTTCCTCGAGTTCAAGGCTATTGCAAGTTGACCAATTTCCCTCTCTAAATTCTTGATAGATTGTGATTGCTCATTATCCATCCTTTTCATTGCTTGCTTTATTCCTTCCAACTCTTTCTCATAGCGCTCCTCATGGCTTACAAATACTTCTTTATTGATTTCAAAGAATTCAACTCTTCACTCTGCCCAAGCTTCCCCTGTTAGACTTTTTTATCGAAGCTTTGACGTAACTTTAGTGCATTATCAGGATTTCCATACAAAAAAGTTCGGGTTGTTGTTGATGTGTCATTGATAAAATTGTTGAGGAGACACTCCTTTCGCCTGAAGTTATTCCCATAGCCTTGGTTGTTCATGAAGTTAATGTCTTCATGCACCATTCCCCATTGTATGTCCATTTGTTCAACCACTACGCCTTGGCGATTCATGGGTTGTTGTGCTACTTGTGGACCTTAGTGTCCCATCTGAAGTGTTACCATATGACTGCCCAAATATGATAGTTGTGCCATAATTGCCTCTTGCGAGTTAATCTCCTAGACTCCTGCAGGATTCCTTACTATAGAACGAGTAGCGGTAGTATAATTTTGAGACATAAGATCAATGAGATCCAATGTTCCATCTTCATCCTTGGTAAGTAGAGAGCTACCTGATGCGACATCTACTAGCCTTCTTATGTTGTGGTTCATCCCACAGTAGAAAACCTAGAGCTGTGCAAATTTCACGTATTCGTGTCCTAGACATCTCCTCAGCATCTTTTTGAATCTTTCCCAAGCCTCGCCAAGAGACTCGATGTCTTCTTGCTTGAACTGATTACTCTTAAGTTTCCTTTCTCTGACCTTCACTGAGGAAAATAACTTGTCGAGAAATCTTTTGTTGATTTCCACCTTTGAGGTCATACTCCCTACATTTAGCTCTTGGAACCAGGATTTGGCTTTTCCACCCAATGAGAATGAGAAAATTCAGATCCTGATCACCTCTTTTGTAACTCTGGTGATGTGCACGGTGTCGCACTTCTCTAAGAAATTCTCAACATGTGCAACTGGATCTTCATTGGATAGCCCGCTGAACAAGCTATTTTACACCATGTTTATTAGAAATGGTCTCAGTCTGAACTCGATGGTGTTAGCTAGAAGCCTCATCACTTCGTTATACATCTTCTGAACTTCTGGCTTGAAGTAGCCACGAAGGCATCTCTGTCCTTGCATTTTATCTTGCACTAACAGATCACCTGCGGGTTGGTTATTCTTGCAGCCATGTTTTTGGTTTCTAGCTTGCTCTTCAGCTATCTTGACTCCTTTTTTTCTTTCCTTTGTTGGTTTTATCAATCTTTGGGTGGTAAGGCACTAGGTTCTTCTCTCCCTTGCTACGCATGCACTAAGTATCCCTAAGAAGAAAACACAAAAAGATCAAGTATAGAAAGTCAGACTTGAAACTTAAGCCTATTTTTTATTATTTGTGTTTTTATAAACTGAAAATTAAAGTAATGAAAATAAAACTTAGCAAATATTCAAACTAACTAAATGATACTAATGGCTACATTTCCTCGGCAACGGCACCAAAAACTTGGTGTGTGTGCCGCAAGTATAACAACGCTTGTAGTCGTAAAAGTGCAATCCACTTACGTTGATCATGGATATCGTCCTTAGAGAATGTTTTTTGCACTAGTTATTAATTACTTATTTAACTTGAACTATTGCTAAGGGATTCACTTTTAATTTGTTTTATATTAAACTAAACTATTCTAACAAATCAATTTAGACTTTACTTGAGCTCTTATATTAAGGATATCTTAGTTCACAACTTCACCTAGGTAATTTAATATTATGCTTTATATCTATTTTTACATATTAATATGTTGTGTGTAATGCCTAATTAGAATATACAGATTTCCTTCAAATTCATTTCAACCCACTATCGTGACAAAAAAGATTATGATGTGCAAACTAGAACTCCACCTATCGGTATAAATAACGTAAGCACCACATTACTTTAAGTCCCAAATCATTGGATTCATAACCAACTAAGTTTACTATCCGCGTCTCCCTAATCAACAACTATATATCGATGTTGTGTATTTAATAGTTGTGTCATTTATATCCGAATTAAAAGCTTCAATGGTCATGATAACTTCTAAAACCTAAGTTCATTAAACATGCGATCAAGATTTCTAAAGCATCACACTGAGAATCAATACAAATTCTAACCATTGCACTTTTTATATTCACTTTTTATTCCTATATAAAGCATAGCATTCATATCATATGTGTAAGACCCCACCTAATTATGGCATCCGACTGGCCTAGATTATCTTAATCTCTTAATCTAGCAGCCTTAACATCTCCTTTAATAAATAATTAAGAATAAAATCTTGTAATCATCAATTATAAAATATTATCAACCACTCAAGATTCTAAAGTGAATATGAAACCTTAAAGTTCAGTAAAAATTAATTTATGACCCTCAAAGTTCATTTTAATTGATTACATTATCCTCAGAATTTTGTAAAGTTTTTTCGATAGCATCTCCTCTATTTCTAAGCCTACACCAGAAATCCCGGCCTTCAAAAATCTCTAACAAAACCTGCTCAGCTTTGGTGGAAGTGTCAAAAGACTCACAATCCACCCATAACAATATATATTGCATTAACTAAATTTTATATTCATTCTAACTTGATTTAAAATATCAGAATTATGGAACTAGCATTACCTTAACTCCAAAAATTATCTCAATTTTTCTTAAAATCGATTCCATCATTCCAAATGAGATTTTGATCACACTCGAACCCATAAACCCATTTATACAATATAAAATATTCAAAAACCAAAACATGCTTAGAAAGAAAACTAAGCAAGTCACATACAGTCGAAAAGCTTTCTCTTTTCCTTGTCGCCGCTAGAACCTATCATTATCCAATTATAAAAATTTGATAATGTCAGATAAGTAAATCCCACACTATCCAGTACACCTGTAACAATCAAATGCATAATAATCCAAAAAATTAAATGAAGAATAAAATCCACGGAATTTAAATACAACCGTGAATGCACCCTATTTTTGTTATCCGACCACAATCAAATAGCGTTCTACGAAATTGGTAAGTAAATAATAATGACTCATGTGCATGGAGAATAATCAAACGAGTCTCGTTCCTCTAAACTATGGGAGTATGATCTGTTTCAACTTGATCTCATGATAACAACGTGATGCAAAGTATTAGTGACTCCAGCACCTCAAGCATAATATAGTATTCTATAACCACGGTATAGTCTACACTATAAAGAGACTTGAATCACCTTATCTTCCCAAACCGTGTATACATATACAACAAAAATGCAATATCAAGAATCAATGCAATTTATACGAAATTATAATCATACAATGTAAAGGTTACTATGAGATTTACTTAACCTTACAAACGTAATATTACAACTCCCTTGCGCTCCAAGTCGGTAAACTAATCCACATGGGGCTCCAATCGCGAACCTACAATTCATTAATACGTTCTGTAAGCCTCCACGACAACTTTACCATTTCTCCAATCATTTGCAATTTAATTGGCTCAATCGCTTCGCGACCTACAATTCATTATTTTAATTAATTTGTCCAAAAATCCCATTTTTCTAATTTTTTCCTAATTTCTAGGGATTTATTTTGTTTTTTTCTATTTCTAAAACTTTTTTTTAATTTGAGAAGGGCGGTTTGGTGTTTGGGCAAGGGAGACGGCTAGGAAGTCGTCTCCTTCCTCGGACCAAGCCTCCCCAACTCCATCTCCTCCAAACTCCATTAACAAACTAACAAACAACTCAACAACACAACCACAACGAGAGCCAACACAACAAAAATCCACAAATCTCACCTTCTCATTGCCTTTGTCTCGAAACCCCTCTCTCGGTTTCTCTCTCGATCTCCCTCTCTTGTTCTCTTTATCTCGGATTTCAAATTCTCCTCTGTACATACGAACTAAAAAATTGAGAAAGAGCTTCAGTTTGTTTTGTATGTATATATATATATATATATTAAATTTCCTCAAGATTCACATCACACAAATCTCGAGACAAATTTAATGATTATAACTTCATACTATAAATTTCATTTTCCTCATAAATACGTACCACGTATCTAGAGGTCAGTCTTTGTTTCAAAATAACATTAAATGAGGCGATGTTGATATTGGAGATACATATTAGGATTTCTTCAAGATTCGCATCACATGAATTTTGAGGCAAATCTAATAATTCACTTATTTTATATATTAATCTTCCTTGATATACGTGTTGCATATCTCGAGATTGTTCAAGTGGCTATCAACTTATTGTGAAATCAATTATTTTGATCTCCTCGAGATACGTATCGTGTATCTCGAGGTAGATCAAATGGTTTAATATATAAAACCAAACATACTAGATTTTCATTGATATTGGATGTCACACATCTCGAGGCGTGGACAAATCATCTCATTAATAGCAATGTTCAACCATTTCTTTTTCTCGACACTCACACTACGTGTATCTCGAAGCGAATTCAATGTATACTTTATTTAATTCAAACTATATGATTGATTTATATATTTATATATATATATTATATATATGCACCTATGTATTTTTTTTTGCTATAAATTTGTCACGCGCGCCAACGACCAAGCTCGGGCATGCACACTATTATACATCCCACGCGTGTCACCCTCAACCCCACGTGTCACTAGGCGCCCACCAATTTATCAATTATTTTATTTAATTTCATGATTATCCCTATAGTTTATATCCAAACTAGATTCTGAAAAATACCCAAAATTTACCAAAAACTGGAAAAAATTCCCCAACGCGCTCTAGAACTCACGGACACCGCGTATACACTCCACTTGACCCTATTTCATGTCGAAATAGTGTATGATACATCAAATAGACACATAGCACACAAAAATAATATTAGATTTTATGATCTCCTATCCGTAACACGTGGGTCCAACCTCGGATACCTAAATCCCAAATTAAATCCAAAAATACTTAATTAGTCGCCTAATCAAGTTTATAAAATTCTCGGATGTCACAATATGATCCACTGATCCCTAAGATAAATAGACTACTCACACTTCATTGAAACACACATATCACAATTCAGAATAGAAATCATTGCAAATCATAGACGAATATAAATGTTTCCTTGAATTTAATCAACGAAACCAAACTTGAATTGCAAAGGTGAAGTCTTCAATGTTTTCTTTACATAAACTCTTTAATACTCAAATTCAATGTAAACCATATGCTAAATTACTCTAATGGTGACTAATAGTTTGTATGTTGTGAGTTTACCACGTCATAATATTTATTTATACTCCCTAATAACAATTAGAAACCCTACTTTACAATTTAACTCAAATTAAAACTCTACTTTCTATTTCATGCGTGTTTGGCACTATCACTTACTACCCCAGCGTCGTGCCCTTCAGCTCACTGCTCTGCAGCGCCGCTACTACGTTGGACCTCCAGAGTTAGTTTTCTTCACTTTTTCTTCTCTCTTACGTCGTCCCTTTTCTTCCCACATTGTGCTTTGTATGCCTACAATGTCAACACATGTGACGAAGGCGCCAAGTGTGTTTTGGGGGTTTTTACTCCTTTTCTTCTCATTTTTCTTCAATTCCTTCCTTTACACATTAATTCCAAAAAACGTAATAACACTATGATTTAGAGCTCATTTGAGGATATTTACACTAAACATACGACTAAACTAAACCTTATATATAGGTATAAATAATCACTTATCAGTGCACGCGGGTATTTAGATAAGTTGATGTGCTAACGAGGGACTTGGGTCGGTTACAACTTAGGCTTTTATTTGAGAAATTAGGCTTAAAATATTTTACGAAATCAAAATACTCACCTAAGTCATGAAATGAAAACGAAATGTTTATCCTAAATATTAATCTAAGTTAAATGATACACCAAGCTACTAATTATATGATTAAGCCTAGGTTGGTTTATAGGACCTTAGGTAAAGTAACTAATCTAGTTTATAGCATCAATTATCTTAAGTTAAAAATGCAAGTCCCTAAAGTCTTAATAAAAATCCCATGAAATATGAACCATGTGATCAAGTCTATGGAGGAATCATAGGGTGTGCATCTTTTAATTAAAACTCACCTTAGATCCACATAGAGATGAGTAATAAGTTGGATGCTAAGTAAATCTTAGGATGAATTTTTAGACATCTAAAAAGTCTTTAATTTGAGGACTTAGTGGAGAGACCAATAACATCACCTCTACATGCATTTTCTTGAGAGACAGAGGAGACTAAGAGTGCTGGGATTTTAGAGAATTGGGAAGCTAAAGGAAGGGAATTGAAGCTAGGATTGAAGAAATTCCAGCCCTATAAGAGTTCATGACCTAGGTACTTTCTTTTCTCTATTTTTCTTGCTCTTAGTAATGGAAATTGGGGGGTTTTGGAGACCTAATTCCAATTCTGAATTATTAAAAATTAAATTCTCTTTATAATGCAAGGATTTTGAGTCTTAAATGGGTTTTCAAAAAATATTTTATGGGATCAAGTCTTTTCTTTCAAATAAGGCATGTTTCTTATTTGAATTTGGAGTTTTAATGTTCAAATTGATAATGGATTATTTTCTAAAGTTGTGGAATGTTTAGACCACTCATCATCACTTCAAAAATAAGTATTTTGATTGAGTTTCAGTTATGGACAGCAACTTCTTGGAATTAGATTCATGGTTTCTAATATTTGATGTTTTATTGTTCATGAACAATACATGTTTGATGAAATGCCTCAATAAAGAGTTGCATTGTATTAAGTGTTAGGGATTCATTGATTCTGGTTTTTTTTACAATTATTTGGTTTATTTAAAAGGATTACTAGGACCCTAATAGAGTTGAAAAATGGATGAAATTGTTTTCATGAGTTAGTGTCTTAAATTGAGTTGAATTGATGAATTGATGAATTGATGCCTTGAATTGAGATAAAGTTATAGCTAAAATTCTAGATAGCATAAGTCCTTCATTTCTTCTCGAAATTGGCTTATTATTTTATGTGTTATTCTTGCATATTTGGAAAAGTGTGTCACCAAAAATCACATTTTTTGGATATCTGGTTTGAGAGTTATGAATTTTCTAACACTGCTGGTCTGAAACTCTCTCAAGTTGAGTTGTTTTGGTATTTTGAGCATAACTCTCTCAATTTTAATCGAGTTTGAGCGTATTTTACCATTTCGAAAAGCTAATGCATAGAAAAATAACTTGAGATCAGTATTTTAAAAAAATTAATTCATCTTCTATATCGAAAATGGGCTGAAAATCAGTGTTAAATTGTCGAGATATTCTTTTAGCAAGTGTTTGGATGTCGGGACCTCTTTCGGGGGTCTTCACTAGTCCAAAAATAACTAAAATATTTAGAATAGCTTGAAATACTATAAATTAGGCTCTTCAAAAGTCTCAAGTGATTATAAAGGGCTTTGAATGGTTTTCCAAATGAGTTTTAAAATAGGAAAAACTTAGTTACTTAATGAGCTAATTTTTACTTAAGGTGTTTCGCGCATCAAATGATATCGAAAGTGAACCAAAGTTTTTAGAACGTGTTATTAGATCATAGTAAACGTGTCCACCGAGTTTCTTGATTTTTCAATGTGTCTAACTCAGTTTTCAAGTCATGCTTGGAATAAGAGACCGATAATTACAAATAAGGACTTAAAGTTTTACTTAGAGTCTCAAATTTGGTTTTTGATCATATTGATAAGATTTTATCACTCAAAAACATTTGTTTAAAGTTAATAGACTTCAATGAACCAACAACGAGAGTTTTGGAAATTTCTGAGTGTTTTGGCCGCATTTCAAGTTGCATAAAATCAAATTTTTGGACATTATTTTAAGGTCCCTAAGGGACTGTTTTGCAAACCAATGCATTAAACCAACTTGAAATGATTTACAATAGGCTTTGATGATTCAATAACACTAAAAAATAAAAGGGAAAATGTATATAACCTTGTAACACCAAGTTTGGGCATTTGGCCGAGTTAAGTGTCAAAGGGGTATTTAAAATTATTAAAAGAGGTCTTTCGGGTTATTCCTTCGCATCAAGCCTTCTTATATGGTAAGAATAAGTGACTAGGGACTTAGGGATTTAGCATAAACTTGTTTATGACACACTGAATTTAAGATTTAGTGTGACGACCCCAACTACTAAACAGGGCACCGCCCGGCCTAATCTCGTAATCAAGCCTTAATCACAATCACATAAGACTTAATTTCGTATTAGTCAACCTTTCATCCATATATTTCTCTGAATCCATGTCGTGATCTATATTATCATGTTCATGTAGTTTAAACACCATGTGGAAGCTATTACGATTCAAAATTCCTAAGTGTGGAAAACCAGGAAAAATACAGCATCACATGCAAGTATATATATATAGGACACTATTCACTCAACCCAATGTACAACCCAAAATGACATAACAATAATAATACAACAAAAGTCGAGACATACAAATGAGTGAGGAGAGTCGCCGAACTGCTCAGAGGAAGTCGCCGATCTTCTCCTTCCCTGGTTTGCTGCTGCTCGACGGACCTACACCCATCGTCACAAACTAGACGGTGAGTATAGTCATATTTAAGTACTAACTGGAGAATTCTTTGCCACATTTCCAAAATAAACAAATGGTATTTAAAGCATAAAGTAGCGAAGTAAATTGCTGAAACAAGTAATGCAAGTAAATACCACAGTTAAATATGTAGAAACAGACACATGCTAAGTTGAGATGATCTACGTCCGGTCGGCGGTAAGACCTATCACCTACCCTTTCCCACTACTATATGGAGATGCGCTCAACATATCTCACATAAATATTGGAGCTGCGCTTTATGCTTTACAACATCAATCTCATGCTTGCCGACCACCCAGAGTCTCATACCTCGTGTGTCGTGCAAGTGTAGTGGTGAGTGTCGAAACCCCGGTAGACCCATGCCCCCGTGAACTGCGCATCTCTCGTGCAATGGATACTAGATAATCCCTACTTTAATTTCAAAGACAAATAATTCCAAAAATTCTAAGATACCAAGATAAGTTAGGCTACAAAGCCCAAAGGAAATCGAATACAAGTCTACTTAAATCCACATTATTCCATTAGCATGCTTTTTATCAATTTTGTTCAAGAATGACATCAAGTGTAGGAATCAGAGGCAACGAGACAATTCACAAGGCATCATGTCACAATATTCATCCATGAATAGATACAAGAACAACAAGATGTGCGAGTTTAAGTAGTAATGTCTACCAATAGACCAATAAATCAATAAAGATGAATGAAATGAACTATAAAATTCTCACAGTTGTACCTACAATTCACACCCTTGTCCTAGTCTATCCGATCTCTCGACAATTCGAAGTGCGTGCACAAACGCTTGAGTTCTCCCTTTAGTTCCCTAACATTTAATATAATGTAGCACTTTAGGCTAAATTGAAATCGAGACAAATTTCTAACCATTTTTTTTTTCGACCAATCGACCCATTTCGCATTTTTCGAGGTAAAACTCCTGCAAAATGCTCGTCCGAAATTCCAAATATTTTATTTTTCCTAGAAATGCATTATTTTCTGTTTATTTTGTCGACATATAATTTTTCAAAATTTTTTCCTAATTTTTTGGAATTTCTTTTCCAATTTTCCTCTTTTTATTATGGGTTTGGGTTGAACCGGTTTCGAACCGGCCCGGTTCACCCAACCCAGTTTCTCCTCTTCTCTTCTTTTTTTTTCTTTTCTTTGGGCCTGAACCGAGCCGAACCGACCCGGTTCAGGTCATCGTCTTCTACCTCCCGAAAATAGAGCGTCTGCTCTATTTTCTTTTTTTTTTTTTCGCTGGGGTTGGGTTCGGCCCCAACCCCAGACCACTCTCGGAAGGGAGATGACCTCACGGTCATCTCCTTCCTCAGAGAAATCGAGCCATCTCACCATGACCAACCAACACAAAACAACAACCGACTTCAACAACAACGACGCCACAACCAACAACAACACTCAACTCACCTTACGTTCCACTTCTTCAAGTTCGGTCTCTCTCTCTCTCTCTCTCTCTCTCTCTCTCTCTCTCTCTCTCTCTCTCTCTCTCATTTCTCCTTCTTCCTTCTTCTTCTTCTCTTCAGTTTCCTTCTTTCTCTTCTCCTCTGTTTCGTTCATTTTTTTTATAAGGATATAAGATTGACTAATGGGGTTAATTGACCAATTTATATGGTTTGGGTTGGCTTGAATGTGAGCCACTCATCTCAAAACACACACGTATCTCGAGGCACATCTGGTGGTTTCAACACCACACTTGTCCCTCAAGTCACTTGTGAGTGACTCAAAAATGTGACACCTTGCCTCATGATGGGTGAATGCGTGTCTCGATGCACATCCAATGCCTCATAATTTGTTCCCAACTATAGGCCCATTTGGTCGTTAAATTCTATGTGGCCACATTACAACCGCACATTACCCAAAAATTCACATTTTATTTAAATAAATTAAACTTACCCATAATATGTCGTTACCTCGGTCCAACGTAGACACGCGACTCGAGGTACGTCCCCGCTCATCTCAGTATCTGCATACTCATAAATGACTTAGTAGTCTACACATATACAGTACATTAGGCATACAACATAAATATAAAATGTACCTCGGCCCTTGCCTAGGTAAACGGACACATCACGGTGTAGGTCCCACAGTGCGGGTCGTTGAGCCTGTGTAAAGACATAAACACAGTTAGAAATTTTAGGTCGTTACAACTCTTCCCAACTAATGAAAATTTCGTCCTCGAAATTAAAAAATCAAACCAACATGTATACCTTACTCGAAAAGGTATGGAAACCTATCTCGCATATAGTCCTCACGTTCCCTAGTGAGTTTTGTATCATCGTGAAACTGCCACTTGACGAGTACTTTTGGGATAGATTTGTTCCTCAACTGTTGTACCCTTCGATCTAGGATCAGAATTGGTTGCTCCTCGTATGACATATCCTCAATCAAGTCTATCTGGCTCAAATCTACAGTCGGACGATCATCTGCTCTCGACTCAGCTAATCGATGCATGGATATATGAAACACTAGATGAACGCCTGACATCTGTGGAGGTAGCTCAAGCTCATACGCAACCTTTCCGACCCGTTTCTTAATTCTGAAAGGTCTGATAAATCTCGGTGCAAGTTTACATTTCACTTCAAACCTCTGAAGACCCTTCCGAGTGGAAACCTTTAAATAGACAAAAGATCCTTCGGTATACGTGAAATCACCGTGATATTTGTCCGCATACTTCTCTTGTCGATCTTGGGCTCCCTTGAGTCTCTGACGAATCAGTCATACCTTTTCCGAGTGATCGACAACAATCTCAGGCCCCACGGTCTCCCGGTCCTCTAGCACAGCCCAACACGATGGCGAGCGATACGGTCTACCATTCAAAGCCTCAAAAGGCGCCATCTCAATACTGGCCTAATAACTGTTGTTATATGCAAACTTACATAACGGTAGGTACTCCTCCCATGATCCGCCAAACTCCAAGACGCACGCCCGTAACATATCCTCGAGAACCTGTATCAATCTCTCAATCTGCCCGTCAGTCTGAGGATGAAAAGCCGTACTAAACTGTAGGCGCGTACCATACTGCTCCTGCATACTCCGCCACATCCTAGACGTATACATAACATCTCTGTCTGACGTAATAGTCACTGGTACCCCATGCAGTCTAATAATATCTCGCTCAAACAGTATACTCAACTGATCAAATGTATAATGTGCAGCCACAGGTAGAAAATGAGCAGACTTTGTCAGTCTATCAACAATAACCCAAATGGAATCATGTTTCCGGGCGGTTCTCGGCAATCCTCTCACAAAATCCATAGCAATGTATTCCCACTTCTACCGTGGGATGGGAAGAGGCTGTAACAATCCTCCAGGTCTGCGATGTTCATCCTTCACTTGCTGACAGATCCCACAGTTCCTAATAGACGTTGACACATCCGTTTTCATCCCAGGCAACTAAAAATGCCTCTTCATGTTGTGGTACATCTTGGTCCTGCCTAGATGAATAGCGAATCGGGAACGGTGTGACTCCTGAAGAATCTCATCTCTTAGATCTGATATTGACGGTATCCACAGTCTGCCCATGAAGCGCAAACATTGGTCAGACGTCTGTGTCCAATCAATACAATCTGCACTCTGCGCTAACTCACTAAACCTGGAGTACAACCCGTCGGTCCTCTGACCCTCTGACACTCTTTGTGTAGATACGGACTGTACTCTCATCCGTGCCAAAATCTCAACTCGAGTTTTAGTAAGAACCTCCGCATCTCCAATAGGTATCCTACTCAGCGCGTCAGCGACTACATTTGCTTTTCCTGGATGATATTCTGAGGAAAAGTCGTAATCTTTCAAAAATTCTAACCATCTGCGCTGCTGCATATTCAGATCCTTCTGTGTGAAGAGACACTTCAAACTCTTATGATCAGTAAAGAGTGTAAACGTCTCTCCATACAGATAGTGTCTCTATATCTTCAACACAAACACTACTGCTGCCAGCTCTAAGTCATGCGTAGGATAATTCTTCTCATGTACCTTCAACTGTCTGGATGCATATGACATTATACTAGTACCCTACATCAACACACATCCCAGACCTCTATGAGAAGCATCAGTATAGACGGAGAATCCATGTCCAACCTCTAGTAACACTAATACTGGCGCAGTAGTCAATAACCTCTTCAACTGAGTGAATGCCTCCTCACATTCCTCATACCAATGAAATCTCACGTCTTAATTTAGTAATTGGTGAAGCGATTTTCAAAAAATCCTTCATGAATCGGCGATAATACCCCGCCAAACCCATAAAACTTCTGATCTCAGTCACTGAAGTCGGTGTTGGCCAATCAATAATCGCCTAAATCTTGGATGGATCCATTAATATCCCTGCTGCTCTTACAACATGCCCCAGAAATTTGACCTCTGACAGCCAAAATTCACATTTACTGAATTTGGCGTATAGTCTATGCTCCCTCAAAGTCTGCAACGTCTCTCTGAGGTGTTGTTCGTGATCCTCCCTCGTCTTCGCATATACCAATATATCATCGATGAAGACTATCATAAATCGGTCAAGAAACGGTCTGAAAACAAGATGCATTAGATCCATAAACACTGTTGGAGCATTGGTCAGCCCAAACGGCATGATTGTGAACTGAAAATGTCCATATCTAATGCTGAAAGCTGTAATGGATCTATCCTCGTCACTGATCCTTAGCTGATGATACCCTGATCGCAGGTCTATCTTGGAGAGATATTGTGCTCCTCTCAACTAATCAAATAAATCATCTATCCTCGGGAGTGGATATTTGTTCCTAATTATGACTTTGTTCAACTGTTGATAGTCGATAAAAAGTCTCAACGTACCATCTTTTTTCTTCACAAAAAGGACGGGTGCTCCACATGGCGACATAGAAGGTGTGATGAATCCCTTTTGTACCAAATCCTGAAGTTGAGTCTTCAACTCTTCTAGCTCTCGTGGTGTCATCCGGTATGGTGGTATAGAAATCGGTTTCATACCTGGTACCAACTCGATAATGAAATCGATCTCTCGCGGCGGCGGTAAACCAGGTAAAGCCTCTGGAAAAAACATCAGGAAACTCTCTGGTACAGTGTACAGCGAAATCAACGCTTCCATCTCCTCACTAGTCGCAGGTCGACCTCTCATACCTACAGTCCTTGCTGCACTACCTTTATATTTGAATGGCGGACGCCCTGGGATCTCAAATATCATTGTCTTGCTGAGACAGTCGATATGAGCATGATATGCAGCTAACCAATCCATTCTTAAAATCGCGTCGAACTCCAAACATTCGAGGACTCTAAAATCAGCAGGTAGCTCTACTCCATCTATCTCAACAAGACATTTCTCCACAATACTATTAAGGTAAACTCTATCCCCGGCTGCAGTACTCAAGACCAAATGTACGCTAAGCCTAACAGGTTTCAACCCTAGGATGTCTATCATGCGACCAGCAATAAAAGATATGGTAAAACCATAATCAAATAAAACATATAAAGCTCGATCGCAATTAGGAAATGTACCCTCAATAAGACCTCGTGTAGCGTCGGCATCTGGCTGGGCTACCATGTGAACCTCCTCTCGGGCTTGCTGTACGTACACTGCTGCAGGATGCATGCACTCTCTCACAATATGTCCGACATGTCCACATCTGTAGCATGTCAACTGTCTACGCTGACCCTGAGTCTGAGACTGGCCATGTGCCTGATACTGACCCTGTCTTTACACCTGTTCCGATCTCTGTCTCGTATCTCAGCCTTTGCCACCCTGCGGCTGCTGCCGTGAAGCCTGTAGGGCGGGAAGTCCAGGAACAACAGGAGTTGATAAGGCCGGTCTGATGGGAGGTGGCAAGGGAAGTCTGCCTACTGTGCTTTATGTTGGAGCAATGGATGACACATGAGGCACAACCAGTGGGTACTCAGCTGTTCCCGAACCCTGAGATCATCTGTTCCATCTCCTTGCTCCCTTACCTTTATGTTTCCTCCTCTCATACTCTAAGGCCTGCTCTGCAGACAAAACTGGACCCGGTGCTCTGCCATCAGCAACTCTGCCCAAATAGTATGTCTCATGCGCTAGGGCTCGCTTATAGATCTCCGTGAGTGTCCTCGCGCCTGAACTAACGACGTAATACCCAATATCGGGTCTGAGTCCATCATCGAAGTGATATACATCCTCAGACTCATCTCTCACCAAGTCCCCGGTAAACTGGCGCAGATAATCGTATCGATCCATGTACCGCATCACAGGCTCCTCTGGCCCCTGTCTCAAATCCATGAACTCTCGTCTCAATCGCTTCATGACTGAAGGTGGAAAATACTGCTGATACAACTTTTGCTTGAAAGCATCCCATGTCTCGAACTCTCCATGAGTGGCCACTGTCATACGCCACCACATGTCAGCGTCTCGCTCGAGTGTATATGATGAGATCTCTGACCGAAGTCAATCCTTAATCCTCAGTACCCGATGAAGCTTCTCTTGAGACAGGATCCATTTCTCAATCTTCTGAAAATCCCTGACTCCATCAAAATAAGCTGGTTTGAGTCTGATGAAGTCCTTCACCAGCTGAACTTCTACTGAAGTGCTGGAAGATGCGGGCATAGGAGATGGTACTGCCTCAACTGTCTCCACCACTGGTGCGGTCACGGCTATCGGCGCTGCTAAAGCTGCAGTAGGAAGTGCTGGCGATTGGACATGCGCCTGGATAGTCGGTGTAGCAGTCGTAGGAGTTGATGTCGATGCCGGTGCAGCAAAACGAGCGGTCATCATAGCGATGAAATCAGTCAACTCTTGGCCCTGAGCTGTCACTCGATTAGACAGTCGCTATAAATCCTCCGCTATAGTAGGAGGCGAATTACCGCTAGGCTCTGCATCTCCTCCCCCGCGTGTATAAGCCATCGGGGTCTACATAGCGAACGCGAATCAGCGTCGATGTAACATAGCGCATACGTAAATATATACATCTAATAATTAACAAGTACATATAAGAAATCCCCCATCTCACTGTCACTCACTTCCCAACTAATGGTGGCTAGGCAATGAGTATCTGGTTCCCACAATTAAGGTTTGTATTTTATGCATTTTGGTCTCTAAACCTATGCTCTGATACCAATTGTGTTGGTATCATATTACCTTAAGCCATATAGTTCTCTAAAGCTGGCTCTGATACCAACTGTGACGACCCCAACTACTAAACAGGTCATCGCCCGGCCTAATCCCGTAATCAAGCCTTAATCCCAATCACATAAGACTTAATTACGTATTAGTCAGCCTTTCGTCCCTATATTTCTCTGAATCCATGTCGTGATATATATTATCATGTTCATGTAGTTTAAAGATCATGTGGAAGCTATTACGATTCAAAATTCCTAAGTGTGAAAAACCAGGAAAAATACAGCATCACATGCATGTATATATAGGACATTATTCATTCAACCTAATGTACAACCCAAAATGACATAAAAATAATAATACAACAAAAGTCGAGACATACAAATGAGTAAGGAGAGTCGCCGAACTGCTTAGAGGAAGTCGCTTATCTTCTCCTTCCCTGGTTTGTTGCTGCTCCACGGACCTACACCCACCGTCACAAACTAGACGGTGAGTATAGTGATATTTAAGTACTAACTGGAGAATTATATGCCACATTTCCAAAAAAAAACGAATGGTATTTAAAAGCATAAAGTAGCGAAGTAAATTGTTGAAACAAGTAATGCAAGTAAATAACACAGTTAAATATGTAGAAACAGACACAGGCCAAGTCGAAATGATCTACGTCCGATCGTCGGTGAGACCTATCACCTACCCTTTTCCACTACTATATGGAGCTGCGCTCAACATATCTCACATAAATAGCATAGATGCGCTCTATGCTTTACAACATCAATCTCATGCTTGCCGACCACCCCGAGTCCCATACCTCATGTGCCGCGCAAGTGTAGTGGTGAGTGTCGAAACCCCGGTAGACCTATGCCCCCGTGAACCGCACATCTCTCGTGCAATGGACACTAGATAATCCCTACTTTAATTTCAAAGACAAATAATTCCAAAAATTCTAAGATACCAAGATAAGTTAGGCTACAAAGCCCAAAGGAAATCGAATACAAGTCTACTTAAATGCACATTATTCCATTAGCATGCTTTTTATTAATTTTGTTCAAGAATGACATCAAGTGTAGGAATCAGAGGCAACGAAACAATTCACAAGGCATCATGTCACAATATTCATCCATGAATAGATACAAGAACAACATGATGTGCGAGTTCAAGTAGTAATGTCTACCAATAGACCAATAAATCAATAAAGATGAATGAAATGAAATATAAAATTCTCACAGTTGTACTTACAATTCACACCCTTGTCCTAGTCTATCCGATCTCTCGACAGCTCGAAGTGCGTGCACAAATGTCTGAGTTCTCCCTTTAGTTCCCTAACATTTAATAATGTAGCACTTTAGGCTAAATCAAAGTCGAGACAAATTTCTAACCATTTTTTTTTTCAACCAATCGACCCATTTCGCGTTTTTCGAGGTAAAACCCCCACAAAATGCTCGTCCAAGATTCCAAATATTTTATTTTTCCTAGAAATGCATTATTTTATGTTTATTTTATCGACATATAATTTTTCAGAATTTTTTCCTAATTTTTTGGAATTTCTTTTCCAATTTTCCTCTCTCTTTCTTTTCTTTTTTATTATGGGTTTGGGTTGAACCGAGCCTAACCGGTTCACCCAACCCAGTTTCTCCTCTTCTCTTTTTTTTTCTTTTCTTTGGGCCTGAACCGGGCCGAACCGGGTTCGGCTCACCCAAGCCGAACCGGCCGCCCGGTTCAGGTCATCGTCTTCTACCTCCCGAAAATATAGCGTCTGCTCTGTTTTCTTTTTTTTTTTCTTTTTTTTTCTTCGCTAGGGTTGGTTTGGCCCCAACCCCAAACCACTCTTGGGAGGGAGATGACCTCACGGTCATCTCCTTCCTCAGAGAAACCGAGCCATCTCACCATAAACCGACCAACACAAAATAACAACCGACTTCAACAACAACGACGCCACAACCGACAACAACACTCAACTCACCTTACGTTCCACTTCTTCAAGTTCGGTCTCTCTCTCTCTCTCTCTCTCTCTCTCTCTCTCTCCTTCTTCCTTCTTCTTCTTCTTCTCTTTGGTTTCCTTCTTTCTCTTCTCCTCTGTTTCGTTCGTTTTTTTATAAGGAGATAAGATTGACTAATGGGTTTTATTGACCAATTTATATGGTTTGGGTTGGCTTGAATGTGAGCCACTCATCTCAAAACACACATGTATCTCGAGGCACATTTGGTGGTTTTCAACACTATACTTGTCCCTCAAGTCACTTGTGAGTGACTCAAAAGTGTGACACCTTGCCTCATGATGGGTGAACGTGTGTCTCGATGCACATCTAATGCCTCATAATTGTTTCCCAACTATAGGCCCATTTGTTCATTAAATTCTATGTGGCCACGTTGCAACCAGACATTACCCAAAAATTCACATTTTTTTTAAATAAATTAAACTTACCCCTAACATGCCGCTACCTCGGTCCCACGTAGACACGCGACTCGAGGTACGTCCCCGCTCGTCTCAGTATCTGCATACCCGTAAATGACTTAGTAGTCTACACATATACAATACACTAGGTCTACAACACACAAATATAAAATGTACCTCGGCCCTTGCCTCGGTAAACGAACACATCACGGTGTAGGTTCCACAGTACGGGTCGTTGAGCCTGTGTAAAGACATAAACACAGTTAGAGATTTTGGGTCGTTACATTTAGTCTAAGTTAAATAGAAAAGACATTGAGGTAAATAGTGGACTGTTTTATAATGAATTGAGATAATCAAACTTAAATAAGATCTAACACATACCAACTGAACTCTAATAGGTACCAGGGGTCTAGAGCGTCAGTGTTGAGTATCGGGAGTGTAGTACGAATGTATGGGAGTCGCCTTTATCTTGGATATTATTGCATTTTGAGGTAAGTAAACCAGTAAAAGCATCAACATGATTTCTTTTTAAGTTCTTATTGTTAATCTCTAGAAAAGCATGTCATACTTGTATTCCATTCTTGTTTCAAGTGACCTAGGGTCTAGGTGATCTATTAGTTATGTTATCTTGCGGGTCAAGCATCTGCAGTCACCGTAGCTTCTCGCTGAGGACAGTGCAAGGGATAAAGCATTCAGCATCGCTTTGACTTACCTTAATAGTTTTAAAAGGGATGTTGGAAGTGACTCAAGGAGTCCGCAATGCCTAAAAAGTCATGTCGGGGCAGTTGGAAGTGGCCTTAGGCCCGTCGTGTTGACTTCAAGTTATGTTTTGGTTTAATGACCCGTAGTTTGGACAAGATTGTGACATCTGAGAACTTTATAAACTTGATTAGGATGCTAATTAAGTATTTTCATATATAATTTGGGATTTAAGTATCCGAAGTGAGACCAACGCATTACGGATCAGATATAATAAGTCGAAATATTATTTTTGTATGTCACATGATTAATTGGTGTATTATACTATATTCGATGCGAAATAGGATCAAGTTAAGGCTTAGATGCGATGTCCCCATGTTTTGAAGCGCGTTAGGAATTTTTTCAGTTTTGGTGAGATTAGAGTATTAATCAGGGTTGTAAGGGTCTATCTGAAGGGCACGAGTGAAAATAAAATTATTGGTTGCTCAAAAACTCATAAATCAAGTGTCAAGTATCACATAAAGATTTTGCATTGGTATGCGTGCAAGTTAGGATCGGTGGTAGTGTAAGATGAGAAAAAAGTTGGTTCAAGACCTTACCTCAACCTTTATGTCAGGTTGGCAATGGTCGAGGTAGAGATTGGATCCAAATTGGTGTGAATTTGGCTAAGTATGGCAAGAGAATTGATTTGGATAATTTTGGTATGCCGTTGACAAAGTAAAGATTTAGGGCTTTAGCATGACCAAAACTAGTGTCATGTATATTTTATGGAGTTCGATTGTTTTGTCGAGAGTTTGGTTCAATTTGAGGAAAAATCGGATTGAAAACGAGTGTTGAAAGTTAAAGCACGTCAAAATGGAGATTTCGGGAATAAATAAATAAAAAGAAATTAAGCTGCTAAAAAGCAGCTGAGGGTTTATATATAAATATAAATCAAAAATCAAAATCAAAATGTTTGTTTTGATTTTCAACAAAACGAAAGTATGTTTCATTCCGTATGTCTCTCAACCCAGGTTTTCACTCTACGATCTTCTGACGTCCAATTTTTGCCCTGTTTCTTTTCGTAAAATTGTAGAGCATCGCAAGACGGTCAGTTTGAGCCAAGTTTTCACGGAGGAAACCAGGTATTCGACCTGTAAATTGATAAGTCTTCAATTCAGGGCATTTTCCTCAATTCAATTTGAATTCTCCCAATTTCTCAGCTTTTTTCGGGGTTTTGATAGAAATTGGTAGAGATTGTTGTGAATTAATATATTGGGTTGATTTGCGCTAATTTGGAATAAGTTCCACCGATGTAGGTTAGGGTTATGATAAATTCAACTAATGTGATTAAGTTGATAACCATATTGGAGATGTTTTATAGTGGATATTGATTTACATTGGATTCTGGATGAATTGATTATTGGTTTTGGTCCAATTTGACTCCACGGGCTATGGAAGAATTTTAATGTTGGTATCGAGTGGTTTCGTGGTGTTTGTTTTTGAGTTTTAAGGATTTAATTGCGAAAATATTAATTCGGAGATGTTTTCAGTTCAAAATAAATAAAGTTTGCCTAGTTGACATGTCATATTGGAAAATTCATATTTTCTCCGTCGGTGATCCGATTTGAGTGTTCTTAGAGTCTATGGAAAATAGGACATGAGTAATACAAGTTTCGTTTAGGTTATCATGACAAATATTGAGGTTTTCAAGGTTAAATAGTTACCCCAAGTTAGCTAGTTGAAAGCCGGTTGAAACAGTTATATACATTAATATTTTTGGAAATTGTTCACAAGCGTATTTTGGCCACAGTTTTCACTGGGTTTAGTGATTTGGTTTCACTTGAAACTCGACCCATAATATAATTTGGGTATGCAGGGAAGCTATTGGAACCATTTTCAAGGTGATCCAAAGCTCCGTGAACCCCAAAAAATTAAGCTCAATGTTGGTTAATTGTAAGTAAACCCTACAATGATCTTTACTAATTATTTAATATATTTGTACCGGCAAAGGTATCATAGTCTGCATCGCATTTTATAATTTTCATTCATGCATATATAGAGAGAGTGAGGGGGATAAGCTTGTTTCTGAGTCTGGTTTGCTTGAAACTAGGTTTTAATCCTACCTTTATGTCGTCTAATGAGATAAGCGGAGCATAACGCTGACAAATTGTCTCTGCATTTTATGATCTCTTAATAATGTCTCTGTACTATTTTTGGAAGTCGACATTTGATTATAGTTAGGAGACAGCAACAGAGTGGATTGCATGTCAAGTTGATGCATATATCTTATTGTTTATTTGGAAATGTTATTACATGTCTCCATGTATCTGACTAACAATTTCAGGAGTACAAATCAATGTAGGAATTCAGTTACCTGACATCTTCGAGATATTTTTGATGGTGTCAGATTCTATATGAAGACAAGGGACGAACGGACAAGACTTGAAGATTGTGGTGATTGTTTTTAAAATTTAAAGTAAATTATTGTTTTAAATTGTTTATATATACTATTTTGGAATTCTTGTGGTAAGTGTAGGACACGAAGTTTCATTGAATGGCTATGAAAGTTTCCTAAATTAATTTAAAATAAGTTGAGAAGGTTTTTGTTTCAATTTTTAGTTTAATTTGAGTTCGTAAAGTTGCAACTAGAGTATCGAAGACTCTAAGTTGATTTTTAAAGTTGAATTTGATATATATTATGAACTGATGGGAGTTGTGAGTCTTTCTAGGCATCTCCCTATTATGTTGTTTATTAGGTGAATATTTCTGTCACGACCCAAATTTCTAATTCTAGCTTAATCCTTTAATCAAAATCAAATGACCCGTGACGTGGGACCCGCATCTAGATACTTGTCGTGACCGATGCGAGATGGTCGAGGTATATGTTATATTTTTAATGATGTATGTCTAGTGTTTGTATATGTGTAGACTACTAAGTCATTCCTACTTATGAATAGGTGTGGATACGTGTGTGTGTGAATGCGCCTCGAGTTGAGTGCTGGCGTGGGATCGAGGTAAAGAGTGATATGGTAAGTTGGCATAAGCCTTATATAGCTTTTATAGTGATTTAAATGAGCTATGGTTGATAATACATTAAGTATGCCTAAGTTAGCAAGTTAAAATAATAGCCACTTGATTTTCATCGAGACATGTATTGACTCCATCTCAACACCAATAGAGTTACATATTGGTGTCACATAGCATGATTTAGTGGGACATGTGTTAATAGGTGTATCACTAGATGAGCATCGAGATACGTGTGCACAATGAGATCAATAGTTATTAATCAACCATATCCACTTACTATATAAAGCTAGTAATCAACTCATACAACCAAATCAACTTCATTTCATTTGCGTAATTGAGAAGAAATTTGTTGGAGAGAAGGAAAAGGACTGGAGGAAGAAGAATACTAGCAACCAAAGTGGGTTTGGTGAAGGAGAGATTAAGTTAAGCTAGGTGTTCATAAAACTAGGTACGTATCTCCCTATTTAATTGAAACCAGTTCTGGTTTTTGGTCAAATTCAGAGGGTAGATGATTAAGTTTTTGCAATTGGTTTATAAATTTGGATTCCTCATTTCAAGCTGATACTCCAGGTATATTAAAGTTCTTAATTTGGCTTTGAAATCATAAAGATATGAGTTTTAAAGTTGTAAGATTTATGCATGTTGTATTAGGGATTAGTCTATATAATTTGGTCATAACTTGCTCATTTTATATCCAAATCGACTCAAACTAGTGGCATATGAAAGTTTACTCAAAGAGAAACAACTTTTCTCAACTATAGATGTTGTAATTCAAATGCTCTCATGTCCAAAAGTGATCTACAAGTAGGTACTGGAATGCAGTAGAAAGTTTTTGAAACTAAAATTGTTAAAAGCATAACTCCCAACCTACTTATCCAAATAAGTTTATCTTTTAGTATGTTGTTATTGGGTATAGTTTCTGCCTTGTGACCAAAAATCACATTTTTTGGAACTATATATTGGGAGAAATAGATTTTCTAAGTCCACTGGTCGGATTAGATTTCAATTAGAGCTATGTTTAGTAGAAATATGTTATTTCTTTCATTTTAAATCGGAATTTTGAAAAACTAAACCTTTTTGGAAAGCTATGATAGAGACCAACAGTCTTTGTATGGGTGGAAGATTTTGATATTTCGACAATTTCATGCCTAAAATCGCGCTGCAATGTAAGACTAAAATTTCAATGATGTTTAGTCATAAATGGTTGTTTTGGGTTAAGGTTCGTAAACCCATTTGACCTAATTTAAACCTGACTTATTTGGATTAATTTCATATTAGGAAACTAAGGAAGTGTTCTGGGGATTCGAATGCGAGTTTTGAGGTGTTGGGACACCAGAGTAGCTTAGGAATTAGGTGGATTGTAAGTAAATTGATTGAGATATTTACATTTCATTCCTATTCATACGTTCATTTTTAATCATTTGGACTGAATTGCCTTTGTACTCCATAGGCCATGACTTGTTGTTCATTCTCATTACATGAGGTTGCTTTCATCATATAGTTCATTGATAAAATAATTTCATTGACTACATTTCATGTGTTATGTCATTATTGATTGTTACATGTGGTAAGTGAAATAGAATGCTATTAGGTAGTTATTATATAATGTTGAGAATCTATATCCTTTGTGCATTACTATGCAATGGTTTTGTTGGACTCCATTATTGTGTTGTTCTTGAATATGAAAGTAGTTCTTGTATCTAGGACCACTTTATGACAGAAATCCGGCGGACATACGGGGTCACTACACTTTCCAAGGTGATCGAGATTTCTCCACTATCTTGCGCAACACACGGGGTATGGGACTCGGGGTTGTTGGAAAGCATAACTTGGGTGACTTCATGAGTTATAAGACTCAGGGTTGTTGGCAAGTATACATCCCAGATGACTGACATTTGGGATAATTATAAAGGCGAAGAGTGCAATTACGACCTTCACAGAGATGTAGAGCACAACTCCATCCTTATATAGTGGAATAGGCATTGGGATAGGACTCCCACCGACCGGCCCTAGATCAGTACTACTTAGCCTAGTGTTAGTTTCATTTTGTTTAACTAAAGTATCTCTTTGCATAATTTTCTTTCAGCATAGTTGCTATTATTATGCATTTTGATACTTGTTGCATATTTAGGAATGTGAACAAATGTCTCTCAATGTTACTTTCTACTTTCATGTACTCACCGACTTTTTTACTAAGGTGCATGTAGATCCATCGAGTAGCAGGCCAGGCAAAGAGACAATCGGCGACTACCTCTAAGCCAGTAGAGTGCCGCTACGCAAGATTTTATAGGTTTTGATTTTTTATGTATTACTTTTATATGCCTATCATATACTTTTGGGGTTGTATATTATGGGTTGAGTGATTAGTACCTTGACCAGACATATGTTGTTATATATTGTCATTTTCTTATATATATGCATGCGATCTTTATTCCCTGGTTTTTCCATGATTGTTAGGTATCACACTAATGCTTTCGTTAATTTGTAAGACTTCAGCTGAATAAACTTGTAAGTAAGCAAAATTCTAATTCACTCTGATTTATTATATTACATAAGACATTAAAAAACATACTAAACTTATAATTTGTAAGTAGGTAAATGGTTTTGAAAAGGCTGACTAGTTTCGTGTTAAGTTTTATGACGCGAGGTTAGGGCTTAATGACGGGATTAGGCTGGGCAGTGCCCTAATTTGAGAAGGGTTCGTCACATTTTCAGCAAACCACTTTTAGGGGAGGTGCTGCCTAAATTTTTATAAAATTTGGAAATGATTTCCTAATTTACTTCAATTGAACAAATCATGAATTGAGTTTCATTGTGAATATAAATTTAGTTTTGGAGCCTTGTAAAGGATTGAAACAATTATTATTTCGAGGTCAAAGTTGAAAGAATGGATAAGGCTTACTAGATTATCAGAAGATTAATATAATCTAGGCCGGTCAATCATCTTAATGACAAGGTGGCTGATAAGATTACCTATTCGCCTATCTATTTTGCTTCCTTGCCACTTGACTTCCACTATTTTACTTGATTAGTTTGTTTATCATGCACTATACCATTTATTTACAGCTTTGTTTAAATACCTGCATGATTTAGAGACTATTGTCATTTATTATTCAGAAATACTTTTGAGTCTCTTCTGGCTTTACTCACTAGAATTGTCTCCATCACTGGTGACAATTGCAGGTTCCTCTAGTAGCAAGGGTAAGGAGCCCAAGATCGGTGACTACCTTTGAGTTTCCCTCAGAGTCGGCTCTTCCTCTGTTACTATCGTAGGAATTTTGATTGTATCTATTATATTATAATTGACATTTTTATACATGTTTGGGTATGGATTTTAAGAGATACACTTCAGATATATATATATATATAATGCTTATTTACATTGTCTTCACCTAAGATATACATGAGATATATACTATGCAGGATTTCCACATCTAGGACTTGTCCGAAACTCAATTTATTTTTTAGTTGCTTTAAATTACTTTCTGCTGCGTAATGAATAGTAAAACTTGTTAAGCTAATTAGCAAACTTAATAAGCAACTAATGGATAAGTAATTTGGATAAGAAGCTGACTAGTCATACGTTGACTCAGTGAGGGTTGACCTAGGGTCCACGTAAGCCTAAGACGGGCGAAGCCTATTTTGATTAACTAAAGTATCTATTTGCATGATTTCCTTTCAGCATAGTTGCTATTATTATGCATTTTGATACTTCTTACATATTTAGGAATGTGAACAAATGTCTCTCAATGTTACTTTCTACTTTCATGTACTCACCGTCCTTTTTATGATGGTAGGTGCAGATCCATCGAGTAGCAGGCCAGGCAAAAAGAAGATCGACGACTAGCTCTGAGCCAGTAGAGTGCTGATATGCCAGATTTTGTAGGTTTTGATTTTTTATATATTATTTTTATATGTCTATCATATACTTTTGGAGTTGTATATTATGGGTTGAGTGATTAGTACCTTGACCAGACACATGTTGTTATATATCATCGTTTTCTTATATATATGCAATTGATCTTTATTCCCTAGATTTTCCACGATTTTTAGGTATCACATTAATGCTTTCGTTAATTAGTAAGACTTTCGTTGAATTAACTTGTAAGTAAGCAAAATTTTAATTCACTCTGATCTATTATATTTCATAAGACATTAAAACACATATTGAACTTATAATTTGTAAGTAGGTAAATGGTTTTGAAAAGGCTGACTAGTTTCGTGTTAAGTTCTACGAGGTGAGGTTAGGGCTTAATGACGAGATTAGGCAGGGCAGTGCCCTAATTTGAGAAGGGGTCGTCATAGTTGGTATTAGAGCCTATGTTCTATAATATTTTGGACAGTTTATGGAATTGTCTAAAGTTGGGATATCATAGTCATATGTGGTATCATATTCTATGTTTATAAAGCTTAGGAGAGCCTAAGTTTATAGAGCTTAGGATTTTGGAAAATAGTCATTCCACAAGGTGATACCAAAGCTACAATGTGTAGCATAATGCCTAACTTTTCCAATGAGTAATAAATAAAAATTTAAACAAGAAAACATAAATCTTAGTTGTGGAAAACCAGATGATCATTACTAGAAACCATTAGTTAGGAAATGAATTAAAGTGAGATGGGGATGTTTTATTCGTATATGTTAGTTTTCTATATGTATATATGTGTTATTTACTTAGTAGCTGATTCGCGTTCGTTATCAACTTGCAGACACCGATAGAGGATTCACGCGATAGGGGAATGCAGGTGCGAGTGACAACCAGCCTTCTATACCATCACCTGATGATTTTCAGAGGCTATCTGATCGAATAGCTGCTTAGGGACACCAGTTAGCGGAGTTCATTGTCATGATGACTTCACATTTTGCACCACCAGCGCAGACACCAACCCCTACTACTACAACTAATCCCACAGTACCGATAGCCGTACCGGTTATACATACTATACCGGTAGTGACAACTCCATTCGTCCAGATAGTTTTTACCCTGTCTTTCACACATCCATCTTCTAGCTCGACAGCAAAGGTTCAACTGGTTAAGGATTTCATCATACCGAATCCAGTCAACTTTGATGGTCAGAGAGACTTCGAGAAGATCGAGAAATGGGTATTGTCTCAAGAGAAATTACACCGAGTCTCGAGGATTGATGACAAACTTCGAGTTGAGATTTCGTCGTACACTTTACAAAGAGATGCATATGTATGGTGGCGTGCAACGATAGCTTCTGAGGGAGATTTTGAGTAATGGGACACCATCAAGATGAAGTATTACCAGCAGTACTTCCCACATGCACTGATGAAAAGGTTGACAAAGGAATTCGTGAACCTGAGCTAGGGAGTTCATGAGTTGGTGATGGGCAATAGAGACATATACGGCTATTTGAGGCAGTTTGCCGGAGATTTAGCGAGAGAGGATTTGGATGATGTGTATCATTTTGAAAATGGACTGAGGCTTGATATTGGACTTTAGGTGGTCAGTTCAGGTGCTAGGATGTTAGGGGAGATTTACAAGCATGCACTCTTTTACGAGACCTATTATTTGGGCAGAGTTGTTGAATGGACACTGCTAGTACCAGCGTTCACACCTAACTAGGTTGCGGAGTATGAGAAGAAGAGATAGAGGGGCAAAGGACTGAGGAGATGAGATAGAGGATCCCAGAGATCAGGGACATCTACAACAGTTGTACCCTTTATATCATCTCCTACACCATTGCAGACTATTATTGGTAGGCCCCCTCTGCCACCACCAGTCAGACATGCACTGCCAGCTCCTATTACTATTTTGCCAGATTTACCAGCACTATGTTAGCAGCAGCAGGGTGGTAGAGGCCGAAGCAGAGATAGAGGTAGAGGACAAGATAGTTCCTGACAGGGGTAGAGACAGGCACAGGCCCAAGATCAGGTTCAGGGACAGCGTAGACCAATCACTTATTTTAGGTGTGGTCAGGTTGGGCACGTGATTCGAGAGTGTCCACAACCAGCAGTCGTGATTCCACCACAGAGTTGAGATTGTGTACATATGGTAGCACAGCCTATTGCAGATGCCACACGGAGACTCATTGAGGGTATGGTTTCCATTCGTGGTAGAGAGTCATATGTTTTGGTTGATTCAGGTTTACAGTATCTTTCATTTCTGGTCGCATAATAGGCATGTTAAGGTTGACACCGGTTAGAGTTAGCATACATTTAATTTTGAGTACTGCAGCCGGGGATAAGGAATACCCTAATTGTCTTATAGAGGGATGTCCAGTAGAGATAGGCGGGGTAGAGTTACACGCGGACTTTAGAGTGCTCGAGTTCTTAGATTTCGACGCGTTGCTAGGGATGGATTGGCTAGCATCGTATCACGTTCATATCGACTGTTTCAGTAAGACTGTGACATTTGAGATCTCAGGGCGTCCGATGTTCACATACAGTGGTAGTGCACTAAAAGTCGAAGGCACTAAAGGTCGACTAGCGACTAGTGGAGAGATGGAGACTTTGATAGCATTGTATTCTAAGACAGAGAGTCATAGACCTAGATTAGAGGAGATTTTGGTTGTATGCGAGTTTCCTAACATATTTTCGGAAGGCTTACCTGGTTTACGACCACCGAGAGAAATAGATTTCATTATTGAGTTGGTACCAGGTACTAGACCTATATCTATCCCACCTTACCGCATGGCTCCATGAAAGTTGGAGGAGTTGAGGAGTCAGTTGCAAGATTTGGGAGAGAATGGATTCATCACACCTTCTATGTCGCCATGGGGAGCATCGATCATCTTTGCGAAGAAGAAGGACGGTAATTTGAGACTGCGTATTAACTATAGACAGTTGAACAAGGTCACAGTCAAGAATAAGTATCCATTACCGCGAATTGATGACTTATTTGATCAGTTGAGAGGAGTGCAGTTTTTCTCCAAGATTGACCTGAGATCAAGGTATCATCAACTTAGGATCAGGGATGAGGATAGGTCTAAGACGGCATTTAGCACGAGATATGGACATTATCAGTTTACGGTCATGTCATTTCGTTTGAGTAACGTTCATGCCATGTTTATGGATTTGATGCACCGGGTGATGAACGTCAAGTTTGATTGGTCTGAGGAATGCGATGAGGCATTTGCTCAGCTAAAGAGATTGTTGACTACCGCACCAGTGTTCATATTGCCAGAGACTGACAGGGGTTCCTGGTATATACAGATGCTTCTCATATAGGTCTAAGTTGTATGTTTATGTAGGATAGAGGCAGTGTAACTTATGCATCTAGACAGCTAAAGAAACATGAGAAAAAGGACCTCACTCATGAGTTAGAGTTGGCGGCGGTAGTGTTTGCTTTGAAGATATGGAGACATCATTTGTATGGTGAGAGGGTCATACTCTATACTGATCATAAGAGTTTCAAATACCTATTCGCATAGAAAGAGCTTAACATGAGACAGCGCCGATGGTTGAAATTTCGAAGGGCTACGACTTTTCTCTAGAATATCACCCAAGAAAAGCTAACGTAGTTGTTAATGCACTAAGTAGGATTCCGGTTGGAGATGCTGAAGTTGTTAAATGTCATATGACACATGAGTATGGATTACACGAGGCAACGGCGATGATGACTCAGTCAGATATTCCTACCGATACTCGAGTGATAATTTGTGCATAGTGTCTACTCATAGAGTGTTAGAAGGACAGAAAGCCGACATCTTATACCCGAGATTCAGTGAGTTGGCCTAGAGTACTAAGTGCACCGAATAGACAGAGACGACGAAAAATTATTTGAGATTTATAGGCAGATTGTGGATACCGGCAATGGAAGAGCTAAGTGATGAGATTCTTCAAGATTCACGTTGTTCCCAGTTCACTGTTCATCAAGGTAGGACCAAAAAGTACAATGACATGAATAGACATTTTTGGTGGCTTGGGATGAAAGCGAACATATCGGAGTTTATCAAGAACTATGAAATTTGCCAACAGGTGAAGGCAGAGCATCGTAGACCTAGAGGATTGTTACAGCCGCTTCCCATTCATAATGGAAGTGGGAAGATATAGCCAAGGATTTTGTTAGAGGATTGTTGATGAGTGTCCGTCGACATGATTCCATTTGAGCGATTGTGGACAGATTGACAAAATCTGCTCATTTCATACCAGTTGCAGCTCATTACACATTTGACCAGTTGAGTGTGTTGTTCGAGAGATAGATTATTAGGCTACATAGGTTACCATTGACTATTACGTTAGCAGAGATGTTATATATACGTTTAGGATGTTGCGGAGCATGCAGGAGCAGTATGGTATGCGCCTAAAGTTTACACAGCTTTTCACCCTTAAACTGATGGCCAGATTGATAGGTTGATTCAAACTCTCGAGGATATGCTCAGGGCTTGTATACTTGAGTTTGGCAAATCATGGGAGGAGTAACTACCGTTGTGTGAGTTCGCATACAAAAATAGTTATTAGGCTAGCATTGAGATGGCGCCATTTGAGGCATTATATGGCAGACCGTGTTGCTCACCATCTTGTTGGGCAGAGCCAAAGGATCGGGACATTATAGGGCCTGAAATTGTTGTTGATCACAAGGAGAAGGTACAATAGATTCACCAGAGGCTTAAGGGAACCCAAGAGAGGCAGAAGAAGTATATAGGCATGCATCGCAGCGATCTCACGTTTGACGAGGGAGCTTTAGTGTATCTAAAGGTTTCTCCTCGGAAGGGTCTTCACAGGTTTGGTTTGAAAGGCAAGTTAGCACCAAGATTCATCGGGCCTTTCGAGATTAAGAAACGGGTCGAAAAGGTTACTTATGAGCTAAATTTACCTCCACAGATGTTGGGTATTCATCCAGTGTTTTATATATCCATGCTTCGACTAGCCAAGTCGAAGGAAGGCGAGAGACCGACAGTTGACTTGAGTCAGATTGATCTGTGCAAGGACATATCTTATGAGGAGCAGTCTGTACAGATCCTAGACCAAAGGATACAGCAGTTGAGAGGCAAGCATATCCCGAATGTGTTAGTCAAGTGTAAGTTCCATGGAGACTCGGAACTCACTTGGGAATGGGAAGACTATATGCGGGATAGGTTTCCATTTTTCTTCGAGTCAGGAATAATTTTAAGTTAAGTTTAATTTCGAGGACGAAATTTCCATTAGTTGGGAAGAATTTTCATGGCCCGAATTTCTAATTCTAGTTTAATCTCTTAATCAGGATCAAATGACCCGTGAAGTGGGACCCGCATCGAGATACGTTTCATGACCGAGACGAGATGGCCAAGGTATATGTTATATTTGTAATGATGTATGTCTAGTGTTTTGATATGCGTAGTCTACTAAGTCATTCCTACTTATGAATAGGTGTCGATACGTATGTGGGAATGCGCCTCGAGTTGAGTGTCGGCGTGGGATCGAGGTAGAGAGTGATATGATAAGTTAGCATAAGTCTTATATAGCTTTTATAGTGATTTAAATGGGCTATAATTGATAATATATCAAGTATGCCTAAGTTAGTAAGTTAAAACAATAGCCACTTGATTTTCATCGAGACACGTATTGACTCATCTCAACACCAATGGAGTTACATATTGGTGTCACATAGCATGAGTTAGTGGGATATGTGTTAATAAGTGTATTACTAGATAAGCCTCGAGACACGTATGCACAATGAGATCAATGATTATTAATTAACCATATCCACTTACTATATAGAGCTAGTAATCAACTCATACAACCAAATCGACTTCACTTCATTTGCTTAATTGAGAAAGGAAACTTGTTGGAGAGAAGGAGAAGGGCTGGAGGAAGAAGACAAGCAACCAAAGTAGGTTTGGTGAAGGAAAGATCAAGTTAAGCTAGTTGTTCATAAAACTAGGTACATATCTCCCCATTTAATTGAAAACAGTTCTGGTTTTTTATCAAATTCAGAAAGTAGATGATTAAGTTTTTCCAATTGGTTTATATATTTGGATTCCTCATTTCAAGCTGATAATCCAGCTATATTAAAGTTCTTAATCTGGCTTTGAAATCATAAAAACATGAATTTTTGAAGTTGCAAGACCAAAACTAAATTTCTGCATGTTGTATTAGGGATTAGTCTATGTAATTTGGTCATAACTTGCTCATTTTAGATCCAAATTGACATAATCTAGTGGCATTTAAAAGCTTACTCAAAGGGGGAACAACTTTGCTAATTGGGGATGTTGTAATTCAAATGTTTTCATGTCCAAAAGTGCTCTACAAGTAGGTGCTAGAATGCAGTAGAAGATTTTTGAAACTAAAATCGTTAAAGGCATAACTCCCTACCTACTTATCCAAATAAGTTGATCTTTTTGTATGTCATTATTGGGTATGGTTGTTGCCTTGTAATCAAAAATCACATTTTTGGAACTATAGATTGGGAGAAATAGATTTTTTAAGTCCGCTGGTCAGATTAGATTTCAATTAGAGCTATGTTTAGTAGAAATATGATATTTCTTTCATTTTAAATCGGAGTTTTGAAAACTAAACCTTTTTGGAAAGCTAAGATAGAGATCAACAATCTTTGTATTGGTGGAAGATTTTGATATTTGGACAATTTCATGCCTAAAATTGCGCTGCAATATAAGACTAAAATTTCAATGTTGTTTAGTCTTAAAGGGTTGTTCTGGGTTAAGGTTCCTAAACCCATTGGACCTGATTTAAACCCAACTTATTTGGATTAGTTTGATATTAGGAAACTAGGGAAGTGTTCAGGGGATTCAAATGCGAGTTTTGAGGTGTTGGGACACCAGAGTAGCTTAGGAATTGGGTGGATTGTAAGTAAATTGATTGAGATATTTACATTTCATTCCTATTCATACGTTCATTTCCAATCATTTAAACTGAATTGCCTTTGTACTCCATATGCCATGACATGTTGTACATCCTCATTACGTGAGGTTGCTTTCATGGTATAGTTTGTTGATAAAATGATTTCATTGACTCCAATTCATGTACTGTGTCATTATTGATTGTTAATGCATGTGGTCAGTGAAATAGCATGCTATTAGGTAGTTATTATATTGTGTTGAGAATATATATCCTTTATGCATTAGTATGCAATGGTTTTGTTAGATTTCATTGATGTGTTGTTCTTGAATATGAAAGTAGTTCTTGTATCTAGGACCACTTTATGATAGAAATTTGGTAGATATACGGGGTCACTAGACTTTCCAGGGTGATCGGGATTTCTCCACTATTTTGGGCAACACACGGGGTATGGGACTCGGGGTTGTTGGCAAGCATAACTTGGGTGACTTAACAAGTTATAAGACTCGAGGTTGTTGGCAAGTATACATCCCAGATGACTGACATTTGGGATAATTATAAAGGCGTAGAGTGCAATTACGACCTTCACTGAGATATATATAGAGCTTCATCCTTATATAGTGGAATAGGCATTGGGATAGGACTCGGCTTACTTAAAGAAGTATAAGTGTAACCGACCCTAGATCAATACTACTTAGCCTACTGTTAGTTTCATTTTGTTTAGTTAAAGTATCTCTTCGCATAATTTCCTTTCAGGGCACATGGCATAGTTGATATTATTATTATTATGCATTTTGATACTTGTTGCATATAAAAGTAATATCCTTTTGTTTCCTTAGATACCCCACAAATAAACACTTGTCGATTTAGGTGCTAGTTTTTTTCCGAGACTTGTCGTTTTACGTAAGCCTCACAACCCCAAATCTTAAGGAAAGACAAACTAGGTCTCTTCCCGTACCATATCTAATATGATGTTTTATCAACCGCTTTAGAAGGAACTCGATTTAGAGTGGAAGGCAGATTTGTAATGCATAACCCCAAAAGGATAATGGAAGATATACATGACTCATCATAGATCGAACCATATCTAATAAGGTTCGATTTCTCCTTTCGAAACTCCATTCCATTGTGGAGTTGCTAGTGGAGTCAATTGGGAGACAATCCCACAATTTCTAAGATGATCATCAAATTCTTGGCTTAAATACTCACCACCTCGATCGATCGAAGTGTTTTGATAGTTTTACCAAGTTGATTCTCGCACTTCATTTTGAAACGTTCGAAACATCTCAAATGATTCACTTTATGTTTCATAAGATATACATAACCATATCTCTGAAATCATCGTAAATGTAATGAAGTGAAATCATCATAAATGTAATGAAATCGATAACCTCCTCTAGCCATTGTGTTTATAGGACCGCATACATCAAGTATGTATTAGACCAAATAAATCACTTGCCCTTTCATTGTGTCCAATAAAGGACTTTTAGTCATCTTGCCTAGTAAACAAGATATGCACGTTTCATATGTTTCTAAATCAAATGAATCTAGAAGCCCATCTTTATGGAGCTTCGTTATGCGTTTTCGTTTATGTGTCCGAGACGACAATGCCAAAGATAGGTTTGATTACGTAAATGACAATTTTCTTCCTTTTCTTTTGGGTATTTTGAAGCGAGAACAGTAGGGGCTTGACTTGTTCCATAGGCTTTGCGACAGTGCGGCAGCAAATGCCTTGGCAACTTAGCCTTGCCTTTACCTTTCTTCTTCATTCCCTTTCCCTTTTGGACCATCAACACATTACTAGAGGTTTCTTGATATTTTGTTCAAGCAGATTTTGAGCATCAAATGCAACTCGAAATTGATTTCTCCATATTATTCAAATTGTGAGTAACTTTCCAGGTAATGAATTTAGGATCAAATCCGTAGCCAACTCTTGGCTTATGGGAAATCCGAGTCTATCAAGTGGTCAACATAGCCCTTCATCTTCGTAACATGAGGACTAATTGACGCACCCTCGTCATCTTGCAAGAATGTAGGTTTTTGACTGTCTCGAACCTTTCTTGCCTAGCTTGTCTGTTGGAACATTTCCTTCAAAGCGTTATAGCCATGTCGTAGGCTTCCATTAGTTCCATGTCCTTCGAAGTTCAGAACCATAGTTGCCAAAGCATAATACATGCAACATCGTAGAATCGTTGACATGCTTACTATGCGCATCCTTCACAACTTTCGTAGCATTGGGTGGTGGGTCCTCGGGATTGGAGCATCCAGGGACATACAACTTGCGTTCATGCTTAAGAACAATTCTCAAGTTTCGAACCGCTCAAGAAAGTTAGTCCCGAGATAGCTTATCCTTCTCAAGGATGGATCGCATGACAGGGGATTATTGTTACTTGAAGAGGCCATTGATCTACAATAAAGATTATGCAAAGTTTATTTTAGTATAGAGGAATAGATTCCCACTAAATTAACAACCCTCCTAAAAAAACATGTTTATTTAGGGGACTAAAATCCATATTTCACCTAATTCTATGACAAACTATGGCATGAAACACAGAACTAGATTATTTAGGTAGGTAACAGTTACCAATTACATCTTATGTAATTTTTTAGATCCTTTTATGAGATACGGGACATCTTATGTCTTAGCATGTTTTTATCTCATCATTTGCCTAAAGCTCAAAACTATTTTGATGGCTTTATTAAGTCGGACCATTTTAAACATTAAGGTAACTCTTACCCAACTTGTCCAAGATAACACAATACACCCACTATGGCTAAAACTATATTAGTGTGATCGAGGCCTTGACAAGTGTTTAAAATGGATGGCACGAGACTTAAAATTTAATAGAGGGATTTTATTCAGTTTTAGTGATTTTATGTAAACAATGAAATATCATATATTTTATTGATTTGTTCAATCACTAAACAATTTGGAAATTTTTTATACTTTTCACTAATAAAAGAATTTCCGTGCGCTAGGATTAGTTAGACGGCAAATTTGGTGGGCCCACATGTAACCGGTGATTGATGAAGATCAAGTGGCTTCGATGCATCAATAGAATATATATATATATATATATATGTTTGTGCATTGATGCATTAATTCATGATGGATATATATATATATATTTTTGCTGATTTTATTATCATAAATTAACCCCTTAATTTATCCGAAATTAAGTCAATTAAATCATTTTAATTAACCCTGGGCCCACATCTAACTAATCATCTTATCCTAATCCAATTATGATTTAAGATATTTGAATCCTAATATATCACCAATAACAAGATTCTTGATATTTATCTCCTATTCTTATTTGTTATCTATCTTTATCAAATAGAAACTTCATAACAAAATAGATATAACAAGATAAATAATTAATTTCGAAAATTAATTATTTATTTTGGATTTAAGATATTTGAATCCTAGTATATCACCAATAACAAGATTCTTGATATTTATCTCTTATTCTAATTTGTTATCTATCTTTATCAAATAGAAACTTCATAACAAAATAGATATAACAAGATAAATAAATAATTTCGAAAATTAATTATTTATAAATAAATAATTTCGAAAAATAATTATTTGCAATTTAGGTCCTCATCCAAATAATCACAAACATGTAATTGAATCATGAACTACTATCCCAATCGAACCTAATGGTGTCATGAATCACAAAACACGAAATTCAATTCATTAAAATTATTTGAATTAACCTAACATGGTTACTAGCATGTACTAAACTCGATTTTAATTAAATCACGAATATGTGTATCATATACACAAAACATGATAATAAATCTCAAAGACAACTTATGTATATCACATATACATCAACTATTAACATGCTTTCAATCATATATCATGTATATATCGAAGAAAACATGCAATGAATTTAATGGAATCGAACTCGAAGGCTACGATACCACTTTGTTGGGTTTTGGGGTTCATACGCAAGCGGAGATTACAAAACAGTTTTGACAAAAACCCCAACAGGATCCGAATCTAATTCCATTAAAAACGTTTAAACCATGAAAAACTTAATCATACCTCAATCGCAATATACCTTTCAGAAGGTTGATCGATCTCTAAGGCGCTGCCAACGACGAACGCCCTCTATCAGCAGTCCACACACGAACGGCGGCCAAGATTTGAAGTGCTAGCTTCGAGAGAATACCAAACCTTTTTGTTTCTCTCCAAAACGATCCAGAGCATACCAAAAACCCTAAGTCGTTTCTAAAACGAAAATAGAGTTTCGGCCTTTTTTTTCTTTCGTCGCACTGTGTTCTAACTTAAAGCGTCTATTTATACAACCCTCAGATATAGACGGTTAAGTAAATTACACATATACCCTTACTTAAAGAATTATAAGTGTAATACACGACAAGGACGTTTCGTCATGAATTTTATCACATAAAATTCGTTTTTCCGAATCATCTTAAAATCTCGCAAAACCATTCTTAAGTGTGCGACCCAATAGGCTCATACAACGTTGGCGGTGTACCAAAACACATTTTGGTATACAAGTCATAAGCGATCTCTAGCAAGACATTATGACTACCCAAGTTGTACGAATATCAAATCGATACAACGTAATCAATAGTGTATATAACATCCTTTTGTCACACGATATCCTTTTGATCAAACATAAGGCATGGAATTGTCATCCAACATGTTCAATCGTACTAGTCTCGATCTCTAGGTAGATCGAAAACATCCAAGTGACATTGATCAATATCAATTCACTTAGACTAGGCCTTTTAACAATCTAACACATCGAGGATCCACTAGATATCTCTCTTTATATGAGAGGGACAAATTCTATCTCGATTACACAACTTCATCACATTGCTCACACAAGTAACCAATCACAACCTTTATAATCGTCCTAGGTTAAAGACAACGTTTGATTGTGTCAAATTATTATGTTCCTAATGTTGAAGTCTCTGGCAATCTCAAGGTTGCATATTTGAGAATGTGAATAAATGCCTCTCAGTGTTATTTTCTACTTTCCTGTACTCACTGTCTTTTTTATGACGGTGGGTGTGGATCCATTGAGTAGCAGGCCAGGCAAAGAGAAAAGCGGCGACTACCTCTGAGCCAGTGGAGTGCTGCTACTCCAGATTTTGTAGGTTTTGATTTTTTATGTATTACTTTTATATGCCTATCATATACTTTTGGGGTTGTATATCATGGATTGAGTGATTAGTACCTTGACCATACACATGTTATATATCATCGTTTTCTTATATATATGCATGTGATCATTATTCCCTAGTTTTTCCACGATTGTTAGATATCACATTAATGTTTTCATTAATTTGTAAGACTTTTGCTTAATAAACTTGTAAATAAGCAAAATTTTAATTCACTCTGATTTTTATATTACATAAGACATTAAAACACATCTTGAACTTATAATTTGTAAGTAGGTAAATAGTTTTGAAAAAATTGACTAGTTTCGTGTTAAGTTCTACGAGGCGAGGTTAGGGCTTAATGACAGGATTAGGCCGGGCAATGCCCTAATTTGAGAAGGGGTCATCACATTTTCAGCAAACCACTTTTAGGGGAGGTGATGCCTAAATTTTTATAAAATTTGGATATGATTTCCTAATTTGCTTCAATTGAACAAATCATTTATTGAGTTTCATTATGGATATAAATTTAGTTTTGGAGTCTTGTAAAGGATTGAAACAATTATTATTTCGATGTCAAAGTTGAAAGAACGGATAAGGCTAACTAGATTATCAGAATATTAAGATAATCTAGGTCGGTAAATCGTCTTAATGACGAGGGGCTGACAGGATTACATGTTCCCTTATCTATTTTGCTTCCTTGCCACTTGAGTTCTACTACTTTACTTGATTAGTTTGTTTATCATGCACTATACCATTTATTTACAGCTTTGTTTAAATACCTGCATGATTTAGAGACTATTTCATTTATTTTTCAGATATAATGTTGAGTCTCTTCTGGCTTTACTCACTAGAATTGTCTTCGTCACTAGTGAAAATTGTAGGTTCCTCTAGTAGCAAGGGTAAGGAGCCCAAGATTGATGACTACCTTTGAGTTTCCCTTAGAGCCAGCTCTTCCTTTGTTACTATCATAGGTATTTTGATTGTATCTATTATATTATACTTGACATTTTTATAACCGTTTAGGCATGGATTTTAAGAGATACACTTCAGATACATATATATAATGCTTATTTATATTGTCATCACCTGAGATATACATGAGATATACACTATGCAAGATTTCCACATCTAAGACTTGTCTGAAACTCAGTTTATTTTTTTAGTTGCTTTAAATTACTTTCCGCTGCGTAATGAATATTAAGACTTATTAAACTAATTAGCAAACTAAATAAGCAACCAATGGATAAGTAAATTGGATAAAAGGCTGACTAGTAGTGCGTTGACTCTTTAGGGATTGACCGAGGGTCCACATAAGCCTAAGCCAAGCGAAGCCCAGTTTGTGGGAACTGGGGCCATCACACTGCCCCTGATCCCTAAGAACCTCTATCATATCTCCTATATCCCTTGCCCCTATGTCTCCTCCTCACAAACTCTGCGACCTGATCAGGTGACAATGCTGGTCCCAACGATGTCTTATTTGCAACTCTGCTCAAATAATAAGTCTCGTGAGAAAGTGCACGATTATATATCTCATCCAAGGACCTGACACCTGAACTGGTCACATAAAATGTTATATCTAGCCTCTGTCCATCTCTAAAATGATACACATCCTCAAGTTCATCTCTCACTAAATCTCCAGCAAAGTTCAGATAGCCATATTTGGCTCTGTAGCACATCAACGACTCATTAACTTTGTGTCTCAAGTTTATGAACTTCTTCGTCAACCTCTTCATCACTGTAAGTGGAAATATTACTGATAAAGATTCTTCATAAATGCATCCCGGGACTCAAAATCACCATTTGAAACTATCGTCACATGCCACCAAACATTGGTGTCTCTTTGTAATGTATATGACGAAATCACAGCCTGAAGTCTATCCTCAATCCTTAAAACCCTATGAAGCTTCTCTTGAGACAATATCCACTTTTGTACCTTCTCAAAGTCTCATTGTCTATATAAGTAAACTGGCTTTAGTTTGATGAAATCCTTCACCAACTGAACCTCTACCGAAGTACTGGAAGATGTAGGAGTGGGAGATGGTTAATCGAATGACTTTGTGGCTAGTACTGTCACGATCAGAATAGTTTATGTCACTGAAGCTACCGGTGTCATAGTAGGAAGTTATGGCACCGATAATGTGGGGGTAGTAGTAATGGTAAGGGCAGTGTCTGAACTGGTTGTGCAAAACAAGTTGTCATTATGGCAAAAAAATCAGTTAATTGTTGTCCCTGAACAGCAACTCAGTCAAACAACCTCTTATAGTCATCGGCAGATGGAATAAAAGGCTGGCTGCCGCTAGCACCTGCATCCCCACTATCCGTGAATCATCCATCGGTGTCTACAAGTTGATAGCGAACATGAATCAGCTACTATGTAGATATCGCGTATATATACATATAGAAACTAATATATACATATAAAAATCCCCAACTCACTCACTTCCCAACTAATGGTTTCTAGGCAAGGATCATCTGGTTTCCACAACTAAAATTTGTATTTTATAGAAATTCATAGGTTGATTATTTTTAAAGTTGGCTCTGATACCAATTGTGACAACCCCTTCTCAAATTAATCATGTTATTAAGCCTTAATCTCACCCATACAAGACTTATCAACGTATTAGTCAGCCTTTTCAAAACTTTTCTTCAAAGTAGCTAACTTTAAATTAAGTAACCTATCGTTCTCTTGTCAATCAATATTTTAGAGTTAATTAAAATTTTTATAACTTAACCTAATTTAGTGGAAGTCTTAACAAAGTAACGAAAGCAATTAACATAAATCTTAAATAAGTGGAAAATCAGGAAACAGAGATCACATGCATATACATAACAAAACAGCTATAATAATATATCAACATGTATCTGGTCGGGTAACTATCTCACAACCCATAGTATACATCCCAAAAAATGTATAAATGACATATATATAAGTCATACAACAAAACCAAAAACCTATAATGTCAGAGGTAGTAACACTTCAGTGGCTCACAGATAGTCGTCGATCTTCTCTTTTGTATGGTCTGCTACTAGATGAATCTGCACCAGCCCTTATAAAAAGGATGATGAGTACAGAAAAGTAGAAAGTAACACTGAGAGACATTTATCCACATTTCCAAATATACAATAGGTATATGAAAGCATAACAATAACAACTATGCCGAAAAAGAATCATGCTATAAGATATTTTAGCTAAACAACATGAAACTGACACTAGGCTAAGTAGTAATGATCTAGGGCATGTCGGCTATGACTTACATCACGTCAGCGTTATTCCATTATTTAGGGCGTAATCTATCTTAATAGATACCTTCGCACCATTACAATTCCCACTACACTTGTATAAATACTCACAAATGCCCCTCGAATGTGCAGTATACTTGTCAACAGCCCTAGGTCACATACCTCGTGTGCTGCACAAGCTAGTAGTGATATCCCGACAACCTCGAAAGTCTGGCGACATGTGTACCGTGCCATCTCTATAATATCATGGTCCTAGACACAATAACAACTTTCATAATTCAATAAATGACACAGTTTAGGAATCCAACAATGTGATTGCATAACTAATGCACAAAGAAAAATAGATTTACAATACCATAAATCACCTACCTAATAGAATGCTATTTCAATTGACTAAATTCCTCAACAATCAAGAATGACTTAGCACATGATTTAGAATCAATGAAACATCTTAATCAACCCGCCATAATAGCAAACTCATGAAATGAGATGGAACAACAAGTCATGGCATCTAGATTACAGCAAATAAATCAGTCTAAATGACTATAAACGAATAGCATAATAGGAATGAAATGTGAATAAATATCTCAATCGGGTTACTAATCCATGCAAAGTTCCTAGGCTAATTCGGTCTCCCAACACCCCGTATCTCGCTAACAACCTCTCGACACTCTTCCCTAGATTCCAAAGATTAATTAGAGTGTTTTAGGACTCATACAAACTATCAAAGTTAGATTAAATCAATTAGAAAAACCCCAAACTCAGTTTTTGCTATAAAATCCACTAAGAACACCTACAACTTCAAAATGTCATAATTTTGTCAATTCAAATTGAAATCTGAATTTTCTTGATAGCATATTTATTGGTTTTTCACGAGGAATCCAAATCTACAAACCAAATTTGAAAATGATTACATTTACCCTTTGAAATTAAGTAAAATCTAGAATTGAAGTAAAACTCTAATTTTTAAACAATCTTTTACAAAATGATATTAGCTTACCTAATTCTAGAACCTCATCAACTTGATCAAACTCTCTCAAATTCACCACAATATCTTCACAATCTTTGATCTCCTTCTCCAGATCTTCTTCCCTCCCTCTTTAGATTAAAAATGAAATGTTTGCATCTTTGTCCCATCTCATCTTTATATACATATATATATAGGTAAGTTGGATTTTTAGCCCTTGATCTCATTTAAATCTCATATCTCTATATTAATCTCATGGCTTACATGATGACCCCACAACCCATTAACTCTCCATTAACTCACCTCTACTAACACCAAACTAAACTTAATTGGTCTTGTGATGTGTCCACAGTATCTCGAGGAACATCAATGACTAATGTTTTATCTTGCTAACTTAGGTTTCATTTATACAAATTAAACTATAGGCACCTTAAATTAACTATTTAAGCCACACTAATCTTAAATATAGCCACATCAAATTAAACTTACCATATTACTCACTACCCCGATTCCACATCGACAAGCATCACGAGGCGCGTCCCCGCTCACGTTTTGACATCTATACACAAGTAGGAGTGAGTTAGTAGCCTATCATATACAATACACTAGGCATACATCACAAAAAATCTAATATATACCTCGGCCACATGCCTTGATCAGTGCACATATCTCGATGTGGATCTCACATCACGAGTCAATGATCCTGATTAAAAAATTAAACTAGGATGAGAAATTTGGGTCGTGACAGGATCATAACAACATTGGTTGGTGGTTGTTCACCACAACATTGGCTACGTTCTCAATGATGACGGAATATTGATCGTTATATCATGTGGCTATCACCACGAAAAGTGTAAATAAGGAATTTAGGACTAAATATTGTTGTGGAAGTGAATAAGTAGAGATAACTATTGAAAGGCCCAAATTATAACAATTAAGGCCTATAGGAAAAGGAAAATGGTCAAACCCTTTTTATAAAAATTGACATTGGAATGGGAAGAAAATTTGTAGGCTTGAAAATTCTATTATGTTCCATGTTGTTCACTCCATGGGTTGAGAGCGATAAGTGACGGACTTGTAATTTTATTTCCATTCTTGATACCTACGAATGGAGTTGGGTATGCCAAGGGGTGATGGGACAATGAATTCCACGTAATAGGGAGATATGTACCCAGCAAAGTGATGAGAGTTGTCGTTAGATCAGTGGGTAACTATTTTGGTCTAAACTTATTGCAGTTAATCTCGGTAATCGATGTTATATTAATTAATGCTCAGACACTATTAATCAAGGAAGCGTTATTGATGGTTGAGGGCAATGAACATAACAAATCTCTGTGTGATAGATGTATTCAAATGAATTAGACGTTGACTTAGAAATGATGCTACTTGGATAGCAACACTGATAATTCTCGCATGAGACATAAATCATGAACTAGTAAGCAACGGTGAAGTCATATTGTTTTTTAGTATACGAATATAGAATGGATAAATCGGTCAATTAACTTCAATCTACTCAAACAAGAGTTGATGTGTCGAGCAGTAAGTCATGGTCTAAAGTTCTAATTATTTGAATGTGTTACCTTGGTAAGGGACATTATGAGTTTGACTAGAGGGGAAACTTGTGTTTGATGTCATTGAATTGTTATGATTGTCAAGAAGTTGCCAGTATGCACTTTCGAGGCAAACTGTGCAAATTCTTAACATGAGGGATTCAATTATTCATTAACTTGTTTCACTCTGGTGAATATTTTTCAAAAAATGTTTGCATTGATGGCCCAACATGAAGACTAATTTCGCCAGATACATTAAGAGGTATGAGATTTGCCAATAGGTAAAGGCAGAGTATCAATGATCAGGTGGTTTGCTCCTGCCAGTACCCAATCCTCAGTGGAAGTGAGCGCACATCGTGATGGATATGGTTAAGCCCATTTACAAAAATTGGCACTGGCAAGGGAAAAGAAATTTGTAGACTTGAAAAGTCTTTTATGTTCCGTATTGTTCACTTCATGGATTGAGTGCGATAAGTGACGGACTTGTGATTTTATTTCCAGTCCTGATACCTACAGATGGAGTTGGGTATGCCAAGGCATGATGAGACAATGAATTCCACATGATAGGGAGATGTGTACCCTGCATAGTGATGAGAGTCGTCGTTAGAACTTTGGGTTACTATTTTGGTCTGAACTTATTGCACTTGAGCTCGGTGATCAACATTATATTAATTAACACTCAGACACTATTAATCAAGGAAACGTAATTGAAGTTTGAGGGCAAGGAACATAACAATCTCGGTGTGATGGATGTATTCAAATAAGACAAACCTGGACTTAAAAATGATGCTGTTTGGAGAGCAACGCTGATAATTCTCCCACGAGACATAAATCATGAACTAGTAAGCAACATTGAAGTCATATTATTTTTTTAGCATACGGATCATAGAATGGAGGATTAATCAATTAATTAACTTCAATCTACTCAAACAAGAGTTGATGTGTCGAGCAGTAAGTTGTGGTCTAAAGTTACGATTGTTTGAGTGTGTTACCTTAATAAGGGACATTATAAGTTTGACTAGAGGGAAACTTATGTTGTGATGTCATTGGATTGTTATGATTGTCAAGAAGGTTGTCAAGTATACACTTTCGAGGCAAACTGTGCAAATTCTTGACATGAGGGATTCAATTATTCACAAACTTGTTTCACTCTGGTGAATATTTTTCAAAAAACGTTTGTATTAATGGCTCGGCAAGAAAACTAATATCGCCAGATACATTAGGAGGTGTGAGATTTGCCAACATGTAAAGGTGGAGTATCGACGACCTGGTGGTTTGCTCCAACTTTTACCATTTCCTTAGTGGAAGTGGGAGCACATCGCGATGGATATGGTTACAGGATTGCATAACAATCCAAGAGGACATGATATTGTGTGGGTTATCATTGATAGACTAATGAATTTGGCTCACTTCCTACCCATTCGACTATTCGATTTGTTTCAGAGCTTGAGCATGCTATATAAGCATGAGATTGTCAGGTTGCAAGGAGCACCAGTGACTATTGTGTTAGATAGTGATCCTCGATATATGTCTGGCTTGTTGCTAGTTTGCAAGATCACTTGGGCACTCATATTCATCTCAGCACCGTTTTTCACCTACAAACCGATGGATAGCCCGAGCGGCTGATCCAGGTACTAAAAGAAATGCTACGAGCTTTTATACTCAAGTTCAGGGATCAGTGGGAGGATTATCTTCATCTGTGTGAGTGTCACCATTTGAGGCACTATAAGGCAGATCGTGCAGGACATCGTCTTGTTGGGAAAAAGTGGATGATACTATGGCATGTTGGCCGAAGGTTTTGTTGGATCACACAGAGAATGTGCAGTTGATTTGTCAAAGACTAAGTGTTGCACATGATCACCTATAAAGGGACACAAAAGATTTGGTTTCAAGTGTAAGCTCGCACCAAGATACACGTGCCATTCCAAGTTATCGAATAACTAGGAAAAGTTATGGCCGTTTACCATTTCCGCCGCAGATGTCAGAAGTCCACAATGTATTTTAAGTATCAATGTTGAGAAGATGCGAAGGCACGACTCGCGATATTATGGATTGGGATCATTTAGATATTAGACCGACACAACGTACGAGAACCAACTAATACAGATCATGGACCGGAGGATTCAGCGGCTTAAACAGAAAGAGATATTCCTCGCGAAAGTCTGATGGCAATTTCACGACGACTAGGAGTTCACGTGGGAGCGTGAGGCTTACAAGCGAAAGTAATTTTCGGAGTTGTTCTCAGGTATAATTTAAATTTCGTGGATGAAATTTCTTAAGTTGGGAAGATTATGATGACCCGTCACCAAATTAGATCAAACTCAACCCAATTCAACCTGATTGAAGTCCCCGAGGACCCGGTTCCACTAGGTGGCACGGCTGTGCTCGACATAGTGGATCGTAGAACTTAATTATTTCTTTTATATTTGGGTGCGTGTATTATTTAAGTAATAATATAATATAATACACGTGGCGAGACCTGAGATGTGCGATGACTATGCTGGTAGTATGGTTAGGGCCGGCACGTAGCTAGATACTAGGTTGGGTGAGGCCGGATTTATTTATCGACTTTTCGTTGATTTTATATCGCAAAAATATATAACTCAAAATAAATAAATATATATATAAGTTAATAATTTAACTTGGATTGGCGGTAATATAAATTGAGAACGAAGTCGGTACTAGACTTTGCCTCGAGTTACATGCTAGTTGGCGGTGGTTGAGGTCGAGATTGGATCCAAATTGGTGCAAGTTTGGCTAAGTATGATAAGGAAGTTGGTCCATAAATGTTTGGTGTGTCAAGGACAAAGTTAAGATTTTTGGGGATTTGATTTGGTCGAAACTAGTATTATGAACGTTTTATGGAGTTAGACTATTTTGTCGAGATTTTGGCTTTATTTGGTGAAAAAATCGGATGCAAAGCGACCATCCGAAGTTAAAACAAATCAAAATAAGAATTTTGAGAATTAATAAATAAAAAGAGATTATTTTATATACAAATAAAAAATAAAAAAATTAAATGAAAAACTCTTTTGAAACATTCTCAACATAACGTTTTGGTTGTTTTGGTTTCTAAACCTCTCAACTCGGGTTTTCGCTCGCGAAGCTCCATACGTCTAATTTTCGCCCAGTTTCTTTCCGTAAAACAGTAGAGCGTAGTGAGACGGTCAGTTCGAGCCACATTTCCATAAAGAAGACGAGGTATTCAGCTCAGAATTTGATAAATTCTCAATTTAGGAAATTTTCCATAATTCAATTTAAATTCTCACAATTTTTCGATTTCTTTCACGAGGTTTTGATAGGAATTTGTAGGGATTGTTGAGAATTGATGTATTAGGTTGATTTGCACTAATTTGGAATAAGTTCCACCTATGTGGGTTAAGGTTTTGGTGAAGTGAATTTATGCAATTCAAGATATAACTATTTTGAAGATGTTTTGTTGTTAAAATTCGTTTACATTAGGATTTTGGACAAGTTGGATTACTGATTTTTTTCCAAATTGACTCCACTGGCTATGAAAATATTTTGAATATGGTATTGAGCGATTTCCTGGTGTTTGGTATTGAGTTTTGATGATATAATTGCGGAAATATTGATTTGGAGAAGTTTTGTTAGTTCTAAATTGTTAGAGTTTGCCTAATCAACAGGCTATATTGAAAAATTCATAACTTCTCCGGTTGTAATCTGATTTAAGTTTTCTTGGAGTTTATGAAAGCATGAAGTGAGCTCTACAAGTTCCTTTCGGTCAATATGAAAATATCAAGGTTTTCAAGATTAAAAAGTTACCCCAAGTTAACTAGTTGAAAGCTAATTGAAGTGTTATAAAATAATTGTGTTAGGAGTTGATGACGCAGAGTTCGATTCTACCCAGGGTATGCCGAGCTCGTCTAGAGATCGAAGCATTCGACGTATGATGCACTGTAAATAATAGGAATTTATAAAATTTTGGTATGCATCGTATATTTAATGCATTGCATCTATGACTATCCATTGGCCATACATATAGTCATTTGGACCTTTAGGGGTCGACTCCGACTTTTAGTCGAGTCCGATGACGTAGTATTATTATGTTCACCTCCTACGACCTTGATCATCATGGGCGAAGTTAGAGTATATCGGTAGTGCACGGGGCCTCATATCACGTGAAGGGATATCCTCAGATTGTAGGTGGGGGTGTTCGTCATGCCGATGACATACAGGTAAGGTCCTACACCTTAGGGATTCATGGGAATCACCCTAACCATGTGAGAAATAGGATTGCAGTATGTTTACTTTAATTCTTGTTATTATATTTTCTTTAATTGTTTATTATGTGTTGCACTTTTATAAAACATATTTGTTTACTTACTAGAGGATTCGGAACCCTGATTCGTTGTTGAATCAGTTAGACTTGCGGTGGTTACGGTAAAGACAAGGCGCTAGAGTGGTTGATGACGGAGATGTGTGCCCTTATCCATACTATATGTAATATATTGGTTGAATTGGTTTTAGTTATGTATCCGTTAATCAGACTTGTATTTGATTTTTATTTAGGAGTTAGTTCTTCCACTCTGCTTTTATGGATTACTGTATATTATAATTAACGCTTCCACTTTAGGTTCCCTTATCGTTTTGCATGCTCACTTGCCTCAGACACTACGTGCGCGACAAAAAACTGAGCAGGTCAATACAATATAAAGTTTTCTGGAAAATTAACTCAGAAAATAATTTTTAAACTGGAATAATAATAAGGGAAGGCGGGTTCGAAATGTCTATTGGAGTCGACGGTGTGACTGAACACCTACGGAGAAGGTTCGGGCCAGTCGAACCGTCGGTTCGCGGTACGGGTGCCAACATGTATCCAACCTGATTCACTACTGATTCACTAGCATTGAATCCTAGTTCATTGTTGATTCGTTGGGCACTTTCTCCACTTGACTGAATTCTTTATTTTCTTACATTTCTTCTCATCACCTAAATATAACCTGTAATCACAAAAACAAGAGAGAGCCCAGTGTAATATAGCCTTTTACATCCAAAATCACCCTAAGAATGCGATGAAACTCTATTTAATTATTGACTTATCATAATTCACCTAAGACCTCCCATATAGCTTAAAGACCTATTGATGATCTTAGTTACTACTTATACTAAATTCTTCACACTAACATGATGTAAATTATTTATTAGAATTAAATCATATCAATCATAATCCATATTGCACACTATGCATGCAAGATCAAGTTTCATGGATTGTAATAGAAGAAAATAATCTATTATACCCATGAATTATATAATACAACATTGATTCGAAGCATTACGATCATACCATCATAAACTATGACTTTATAATTTGGTTTAGTCCATAAATTGGTTTAGACTATTAAACTACTCACACATATTAAACATAAACGTCATAAAATAAATAAAAGACATTAATGAAAAATACCATTTACTTCATATGGAATCTCTAAACTTGAGTTTTTCAAAGCAATGACAATACAGGTAATGAAAATAATAATGAGGTGGGGAGAAAAAGAGTTATTTCGTAACCCTTGCCTCCAATATATAGTATTTAGCTAATGCATATCCTAATCAAACTTAAATTCCTAATCCTATTCCAAAATTCTTGTGAATGACCTCATTGATTCCTCAGCAATTTTGATTTCATGTAAATCACTGAGAAAATTGTTGAGTTCCTCTATAAAATATTCTCAGTTGTTAGGTGATTCAGGTAGTGATTCCTTTGTATACTTCACTTCGCTAGTAAATCGCTATAACTTCCTGCTACCAATTTAGCTAGCTATTTATGCTCATTCTTCACATTGCTGGCAAATCGCTAGAAATTTTCCAACGTTGATCAAACTATTCTCTTCTCATCTTTATTTTCCTTCATTTTTTCATTCTTCCTTCTTTTTACCTGAAATCATATAAACAAGAGAAATTTTAATATTGTCTTTTACATTCAAATTAACTTTAAAATATACTATAAAACATTATTTAAATATTGACTTGTCAAATACAACTCAGCACTTTGCTATCCCGAGCAAAGGAATACTCTAAATTTTATTCTCTTATCATCTTATTAAGATTTCATAATTACTTAACTTAAATATAAGTGATTATTAAATAATGATAAACTACCCATGTGAAAATAAAACTTAGGTAGACTCAAGAGAAATTAAAGAACAACCCTTAATAGTGACTCAACCCTCGCTATACAATATAACTCAAAACGTAAAGTTCAATCAATACCAAAGCCAGTCAATTATATAGGTTTTCTCCGTCTCAACTGACAAGCTTCAAGCTTACGATGTCTAATAAATTATAGCAAGTTCAAGCAATTTAGAATCTCATAGGCAATAATTACTAAATCAATCTCCGATATCGAAAACATAACCACAATCAAAGTTAATAGGATTTTCCTTCATAGGTTATAATTGTGAAATCCGAGAATTTCATAAACCGGATGAGGCAACTAATTAAGTAATTTCATATTTTAAGTTTTATTTAGGAATCTGAGGTGGGACCCGCATGTTTTGGATCGGAGATCGTAAGGAAATATTATTTTTGTGTGTTATTGTGCCTAGTGTGTACTATATAATATTTGTCGCGAAATCCAGGTTGAGACGAATTGTAAGACTTCAACGGAGCACGTTGGGATTCTTTCCAATATTTGTCGATATCAAGGTATTTTCAGGTCAGAGAATGAGTTAAATTAATAAGAAATAAAAAAGAAATTGTAAAATTACACATAAGGGCAGAGGTTATAAGTATAAGAAAAGATAAGGGTATGGATAAGTTGGTCAATTTGTTAAATAAACCCATAATAAAATAACAATGTGAACAGAGGGGCTTTCGATCAAATGCCCTCAACCCACTTCGTCTTCATCTCTTCAATCTCCCCTCTCCGTGTCTTTTTTTCTTTGATTTCTCAACCTCCCAGTTCTTCTCCCTCGCGGTTTGCACTCTCCACTCTCATCTCCATGTGAAATTCAAGAAGTTTTGAAACTTGATTAGACAACTAATTAAGTGATTTCGGATTTTAAGTGGAATTTAGCTATCCAAGGTGGGACCCACATATTATGGACCGAAAATCATAAGTTAAAATATTATTTTTGTGTGTCGCATGCCTAGTTGGTGTATTATACTCCTTTTAGTGTGAAATAGAGTCAAGTTGAGGTGTAGACACGGTGTACGCGTGTTTCAGAGAACGTTGGGAATTTTTACCAATTTTTGGCAAAATTGAGGCATTTACCGAGGTTTAATTCGGGTTTAAAATTGAAGATAAACATGAAAATAAAAAAAGAAAGTGTGAAATGACTAAAAAGGGCATTGATAATGAGTTGGAAAGGATAAAAACTGAAGGACATTTTGGTCATTTGACAAATTCAACATAATAAAACAATGAGGATCGAAAAAGGGGTCTTGATCTCTCTTTTTTTTTGGATTTTTGGGGTTCAAAACACATAGAAAATTTTAAATTTTTATTTCAAAACCCCAACAAGATCAAATCTGAATTCCATTAAAGTGATTAACAAAATAAACCATACCTCAAACGCTAGTTTCTTTCTCTGTGTTGATCGATGTTTAAGATGCTGCCAAAGAAGAACGTCCTCTATTAGAAATCCATATACGAACTACGACCGATAATCCAAGTGCTGTCCCGAAAGAGAACACGAAAACTATATTATGTTCTCCTTAAAAACTCTAGAACGGCTAAAATACCTAACTCGTTTTCTAAAAACAAAAATTAGATTCCAACCTTAATTTATCCCATAATGTGAATTCACTTAACACGCCTATTTATACAACATTTGTATAAATTTGAGTAAGTGAATTACCATTATACCCCTACCTAAAGTGGTATTAATATGACACATTATAAAGACTTCCTTATATTATGAGTTTTACCATATAAAATTCATTGTTTCGAGTCATTTAAATTCTCGCAAAAGCCATTCTTTGTGTGTGACCCAATATGTTCATACAACGCTGGCAGTGAACCAAAATGATTCACGAGTCATCAGCGATCTCTAGCAAGGCATTATGACTATCGAAATTGTATGAAGATCAAAATCGATACAACCTAATCAATAGTGTATATCATATCCTTTTGTTGTACGGTATCCTTTAATTAAACATAAGGCACAAAAAGTCACCCTTAATGTTTAATCGTACTAGTCTCGATCTTTAGGTAAACTAAAAACATCCAAGTTACATTGATCATATCAATTAACTTGGACTTGGCCATTTTTAGTCTAACATATGGAGGGATCCACTGATATCTCTCTTGAAATGAGAGGGACAAATTATATCTCGATCACACACTGTAACGACCTTAAGATTTTAACCTTTGCCACGTGGCATTTCTAGATGGTGACTTGGACCTGGTGTGACATGGCGTACTAAGTCAACCCTCGGGAGTCGACACCGAGGTATATTATTTTTTCTTTAGTGATTGTACTATCTAACTAAATATAAAATGTTATATTTAATAAATTTAACACATTTATTTATTCGAATTGTCGGTTTGCAAGTAAGGTTCGCCTAGGCATGGGTGTACGATAGGTATATGATAATTGATACATTAATTGAACTTAGGCTAATGTGGGTTTTCATTGTCGATTCATAGTTTAACTTATGAATTTCCTTTGTTTTGGCTAAGTGTAAAAGGTCGGATAAACTATTTGGTTGATAGCCTAAGCCTAGAAATTTAAAGAGATATATAAATCTAATAATACATATTGCCTAAACTTAAGTTATGAGATACTATATGATGCACAAAATATCTAATTTAGACATTAATTTAATGATGACGTAAGACTAACATTAATCCCATTGTTCTTAATAGCCTAAGTTTGTCGAATATCATTATTTTGCTTAGCCTAGAATTAATTAAGTGTCATAAGTTGAGACTAAAAACATTTGGTATAATGATTAAAT